>CM028134.1:1109340000-1110540000 GCA_016271365.2 Neoceratodus forsteri | reverse complement strand
TAGCATAGTTATTCCCATGGTATATCTCTTAGCATGGACATTCCCATGGTACATCTCTTAGCATGGTTATTCTCATGGTACATCTCTTAGCATGGATATTCTCATGGTACATCTCTTAGTATGGATATTCCAATGGTGACTCTCTTAGCACAGATATTCCCATGGTACATTTCTTAGCATGATTATTCCCATGGTATATCTCTTAACATGGATATTCCCATTGTGCATCTCTTAGCATGGATATTCCCATGGCACATCTCTTAGTATTGTTATTCCCATAGTATATCTCTTAGCATGGATATTCCCATGGTGCATCTCTTGGCATGGATATTTCAATGGTGCATCTCTTGGCATTGTTATTCCCATGGTACATCTCTTAGCATGGCTATTTCCATGGTGCAGCTCTTGGCAGGGATATTCCCATAGTACATCTCTTAGCATTGTTATTCCCATGGTATATCTCTTAGCCAGATATTCCCATGGTATATCTCTTAGTATTGTTATTCCCATGGTACATCTTTTAGCATGGTTATTCCATGGTGCATCTCTTAGCATGGATATTCCCATGGTATATCTCTTAACACAGATATTCCCATGGTACATCTCTTAACATGGATATTCCCATGGTACATCTCTTAGTATGGTTATTCCCATGGCATATCTCTTAGCATGGTTATTCCCATAATATATATCTTAGCATGGTTATTCCCATGGTATATGTCTTAGCACAGATATTTCCATGGTACATCTCTTAACATGGTTATTCCCATGGTACATCTCTTAGCATGGTTATTCCCATGGTATATCTCTTAGCATGGATATTCCCATGGTGCATCTCTTGGCATGGATATTTCAGCAGTGCATCTCTTGGCGTGGATATTCCCATGGTGACTCTCTTAGCATTGTTATTCCCATGGTACATCTCTTAGTGTGGCTATTTCCATGGTGCAGCTCTTGGCAGGGATATTCCCATGGTACATCTCTTAGCATTGTTATTCCCATAGTATATCTCTTAGCATAGTTATTCCCATAGTATATCTCTTAGCATGGATATTCCCATGGTGCATCTCTTGGCATGGATATTCCCATGGTGACTCTCTTAGCACAGATATTCCCATGGTACATCTCTTAGCATGATTATTCCCATAGTATATCTCTTAACATAGATATTCCCATGGTACATCTCTTAGCATGGATAGTCCCATAGTGAATCTCAGAAATTAGTACACACTGCTTTTGAGATTGACAGCAACATTCCCCGAATAAATCAGTGCTAGTAGTGATGTTGGTAGCGGTACTGGTGTCAGTGGTCGTGACTGAGGTAATGATGGTGTCCGTGTCAGTAGTTCTTCTGTGTCCCAGTAACAGCAGCAGCAGCTAAGGCAGGATGCTATAGTGATGCAAGACGTGGCACAGATGTTTCTCAGATAACTTTAGAAATGGTTTGTATCATTTAATCTGATACATGTTCTACCCTAGCAGCATTGCTGGATCCCAGATATAAAGATATGTTCATACTTCCTGGATAGATGCAGTACATGAAATCACTGCGTACATTTATTGTATGCAAGAACAGCAAAGACAGCCTGATTTGATTGCTAAAATCAGCTGAAATGTTCCTGGAAAAAATCATAACAACAAGAACTGTCTTATATAATGGAGACAACCAGGTGCAAAGCAGAATACTGTGGAATTCTGTAGTTACTGTAGGAAACAGTGCAATTCTGATGGCAGTTAATTCCTTTCATCATGCAAGAATCTGTGACACTTCATTGCATCCTGGAAGGCTCTGCAGTACTATCAATCTATCATCCTTATCATTAATTGTGTTTATTGGAAAATCAAGAATGATTTTACAAACTATTGAGTCGAGGCTCATTTTAATCCCAGTAGTGGGTCAGTGGCACTACCATTCACCATTCCAGTAACCAAGACCAGAAGCAGTCTCAAGTTGGTGGGGGCTCCCAGGGGGAGAGGATTGAGTGTCCGGAGAACTGGTCTTCTCTGGCTCTGCCAAATGACTGCCACCAGGTGGAGACCTGGTAGTAGTGCGGGCCAGGAATGGCTAGGAACAGAGAGACTCTGCAACATGAGTGTGCCTCCACAAGCACGGGCTGACTGATGTGCACACCCCAGCACTAGGTGGGAGAAACCTGGAGGAAAAATGGTGACCATGTACAGTATGAAGGTCTGCATGCTGTGCCCCGCCTGGTCCATCGCTGGGACAATACTGGATGTGTGCCTATGGGGTGGTCCTCCTCCGATCCTGTCACTGAGAAATCCATGGGGCTAGCCCAGACCACAGATAAGCCAAGTGAGGTGTTAGATGGTGAGGGACAGCGGGGACAGGGTTGAAGGGAGTCAAGGTCACCTTGCTTGGGGAGAATAAAAAGCTATATGGGTAAAACCCCTCTGTTATTTAGGTTCAGTAGGTTACACAATTTAGCAATAAGGCATAACCAGGGGTTAAATTTATTATCTGTTGATCACCCTATACATAATGTGGCATGAAGCACAGCAGAGTGCCTTTTTTCCCCAGGGGGTGATTAACAGACAGTTAATCTAATGCTAATACTCTTTTAAATGAAGAGAAAAAGTCCCCTGCTATACTGATGAGAAAGAGGTTTTAGATTCCACATAAATAGCCAACAGATTTAATGAGGCTTTTACTAACCTACATTCCTTTATCCCTCCTGGTTCCCCATTCTGTAACTGTAACAGCCCTGGATCCAACTCTACCCAACAGAGCGAAGCAGGTCTTAACAACCTACAATTTTATTTCATGTCCTTCACAGAAGGTTATGAAAATATATCAAGAACATGCTTGGAGATAAAGCAAGATGGTAACATAACTGCGATCAGTGACCGACCTGGAGCACAAATCATAAATAAATAACAGATTTACCTGGACTAAGGAGCAGAAGTGCTTAACCAGACACTGTCCAAAGATCCGTACTACTGGCAGTTGATTTTTTCATTACGGTAATTGCATCAGTTATGGAGTTACAGTCTTCATTCCTCATCGGTTTCCCACCATATAGACTGTATGGTGACCCAAAAAGAAGGAAGCCCTGAGTCCTCTGTGCGGGACATGTTCTCTTCCCTAATGCAGAGGATGGAGGAGCTCACAGTTGCTTCAAACAATACAGCTCTCACCTTACACCATCTCCACCTTAGGATGGGCCTCATTGAGCAGGAACAATACAGCTCTCACGTTACACCATCTCCACCTTAGGATGGGCCTCATTGAGCAGAAAGCTACAACTCAGGATAAAGTGCTGGATGGCCACTGCGTCATGCTATGAAAGCAAGTGCATCAGGTCAAGGCCCTCCAAGAGAAACTGGATGATCTGGAGAACAGGAGCTGCTGCAACAATCTGCATCTCCTGGGCTTTTCTAAAGGCTGTGAGGAGGGTCAGACAGTACAATTTCTATAGAGAGCTCTCCCAAAGATACTCTGGCTCCCTGACAGCACCCACATGACAATCAAATGGGTTCACCACTCCCTTCAATCGCGAGTTGCCGCTGGTGAAAGGCCCAGACCAATCCAAGCTCAGTTCCTCAGCTTTGCTGTGAAGGAGGCGATTTAGGCCAGAGTGAGGGAGCTGGGTGCCCTGGACTGGAATGGGCATAAGATACCCATTTTCCAGAACTGCATTAGAGACCTGGCGCAGAAGTGGAAAACATACACAGATGTCTGGAGGCAACTATATGTGCTTCAGGTGCCATTTTCCCTCAGATATCCAGCTGTGCTGAAACTGTTCCACAATGGCACTTCACTGCAGTTCAGCACCCCAGAATCAGCTATGGATTTTTTCATCAAGACTTGGCCAGAGTACACAAGACAAAGGCACAGCCCAGCACTAGGCTGTGAAGCAGAGTTGCAGAGTAATTCAGTTAACTGGAGATCACCAGGTAGTAGAGAGCCACAGGGCACCAACAACTGGACCCAGCAGAATGGGATGTGGCAGGATCAAATGGTCAGACCCCTTCAGAACTGCAAGAGGCCCCAACATGAAAAACACACTTGCAGAGTTCATCCCCAGGACAGAGACCATGAGGAGGAGCAGTACATCCAGATTGGAGTTGGAGAATCTGGCCCTGGAAGTCACCAGCCCATATTTCAGCCAGAATCGGTATGTACCTCTTCTCTAGACTTCACCAAGACAATACAGTGAGGAGGACTCTGAGATGTAACTGTCTTTCAGTGACACTCCAGCAGGAGTTCCTTCCAGGGCATCAATCATGGGAAGCGACTGCTGTGGAAGGCCTTCTGCTACCAGAGCCCAAGGACTCCACCACCTCCACAGGGCTGCAGCAAGGCTTGACTTAGCTGCTTTCCAACAGAGAGGAGGCCGCCCGGCTGCAGGACTCTTTTACCTTTCTGCCCGAATGAGAATTGGGCCTGTTCAGATAAGTACAGTGCCATTTGGGGTTAGTGTTTGGGGAAGGAGTATTGGGGGGGACCGGATATGAGGAGAGGGGGGTTCAGGCTTATTGCTGGCCACTGATCCACTGCATCGCAGCTGGGCCTGACCCCCCAGGAGTCCGAGGGTTACAAAGCATGGGCAGGGTAAATATAGTTTTACCTTTCCCTCCCTCTGGGCACTTCCCTATCAATGGCAGTAGTATGTGTGTTAACTGTATATATGTTTCAAATATGTTTAAGATGGGTATGAAGGGGCAGAGCGGGTGTTGAGGGGCTGAAAGTAGCTTCAGCTATGAGTTCACTGCAGTCTTTGGTAGGAGCTAAACATTCCCACTTGGAACTGCTCCTGGATCCTGCAGCATGACCTAACTCTCCCCTCTCCCCGATAATCCTTCTAACTTGTAAGTGAGCTTGGGCCAGTCCCGTGGGGCGAAGCCCACCCTAGCTATTATGGGCTTAGGATCTACTCCTAGTAAAGAAAGAGTATGCTGCAAGATTGCTGGGTCAATAGTTTTAATGTGAGCCCTTTTGCAGAGTGCAACAAAGCCCACTCAGTCTAGGTCCACCAGTCCTATCTACCCACCAATAGACTAATGTCCTCCTGTAGCCCCCACTACACACTCCCCCCACCCAGAGCATGAGCAGAGATGTCAGTAATAACTGCCATCCCCCCCCTTTCCTCAGCACTAGTACTGCCCTCTAATGCTCTGGTGAGGATGCTGTACAATCCTAAATCAACTGACTGCAGCCCCCCACAGGGAAGCTCTAAGATAATTCCCTAAAAGTCTTAGCAGATATAACCTGCATACCTTTGCTCTGGGTAGAGGACAATATCTAGGTCTTCCCCACTACTTGACAAGGGTGGTAAACCCTAGTGGGTTATGGGTGATCAGAGTGCTTGCATTGTGCTATGGTGCACAGTCAAACTTAGATTCCCATCCATTAAACACTCCCCTCAGGGACAGACTGGCTAGCCATAGGGTGCAAGCGCAGCTGGCTATAGTCAAGACTGAGGCCCTCAGACATGTTTTTGGTTGATATTAATATGTATAGGGGTTTGCACCCAGTCCGAAGTGTGTTTTATTGGTATGTAGGTAATGCTGGTCAAGACTTCCCCATTTCAGGCCGGCCCAGTGGTGCTAAGGGTTGAGGCGTTGGACGCCACACCGGCAACCCGGATTTGAGAATGATCTTGGGCTGCCAGGGGTTGGCAGGGGCAGGATAGGACTGAGCATCCGTAGGACTGCTCTCCTTTCCTAGGGGTTGGTGGTGCAGTCTCCTGCAGTACGGGAGACCTCTGGCAGTGGATGGGGGTTGTGCAGTGTGGGGGCTGAATGATGGGGTATGGGCTAGGTGGTGGATGTCCTGTGGTCAGGTGCAGGAGCATGCCCATCACATGCTGGACATCATTGCATATCCGTGCTCCCCAGAACCAAGGAAACAGGAAAAACTCTGGCACCCGGGTAGGCAAAGGCTTGTACCATCTGACTCACCCATGCTCATTGTCAGGCTCACCCTGTCTGACCTCTGGCTCCTCCACTCCCTCTGGCAGCCAGTAGATACTTAGATATCATGCTGGAGGAGTTGGTGGCCCTTACCTGGGGGGCTCAGAGCCAGGGAGTCAGCTAGCCGGAGAGGAAGATGGAGGAGGGCCAGTCGGAGGTAAGGTCAGTAGGGGGTCTCAGGCAGAGTGGGACAGTGAGTCAGAAATGGGGCAGTGCTGGAGAGAGACCTATGGGGCCAGTGAAGGAGGAACAAAGAAAGTGTACAAAAAAAAAAATACTTCCCCATCTCACTTGTGGTGAGGAGGCGACAAGTTTATAAGAGCTTCGAATGTATAAGGCATGCATTGAAGCAGGGAGTAGCAATAACTGCAGTGACTGGAAGGTGGGGCCCCTTTCTAGGTACAGACACGCAGTCTCTGTGGGAGGACCACAGTGACCTAACCATGAAGAGATTACACATAACAAAACAGAATAAGTTTTTTCCTCTGAATGACCATGGGTGAGACTGTTTTACATACATGGAACGTCAGGGGAGTGAACTCCTCTGTCAAGAGGAAAAGGTCCTCTCACATTTAAAGTGGTTAAAGTCACAAGTGGCCTCCCTACAAAAGTAGTAGTAAATTTTTATTCATATGACATATGAACCAGGATATACTCGGTTGAGCTTACGCTCATTTACAACGAGGTCCCAAGCATACAGTCAACATCAGTTATACTGTACATAATCAACATCTATGATATATAATACAAATAGACATAATACACACACCACAATTTCCACAGTTTACGTTCACTTTTATATACATACTATATGAAATTAAATTAAATAATAATACAATAATCCCATTATGTAAAAAATGGCACAGAGAAAGACCAAGCTGATGAACAATGACTACACACCAGTTGTTAAAGATTGGGTAGGGCAAGAAGTTCATGCAGAGGCCCCCACCAGGAAGTGGGGCGTGGCCATCCTGATCCACAAATCCCTCCAATGGTCCCTGGTAGCATCAGTTGCTGACCCAGAAGGCAGGTGGGTGATGGCCAGCCACAACACTCAGACTGAGCCAATTGTCCTATGCAACATGTATGCCCCCAAACAGGATGACCCACAATTCTTTCATGGCCTAGCCAAAACTCTTAGTGCCTTCATCCCTCCCAACTGCCCTGTACTCATTGGGGGTGACTTCAGTCTAACCCAGGCCCCCATTTGGACAGGAATGATACCGGTAAGGAATCTCATAATAGGGGTGGGCAGGCTCTTGAATGGCTAATGACAGACCTGTGGCTAACCAAAGTTTGGTGGCTGTTCCAACCCTGAGTCAGGGATAACACCTTTCACTCTGAGGTCCACTCATCATACAGTAGGATGTACTGTTGGCTGGCTTCCCCACTGTTATTGCAGAATGCAACTGACTCAGACATCCTACCAAGAATGATCTCGGACCATGCCCATGTAGAACTACTCATCACATGGGGCCCAATATCCACCCCAGCAGTCAACTGGAGGTTAGATCCCCCTCCTCATGAGGAACCCAGAGTTCATCTCCTGGGCAAGAACTGAAGCATCCTTCTTTTTAGAAAGTAACCCCATAGCAGATACTTCAGCAGAGAAAACCTGGCAGGTTTTCAAAGCCACCATGAGAGGGAGAATCATGGGGTACACCACTGCAAATTGCAGGGAGTGGGAAAAATGTCTACCTGAACTAGAACAGAGACTATCTCAAGCAGAAACAAGGTACAGAGCTATGCCATCTCCATCCCCAGCTCCTACACAGCAGAGAAATCCTAGGACTCTGCCTGGAAGTCAATCAGTTACTAAACAGGAAGGCAGAAGTGGCTATTCTTTGACTAAGCACACATTCTAGGAAGGGCAGACAAGGGAGAAAGTGTTGGCATATCAGCTACGATAACAACAGGTGAGCAAACACATATCTGGGCTAAAGAACACACAGGGGACATTTGTTACAACCCCGTACAACATAAATGCAGTCATTGCCTCCTTTTACTCCGATATTTATAACACCACTCATCTCTCACATCCACAGGGACACAAGCTTTCTTAGACAACCTTCGCCTCCCTAAATTCATCCCTCAGCAGGTCAAGGACCTTGACTCACCCATGATGGTGGAGGAAGTGGAGATCTGGAGTGGAAGCACTATCTGGAGCCTTCGCCCAGGGAAATCCCTGGGGGGGGAAGGGTTAACTGTAGACTTTATTCCAGGCAGTAATCACTCAGACTCTCAGGGTCCTTCTTCCTACCCTAAGGGAAGCAACCATTATAGTCATCCCCAAAAAGGTAAAGACCCCACCAATGCTGGGAGCTACAAGCCAATCTTATTAATAAATGTGGACAATAAGATTTACGCTAAAGTGCTTGCCATTAGGCTGAGCCCTCTTCTCACTGATCTTATTCATCCCTCCCAAGTGGGCTTTATCCCTGGGTGACACAGCACTGAACACATCAGATCCCTAATGAATCTAATCTACTGTTCAAGTAGCCTCTGCATCCCAGCCACAGAAATTGCGGTAGACTTTGAGAAAGCATTTGATTCCCTAGAATGGGACTATTTATATGGGGTCCTGGCCCATCTGGGGTGGATGAAAGGTACAGAGCCTTAGTATGTGCCATCTACACCAGCTCCTAGGCCCAGGTGTCTACCAACCGCATACTATCGGATCAGTTTCCACTTGAAAGGGGGACCTGACAAGGTTGCCCCCTCTCTCCTTTCCTATTTGTTCTGGCAGTTGATCCTCTGGGGGCCGCAATCAGACAGCACCTGGGGATTACAAGAGTTGAGATTGGCACCACCGAGTATCTACCCTCATGTATCCAGATGACCTACTTACTCCCCCTGGCAGAAGCCCAAACTCACCCCCCATCACTACTTGAGTCCTTTGCCACCCACTCTGGCATCCGGCTGAACCAAGCCAAAACTGAGAGGATGCCTCTTAACAGCCATTGTCTGCATCATCTGGCTATCACCTCAGGGCTACTATGGATGCCAAAGGGGATTGCCGCTAACATAGAGGACATCTGGGCAGCCAACTTCCAACCCCTGTTGATTTCCACTAAGACTGAGTTTGAGAGATGGAAGCTGTTAAGGCTTACCCTAGTCGGAAAGACAGCCATAAAAATGGTCAATGCACCCAGATTTTTCTACTTACTCGCACATATCCCCCTCTCCCTCCCCAAACAAGGGGCACAGCCCATTGACAAACTAATAGGGGACTTCCTTTGGGAAGGGGCTAAACCCCACTTCAGTTAAAACAAACTTAGGGCTCATTGGTCTCAAAGGGGATGGAACCTCCCCTGGATGGAAGGGTCCAAGTGGGCCTTCCAAACAGCCCAGACCATGCACTGACTTCAGGACTACACGGCCCTCTCCCCCCAGTGGGTGCACATGGAAAAAGTGTAGTCTAATGTGTTGGTGCTCTCCTCACTCCTGATCTGTCCTTTGAAAGTCCAGAGGACCCCACCCATTACTGAAGCATCTAGAAAACACTAGCACATCACACATTCTAAGCTAGGAATGAACCCTCTCCCCACTCTTCATGCCCTCCATGGCAGAATCCAACCATTGTCATAGATAACAGGACAGTGGCCTGGACCCACTGGAATGACAGAGGGATTCAAAGGGTGGAGGATATCACTGACCCCCCCCATGAAAATTGCCACTTTCCAGACCCTACAGGAGAGATGGGATCTCCCACAGACAGACTTTTGGAGATACCTCTAAATTAGAGAAGTGGCCAGGCCCATCCTGAAACACACATCACAGCCGAAGAACCCTAGTGAACTGAACACATGGTTGCACTCCCCAAAAGGACTGGCAGGCAGGACCTATTCTAAACTTAGGGGCACCCTGCCCTCACAATCGGATGAATCTAATCTTAGATGGGAAAAATTACTAAACTGTAAGATTAGTGAAGCACAATGGGGGAAAGTTTGGAAAGATTCCCACAGATGGTGCAAAGACTCCCGCACAAAACTAATCCAGAATAAGGTGTCATACTGCTGGTGCAGGACCTCTGCTGTGTTTTACAAAGCTAAGCTTCTGGATTCAGACAGATGTTGGAGATGTCAGGCTACCAAGGGGAATCTGTACTATACATTATGGTTCTGCCCCAAACTGCAAAATCTATGGAATCAGGTGTGTCACACTGCCAGACAGGTTCTCCAATAGGCTGTTCCCCCCTCAGCCTCTTTCTTTCTGTTAGGAATTAGAGCAGACCTCCCACATCTTAAGCTCCAAGAATGTAGATGGTGGGCCCTTTTGGTTATACGGACCAAGAGAGTCATTTTATGTAAGTGGCATTCCACCTTGGTATCCACCTTGGAAGAGGTATTGGCCTCCATGACTTCACTAGCTTCTCTCGACAGGATATCCTACCTGCAAACCTACCAAATGGAGAAATTCCAACAATACTGGGTCCCCAACATGGCATACATTAGTCCACTGACTGGTATAGGTTAAGCTAACCAGGCCCGGTAAAACCTCCTTAAAGACCCCCCCACTCAAATGGCGTACTCTGCATACTCTCCCAGCTATAACTCCTCTAAGGTTAAACATCTCCTAGCCTCATACCAGATATACCTATTCCTCCAAGTAGAACACATCTGTTAATGTTGTTAAATCTAGCTTAACTGTTAAGTAGTACCTGTATGAAACGCAGCCTGCTATAGAGCAGTTTCCTTTGTGTTTATGTTGTTTTATTCCAGAGGGTAGTGGTGTGGAGGATCCCACATGCTGAATCCACATCAACCTCAGTCTCACAGGAAGCCTTGAGGCCATGAAGACAGATGTGTGTGTGATTCCCCCCCCTCCCCAAGTTCCAGCCAGACTGAGATAGGTAAGTAGTACTTCCATATATTCTTCCTATAATCCCAGCTCAGAACCAATGGGCAGGACCCCTGGATACTTGCACAGGCAGAATAGACCCAAGCAGGAACTTGGGGACATTCCCCTCCCTATCCTCTTTGCACCCTCTTCAGGGTAAATGGTAATTTTTGCTGATATTATCCAGGTTCTGCACTCTGTAACCATCTGCAGTAATGTTGTTTTTCCTGTTTTTTTTTCTTCTCCTTTACAGCAAGTTTTACTTAGTTTGTACCTTTATTATTGTACTTGTTCTTTACTACTTGTATTGATGAAATTAAAAAGTAATAAAAATCTTACAACAAGAACATGCTTGGGAAAACCAGGGTGGGGGGATAATATTGACATGCAACTGTTGTCTCTGGTTCAGTGTGTGGCTACCAGTTGTGTAAGTGCTAGTGCAATGTTACTCTGAGTGTTTCTTTGGCTTGTCTCTTTCCTCTGGATTTCCACCCTTGTTGGACGTGCCAGGAGAAATTTCTCGAGGCTAAAGGAAGTTGGTAGCTAAAAAAGCCAAAGGACCGAGGTATGATGTAACAGAACCCACATTCTCCAACTCACAAAATAGACCCAATAACATGGAGGAGAGAGAAAAAAAAACGTGGGGGAAACCTTTGGAGAAACAAGGTTACTGGGTTAGCCTTTCCTCCAGGCTTTTAAAAATTATGAGGCTGGCTGTTGATAAGCTTAGTGGAGTTAAATTTTTGGATGTCTAGGTTTCAAGCAGGATGATGTGAGTGAAACATGATCTTGACTATGTGAGCTGGTATGTTCTCATGAAGCAGAGATAGCTCTGCAGTTGTGAATGATTGACTGGGAAACAGGTGAGGAGTTGAGGCCCAGACAAGACAGCAACACTCTGACATGAAGGATGAACCAGGAAGTAGTCATGATGTAATATTTTTTGGCATGCAGGACAAGATGAGCAGAATAAGGATGCCAGTCCATAACTTGTAGTTGGTAAGGGACTTGAATGGGACAACAAGCTGAATTTGTTGCAAAATAGAATATACAGTGGCAGCCATAATATGGTTAGATAGTTCCAGAAATTTCACAAAATATCTAGAGAGATTTTCTCTGGTGGCCCATAGTGGTAATGCAGGCAGGCAAGAAATTTCCAGATATATTACAGGCATTTCAGGAAATATCAGACCATGTCTATGGCAGCCACTGTATGGACCTCTTATTACTTCTGTCAGTTTTGAGCTTGGTGAAGTAAAAGTAAACTGATTTCCTGATGCTTTCCTGAGGCTGTTCTTTCGGTGAATTGCAGGATTGAAGACAGAAGAAGAGGTAAATTCTCCAGGTCTTGGGAATCCAAGAAATGCCACTATCATGGCTGTTTAAACATTAAGAGCGGGGCAAGATCCGATACTCCATATTTTAAGAGACCCATTAGTGAAGAATATAGGTTGTAATCCACAGGCGTCCTTCAGGGATGTTAAAGATTTTCTCGAACCTTGAATTATGTCTTGATTGCTAGAATAAGTAAGAGTATGTGGTATCAGGAAGGATGGACAATGAGGTGAACCATTTGCCTAAGATATACTGTGTGATTGTTGGGGCTGTCAAACTAAATGTCTGAGCACAAAAGGATGTAAATGCAAGAACATGAGGAACAGAATATAGCAAAGGGTCTATGTTTTGAAGGGTGCAGAAGGTAATGTATTTCTTCCATGTTACTCTGAAGACAGACCTGATGATGCAGCCAGAGAATCCCAGATGGCTGCAGAAGCATGGTTGAAAAACATTTTTATATCATTTGTAGCTCTTGGAGTGGTGGAGAAGTTGTCATTTCTCGTTGGCATGAGGGCAGGCAGCAATAAATTGATTAGAGAAATAAACACTGAGATTGAATACAGCCAAAGGGAAGACAGTACTTTCTCTAGGTCTTAGGAATTCAAACAAGGCTAAGGTCATAACCTACTGTAAGAGTTGAGTGGTTAGAGAACCGAAGACTTCATCTTGTAAGAGATTTGTTAGTTTGCAATATAGAGCATGAACTATAAGCTTCATTGAGGGTGGTCCTTGAGGAATACATTTCTTAGGTATTGAAGGAATGCTTTAACTGCTGGACTGATAAGTATGAGCTAGGTAGATGGATTTTAAGGTAAACTGAATGTCCTGTATACAGTATATCATCTGATAGTATTGGCCAAGAGACCCAAAGCTTGAGAGCAGTAGCTCTAGCTGACAGCTGAGTTTTTGGAGCAGTATGAAGCGGCTGAAAGTTTGATTGTGAAAATTATGATGAGGCCAACAGGTCAATTGCTTGAAGCAGTATTATGGGCTGATAGGCTGAACAGCTATGAGATTTATGATATAGATGACAGGGCAATTGCTTTCAAGCAGTATGATGTGGCCAACAGGTGGACTAGCTATGAGCAGTATGATATGGATGACAGGTTGATTGCTTATGAGCAGTATAATGTGGCTGACAAGCTCAATGCTTGTGATCTGTAAGGTGAATCCAACAGGCCGAATACTTGGGAGCAGTATGATGTAGCCGACAGACTAGATACTCGTGAGCAGTATGATGAGGCTGAAAGGTCAAACTGCTGTAGCAGTATGATTCGAACAATGGGCCTATGATGTGGCTGAAGGGCCGCCTGTTTGTTTGCAGCATGATGTGGCCAACTGGCTGATTGCTTGTGCACAGTGTGTACATCCTAGGACGATGCAGTAGGAGTCATATCTTTGGCAGGCAGAGGATGGAAGCACTGAACTTCATATGAAGGTCATGTTGATCTTCTCAGGACATTCATCAGGGAGGAGGGAGATTGACCTGTATTTATTATGGGTAAGGCTGCTCGGTTATGAAAACAGAATATGACGGGTTGATTTTTCCAAAAGGTTAGCCTGCGTGAGAGCAGCTTTTGCAAAAGAATACAATTCTGACAAAGAAGACATGGATTAAAAATGAAGAGTCTTGGACTTCTAATGGCCTTGGATGAGCAAGTCAAAAATGCCACAAAATTCCTCAAAACCACGGGATGGTGTTGTGTCAATGAAAGTTCAAGTGTTTCATTCTGTATCAGGATCTTTAAAAAATGGATATGCCATTACAGTCTAAGAGCAAATGTGACCATATAAAAGGTGTGAACAAGCAAACCCAGTGTTGGTAAGGTGATAATTCAGAGTAGTGCCAATTATGAAATCTGCCACATAAAAATGGCTGTAAAATGTTCCTCAGGGAATGCTCTTCATCACATGCTTCAGCTGTCCTAGCAAGACTAACAGTTTCTCATTTACACAGGATCATTTGGATGAGACAGAAGAAACCAAATCAGAATGACGAACGGTCTGGCTTGAGATGTCTGGATATGTAGAAGCAAGCAAGTAAGTAAGGTGGATGGTAGAGAATACAGTTTAGTATGGAAGCCTTTGTCAAGGCCTCAGAGAAAATTTGACACAGAATTGCTTGATCTGAAGGAAATGCAGTCTGTAGTTTTTTCCATCCAAAAAGATTAATTGGTGTGAGACAATATTTACTCAGACATTGAAGTATAAGATGAATGAGAATTTGGAGATGGACAGGATATTGAACAACAAAGACAACAAAGAACTAGTGAACAACTAGAGGTCTTTAAGGTGAGGTCTTTAAAGGTGGAGTGTGGCTCAGTTGGTAGCACATCTGCCTCTGGGTCAGAAGGTCGTGGGTTTCTGTCCCACACTGGGACTGGGCCCAGCTGCAGGACACTTTTAACGTTCTGCCCGAATAAGAATCAGGCCTGTTCAGATAGGTACAGTGCCATTTGGGGTTAGTGTTTGGGAGGGGAGTATTGGGTGGGGACTGGATAAGAGGGAAGGGGGTTTAGCCTTATTGCTGACCACTGATCCACTGCATCACAGCTAGGCCTGACCCCCACCAGGAGGCCATGGGTTACCAAGGATGGGCAGGGTAAATAGTTCTAGCTTACCCCCCCCAGCACTCCTCTATTAATAGCAGTAGCATGTATGCTAACTGTATGTATGCTTAAGATATGTTTAAGATGTGTATGAAGGGGCAGAGCAGGAGCTGGGAGCTGAAAGTACCTTCAGCTATGAGTTTGCCTCAGTCCATTTCACTTATACCACTAGCAATGAGTCCATTAATTTTTTCGATCTTACACTGTCAGCCAGTAATATGTCAGGACCGATCGAAACACAATGCTACTGCAAAGCCACTGCTAGAAATTCCTTACTACTTGCTACCAGTGCCCATCCACAAGGCCTTAAGAAATCTATCCCTTATAGCCAATTATTGTGCTTATGGAGAAATTGCAGTACAGACACAGCATTTGAAAGGCAGACTGATGAACTTGTTACTAGGTTCTTGGCACAAGGCTATGATTCTGATTTACTTTATAAAACAAAAGAAAGGGTAAAGAAAATTACAAGGGCAAGTCTCTTAGAGGACAAGAAGGTAGAACTGAATAATAATCCACCATGTACATTCATTACACAATATAATCATATAGCTAGAAGGACTGGAAATGTGATTTATAAAAATTGGCCAATTTTGCAGTGATAATGAGGTCAGTATGGCTGTTGGTCTAAAACCACGGATCACTTTTTCAAAAGCACATAGTTTAAAAGACAAACTAGTACATGGCCATCTTAAAAAAGACAGTGGGCAGACAGACATGGTTACCAGGCAGACCTAATGGGTTCTATAAGTGTTCAAAATGTAACATCTGTAGATACACTAACACAAATCACACCCATGTCATACATCTGAAGTTTCCTGAGCTACAGGTTTTATTTATTCATTACTAGGATTAAAAATATGTTTGAACGGTTCTATGTGATAGTGGCAAAAGCCTAAAGGCAATTGCCATTATCGTGAAGTCACAGTGGCGAAATTTTTTTTGGGAACTGTGACACACTGGTGCACAGGAAAATGGTGCCGGCACTTCCTTTTAATGTTCTTTGCGAGGGGCTGCACTTCACCCCCCACATGGGGATTTTGCCCCCCCGATCCCCTACTAAAGGATTCTCAACCCAAGGTGCACGCCGGGGTGAAACATAAATTATTCAGGCCAGGCACAACAAAAACGCACTAGCACCTGGACCTGAACCCCGTATCCTGCCGACCACTGCCGGCAACCCACCAACCTCACCACAAGGTCGGTTCGGCAACCACCATGCACAACCCCTCACGTCCCCTCCTGTGCGTGCTCGCTCCTCCCCCCGCGTGTGTTCATATAGCCTCGGGAAGTCGCTATATTTGCCCACCCCCCATCCAGCTGCCCTACCCTACCTAGCCGTCCCTGAAATGCACTGGGGAAGGGGGCGCCTTTATTGTAGGCACCCTTTCCCCTGCGCCTATATCATGGGCTACCATTTGAACCAGGGGTTTGTTTACAAAGGTTCCACATCACAAAGGAAAACAGTAAGGAACTGTACAGAGTTAAAATATGGAATGAGGAGAAATACAGAAATGTAGGCTAGAAAACAGTAGGTAAAACTTGCAATAGTATGGTAGCACAGAGGGCAAGAGATAAGTAGGTATCACAAATGGTAATAGCAGCAACATAACAAATGATGATAATATAACAATTGGTGAGGCAGCATTTAAACAATAGCAACAATGTAACAAATGATGATAATATAACCATTGGTGAGGCAGCATTTAAACAATAGCAACAATGTAACAAATAATATAACAATTGGTGAGGCATAATTTAAACAATAGCAACAATGTAACAAATGATAATATACAATTGGCGAAGCAGCATTTAAACAATAGCAACAATGTAACAAATGATGATAGGATAACCATTGGTGAGGCAGCATTTAAGCAATAGCAACAATGTAACAAATGATAATATAACAATTGGTGAGGCAGCGTTTAAACAACAGCAACAATGTAACAAATGATGATAGGATAACCATTGGTGAGGCAGCATTTTACAAACTCAATGCTGTTAAACCAAATGGTCTTAATAACCAGTGGGATTTAAAACCATTAATGAAAAATAGATAAAACATTTTTTCAAGTGCAATATTTTATAGAACCCACAATGAATTTATATTTGTAGTCAATTTATTTTTTTTCCTTTTTGTAGGTCCTCCTTTTCAACTCTTTATCGTAGTCTGTCAGGGACTGTTGCCATGGAATTATCCTGCTATGACTGCCTTGTGATCTTAATTACTAGGGGGGCTTTCATTCAGCTGTCTTGACGTTAAGAAATGGCAGGTTGGGATGTTTCTTTTCTTCAGTGTTCACCTCTATCTTTAGTTATTAGTTAGCGCTTTGATAGCAGCTTTCTATAAAATGATAATATAAATTGAAAATATAAAAGGAGAATGTGCAGATATTGTGTGTGGACCCGATTTGATGCATTCACTATTTGGGTTTTCACTCTTTCTATTGTACAGCACTGTGAATGGTCTCTCAAGAAATGTTTATTCATGAACTTAGGGTTTAAATTTGTAAGCTTCCTCACCAATGCCGTACCCTGAGGAAGACTCAATCACAGTCGAAGTGCTGGGGTGTTAGCTAGGCTGGCAGTTGCTGCTGTGTATCTTTATGATTTGCACTTGTAATTATATATTTGACATGTTTGTTCAGTAAAATCATTTTGCAGCAAAGTACACCGTGTGCAATTTGTTTTTTTTGATTTTTCATACGTTTCTCTTTGTACAGACTTGCTAGAACTATAGATAACTGAACTATATCTTGTACATTTCTCCTTGTACAGGCTTGCTGTAACTGTAGATAACAACTGTATCTTGTACATTTCTCCTTGTACAGGCTTGCTGCAACTGTAGATAACTGAACTATATCTTGTACGTTTCTCCTTGTACAGGCTTGCTGCAACTGTAGATAACTGAACTATATCTTGTACGTTTCTCCTTGTACAGACTTGCTGTAACTGTAGATAACTGAAATGTATCTTGTACATTTCTCCTTGTACAGGCTTGCTGTAACTGTAGATAACTGAGCTATATCTTGTACGTTTCTCCTTGTACAGGCTTGCTGTAACTGTAGATAACTGAACTGTATCTTGTATGCTTTGTACAGGCTTGCTGTAACTGTAGATAACCGAACTGTATCTTGTAAGTTTCTCCTTGTACAGGCTTGCTGTAACTGTAGATAACTGAACTGTATCTTGTAAGTTTCTCCTTGTACAGGCTTGCTGTAACTGTAGATAACTGAACTGTATCTTGTACGTTTCTCCTTGTACAGGCTTGCTGTAACTGTAGATAACCGAACTGTATCTTGTACGTTTCTCCTTGTACAAGTTTGCTGTAACTGTAGATAACTGAACTGTATCTTGTAAGTTTCTCCTTGTACAGGCTTGCTGTACTTGTGGATAAACAAGCTGTATCTTCTACATTTCTCCTTGTACAGGCTTGTAGTAATTACATAGAAACACAGAAGCTGTTGGCAGAGAAGGACCTTTTGGCCCACCCAGCCTGCCCTAAAGTCCATACCTACTGTTTCATCGTAGGCCCTAATTGATCTCAGGCCATATCCTTCCCCCTGCTCTGTTACTAAGAGCCCTCTGTGTTTTTTTCCTAAACATGTTTGAAACCCATTACCATTTCAGTACTCAACATCTCTTCTAGGAGGCTGTTCCAGGCATCCAGACCACCACCCTTTCTGTGAAGAAATATTTCCTCCCATCCTCTCTAAGTCTCCCCCTTCCACCTTCATATCATGCCCACTTGTCGTTGAGCATCTCTTTCTGTACAGTATGCCACCCTCATGTACCTCATTGATACCATTGAGGTATTTGAATGTTTCTATCATGTCTCCCCTTTCTCTTCTTTCCTCCAGCAAGTGCATGTTTAACTCCCTGAGTCTTTCCTCATAGGGCTTCTGGTGCAGGCCATGCAAAATGTTGGTTGTACTTCTCTTTACCGCCTTCACCTGATGTATGTCCTTCCTGAGAGGGGGCCTCCAGAACTGGACGCAATACTCCAGGTGTGGCCTCATCATTGATCTATACAGGATACCACTTCCTCCCTTTTTCTGCTGGTGATACCCCTCCCTATGCACCCTATCATCCTACTAGCCTTACCCACTGCCTTATCACACTACTTTGCTACCTTCAGGTCGTCAGATATGATGACCCCCAGATCCCTTTCCTGTTGTGTGTTTGATAACACCCCCCCCAAACTGATACATTGCTCTTGGGTTTCTGTGTCCTATGTGCATAACTTTACATTTTTTGGCTTTGAAGCCCAGTTGTCAAACTCTTTACCAGTCTTCCTGCCTTTTTAGATCTTCCTTCATTTGTCTCACCTCCCCCCCCGGTGTGTCCCCTCTGTTGCAGATTTTTATGTCATCTGCAAACAGGCATTTTTTTCCTTTCAGCCCCTCTGTGATGTTGCCAATAAAGACATTGAAGAGGACTGGTCCCAGTACTGACCCCTGAGGCACCCCACTAGTTACCTTTCCCTCCTCTGAGTAAACTGCATTTACCACCACTCTCTGAGTTCCGTTACTTAGTGAACTTTGTAGCCATGTCACTGTTTTTGACCCACTCGTAGGCTGCCTAGCTTGTTTACCAGTCTTCTGTGTGGAACAGTGTTGAAGGCCTTACTAAAATCCAGGCAGGTCACATCCACCGCTCCTCCTCAATCCATCTATCTAGTAACCTAGTCAAAAAAACTCTATCAGGTTTGTTTGCCAAGATCTCCCCAATGTGAGCCCATGCTGCCTCAGATCCTGCAGTCCACTGTTTTTTAGGTATTCCCCAATCATTTCTTTAATTAGTGTTTCCATAAGCTTATCTACCACTGAAGTCAGGCTTAGGGTCGGTAGTTTCCTGTCTCCTTCTTATTTGCACTTTTGTGTAGTGGGACCACATCCGCACTCCTCCAGTCCCCCAGAACTTCCCCAATTTTTGGTGAAAAATTGAACAGGATCATAAGAGGTGCAGACAGTTCTTCTCTTAGTTCCTTTGGTATCCTGGGGCGAACCCCATCTGGCCCCACTGCCTTGCCTACTTTTAGTTTTGCTAGTTCCCTGAGGACTGCCTCCTCTGTAAAGTGGCTAGTGTCCACCTCCCTTCTCCTAATGCACTTCTCTATGAACTTTGACCTGTCATCCACCCCTTCCTTTGTGAATACTGAACAAAAGTACTTATTCAATATATCAGCTTTCTTCTGGTCTTCTTCCACAGCTCCCCCCTTCCCCTTTCAGTCTAACTATCACTGCCTTGTTTTTTTTCTTTTTGTTTATGTACCCAAAGAAAGTTGTATCCCCCTTTTGTGATGATTTAGCAATGCTTTCCTCCATTTATGCTTAGCTCTCCTAACTGTTTTCCCAGCCTCCCTTTGTTTCTCCTGGTAACGCTCCCTGTCCTCTTTCTTCTATGTCATCTTGTACCTTTTGAATGCCTGGCTCCTTTTCCTTTACCTTTTCTGCTACTTCCTTGGAAAACCATAGCAGTCTCCTTCTTTTCTTGCTCTTCTTAACCTGCCTGACACTGAAGTTTGTTGCTTTCTTAATGGCCTTCTTTATTTTAGCTCATCTTTCCTCTACCCCTCCCTTATCCTCTATTTCTGATAGTGCTTCCTTAAGGCTGTCTCCCATTTTCTTGAAATTAGTTCTCCTGCAGTCCAGGACCCTCATTTCAGTGTGGTTAGTCCCTGGCCCTGTCCTTATGTTGAACCACACCAAATGGTGACCACTGGTCCCCCGGTGGCCTCCCACTGTGACATAAGTGGCACTGTCCTTGTTTGACAGTACCAGGCCCAGCAGCACTCCCTCATGAGTGGGTTCCCAGCTAGTTGCCTGAGGAATGCCCACAAGCTTTGTGAGTGGTGGGGGGAGGAGGGTGGGATTGTGTGTTTGATAGAGGGTGGTGGGATAAGAGTTATAACCTGGTTTGGACCTGGGGGAGGAGGAAGGGGGTTGTTTCTTTTTTTCCTTTTTGTTTTTTGCAGGTGACCAAATAATTTCCTGAATATGAATAGTGCCCTATGCGGGCAGGGATGCCGAATATTCGGGAGCCCTACTATTCGTGGTATTCAGGAAATAATATTCAGTTGCTCACAGCCCTATCAGAAACTGACTAGATATCTTTGCCAAATTGTTATGATATTCTTCAGTCACAAAAGCAGTGTGAGAAAATGGAGGTGGACTCCAGTGCCTCATCAGTGCCATCCTCTCAGTCAGACCCCTTGTCTGACCCAGAAGGACACGCATCTAGGGGACCTGACAAAATTAAGAGCAAAACCAGGACTAAGAGAGGGGATTCAGGGAGGACAAAATAATCTATATTGCGGGAGGTTGTTGTCTGGGCTTTTTTCTGGCCTTGATGTCTATAAGTAATCACTCATTCATTACAGTGAATGTTAGTAGTACTAACACTTGAATATGTGTCATACAGCCTTCTCCTTTCTTTTCATCTCCTGGACAGTTAGGTGACCTTTTTGCAGTCTACAAGGATTCATACCTTGGTGGAAGTTTCCCTCACACAAAAAGACTGGTCAGAAGGTCTCCCTTTCTGTTCCCTGGGCACAGATACCTGCTCTGGGGTTGCCTTCTTGTTTCACTCACATGACGTGGAAGTGCTCAGGCTGGTAGACCTGTGGCAAGGCCATGCTTTGGTACTTGATGTTAAACTACATGGAGTTTCACACCGTTTGCTTAATGTTTGTGTGCCACAGTCCAAACGTAGTAGGGTAAAACTGATACAGCTTTTCCAATCTTACCTTTTGACATCTTTATCTGTGGTTTGGGGGGAGGCGGGGGGTTTTAACTGTGGTCTGCCTACTTTGGACCATGGTGCACAAACAGAAACTAGGATACTATATTGTGATATGCCCTTTCTTTCAAAAATGATTGTTTCAGCTGGGTTATAAGATGGGTATCTGAAAGTTAACAGAAGAAGCAGGGACACCACTTATTTTTGTGGGAATTTGGCTATATGCATATATTATTTTTTTCTCATCACCTCTTTACAGGTATAATCTGCTTTAATCTGCCTAGCAGAATTTACTAACTATAGGTTGGAATAAATCAGCTTAGTACCTACCCCCCCCCCCCGGATGTACCAGGGCCAAGTAACTGGAAGCAGAATCCTTCCGTGTTGGAGGAGAACACAGTGGTACAAGATGCCCTGGGGCAATTAATATCAGTGAGGCAATCAGTGCTGGTATATTATGGTAATCCCTTGCACTGGTGGAAGGTACACTAAGATAGAGGCACATTAAAATGGTATACTTCTAGTATTTAACAAATCAAGCTCATCTTCAGTGCCCCCAATCGATGGCCCAGGAAACCAGGAATAATTTAGGTCCCAAATTTCAAAAGGTAAAGAAGAACATGACCTCTTTTCACTTAAATAGATTCCGGGCCTTACAGGGGGGAATACAAATTTGGTTCACAGCGTAAAATGCCCATTTTAATGGTGAATCAAAAACTTTTTCTTGGGATAAAGGACAACAGGGGTGTGGTCTACACAGATACCAAGGGTAAGCTGGAGGCTATGTCCCAGTATTTTAAAACACTATTTGGCCCATGGTTTGTATCTAATTTTGGCACAACTACCTCGAGACCTTTTTTCTTAGTTTGGCTGTGAGGATCTCTGTGGATGAGGTTCAGGCAGCCATTCATTCCTTGTGGAGTTATATGGCCCTGGGACAGGATGGGCTGAGAAGTGGTACTGTACTGTAGTTTACTCACCTGGTAAAGGTGATTGTGGGGTATACATCTCTGAGGCACTCCACCTTCCTTACACATGGGTTGTGTCCACCTGATAGGTTGCTTGATGCACATGTGACTTCAAAGAAGTCCAGCCTCCTTTCCCTGTGGCACAGCTCTTCCATCATCAGTTCGGACTCTTCCAACGCTGTACCTACTAAGGATTAGATGTTTCTAAATTGTTAGGCAGTGCTGGTGTGAAAAAATGTTAGACTCATGCATAAGTGAATTAGACAATAATGCCTGAGTTTATAAATTTCTGTTTTATTTCTATTGGAGGCTATTACCTCAAACAGTGAGTTTCTAACACTATATACTACAGTTGTTTTCTGCTATCAATATCATCATGGCATTTGTTACTAGCACGATTGCGTAATGTGATGCACAACCAGTAATATTATAGCATTTCTTACTATTTACAGCTGGTGTTAACCTTATTCTTTCTTAGGGTGGGTTGTGGAGTGCCTCAGAGATGTATACCCCCACAATCACCTTTACCAGGTGAGTAAACTACCATTGTGGGGGATAATCTCTGAGGTACTCCACCTTCCTTACACATGGGTTTCTATCTAAAAAGCAGTACCATGTAAATGGGTGGGCCTTAGTGTTCGAATAGTTTGTCCATTAAATTTTGTCATGCTGTAATTAAGCTCAGTTCTTTAATTTGCTTCTGTCTTTGCTGCCAGTAGTACCACTTGCCCGAAGTGTGATTTTGACTCTTGTGAGACATCTACCCTGTAGTATTTAGTAAGTGTGTGTGGTGAGGCCCACGTGACTGCCACACAAATCTCCTCCACTGTAGCCAGTTCCTTTCTGCCCAGGATGTGGTTACTGCTCTTGTGGAGTTGGCCTTAATATCAGTTGGTGGAGTCTGGTGTGAGGCTTTATAGGCTTCTGCAATTGCTGTTTTCAGCCATGCAGCTTTTGTGGACCTAGTGGCTGGTTGCCCTTTTTTACGTCCTTGGGTGCTCAGGAATAGGCTGTCAGATTTGCAGATAGTAGATGTCCTGTTAATGTAGAGTGTCAGCACCCTTCTCATGGCTAGAAGTATCAGTTTTGGGTCTGATGTGACTTCTTCTAAGGGTAGTTGAGCTGGTATTTCGATAACTTGTTGTAAGTGGAACTTTGTATTGATCTTGGGAATGAAGGATGGGATTATCCTAAGTTCAGTCGTTTCCTCGTGGAAAACTAGGTATGGCGGTTGGCAGGTAGAGCTTGCAGTTCACTGATGCATCTGGCTGAGTAGATGGCCAGAAGGAAGACAGTTTTTAGGGTTAGCCATTTGAGGGCTATTGTCTCTAGTGGCTCGAAGGGGTGTTCTGTCATGGCCATAAGGACTAGGCTCAGGTCCCATGGTGCTGTCCATTGTCGAGTCTTAGGTCATACATTAGTGGATGCTTTTAGGAATCTGATGATATCCTTATGTGATCCCGGTGTCGTACCCTTTATGCAGCTTCTTGCTGCCCCTATTGCGGCCACTTGAACCCTTAGGGAGGCTGGGGACAGGCCCTTGTCCAGGCTCTGTTGTAGAAAAAGTAGGATGTCGGGTATTGTGACAGAGTTGGGAGTGATATTGTTCTGTAAGCACCATTTAGAGAATATCCTCCACTGTCTCTGATATGTAGAGGTGGTGGTTAGTCTTCTGGAGTTGGTCATAGTTTCAGTCACTGAAGGGTGGTAACCCTCACTCAACAGTCTCTCCCTTTCAGGAGCCAGGCTGTTAATTTGAGGTTGGTCAGGTTGGGGTGACATATGGAGCCCTGTGTGAGAATGTCATGTCTGTACAGAAGTATCCACGGGTGGTCCAAGGCCATTGCCACCACTGTAGCAAACCAAGCTCTCCTGGACCAATATGGTGTGATCAGTATTACCCACGATCTGGATCTGCGTATCTTTTTCAGGACCTGGGGGATTACTGGGATTGGCAGAAATATGTATGCAATCTGAAATGTCCAAGTTGCTGACAGTACGTCCACCCCCAGTGCTTTGTGGTCCTGGAATCAGGAGTAGAACCTTGGGCACTGGTTGTTCTTGTTGAAGGCCATCAGGTCCAACTCTATGGGGCCCCAGCATCTGTTGATAGCATGGAATGTGTGCCTGTGTAGCATCCATTCCCCTGGGTGAATCTGTTGTCTGCTTAACTAGCCTGTTTCCTGCGAGGTGTGTTGCGCTTAGGCTCGCTAAGAATCTTTGTGCCCATGGGATGAGTTTTCCTGCCTCCCTTTGCATTGCTTTGCTTTTGGTTCCCCCTTGTTTGTTGACATATGAAACCATGACTTGATTGTCCGAGTGTATTAGGACATGCTTTCCTTTTATTAGCCCTTTGAAGTGCAGTAGTGCAAGACGGACTGCTCTTGTCTCAAGTACGTTTATGGGTAATTTGGTTTCTGTTAGGGACCATTTCCCTTGAGCTGAGTCGCGACCAGTTGTAGCCCCCCCATCTGGTTAGACTGGCATCTGTGTCTATTTGGAGGTCTGGCTATATGTCTAGGGCCATCCCTTTTAGGAGGTTGTCTCTGTTTAGCCACCAGGTTAATGATTGTGCGACTCCTGGAGGAATAGATACGACCCTTGTGAAGTCTAAGTTGTAGGTTGGGCCCTGTTCTATGAGGAAGGACAGCAGTGATCTCATATGTCATCTTGCCCAGGGTATAGTATCTATGCAAGATGACATTAGGCCTAATGTTTGAGATATTGACTCTGTGGAAGTTTGTCCGTTCTGTAGAAGCTTGTGTACTGCCGATATTAGAGTTTTTGCCCTCTTTTCGGATGGTTTTACAGTCCCTTCTGCTGGTCTATGAGGTTGCCTAGATGTCCTATTCTCTGGCAGGGTGTCAGTTGACTCTTTTCTGTATTTATTACCCATCCGTGTCTTTGTAGACAGTCTACTGCTGTCACTGTTTCTCTTGTTGACTGTTTTACTGACCTAGCTCTGATCAGCCAGTCGTCCAGGTACGGTATGACTTGGATTCTGTGTTCTCCGAATTTTGCGGCTAGTACAATGGATAGCTTGGTAAACACCCATGGAGTGGAGTCTAGGCTGAAGGGTCAATCAATCAATCAATGAAATCTTTATCCAGGCGATCACCATTGAGCAAGCTCATTTACAAGGTGAACCTGCTGTGGGAAGGGAAAATTGTACAGTTACATATAAATATACATAATACAAAAAGAACAACATGTTTACAATACTGATAGGAGCAGAGTATTTACATTCCAAGTCACATGTACAAGACACATATACATAACACAACCCGAACGTAATATATATATATATACAGTTCCCACAGGAGCAGGATGTGTATGGATGTCATATACAAACCATAGAAGAAAAAAAGAAAGATTATTTATATTCCTGTCCAGCAGAAACACGTTACAGGCCTGGATGGAAATTCCTAAGCTATGGAGGTACGCATAACAGTGTGTAAGCCTTAGGTAAATGCGGCAGAAGGGGGGTGGTGAATAAGAGGGATGCAGAGGGTGCTAAGGGCAAGTGGGGCAGAGGAGGGGGGAGCAGTAGTGGCAAGGGCTGATGTGAATAAGCAGCTGGGACTAGTGTTGAAGAAGAGCGGAACAATAGTCAAGCTGCTAGGAGCAATAGAAGCAATTACAGATTTCAGCAAACGTTTTGTCATAGAGGGTCTTAAAGAAGGCAGGACTGACATGTGCGCTAAGTCTCAACAATTTTTGTATCCAATTCCAGAGAGTAGGCAGAGCATAGCTTATGGCGGCCCTTCCAAAGCGAGTGTTGGCCCTTGGGACATTCAAAGAGATCTGCGATTGACTTCTTAAGGCATAGTTCCTAATAGGACTAAGGGGGAGACAGTCAACAACGTATTGTGGGAGTTTGTTGGTAAGGGCTCGGAGTGTCCATAGGGCTGCATTTCTATATCGCCTGCATTGAAGGGAGGGCCACCCTATTGCTGCGTATAAAGAGCAGTGATGTGTGGAGTACATGAGGCCAGTTATAAATCTCAGTGCTCTATGATATAATACATCCAGTTTTGCAAGATATGAGGCAGGGCAATGGCCATAAATGAAGTCAGCGTAGTCAATTAATGAAAGGAACATAGATTGGACAAGCTGTCTTTTTGCATCTGTGGTCAAGAGGCGTTTAATTCTGAAAAAAAGTCTCTGCCTCAGTTTTTTCAGCAGTTCTTCCGTGTGTTCCACAAAAGAGAGTTTGTTGTCTAGCCAAATACCAAGGTATTTTAATTTAGTCACAAATTCAAGATTTTCTCCTAATAAAGTAGAGATTGATGGTAATGGACTAGCGAAAGCAGAGTAAGCCCCTGGGCCTGATGGTGAGAAAAGAATGGCCTTGTTTTTTTTGCATTTAATAGTAACTTTTTGCTAAGGAGCTGGTACTGCAGAGTATTAAACTCAGCTTGTAACACAGCGCAGGCAGCTTCAGGAGATTCCCGGCTTAACTACAGCACCGTATCATCAGCAAACAAGTGAATACTGGCATCTTTGATGCCTACGTCCAAGCTGTTGATATAAATGGCAGACAGTAATGGGCCCAGTATGGAGCCCTGGGGGACACCTCTTTTTATCGGTTTACATGGAGAAATCTCTCCATCAGCCTTAATTTGTTGCTGTCTATCAGAAAGGTAGTCTTGGAACCATCCCAGTGTGGTTGAGCCAATGCCTATAGTTTTTAAGGTGGAGAGGAGCAGGCAGTGGTCGACAGTGTCGAAAGCCTTACTGAGGTCCAGAAACATGGCACAAACACATTTTTTGTTGTCTAGGTCCCGTTGCCAATCATTAGCAACTTTTGCCAGTGCCGTAATTGTACTATGCTTAGCTCTAAAGCCAGACTGCATTGGGTTGAGTAGTTTAGCATTGTCTAAGAAAGATCTCAGCTGCATATCCACAATTTTTTCCAGAAGTTTTGAAAGTATGGGAAGAAGGGAGATTGGTCTATAGTTATTTAGGTCACAGGTAGGACTTGATATTGAACATGTTGGCCTAATATGTGGAAGCGTAGATATTTTTGATGGGATTGTCTTATGGGAATGTGTAGGTAAGCATCCTTCAAGTCTATAGATGTGAGAATGTCACCTGGTCTTATGGTCCTTAATGTTAATGTTGACCTGATGGTTTCCATTTTGAATGGTTTGTAAGTAACACTGTGGTTCAGGAACTTCAAGTCTAGTACCAGTCTGAGGTCTCCTGTCTTTTTTGGCACTGTGAACAGGATTGAGTATACCCCTTGGCCCTCTTCCTCCTTGGGTACCCTTTTTATGGCATTGTTTATTGACAGTTGTGACAGAATGTTCTGCATTTGTTCTGGGGTCGCTCTGCATCTTGGTTACTGGCAACATTATTGGTCTGTTCTGTCGTGGATTTTGGGCAAATTCTATGGCATATCCTCTTTGAATTATTTCTAGGACCCATTTGTCCTGTGTGGACCTGAGCCATTCCTGTGCGAACAGTGCTAGTCGGTCCCCTATTACAGGGGTCTGATAGTCATTGGTTAGTGTGTCCCCTCCTATGGTGCTGATAGTTGCCTCTGGCTCTGTTGGGTGTCCCTCTTCCCCTGAATCTTGTGTTTGTGAAGTAGGGATTGTATGATGGTCTTTGTGTTTGTCCTCAATATAAGTAACGTCCTCTGCGTTTGTCGCGAAAGGACTGATTGCGTAGTTGTGAGCGGGTCGGAAGGTAGGTGGAGTTGCTTGCTCTTTCCTCACCAAGTGCCTTGCCCTTGAGGTATTTCTCAAGGCCCTCCCCAAATAGTAAGTTGCCTCTGCATGGTAGTTTGAATAAAATGGGCTTGGATTCACTGTTTGCGTTCCACAGCTTCATCCAGATGCATCACTTTGCTCTGTTGATTAGTGTGGCTGCCCTTGCATTGATTTTTAGAGAGTCCACCACCATGTCTGCAAGGTATTTCATGGACAGTATATAGTTTTCGAGGAGTAGTGCCTCGGGTGATTTTGCGGTCAAGCTGTTGTGAGCCTTCTGCAGCCATTCAAGTTGTGCTCTGGTGGTGTAAATGGCTATGGTCATGGCTCTGGCCCTGAGGCCTGAGAGCTTGAAATTTTTCTTTAAAATGTCCTCCAGTTTCTTATCTACTGGGTCTCTTAGGGCGGATGTAGATTCAGTAGGTAGTACTGTCTTTTTGTTGAGGGAAGCAATCTGAGGGTTGGTTGTCAGTGGAGTGCACCATATTTTTAGGGTGTCTGCATCTAATGGGTACATCTTGTCCCATGATCTCCTCTCGGGTATGCAAGCAGGGTCCACTGCATCCCACTCCTTTGTAACTACCTCAGATATGGCCTAGCAGACTGGAAAAATGTTCGGCGTCTTTTGGGATGGCTGCACGGAGGGCAACAGTTTAGACTGTGGTGGGGAGGTTGGAGTGTCAAACCCCACTGTAGTCATGATGCTGCATGCTAGACTGGGGATTTGATCTGGGAAACACCATTTGGCCGTTAAGGATTGCAGATCATTTTCTGGGTCCTTTTCATTGTCAGAGGCATCATCCTTATGGTTTGCATAGTGTGACACCCTGTGTTTGTTGGAGTGATGAAGGGTATGGGTGATTTGTGTGCCATGAACTCGGCCAGCTTGTCCCACATTGCTGACATCAGCTGCTGCTGTAACTGCAGGACCTGTTGATTTTGCAGTAAGATAGTATTGGTATCCAAAGTTAGCTGTTGCATGTTATGTGTAGGTTGCAGAGCACCCTGATCTGGTGTCTGATTGGGGGTGCCTGCTGGGTCATCCTCATCCTGTGTCTCATGTGATGGGGATGGTGGTTCTTCTGCACAACAGGCACAAAGCCTTCTGATTTGGGCAGTGGGGATAGGAATGCTGCATCATCTGCAGCTTAGTTTTCCCCATATCTGTGGAGAGATGGAGAGAAAATGGGCATATTAAGTGTGGAGGTGACTACATACCTAACCAAGACAGAAAAAATAGAGTTGGCATCTCCCCCTGCCCTTTTCCTGTAAGGGATTGGACAAATATCTGTGTGTGACTCAGCTGTAATAATTATTGGATGCCTGCAGGGGAGCTAGTGAGAGGAGTCAGTGGCCTTATATTCCAGGCAAGAGTAACACTCCCCCCCAGGCCCTCTGTCTGCTGTGGTATGCCTTCAATAGTCACCCTGTTGATGGAATGGATCAGTGCAGTGGAAGCGAGAAGTCTGAGCTGCGGGAAGAAATCAGAGGTAGGTGACTAGGCAGCTCAACTGTGTGTGCTGCTGAAGTGGATTCAGAGGTTGCTGACAGGGCAGCGCAGCTTTCTGGTTGATCTACTGCCTTGTGCATGAGCTCTGGAGACGAGGTGTGTGACTGCGAGCATTGGGAGGGTACGCACACATGCACACTGCTCCTGGCTCATGCATGCATGGGCGGGCTTGTCACACATAGAGCGCATCATCTGGAGTGTCAGACAAGCTCACAGAAGCAAAGGAGAGATGGAGAGGATGTTGAAACATGGCACACACCCTTCCCCAATACACAAAAGAAAGGGAAGGTGTAAAAAAAATGCAATGTTTTCTTGGGCTCTGCACGCTGTAGGGGGAGAGGTGTACAGGAATAAAACAGACCCAGGAGCGATGAAATATGATCAAGACTGCACACCAGGCACAATAATTCTTTACTGGCAGAATGAGGTAAGGGCAAAATGATTGATTTAGGTACCAGTACCTCATTACCTCTTCCAATTGCAACAAGGCAGCAGCACGTAAAACTTTTGTGGCATGTTATGATACGCTCCCCTATGGCTGCTAGTAGAAGCCATAAGGTGTTCTCATTCTCACCACAGACACAGTAGTGGGTGCAGGCTGTAACTGGGACTGCTAACAGGTGTCACAGAAGCTTGCCCAGGTATTAACCCAACATCTTAGACTCGCTGGCATGGAGTCTAAGGAAGAAATCCCAAGGTATATAAAAAACCAGAAGGAATGCTGCATAGTGTGCAATGCAAACGGACTAGTAGAGTTACTACCTGTAGCTAATTGAAGTCATCTTTCCTTACAAGAGTTGTATACAATGCTTCCTGTGTAGCTAAACTGATACAAATTATTCTTGCGACAAAACCACATCTTATGGTTTCTGATCCAGCTATCTCAACTGCCGCAGTTGTTATTTAGGTATTATGAGGAGTCTCTTACCTCTTCTTTTAGTGCTGAAATAGATGATTTTGCTTGAGAACTGTTGTTGTGTGCAGCAACCTGTACCGATGCACATTCAAAACTGATGATGGAAGGGTTGTGCCACATTGAAAGGGTGTTGGACTTCTTTGAAGTCACATGTTCATCAAGCAACCTATCAGGTGGACACAACCCATGTGTAAGGAAGGTGGAGTGCCTCAGAGATTATCCCCCACAATGAGTTTTATAAGCTTGTGGGCCCAGCTCTCCTCGAAGAGCTTGTGCAGGTTTTTAATTTCTTGTTACAGTATCCACCAGTGGGCCAGATATGAGCGAGGGTTTACTGTTGTTGCTGTACAAAAAAGGAGAGAAAAGGGATTTAAATAACTGGAATCTTATTTGTCTCCTAAATACTGATGTCAAAATTATTTCCAAAATCCTGATATCTTAAATTAAAAATAATCACAAAGCATATGACATCCAGCTCACAGACCTGCTCAGTTCCGGGAAGATCTATTTGGGACCATCTGATTTTATCAAGAGAATTGGTTGAATGGGGAAACATGGAGAGGACTGAATGATTTCTAATGTCACTAGATCAGTGGAAGGCATTTGACCTGTTGGTGCACAATTAGTTATGGTTCATATTACATAAATATGGGTTCCCCATGGAATTTATTAACTGGATCAAATGCTTATATCATACTTTCTCTGTAACACCTAATTTTAATGGTTGGCTGAGGACCCCTTGCAAGCTGGCTAAGGGGGTATGGCAGGGTTGTCCCCTCAGTCCCTATTTTTATATTCTTAGTCTTGACCCTTTACTTTGGAAACTAGCACTGGATCCTCTTATGAAACCATTGCAGAATCCTGATGGCAATGGTAACTGCAAAGCGATTGCTTATGCAGATGATGTCTGTATTCTGGTTCAAGACGAGATCTCCGTTTGTCATTCCTTGAAATGGTTTAGGATTTTTGGTCTTTTTTCAAGTAGGGGCTTAAATATTCAAAATTGTGTAAGCTGTGTTTTAGGCATCATGGCTCCCCTCCTGAAACAGTCGGTGGCATTCGGCAGCAAATGGACCCTCACCATTTTTGGGTTTCAGTTTTGGTCGGACAACTTAGCTGAACTAGGAAACCAAATTAGTACTGGCCTGATGTAAAAGTTGAGCACTGGTATAAATGGAGTCTGAGCAAAAAAGAAGAGGGTATATTTAATTAAAACATTCTTGGTCCCTATCTTTTTATGTATTAGCCAGATAGTGTCTCCCCCCATGGAACGGAGATGCAAGTAAGTAACATAGAACATAGAAACATAGAAACATAGAAACATAGAAGTTGACGGCAGATAAGGACCTCAAGGCCCATCCAGTCTGCCCATTTCTTTTTCTACCTTATAAATGTACCATCGGCCTTTGCTCTGTCAGTGACCTATCTATTCATAGTCATTTGTATTGCTCCCTTATGCCTATCCCATGCCTGTTTGAAGCCCTGCACTGTATTCATAGCCACCACTTTTGTGGTAAGCCATTCCATGCATCTACCACCCTTTCTGTGAAAAAGAATTTCCTCACATTCCCCTTAATCGGCCTCCTCTAATCTCATGCTGTGTCCTCTTGTCCTGCTATTTTCTTATATTTAAACATGTTAGACTCTTTCACCTTGTTTATGCCCTTAAGGTGTTTAAATGTCTCGATCATATCACCTCTCTCCCTCCTTTGCTCAAGGTATACATATTGAGCTCCGTAATCTGTCCTTATATGTCTTCTGATGCAGTCCCTGCACCATTTTGTTGCCCTTCTCTGGACTGCCTCAATTTGGTTAATGTCCTGTGAAGGTGTGGCCTCCAATACTGCACGCAGTACTCCAGATGGGGCCTAACCAATGTCTTGTACAGAGGGATTATTACCTCCCTCTTACGACTTGTGATACCCCTACTAATACACCCCTAACACCCCCTAGCCTCACTCTACTGCTTTAGAGGTCTGCTTTGATGATTTTAGGTCATCAGTGATGATGATGCCCAAGTCTCTTTTCTCCTTTGTGACTGCTAGCAACTCCTCCCAGCCTATAAGTGGCTTCAGGGTTTCTCTTCCTATGTGCATGATTTTGCACTTCTTTGCATTAAATCCCAGTTGCCACTCTTCTGACCATTCTGCTAGTTTATCCAGATCTCTTCTCATTCTGCCCACCCATCTGGATCATCTACTCTGTTGCAGATCTTGGTGTCATCTGCAAACAGACAAGCTTACCCTCTAGTCCATCTGCGAGGTCACTAATGAAGATGTTGAATAGGACTGGCCCCAGGACTGATCCCTGAGGTACCCCACTTGTGACTTGCATCTCTTTCTGACTGTATACCATTTACCACCACTCTCTGTTTTCTGCCAGTCAACCAGTTTGCCACCCAGTTGACCAACTTCTGACCACGAGCCTACCTAGCTTATTTATCAATCTTCTATGTGGAACAGTGTCAAAAGCTTTTTGCTGAAGTCAAGGTAGGCGACATCAACTGCTCCCCCTTGGTCCACCACTCTGGTTACCCAGTCAAAGAAATCTATGAGATTAGTTTGACAGGACCTTCCTTTTGTAAACCCATGCTGTCTTGGATCCTGTGCCCCTATGGATTCCAGGTGTTGCACTATCCTTTCCTTAAGGAGTGCCTCCATAATCTTGCCCACTACTGAGGTAAGACTGACCCGGTCTGTAGTTCCCCGCCCTCCCTGCTACCACTCTTGTGGGTGGGATCACATGAGCCTTTCTCCAGTCTTCTGGGACCTCTCCTGTGCTCAGAGACTCACTAAACAATTCTGCTAATGGCTCTGCCAGTTCCTCCTTTAGCTCCTTAAGTACCCTGGGATGTATGCCATCAGGTCCCATTGCCTTATCCACCCTGAGCTTAGCAAGCTCTTGTAGGACCCTTTCTTTTGTGAAGGGAGTAGTGCTCACCTCCCTCCCCTGTGTCCATGATGCTGAGCTTAGGCCCTGCCTACCTTCTCTTCAGTAAATACTGAGCAAAGTATCTATTTAGGATAGATGCCTTTACAGGGTCCTCCTCCTCACATGCCCTTTTCTCCATTAAGCTTAGCAATACCCCTCTGGACTTTCTCCTTTCACTAATGTATCTATAGAAAGTCTTGTCACCTTCTTTTACTGTTCGTGCTAGTGTTTCCTCAGTTTGGGACTTTGCCTGCCTTACTGCCTTACCTGCTTCCCTTAGGGCAGTTTGGTATGCCTCCCATCTTCATCCCGCTGTGTTCCTTATATTTTCTGAAGGCCAGCCTTTTGGCTCTGACCTTTCTGCTACTATATTTGAGAACCAAAGTGGTTTCCTTCTTCTTTTGCACTTCCTTTTCTGTCTAACACAATGGGATGTTGCTTCAAGTATTGTATCCTTAATGCTTGCCCACTTTGCCTGTACCTCCTCACCTGTGTTTCTTTTTGCCAGGGCTAGCTTAACTCTGTTGGCCATCTTATCAAAGTCAGCTCCTCCTGAAGTCCCATATTTTGCCTTGGAATGGGATGATTTAGATGTAGTAGCCAAATTGAACCATACCATGTGATGGTCACTGGCCCCCAGGTGACCTTCTACCTGGAGATCTGTGATCCTTCTTTGTTAGTCAGTACTAGATCTAGGATAGCCCTGTCTCTTGTGGGTTGCTGTACCAGTTGTTTGAGGCCCTCCTGCAGGAATCCACTATGAGTCTAGTTCTGGCAGATGTTCCTGCTGGTATTGACCAATCTGTATCTGGCATGTTGAAGTCTCCCATTATCAGAACCTCCCCTTTAGCTGTCATGTTTTGTATATCTTCTAACAGTAATGTGTCTATGTCCTCCCTCTGGTCTGGGGGCCTGTAGACAACCCCAGTTCTTATGGCTGTCCCATTACCTGTTTCCAGGGTGACCCACAGTTCTTCTGGCTCCTTATGTGTATTCTAGATTTCTATTGGCTTTGATGTTTTCATTAACATACAGGGCCACCCCTCCCCCTTTTTGCACCTCGGTCTCTTCTGAACAATACATATCCAGGTACTGGAAGTCTCCCAAGTGTGGTTACTGGTAAACCACGTCTCACTAATTGCTACTATGTCCAGTTTAGCCTCTGACATTATTGCCTGCAGGTCTGGGATCTTATTTCCAGGCTGTGAGCATTTGTGTACATGATTTTCCATTGGCCAGATTTTGGTGTGTTAGTTGTTGGGTGAAGTTTGGCATTACCCCTGTGCATCGTATGGGGAGACAAACCTTTTTTCTTACCTGGTGATGCAAATGAATGGCAAACACGCTGAATTCCTGTTTGACCACTAGCTGAGGGGGGAGGGGTGTTCTTCCCATTCGACGTATGGGGTGCTGCACCCCTCTCCCCATTTGCTAGTTTAAATATTCTGCAAAGACGTCAAACGTATGTATGTAAGTAAGTAAAGCTTTATTTATAAAGCACCCATCTTCGAAGGCTCTAGGCGCTGTACAGTAAAATACAACAATCTAAAATAAAAACAAGAGTAAAATATAAAATGTAACAACTGAACTCTTATCACAGCTAAAACTAGATAACATTTAATGCAAGTGAGGTATATTCAACAATTTTAATATAAGGAAAAAAACCTCCTTAAATAGGTGGGACTTGAAACCCCTTCTAAAAGCTTCCAGCTAAGGGGCCTCTCTCAAAGATCTTGGAAGCGAGTTCCACAGGGTCAGACCACCTACAGAAAATTCAGTGCTGAGTATTTTCTTCCAGGCACTCTGGGGGAGCCAACTTAATTCCATGAAACAAAACGTACACATTACCCAATCGGGCTGCGCAGAGTATCTATGCTACACCCTATTGTGTTTTTTATTGCATGTTTTTATAGCAACCTCAGACCCCTTTTGGGTCCTTCTGAGAAACCCTGGCACACTTGGGTGTTACCTGGTACTAATGCCTAGTTAAACCTTTGGAAGATCGGGAAACTTATAATGCAATGGTCCTCAGGTATAACTCCTGTTTACATGAAATATGCTTTTACCAAGTTTAAAGTTTGGTGGGGGGGGGGGTTACCTGTTTCCAGTTAAGAGATATGCCTAGGAAGTTAGGTTATAGATATATCGTGGATACTAAATTTTCAGAACCTATGTTTGAGCATGTCTTTTTCAGGTTACATACCAATTTAACATGTTTATTGACAAATAACAGCATCCCACTCAAAATGTGTGATGCTTTTTGGTTAAGTTGCCATCTCAGACCCAGTGTCAAGGCTAATTATTAACAGCTAAATCAATGCGTGTGTACTAGGCTTGGTTGTTTGAATCTATTAGAAACAATGCATCATCTGTTCTATGGCTGCTCTTACACTCAAGGGTTTTAGGATCTCGTAGCCACCGCTGGGTTGGAACCAGTGTCTCATTCTTTGAATTACGATACATTAGTGCATGGATGATATAGCTCTGAGCGGGATAAGTAGGAAGGGGGTACACTGGATGTTTTTTTGCCTCTTCTAACTGGCATTTTTGTTTGAACCACTGCCACTTCTCACTTCAACAGAAATTTCTAACTCAGCATATCTTTTCAGAATAGCCTCTAAAATTAAATCCATTTATTGCGTACAGAATTTAAATCCTTTCCATCTGCCAGTCCTGCTGTGAAATGGCATCACATGTAGTGGGTTACAAGTTGAGCAGACTTGTGAGTTTCTTACACACATATTGTTTCCCTTTTGGTTTGAGGAAGGGTCTGTATGTTTAATTTTCATTTTTGTCTCTCTTTTCTTTTTCTTCGTTATACCTTTAGTCTTGAAGGGAGATTTGCTGTATTGTTTGTCTTTATCTTGTTTTTTTTCCTTCAAGTTGCCTCTATGAATCATCCATCCCAGCCCCCCAGGCCAGGCCTTTCCCTGAAGCTTTCCCTTTCTGTATCTGTCCCACCCTCTCTTAAAGCCCTCTACCGTGGAAGCCTGAACCAGCTCACCAGGTAGTGCATTCCAAGGTTCCACTACCCTCTCAGTGAAAAAACTCCTCCTCTCCCCCCCATCCTTCCACCTTCCAACTTCAAAGCATGCCCTCAGGTGATACCTCCCTCTTTTAGTCTAAATATCCCCTCCGTGTTTACCCTATTTATTCCCTTGAAGTACTTAAAGACCTCAATCATGTCCCCCCGTCTCTCCTCTCCTCCAATGAAAACAGGCAGAGCTCCTCAAGTCTTTCCTCATATGCCAAATCCCTTAGTCCCCGTAACATCTTGGTAGCCCTTCCCTGGACCCTCTCCAGGAGCTGTATGTCCCTCTTCAAGTGTGGTCTCCAGTACTGCACACAGTACTCAAGGTGTGGCCTAACCAGACCATTGTACAGTGGCAGAATCACTTCCCTGCTCTTCGAGGTGATCCCCCTTACGATGCAGCCCAACATCCTGTTTGCTTTGAAAGCCGCCCTCCTGCACTGCTCAGAGTTATTCATACTTGCATCCACCATGACCTCTAGGTCCTTTTCCCCTGTTGAGGCCTCCAGTGCCTCCTTCCCCAAGGTGTATTCATGTTTGGGCTTCCACCTCCCGAGATGTAACACCTTGCACTTGGAGGAATTGAATTTTAATTTCCAGGTGTGAGCCCACCTGACCAGGGTCTCCAGGTCCCCCTGTAGGGCTAACCTCCCCTCTTCCCCCTCAACTACTGCTCCCACTTTGGAGTTGTCAGTGAAAAGACTAATTTCACACCCTATTTCCGCCCTGATATCAGATATGTATGCATTAAACAGGATCGGACCCAGGACTGAGCCTTGTGGTACCCCACTACTGACCCCTCTAGGGTTCGAGATCTCCCTGCCGACCACTACTCTCTGAGTGCATCCAGTTAGCCAGTTTCCTATCCACCTGATCCTCAAAGGATCCACATCCAACCCTGCCAGTTTCTCCACCAGGCCATTGTGGGGGACCGAGTCAAATGCCTTGCTGAAGTCTAAAAATAGTACATCCACAGGCTTTCTCCTATCCAATTCAGATGTTACCCATTCGTAGAACTCAACAAGGTTAGTTTGACATGATCTGCCTGGCACAAAACCATGTTGCTGACTATCCTGCCCTCCTACCTCCTCCAAGAACACCCCCAATCTTTCCTTCAGTGTACTCTTCATTAATTTTCCCTCCACCGATGTCAAACTGATGGGTCTATAGTTACCTGGCACCTCCCTTGACCCCCCCCCCCTTTATGGATAGGCACCACATGTGCCTGTAGCCAATCCCTGGGTACCTTCCCTGTCTCGAGTGACCTGTTAAAGAGCTCCACCAGGGGAGCAGCCAGTATGTCTGCCAATTCCCATAGTACTCTCAGATGAATGCTGTCCGACCTGGGAGATTTATCTTTCTTTAGGGCCTTTAGGGCTTTCCACACCTGTTCAGTGGAGATAGCAACATCCTTCCCCCCCACCTTACTGACCTTTATATCCGTATCCTGATATGACACCCCTCGGGTACCTCCCCCTCCCTCCTGCTCCATTCCTGTTGCCCCTGATCTTACATACTAACCCTTCTGTCCCCACCATGTCTTGCTTTGTAAGTATCCCATCCCCCTCCCTAGTGAACACTGAGGCGAAGTACTCATTTAATACATCTGCCTGGTCCCTCGCCTCTTCCACCCACCCTCCTTCTGATCTCAATCTGCCAAGCTGGCCCTTGATATTTCTCCTGTCCCCAAAGTACCTGAAGAAACCCTTTTCCCCTACGTGTATCCCCTGTGCCAGTCGTTGCTCTTTACAGGACTTCGCCCCCCGCACCATCCGGGTGACATTTCTAGATGCAAGATGGTAAGTTTCCTTTTCCCTTTCATTGTTTTGTATTTTTTGTAGGCAGCCTTCTTTTCCTGGACTCCTATCCGAACCTCTCTGGACCACCAGCACGGTTTATGTGACCTAGCTCCCTTGTGCTTCACCTTAGTGCAGATCCTGACTGCCTCCTGAAGTCCCTGTTTGATGACCTCCCATCTCTTTTCCACATATGTCATTGTTGTAAACCCTTTCAAGTGATCCTTGAGAATGCTTTCCATGCCCATAAAGTCTGCCCCTCTGAAGTCCACAGCCAGTGTCCTAGAGCTTTCCCCCTCACCCCCCATGTTAATTTGAAACCAGACAGTATCATGGTCACTCCCTGCCAGGGGTTCCTCTTCAACCAAGTCCTTTACCAGATCCCCATCTGCCAGAACCACATCTAGGACATGCCCCTCCCTTGTGGGCTCCATCACATGCTGTGTTAAGAACACATCCTGGAAGCTGTCCAGCAGCCTCTGCTCCTTGGCCACCTTAGAGGACATGGTTTCCCAATTTGTACCTTGCATATTAAGGTACCCCATCAACACCACTCCCTCCCCTTTTGGTCCACACTGGTCAACAATATTTTCCAGCAAACCTTCCTCCTGAACATTAACCCATCCCGGGGAGCCTATATACTACTCCCAGCTTGATCTTTCCTCCAGCAGGGGTTCGTAAGGTGACCCATAAGGCCTCCACATTTCCCCCTGCCTCATCTACCCTAGCAATTTCTATGCCATCTCTAATGTACATAGCCACCCCCTGCCCTAATTTCTAGCCTTCCTTATCATAGTGTTCCCCTTCACATTTAGGTCCCAATCGTGGTTTTTGTTGGCCCACATTTCCATGACCGCTGCTACTTCCACCCCTTCCCCCCCGAACAGCATGGCCTGGAACTCTGGCATCTTGTTTCCCAAGCTCCTGGCATTTACTATCACCACCCCCCACCCCTTATCCCTGATCCCCTTTGTAGAACCCCTCCAGGGCTCCTTATGTGTCCATCCTCCCCCTGCTCCTCCTGAATCATCCTCCCCCAGTCTGTTTCCCCCTCCCTCAGGTCTGAAGGCTAATCCCCTCATCTTGAGGAGGGAGCTTCTGGCCCACCCCTTTCTTATCCTCCCCTCACAAGTTTAAACCCAACCTTTCTTGAATACAGTCGCCAACCTCTGTTTAAGGACTTCCTTTCCCAATGAAGTAAGATGAAGTCTGTCCTTGGCATGCAGTCCCTTATCCTCCCAAACTCCCTCCCAGTTCCCTATTACCCCCAACCCACTTTCTTGACCCCACTTCCTGAGCCAGTCATTAACCTCTACGATCTTCGTTTTGTTCTCCACAGAAGCCTTTGGTACCGGAAATATTTCCGAAAAGGAAATGTTGCATCCATTATCATGCTAGACTCTGGCCAGCTCTCGGAATCTTGCTTGGGTTTCCAAAATGATATTTCCCTCTATATCGTTAGTCCCCAAATGCACCAGGAGATCTGGTTTTCCTCCACAATCCCTAACCAGTTCGTACACCATGAACTTTGCCCAGTGCACCGTCAGCCCAGAGATACTTACTACTTTACCCTGACTATGGCATCCCCCCCACCTCTCCCAAAGAATACCCCTAACCATCGAGTCTCCCAGTATCAGAACCGTAACACCTCCATCATCATATGGTTACCTCCATTATCGCTCTCAACCCCCTCCCCTTTATCTGTACTCTCCCTTCATGAGTCTTCATGCCTTCTTACAAGAGACCCTTGTCACCCTCCCCTTCCTGTCTCCCTTATTATGCCCTCTTAACTCAGAACCCCCCCGAATGAGTGTCCCCTTTAACCCACTCTTATCTGAGCCATTAATCCTGGTCCTGATCATTTCCCCTTCTCCCCCATCATCATCATCCACCCTCCTCGTAATAGTACCCCTACCTCCAGTGGTCTCCTGTGGGTCCCCTTTACCTAGGGCCCCTTCCTTGGTACGGACCCCCCTCCTGAAGGGTGGCCCCTCCCTCATCTCCTTATCTTCCAGTTTCTCTCCCGTCATTCTCTCCTCCCTCATGCCTGCTGTATGTTGCATTTGCCCCATCTGCTTTACATTTAAGTTTCCTCTTCTCCCTCTGGAACTGTTTCTACTCTTTCCATTTCCAGTCTGTGATACCCTCTGAGTATCCGTCTCCCTCCCCTCGGCCTCTGCATCAGTTCCCTCATTTCCACCAACCTCATCCTCCCCTTCTAGGTTGCTTAGTAGCTCAAATTTATCGTAACACTCTATGCTAGCCTCCATCAAATGACCTGAGTTTCCCCTGACCGTCCCTCTAAGCTGCCCCCACCTCCACCCCCCAACACTGTCCTCCTTTGGATTACCATTTCCACTGTCTGCACATTTAGGCTGCCCCACAACAGCCCCTCCTGACTCTACCCCCGCCACTGTCTTTTTATTTGGGACATTTACCCCATAAGTTTTCCCCATGGCATCATCCTCCCTACCTGTAAGTCAACTAGCCCTGATATTCCCCCTCCTGCTTGCTGCAAAGTAACCTCTTCTATTTTACAAGCTTTGTCCCAGCCTCACCTCAGCCCCACCCGACTGCCTCCCATAACCACACCCCTTATCCTTTGATGCACCCCCCAACTCCCCCAGCTTTCTCCTTAACCAATATACTTCACTCCTGATCTGAAAAAGCTGCCTGCAGCGTGGATAGCCTCCCTCTTTCCAGGCCCAGTTGAGAATTATTACCAGCCCACGGCCTGTGCATCCTACAACCCTTCCAAAGATGCCTGCCATGGTGGATTGAGGCCACCCTGTTTTTCCCACTGCAAACATAGTGGGACCGTCTAACTTTTCCCAGTCCTTACCCCCTGGAATACTATCCCTCCACCCCCTCCAAGTGGCCATACTGGGGTGTACTAGATCAGTCCAATTCACTATTAACAAATTTAGCCCCATCCCGATTTGTAGTAAGGTACAGATGACTACAGATGTAGGAAAATAGTCCTGCTCTAGATAGACATGCAACCTCTAACTGATCATACAGAATAGACGGTTCTAACCTTGAAGTAGCTAGCAGCTTGGCCAGATTTCAGTAGTTTATCATATCATGTCATAAAACACCAATCACCAATCATTACCTTTTTTGACCCAACTAGGACACACCTCCTCGGCCCATTTAGTAGAGGTCAGGACTAGGGTTGGGGGGCAGGACAAAAAATCCTCCCTACAGTTCAGTCTCTAGTCCAAGCACGGCTGGGCCTGCCCTTATATGTCCAACTGCGAGGAAACAGTTTGAACTTTGGCCCCGGGCCTTTCTGATAGGCCCCCTGGCACTGACACTCCTGCACCTCATGGGCGCCTAATACGACCATGTTCAAGTCCTTCCACAGCGCCCCGCGTGATGCAATCTCCTTACCTGGCCCACACTGCTGAGCCAGTCCACTCTCTCTGCTGAATGTGGCTGAAATCTCTGCTCCCCTCAGCAAAAACCACTGATGTGATCGGCAGCTCCAGGCAATCCCTCTTGCAGATCAGACTCTAGTCCAAGTACGGCTGGGCCTGCCCTTATATGTCCTGCTGGATCTCTGGTACGAAGAAAGGAACTTATGCAACAGCAAGGGGCAAAACAGTCCAAGGTTTCAGGCCACGGTGGCTTGGAGTTGGGTGAACAGTTTCCCTGAATTTTTATTCTTTTTAGAAAACACCTTTCCCAATAATCAGTAGGCGGTAATCTGCCACACTTGTATATCAGCAGAGGAAACTTTAAGGGAAAACTCACTTTTATGGTGTGCTTTGTTAATGATCCCCAGAGAGCTCTGAAATTTCACTGCATTATGCTGTTTGCAGTTAGGCACAGATACTCAGTCCCTGGTGTGTTCATGGTTGCCATGGCAGTTCTTTTTATCCAGTCGAAGTATACTGTATGTGTATCATTCAAGCTTGGTTTCTCTAATCCTAGGGTTTGTAAATATAAAGGCAAGTTTTAAAATAAGTAAATGGCATTTCCATTTAAAACGTAGCATACCACCATTACAATGACCTACATTGCAAAGCCATTTCTTATTTTAGCTCGGGTTATAAAAAGGATTGGATTGTGAGCCATAGTTTTCTTTTCAGTTACTGTAAAGTTGCTGTTTCACAACTTTTTACTTTTCTCCCTATGGACCTCAGAGCACGCTCATGCCGCAGCCTACCTAGCTGGCTATCTTGGATCCTGGGAATGTACAAACTCCAATTTTTGCCTCATCAACTGGGATTCCCTTAGAGGAAAAATCCCACCTCCCAGTTCCAATAGGCTTCACATAACATCAGTCTTCATGGAAAGTACTAGAATGTACACAACAGTAACATGGCATTTGAATATAACAGATGATTCGTTTAACACAATCATTGTTATTCAATATCAAACTGTGCTTAATTACTATGAATACATAAGAAATAGGCGAATACATAAGAAACATTTGCTAACTTAACTAGAAGTGTGTTACAAGCTGTCTGACTCATCATAACAGTTTCTAGAAAATACCAGTAATTCTACTGTAATTTTACTGCACTGTTTTTCTTTCACCACAAGATGGCACTATATTTCTAGGTATTGCTTCACTGATTGTGCATGAACATTTTATCACGTCCTCTTTTTTATCAGCTTCTGTATGGAGCTACAATGTGGTTTGAGTTCTGGTGCCAGGAAAACTGCTCAACTAATGAGGGAAGGGTGTATGTTCTGGGCAACAAAGGGAAAATAGATAGGATAGGACAGAAAAAATGTGCCAGATCCTGTCTGGCCAGACCAGGGGTGAAACAAAGGACACAGGAGGGAAAAAAGGACTCCACTGCCTGAAACAGAGGAGGGGGTGGAGGCTCAACCTCTCTGTTTCTCTCTTTTCTGTATTTCTAATTGTATAAATGGTGATGGGAGACATCTGGCCTATCATACCCAAAAAGGCTGACACATCTTCACCCAGTGTCAGGGCAGGCAGCGGGACAATGTGAATTGAACATGTATGCGAGTTGGGGAGGGCAGGGTATAAGACAGAATACAACAAAAAGAAGAGAGCTGTGTTTGTAGACAAAATGCAACACCACCTACTGGTGAAAAGAGGAGTGCTGCATTAATTTTTTGGTATGTACCCCTACCCTGACAAATAATCATTAAAAAAACAAACACTTTAAAATATATTTTTATCTGTTTTCTTTTTCTTTTGTTATACAAGCTATTGCGTAACAATAATAATGCACACCAGAGTGTGTATTGTGCTGGGATAATGTCACTTTTTGGGTTTTGGAGGCACTCAGCCTGCTCCTCGTACCCAGCCACCTGAGGTGTGACGTTATTCCTAGCATGACACATACCCTGTCATACATCATTCCTTAAATGAAGCCCACATTCAGTGCTTTACAAGTAGTATGGGTACAAAACATAACAATGGTGTGGCAGTATATTAATTACTGTAGGTAGCTGCAATTGATCAAGTCTCTTATAAATACCTCTAAAGTTCATTTCTGTGTTCTGTATCCAGGTTACCAGGAGTCCAATAACTAAATCAGCAGGTGCAGATTAAAAGCCAAGAATATGAACATAAAGAATACTGTCTGCTCGGATGATAATTCCATTGAAAGGCATAATGCCAGAGAGAATAAATGTTTCAGTCTAGTTTAGACTCATATAGAAAGACAGGTTTTCTGACAGTTTAGTTATTCAGATTAGAAAACTTATTTTATACTCCTGAAAAGGGGTCCAGCTAGAATTAAATACATGTAATTGCCCTGACACTAAATAGCAGACTTTTTTCATTTTCTGACACAACTACAACAGTATTGTACCATTCCCCAACAAGCATTTGTCAATGCCGAATGTTGCTTGCTTGTATGTGCTGTTTAGGTATTTGGAAGTGACAGTTTCATGCCTTCCTCCCAAGACATCCACTGTGTCTTTCCGTTCGGTATTCACAGAAGAGGGGGAGGGGCAAGGGCCACAGCAGTACAGCAGTTGCCAAGGGGGTGAAGAAGTGGACAAAAGAGTCCTGCAGGAGCTCATTAAATTGAAGGTAGACAAAGCGATGGAACCAGATGGCATACACCCAAGGATATTAACAGAACTGCGAAGGGAGATAGCAGTACCTCTGGCAGCCATGTTTACTGAGTCATTCAACATGAGTGAATTGGAGGAGGGCACATGTGGTCCCTCTACACAAGTCTGGCAGCAGGGAGGAGGCAGGGAACAATAGGCCATTCAGCCTCACCTCAGTAGTGGGGAAGATCATGGAGACATTGCTTAAAGAAAGGATAGTGGGGCATCTAGATGCCATCGGAACCCAGGACCATAGACAACATGGATTCACAGCGGGGACATCATGTCAGATAAATCTGGTTGATTTATTTGACTGGGTGACAAAGGAAGTGAATCAGGGTGGGGCAGTGGACAACGCTTACCTTGATTTCAGCAAAGCCTTTGACACCATCCCATATGGAGGCTGATAAACTAGCTGGGTAGGCTGGACATGGGGAAAGGGTGGCAAACTGGGTTGAAACTGGCTAACAGACAGGAGGCAGAGAGTGGTGGTAAATGGTATGCAGTCTAGGGAGAGGGCGACCAGTGGGTGCTGCAGGGATCGGTCCTGGGGCCAGTTCTGTTCAATGTCTTCATTAGTAATATTGCAGAACATCTGAAGGAATTTTTCACCAAATTTTCAACATGGCCATTTTAAGACCTCTGCTCATGAACAGTGTCACTGTGATTTTCTTAATTGTCTCGTACATTGATTTCACACCGACTAGCCATTATGCCATACAGTGACTGCGTTTTGGTGAGATGTGAAAAATGACAGCTGTACTATTCATAGGAAGGTGTGGCAAAATGGCAATGTTGGAAATCTGGAGTGAAAATATTGAAAATTCGCGAACTTACGAGCATGCATAGGAACTGTACAACGCACGCTTGTAAAACAGTCATTTTTTTGGAATTTTTTCACCAGATTTTCAACATAGCCATTTTAACACCTGAGCTCATGAACATTGTCACTGTGATTTTCTTAATTTGTCCCATACATTGATCTCGCACACCGACTGCGCCATTGTGTGCTACATGGGCAGAAACACATTTTGGGTGAGATGTGAAAAATGGCAGCTGTACTACTCATAAGAAGGTGTGATAAAATGGCAAAGTTGGAAATCTGGAGTGAAAATATTGAAAATTCGCGACCTTACGAGAGTGCGTAGGAACTGCACAACGCACGCTAGTAAAACAGTCATTTTAAGGAATTTGTTCACCAAATTTTCAACATGGCCATCTTAAGACCTCTGCTCATGAACAGTGTCACTGTGATTTTCTTAATTTGTCCCATACATTGATTTCGCACACCGACTGCGCCATTGTGTGCTGCATGGGCAGAAACACATTTTGGGTGAGATGTGAAAAATGACAGCTGTACTACTCATAAGAAACTGTGGTAAAATGGCAATGTTGAAAATCTGGAGTGAAAATATTGAAATTTCGGTGAACTTAGGAGTCTGCGTGAGAACTGCGCCAATGCATGCTAAATAAAACAGTCATTTTTTGAATTTTGGTACCAATTTTCAACATAGGTTTGGGACCTTCCATGAATGATGTCACTGTCATGGTGTTATTCAGGCCCAAAGGGTGATTTTGTGCAGTGACTGCAAATCACCCTCCGGGCGAATAACGCCATGACAGTGACATCATTCATGAGAAGGTCCCAAAACCCCATGTTGAAAATTTGGTGCAAAATTCCAAAAATCCTGAGACTATAACAAGTTAGAAACCCCTGTCTAGCCCATTATACAGCTTACCGCATTTCCTCAGTTCATGCGACTTTGAAGAGTGCAGATGTGTTCCGTCCACGAAGATCGTCGCGCTGGAGTCCGGAGGTAAGAGATGGGGTGGGGGTGGGGGAGGCTGGGTGCGCAGTGGGTGGGTGCGGTTGTGGAGGGGGTTGGGAGACGCTCGCAGGACCGCTTTTGTTTTACAGGTATTTAAAAAAAATTGACTACATGGACGTTTGCCACGCTGGGGTGGGCTCCCAGCATGGCACAAGGATATTGGGGGGCATTCAGCCAGCGGGGTTGGGCGCGTCGGCTTTATGGCATTGTTGCCACGCTGGGGGCTCTCAGCGTGACACAAGGACGGGCGTTCAGCCGACGGTGGATTGGGCACCCCGCCGCCAGGATCGCTTCCACGCTGGGTGGGCCTCAGCATGGCACTTACTACTGGGGGGGACGCCAGCTCAGCCGATGGGGATTGGGCACCGTCGGCTATACAGTGCGTGGCTGCGGGGAGCGGGCACGACGCTCGTGGGTGTTTGTAGGGGAGCTGCGCGTGAGCAGCCGATCATTTCATTGGTGCTCACTGAGCATAGCTCCCCTTTCAACTGTATGCCACTGCATTTGGGCGTGTCATGAACAGCTCAAAATGCGATGGCTTACAGGGCAGCCTGCCCAGCACACTGACTGAATTGGAGGAGGAGGTGACACACCTCCGAAATCTCCGATGATGGCACTATGTTTCTTGCACATGCGTGCAAGCAACATAAAGAGGGGCATCTTGAAGTTTTCCATGAGGCAAGCAGGAGCCTTTTAAGGGACATGAAGGCTACTAAAATGGCCCCGGTTTACAGGTGTTGCCCTCTAATCACAGAACAGTCTCTTTTACAGTGCGTAAGGTGACATGTGAAAGAAAAACAGAAAAATGTAGGACACTGTCTGGATATGCGGTCATGAATGCTTGAATGTGTCAGCAAAGCAAAAGCACAAAATGTTTACAAGAATGTTATTTCTCCATGACAACATGTGATCCAGCAGAGGAGTCGGGACAGCCATGAGACACTTATTCTTCTAGTGTCTTTTTATCTCCCCTTCTTGGAACTTTGTGGCTAAAGACTGAAAGGAGACACTTTTTGTGATGATGTCACATGAGGTCTTAATTTATGGCTATTTTAATTCAGTGCGCGGGAAATGGAATCCAGATAGATTAGTAGTTATTCTACTGTGTTTGTAGTGATTTATTTGGCAACAAGGGACAGATTTGAGCTCCAGCAAAGAGATACTACTTTGAGGGCATTAACAGGTCAGGTTGTGGATGAAATTCTTGAAGTTTATAGAAAAGAACAAAGGCAGTTGCCTAATGTGCAATTGATGCTCTTCGGAAAGGATGCTACTGGGTTTGGAGTATTTAGCACAAACCTGGGTTAGTAGGTTTTCTTTCTAGGTCACATTAGTTAAATGCTGATTTTGCGGTTTGGTAGATATTAGCTGTTTAGTTTTTATAAAAAGATAAAATTGGGATGATAGATTTTTTAAATGTATATCTTTTCATTTTACTGATGAACAAAGTCATACAACATTGCAATTACAGACACTAGGAAATTGTATCTCTACTACATATTTTATTGCTTATTCAAAATGCAGAAAGCAACCTTATCTTTAAAACCTATTCTTACCAGTGGCACATATGGGCTCAGAACCATCCATTGCTTAACCCGACCCAAAATGGACGCACAACATAAAATGAATTAAAAAAGACCATTCCTGACTATTTATTGGCACAAATGGTCTGTAATTGTTTTTAGAATGTGCATTACTTTGTAATGTGTTACAGTTATTAAATTACTAGCACACACAGTGTATCTGATATCTGCTAGTAGAGTTTGCTGTATGTGTTATGCTGTTTTTCTATTTTGTCACCTTGTGTTTTGCACTCTGCTTTATTTTCAGTAGCTGTTTTCAGTACTGGGACTTGCTTGAAACAGGGCCTTTGGCTCAATATATTTACCTGGTCAACAAAGCAATGAATAAACAAACAAACAAACAAATAAAAATACCATACCAATAATAGTTTGACCCACATGTTAGAGTAATAGTACTTTAAATGTCAGTAAGTTGTGATACATCTTGTGGGATATAATTGGGCTGGCAGTATGCCCTAGAGGTTGGAGGAACGAGATGTGAACAAGCTTGGTACATCCAGCAGACCAGACCTGGGTTTTATTCTCACAACCTCCACTTGCATACTGTGTGACTCTGAGCAAGTCACTTAACTGCCCAGTGCTCCCAGGTCGCCCCTGAAAACAGGCACTTGTGCCTAGTGGGCCTTATCCGGTTACCAAAGACTAAAATAAATAAAAATAAATAAATAAACAGAACATGGGACTGAAAAAAGTCTGTCCAAGTGCTGCAAATGCTAACTATGCAAAGACCTGTGGGTGAAAAAACTCTAATAAGGAGAACATTTGTTTATGGTAAGGAAGAACATGACTGTATATGAGTCATTATATCTGCCATTGTCACAGCATTATATAAAGAACAATATAGGATGCAGCTATCTGTCTGTCTGTCTGTCTGTCTATCTATGTAGCTGTCTATCTATCTATCTGTTTATCTTCATTGCAAAAAATGTCATTATTGCACTAGTTAGGGTGAAGCCAACAAAAGTAGGGAAATGTGGTGTTAGGGTTTCCAATCCAAACGCCCCACCCCCACCCTGCAGGCCACAACAGGAAAAACCATTATGGTTTGACCTCTCCTGCATCTTTGCAAATCAGGTGTGGGGTGTGCCTTAAGGTTGTTAACCCTAATGCTCACCCCATTCCATCAGTGAATAAGCTGAGATGTGAACAGTATGTGAGAATGGGGTGAGTGTTAGGGTTGAAAACCCCAAGGCATACCCCACAACTGATTTGCAGAGATTCAGGAAAGGTCAAACCATAATAGTTTTTCGTGTTGCTGCCTGCAGCATGAGGGTGGGGTGTTAGGGTTGGAAACCCTAATGCCACAGTTCCCTACTTTTGTCGACTTAAACCTAACTAGTGCATTAACAATGTGCTTTTGCAATGAATTTCCTTATTTTTTGAGATGTGACAATCGTATCCTTATTTGCCTGTGGGAGCACAGGGCCCTCTGGGCTCCGCACTCCCATCCCTCCATACAGTGCTGAATATATGTATAGTGCTTGTGGGAAGTGCAGGGCACTGCACTTCCATCTGTGCTAAAACATCTATTTATTTCCTTCACTGTGTCTTGTTAAACTTCCTATCTTATCCTATGGGAAATTGCATTTTTTTATGCATTTTTTATATTGCCCCTAAATGATTGAAGGGGGATATGTGTTTTTTTTGTAATTCTTTGGTAATCAGGTAAGGCCCACTAGGCACAAGTGCCTGTTTTCAGTGGTGACATGGGAGCACTGGGGAGGTTAAGTGACTTGCTCAAAGTCAAACAGTATGCAAGTGGAGGTTCTGGAATCAAACTCAGGTCAGCTGGATGTACCAAGCTCATTTGCAGCTCATTACTCTAACCTTTAGTCTATACTCCCAGCCCCATTGAATGTGTCATTCTTATAGAATTCGTTAAGACCTTAGTTTTGATACATAGATTGCCCTTTAAAGAGGACAGGAAATGATTTCTAATTAGTTGCTGTTTATAATGTTCCTATTTTTAGAAATACTGTTCATACCCCTAAATGATCCATATGTAAGTGTACCTAAATAAAAAGCAATGTGAAAACTGTATTTTGCATTGTTTCATTTTTATGGGCAGCATTCTGTTACAGTGCTCTTTATGGAACCAGTGATCTGGAATTTTAATTATCTCATGGTTTGAGCACATAACTCTGAGCATGAGTCTGATAGGGCAGTAACTCCTCATGCTTAACACTCTGAACACAAACCGTGACACAGCAAAACTCCAAACTACAAGTTCCACAAACAGAACTGTAACAGAACGCTCTCCATAAAAAAGGAACAATTGAAAACACAGTTTTCACACCACTGCTTATTCAGTTGCAGTTAAATACAAATTATCTGGAAGTGTGAATTTCATTTCTGTAAATAGGAGCATTACTAACTGCTGACAATTAGCACTCATTTCCTGTCCCCTTTAAGTCCAACTATTGAGGGAGTTACGGCTTCTTAAAATTCCAATGTTATACTATGAGAATTAGCATTTCTTAATTTTTCTGCTTTGACCCCTAATTTTTTTTGGGGGGTGGGGGTTATATGTTATCTTTGCAGTACTCATTAACACTTTTGTTTTGATATATTTACATATATTGTCTCTTAAATCCACATATTGAGGGAGTTATGGCTTCTTAAAGTTCCAATGTTATCTTATAGGAATTTGCATTTTTGTATGTGTTTTTTTATATGGCCCCTATATGTTTTTTGGGGTATTATGTTTATTCTTGCAGTACTCATTAAGACCTTTTGTTTGCAGAAGGCTGAGGCACTGGCACCTTACCTCCAGCCACACCGGCGACCCGGGTTCAGGAACGGACTTGGGACGCTGGGGACTGGCAGGGGAAGGAGAAAATTGAGCATCTGTCAAGACTGCTCTCCTCTCCTCTCCTGGGGTGGGTAGTGGGGATGCGTCACTCTGCAGCGACCTCTGGTGGAGACCAGGGGAAGTGCAGACGCAATGCAAGGGAACGTCACCCGAAAAAAAGCTGAAAAATGTCTCCGCATTCAGCCGGATCCTGGCCACCTGGCAATCTGAGGCCATTGATATCCTGAAGCTCCTGATCCTTCAACAGTTCTCTGAGGGCCAAGTATTGTGCTAGCCTGCCCCTCTGGTGCCTTCCCCCTCGGAGGAGGATCCACCCTGTGAAGAGTTACGTCCGGGTTACCCTGGGAGACGACTGCAATATGAGGGTCAGGACTCAGGAACAAGATGGATCAGATGCAGCCTTGGCACAGCCTGAAAGAGTGGCTGAGGCAGTAGCAAGCAGGGGAGAAAATAAATAGCACAAAAAAAAGACCTTTTGTTTGATATATAGATTGTCCCTTAAGTCCAAATATTGAGGGAGTTATGGCTTGTTCAAGTTCAGTCAGCCACCAACTGAGACCAGGACGCCCGCCTGCAGCTCCTTGGAAGCTGCCTGCCCTTGAATGGGGCTGCTTCAGCTGCCCCACGGTTGGCCGGCACCCAGCCAACCACCGACTGAGACCCTGGGCAAGCTCCTTTCCTTGTCTTGCTCATAGCTCAAGTCTTTGTACTGGTTATTACATGTCTGTAAGTCAATGACTATATGTTTGTAACTAAAAATGATGACTGTTGCACATGCTGACGTGGAACCTTTGTAAAAGAGCATTGGCTCAAAGGTATTGTAATCCTAGATTGAAATAAATAAATAAATAAAATTAAAAAATTGTTCGGGTGCTGACTTTTCCATTAGCAGATTATATCTTCTAGCCACTAGAGGGCTATATCTTTGGTAGGAGTGAAACTTACTGTGTCCATGCCACCATTAGCAGGTTATACGCAGCTGCCACTAGGGGCTTCTGTCTGGCACATCACACACTCTGTTCCACAGCTGTTATCATCACAACTCTGTGTACATTTGCCTGCTTCCTCTGCCTCCTAAGAAACCAGGGCTACATGTGAGCTCCTTCTCCTGTGAACATGGGCTACGTCCACCTCCTCAAGTCCCTCTCTTTCATACTGCTGTTGATTCTAGCCAATGGCACTTCATAAAGTGCTATGCCGGTTCCCCTATCCCATATCACTATCAAGCATAATCTTCATTATGACCCCTGCATTATCACAGGTGATTTTAAACTGTTAACCAAGGGTCACTGGTCCTGCCACTGTCTCCTGCTGCCTCCACAGGGGTGGCTTACTGCTGGGGTCCCTGCCTCACACTCTACCCTAATTACTCCACTTAAGCTCATGGTACTGTGCTTGGAACACAGAAGGTGCCTCAGCCCCAGAAGATCCGTAAGCTTTTCTACAAACAACTTAAAGGAAGATTGCTCAGAATCATCCTACTTTTGCTGCTTATGTCGGGCAATGTTCACCCTAACCCTGGCCCTGCTGGACCTGCGACCACACACAACCACCCTAAAAAAGGATCTATTAAGTTGGCAACTGTCAGCATCTGCAACTTGCAGACTAAATTGGATAACCTCCAGGATCTTGCAACATAGCCCTGGCATTCTGTCAGTGGTGGAAACATGGCTTTCTTAAACGGTTCCTGACTCTGCAGTTGCTGTACCTGGGTATACCCTTTACTGGCTGGATAGGCTCACCAAGTGAGGTGGTGGCTGTGCCATCTACCTGAAAGAGACACTTAAAGGATATGTCCTACCTGCGGCCAATCTGCGCTGCATGGCCCAGGCGTTAACCATTAATGTACTGCTTGGGGCCCAAAATAAACCTTTGACAGTAATGTCTGCCAATGTTCCTCCAAAAGACAATAGGACAGGCTTCCACAGCTTAATGGACTACATTTGTAGTCTCAGCCACCAATCCAAAACTTTAGTAGTAGGTGACCTAAATGTCAACTGGTTATCTGCTAGTGCCTCTCCATACAAAGATGCTATCTTGTCGCTCCACCTTGCCCAACTTGTTACGTCCCCAACAAGGACTAACTATAAGACGTTAACAATTACCCTTCTCGATCTAATACTCTCCAGCCACCCACAATGAATCTCTAATGTGGCAGTACATCCAGATTCTATGAGTGACCACTCCTATGTTTCTTGCAGTTGGTCCAAAAAATACTGCAAGCCCCCATCTCTGACTATCTACAGTAGATTGTTAAGGTGTGGACATCTGGAGCATCTAAAAAATGACATCAGCAACACTGACTGGTCTCCTCTCGATGCCTTTGATGACATCAACCTGGCAATGGAATATTTCATAAAACAATTCAACAATGCCTGTGATACCCATGCTTCCATTAAGAAAATGAAAGTTTGTGGCACTGTAAACCCCTGGATTACACCAGAATTCATTGCTATGATGAAGCACAGAGATCACCTCTGGCACTGTGCCAGGGCATCAGGCAAACAAGCAGATGTTCAGGAATACAAGAAGGTGAGGAACACCTGTACAAATGAAATACGTACCATGAAATCCAAACATTATAGAGAAATACTAGCCAATACCTGGGGAAACAACAAAATCTTCTGGAGCAACATAAAAGATGTCACTGGGAAAGACTCTAAGGTCTCATTCTCAGTATCGATGGAATTCCAGCCCTGGACCCGCTAACCATAGCAAATACATTCAACAACGCATTCACAGACCTATCCAGTGTCCTCCCTTCAGACTTCTTCATGGATAATGACTCTCTCAGTACCTACTGTCCTGCTAATAACCCCCTTGAACCACCTCCTTTTTACTTCAAAATGGTCTCAGCATGACTGGCTAGGAAATACCTTACCAAAGTGTTAGGTAAATCACAGCATTGCAGTGACTCACTGGATCTTAAGCTCATAGCTCTCACTCTTAAGGAAGTGCTGATGGCCCTCACTAAGATCATCAATCTATTATTACAATTCTCGCAAATTCCTCAAGTCTGGAAATCGGCACTAGTCACAAGAGTGGAAACAGGACCCATCACGTAAATTACAGACCCATATCTATCCTTCCACCATTATCCAAGGCACTTGAAAGTATTGTTGCTGACCAACTGGTGGACTACCTTGAAAATTACTCTCTCCAATGCCCTCAGCAACATGGGTTCTGGAAGGGGCACAGCACCACCTCAGCCCTGATGGAATACACTGGCTTTATTCATCAAGCTCTGGATCAGGGCACCATAGTGGGAGCTGCCTTCATAGACCTCATTCAATACTGTCCATCACGCACTACTACTTCAACAGCTTACCACTACTGGCCTCCCCTCTGTCACAACACTTTGGTTCAAAAGCTATCCTGAATACCACTCTCAATGGGTGAAAATAGCCAATGTTGTATCTGACCGACAGCCCGTCTGCTCTGGTGTGCCACAGGACTCAGTCCTGGGGCCACTCCTATTCAGCATCTTCCTTAATAACCTTCCTAGTTTCTGCTATCTAAGGATCCTCCTCTATGCAGATGATGCCATCATCTACTCCAGCAGCCACGACCCCAAGCAACTGGAACTTTACCTTCAGAGTGGGTTTGTGGAAGTGGAGGACTGGTTCTCTAAACATAAACTGATCCTCAACTACAAGAAAACCAAAGTAATGATGTTCAGCAGCACCTGAAACAAGCACAAATCCCATACACTGACCATCAGAAACTGTCTTGGAGTCCCTCTTGAACAAATACCACATTTCAAATACCTGGGGATCATCTTAGACAGCTGTCTATCTTATGCTAAACATATAGATAATGTAGCCAGGGCTGTCAATGTCAACATTGGTCTCCTACATAGACATAAACACTGCCTTACTCCAGAAGCCCTCTGACTTGCTATATATAGTTCTGGCATATCCATTGTGGATTATGGTCTTGTAATCTATGGAGCAAACCCCGTGTCTTCATTGCACAGGATATCCATAGCTTTGAACAAGGAATGCAGACTACTCACAGTGTCCACACGTTTCACCCACACCTGTGATCTTTACATTGAGACTGGTTGGCTACAGCTCTCCAGGAGGATCCAATACCAAACCTGTCTTTTAGCCCAAAAGACTTCTCAACCTCCTGCCACCAGGCATCGCAAAACTGCTAAGCCCCCATTGTAGTTCACAGCAAACGTGAAGCTGGAACAGCCATCATCTCCATGCTCCTAGATGCCGGACAGTCCAGGGCCAACGCTCATTTGCCTAAAGAGCACCTCACTGGTTTAATACTCTTCATAGTGATATAACTACCCTACCTAAATTGGGACCATTCAAACTGAAGTTACTTCAACATCTCACAGCCAACAGTTCTTGTGAGTGCTTCACCTGAGACTCCCATCTACTAGCATTCAATCTTCCCCTTACAACTGGATAAACCTGTATCTCTGCTGTTACCTCTATAATTCTGAGGCTACCCCCCTTTCACACTTTGACAGGGCCCCTGGATACCTCCCATCCACCTCACCCCCCTGCCCCTACCCTCCCACACCAGCTTGACAAGGCCTATGGCTGCCACTTCTTACCTTTTTACCACCCCGTCCACCCCACCCCCTGCCCCTACCCTCCCACACAAGCTTGACAAGACCTATGGTTGCCCTTTCTTTCTTTCTTTCTTTCTTTCTTTCTTTCTTTCTTTCTTTCTTTCTTTCTTTCTTTCTTTCTTTCTTTCTTTCTTTCTTTCTTTTCTCTCTCTCTCTCTCTCTCTCTTTCTTTCTTTCTTTCTCCCATCTTTATCCCTCCCCCTCTCATCTACGCTTTCCTCCTATTAGAATGATAAAACTGCATATAGATACATTTATTTAGGAAATCGGAATTACAACCCTTTGAGTCATAGACTCATTTCCAAAGGCTCCACGTCAGAAAAAACATAGACATTCATACAGTACATACATAGAATAAATGTGGGTGAACAATCATACTGTGTATAAGTACAATGAGCACTGGTTAATGCCTATACATTTGGTAGCTAAAACAGGGGAGAGCTATCGACATATTTACCTAATGAGTGGTTAAGACATATACAATTGGTAGCTAAAGCAATGCATGATATGAGTTGGTAGTAAGTCACCTCAGGGAGGCCTTGTCTTATACATAATACAATGCATTCATAGTCCAGTGCAACTATATGGTAACCAAGGGAGGTGAGGAGCCTGTAGGCTAGAAACAGTGAGGGCTCTCCACTGCCTGGACAAGGGCGGGTGCATGGCCTAGCGGGGTGGTGTGGGATCCACAGGTTACTGGTTACATTGGCATTGACATGAGGAGAGGATATGGGCCCTTAAGGCAGCTTTAAAAGGACCTAGATTGGTAATTGATGTGATGGCTGGTGGGAGGGCATTGTACCAGGATGAAGCTCTAAAGGGGAAGGATCGCTAGGCCAGGGTGGTCTGACCCTAGGCATCTTCCAGATAGTTTTTGGGGTGGCCCTTGTGGCTGCTGAGATGGTGGCTGCTTGAAGAGAAGCCATGACACCTATTGGGGTTAAACCCAGGTGGATTTTTTTGATGAAGAGACAGGTCTGGTATAATAGTCTTTCCTCAAGGGAGAGGATATTGGTGAATGTGTATAGGGTGCAGGTATGTGTATTTCTTGTCAGCACCAGAGAGGAGCCGGCAGGCCTTATTGATGACTGCCTGTATTTGATGAAGCACCGTAGGGCTGGCGGCAGCATAGATTGTGAGGCCATAGTCCACCAGTGATAAGACTGAGGAGGTAATGGCTAGGTGAAGTGCTTCAGGTGGCAGGCAGTCTTTATGTCTGTGAGAAAGACCAATTCAGGTGTTGGTGGCGGAGGTGAGGATTTTCATGTTCATGGAATGAGAGGGAAGAGTCAAATGTAATACCTAGATACTTATACTTTTGGACCTGTTCCAGTGGGATGAGAGAGGTGGAGAGTATTTCTAGGGGGAAATCCTTTGATCTGTTTTGGCAGTGGGCATAGAGCATCGTCTTAGTTTTTTTAATGTTGACCACCAATCTGTGTTCAGCAAACCAGTGTTCAATCTGAGAGAAGGAGTTTTGTAAGGTGCGCTGGAGACAGAGAGAGAATCAGGATGTGCGGCATAAAGAACAGCATCGTCCACGTAGAGGAGAAGGTTGCCGGGGCAAGATTTAGGCAGGGCATTGAAGAAGATGCTGAAAAGCAGGGGACCCAGGATAGATCCCTGGGGAACTCCTGAGTGCACAGGCAGCATAGTAGATATGGTATTATTAATTTTAACACATTGGGTTCTAGATGAAAGATAGCTGGGGAACCATAAGAGTGGACAACGACAGACCCCAATTTGTTGTAATGTGTTAAGAAGGAGGGGGCGAGAAACCGTGTCGAAGGCCTTTGAGAGGTCTATAAAGATGGCCCCTGCAAGGTGCCCTTGTCAAACATGGACTGCAGGGAGTTAGCAAATTCTGTGAGGGCAGTCGTAGTGCTATGACCAGCTCTGAAACCATGCTGCTCCCTACATAAGCGGTTGTGTGCAAAGAGTTAGTCAGTTAGCTGATTGGCCATGATCTTTTCAAGGGCTTTAGAGAGTGGGGGGAGAATCGAGATGGGCCGATAGTTGTTTGGGAGTAGCTGTCGTCACATTTCAATATTGGTGTTATCACTGCCGTTTTCCATGAGGTTGGGAACTGGCCTAGGTGCAGGGACAGATTTAGAAGGTCCGTGAGTGGGGAGATAACTGAGTCTAGCGCAAGGTGTAGGATATGCATATCGAAGGTGTCTTTGCAGTAATTGGAGCTCTGGAGGGCTTTGGATAGGTAGGCTTTCGCTTCTGTAGGAGTAATGACTCTGAGTTTGAAGGGGGGGTGGAGGAGCTCAGGCGGTGAGGTAGGCTGAATTGGATCGAAAAATTTGCTAGGGAGGACTGAACTGACTGCTCACTTTATTTTACTGTTTTAGAAACATTGTAACTTTACCCCTTTGTATGTTTTGCTTCCCTTCCCCACTGATGTGGAACCCTTGTAAATGAGCTGTCTGTGCTCAGAGGTGTTGTAATCCAAGAATGAATAAATACATACATACATGCATACATGCATACATACATACTTACATACATGCATACATACATACATACTTACATGCATACATACTTACTTACATACATACTTGCATACATACATACTTACATGCATACACACATACATAAACACATACATGCATGCATACATACTTACATACATACTTACATACATACATGCATACACACATACATACATACATACCTACATACATACTTACATGCATACATACATACATAAACACATACATGCATACATACATACATACTTACATACATACATACATACTTACATACATACATACACACATACGTACATGCATGCATACATACATACTTACATATGTAACCCCTTGTTACCCGGGGTTACTAGAATCCCAGTAAGACCTAGTGGTAGGCAGGGAAGGCAGCTTGTGAAACTCCAGTTAAACGGGTTTCACACTGTCTCACTCTGTTCTCAGTCTCAGCTGAGACTGAGGGATGACATCACCAACAGAACTTTCACAGCTGCATAAGCCACATTGGAATCTGCAGCAGAGGGAGTTAGATAGAACGTTGGGAGTTTTCAAAGTGTAGAGTTCAGTTTCCAGTTTGCCTTCAGTAAGAAGGAGTCAGTTTCCAGTTTGTCTTCAGTAAGAAGGAGTCAGTTTCCAGTTTGCCTTCAGTAAGAAGGAGTCAGTTTCCAGTTTGTCTTCAGTAAGAAGGAGTCAGTGTCCAGTTTGCCTTCAGTAAGAAGGAGTCAGTGTCCAGTTTGTCTTGAGCAAGTAAGGTGTGCTCAAGTGGTGGAGACCGCTGTTCGGGTCTCAGTGCCCCTCTCCCTCTGGGGGGGAATGTAAAGATCCCCATGCAGATTCCTGGGGCAATCTCCTTAATTCTTCCAAGAGGAAGGAAAGCTGCCAGTTCAGTTCAGCCTTTGTTTTGAAAAGTTGGAAGATTTGTGATTCGCCTGTGGGGCACCTGCAACTAAAGGGTGAGTGTTTGCTCTAACATGAGAGGGCAAAATGTTTTCTTCACCCTGGGACACGTGTGGGAATCTAGGAATTGAGCTACATTTTGGGAAGCCTATAGGATTAGGCCAAACAAGTGGAGTAGTGTCAAATGCTAGAATCTGTGTGATTTCAAGTATGTAGAGGAGATGGCCAGTTCATCTACCCTTTAATCTACATTCAGAAGTTCAGAAAAAGAAATGGTTCAATGTTCCCAGGGAAATGGCCGGGTATGAGCTGTGGGGCTGGAGGTGGACAAACCCCCCATCTTTAGTAACCAGGTCCACCTCTATGGATTTCTGCTGTGGTTGCTACTTTGCCTCATGCACTTGGCCAGTGATGGGGGAAGTACCCAGACGTGGGGTTGCAAAAGGGAAAATCTCTCTAGGAGTCACAGACTCTAAGTGGTGTGGGGAGCCACAACAAGTGTGAAGAAAAATTCTCTTTGTGAGATGGAGTCATAACAAGTAAGGAAGAAATCTCTCTAGGAGTCGCAGACTCTAAGTGGTGTGGGGAGTCACGACAGGATAATTGGTTCCTTCTTCCAATGGACCGTGGATCAAGTGGCCGGTGGGGGAGCCAGGCCAGTCAGGCTGTGTACCCAAAGTGCATGCAAGGTGGGTCCAGAGCCTGAAAACAGTATAATTGGTTCATTCTTCCAGTGGACCGCGTTGTAGTCTCTAATCTGCATTACCAGGAAATGTAGCCCCATGGGGGTCCATCTATGCTTTGTTGTGTTCAGCTAGTATGTGAATAAAAGCCACACTGAAGAATCCCATTCCTGGTTCTGGACATTACAGTTATTGCTTCCTGTGTTCAGATTTATTTGGGTGTCCCTGTGCAGAGTAGCCAAACCTAGGTCCCCCTGTGCCGAGTAACCTCATCCTCCCCGAACCCAGGTCCCCACCAGGTACTGCTGTCAGCTTCAACAGCATGCCACCTGTCATTTTGGCAAAAAGGCAGGGGTGAGGGGTTACAAAAATGGAGGCACCGCTTTGGATTTTGTTCTAGGAGAAAGGTGCTTGGGCAAAGGGGCTAGAATTTTGGCTATCTGGCAGTGGGTAGCCCAAAAAACTGAAGCAATTTCCCTAGTGTGTGTTGCTGTGTGCTGTGGATCTTATGCTGCTGTTTAAAATTGCCAACTGTTTACCAAGGAGCAGTAAAGCCAAAGAGTGTGACCTTGTCCTGCATCAAAAGTGTTTACAGCATTTTTGCCTGCTTTTAAAATGAACTGTTGTGAAGAAAAGTGTGGAAGACTAGGGGTAGCAAAAGGAAAATTATGCCCTGGACATTGGAAATGCTTTCTGAGTGAATTGAGAGACTGCAGAGTAAATGGCTATGTTATATGGCTGAAATGGGCTCCGGCATTGGAGTCAGTTGGAAAAGAAAAAAAGTTGCATTCTGCAGTTTAAATTTGCCTGCTCGACGATCGCCATGAGGAGAAGAGCCCTCGTGAGGAAGAAGAGGCTCATTTGCATGGCGTCGTGTGGTTGGTCAGGCTGCAATCAGTCCCGCCCCTCAGCCAGCTCTACAGAGACTGCCCCAGCATTCGAGAGGGAGTGAGAGTGCAGTCCGTGTACTGGCAGTGGAGGAGCGTCACAGAGTGTTTAAAGCATTGTAAACAGTTCAAAAATAGACTTTTTTGCTTAAAATTGGGCTCAACCCGCTAATCGATCGTCAGAATTGCAAGTTTAGTGTTTAAAACGATGATCGCTAGGACTGCCCGCCCGTTTGTGTACCGAGGCCTTCAAGAACTGGCTGCAGGCTGTTTATCCCCATCACAGCAAGCTGCTACTGATAACAGTAAGTAAACCACCAAGAAACTGCTCAAACAGTGATTTTGAGCCTATGCCATATAAAATGTGTGTGCAGCAGTGTAGTCGCTTTGCAAGTAATGACTGTGTTAAGTCCTGCCAGCAAGTGCAAGTCTGTTAAGCCATTGACTGTGTGCATAGTAGTGAAATTAGCCTCAGTTTAAAGTTTGCAACCAGAGAGAGACTGTGGGTTGTAGCAAAGTGCAACACTAGTAAAAGCAGGCAATCCTGTGCTAAAAACCTGAAGCTTTCAGAGACTGTGAATAAAATAAATGTTACCAGCATGTAAAAAGTCCATGGAAAATCCTGTAAATGTGTTTAAAGCAAGATCAGAGAAAGTTGTGCAGTTTGAGTAAAAGTTATCAGTAGCTTGTGTAAATCGGGTGCGCAGTGGCTTGACCCAGAGTCTGAATGTTGATGCACAGGAGTGCTGCCGCCGCCATTACAGGGTGGGGTAGTAAAGTAAAAACAGCAGCAGCAGAGGAGCCATTTTACAGCTACAGAGTGTGTTCAATAAAGTTGGGACTTTCAGTTACAGTGAACTTTTGTTTATTTTTCTGCAGTTATGGCCTCAGGACCAGCTCGTTACCCGGATCATGCCCGGGTTGCAGTAACAGCAGCAGTAAATGGACTGAGAGATATTGAAAAGTGGTGCTATGGAGGGCAACTGCCTCCTGATGTGGCAATTCCTAATTATCCAGTGCGTGTATGTCAAATATGCTTGAGTGCTGGAAGGGACGTCTTCATGATTCCTCACTGTGCTGGATGCCTACAAAAATATGGCTTGTATAAAGCACCTCCAATTCGTTTGGCCCCCGCATGGACAAAAATTCAGGAATCTGCAGTTAGCAGCACACAGCACCAGGCGGAGCCTGTGGAGGAAGGCCCCTCGGGGGAGTGTGGCACAAAGCTAGAGGGTGCAGAGTTAGAGACAGAACCTGAAATTGAAGTTTTGGATGCTGGATCCCAGAAAGAAAGTTCGGATAAAGCATCAATAGACCCCTGTAGGGGGGGCCTAGCCCGAGTCTCTTAGGTGAAGATGAGATGCGGGAGGCCTTTGAATGGGAGGTGTCGACCTCCGCACCTAGTGATGAGTGGATAGTCTCAGGGGTGAGAACGACTGCTCACTCCTGGGCTCAGATCCTCAGTGAAGAGGAAGATGAGGGGGAACCTATGTGGCCTTGTGAAGAAGGAACGGGTACACAGCCACAAGATCTTGCCTCGGAGGAATGTATGGAAGAAAGTGGTGATTCCACTGCCCTGGCTTTACAGGAGGAAGAAGTCAGGGATCCGTTTCTAATTTCTATAAGGATGCGTAGCTGGCAGAACCAGGACTGGCCACCCCCAAGCCAGGCCAGCAGTCTCAGATTGACCAAAGCAAGTAAAGAGGAGACACTGGTTCGTAGAAAGGCAAATGAGATCTATGGTATGACCTTTCCTACCTTTTCTAGAAAAGTCTGGGAAGAGATTGAGAACTGCAGGAAATTCTGGATCTGGGATGAAGCAATGAAAAATGTGCATCCTGGGGCCAACCAGCATGTAAAGAATAGACTGTTCCACGAAAAGTATACCCAGTGGAAGAGAGGCAGGGCACTGTTTATGGACAGAGTGAGAATAGTGGACGGAGAGGGACGTGAAATCTCCCACTGTGTGAGTTATGTGCACCCAGATGGGGTAATAATTCAAGCCCCTGATCCCCGGTACTATTGGCCTCAGTGCAAGGACCTCCCAGCAAATAAGCCCGTGCCTATAAAATGGAGAGCCGAGCAGTGGTAGTCAATACTGCCACACCAGACTGTGAAGTGCCTTTATTGATCCACCAATATGAATATCCAGGACTCAGGTGCCCCACATTCATCAGTCTACAGTGTACTGTCCTGTCCAGCAACCATCAACTGGCCCACCAGATGACTTCAGATCCAGAGAGGACACCAGCCCAGCTGTTTCCTGTTCATCGCCTGGTAATCGGATGACGTCAGACCAGCTGTTTTCTTTTTGTTCCTGTTCTAAGGTTCCGTCTCCAGAGATGACATCAACCCAGCTGCTTCCAGATGTGCCCTCCTGTGGTTTCCGGAATATGTCCACCCAGCTGTATCGGAAGAAATGCTGCCAGGGAGAGTCTTCGTCAGAGGTGCAGGTTGGTGCCGAGTCTCGTAGTACAAGTGGCTGGTAAGTCCGAACTTTTCTATCTTTATGACATTGCAGTACACACCCTACACTAACAGACTTCAAACTGTGTGAACTGTCCTCAAAGACTCTCCCCTTCGGGACTTTGGCCTGTTAGAACTGTGCTTCGCCAGGCTCCGGCCCAGGAGAGACTCTTTATTGGACTAGCCTTCGGGCCTTGTGGTCATTAGTTGGGACTTTTAGGCACTCATCCCCCAAGTGTGTATTGTAAATAATGTCATTGTTATCTAATGTAAATACTGTTTTTCTACCTTTTTTCTAAAAAAAATCTTTTTGGGATTCTGCAGTGTTTTGATGGTAGGGGTTTTAGGTAGACTGTGTATGCAGATTAGGAGAGTGTGTTTGTCTTTCTTTTTCTTACAGGTGTTCCTGGGAAGACAAAAGAGAAGACAAGAAAAGGAGGAGGGGCTCATTGGAGTTCCTCATTCAGTGCTTTATTGTGTAGGAATTTAAAGTACTGTGTTGTTATTGTTGTTGTTACTGTATTAACCCTTTCCTTCCACAGGTGTGGTTGTGGGGGTAGGGAGGAGGCAGTACTGTGGTATTTTAATGGTGTGTGGTTGCAGGTTGCCCAAGGTCGGGGAGGTCCCCGGGTTGTTTTTGTTTTTGTTTTGAGAATATTATGTTAAAGGCAGATAGGTTTTCCCTAGAGGGTTAGGGGGGATAGACAGGCTGTGGTCCTCAGTGGCCTTGGGGACCGCAGTGCTGATCTATCAGGGCTATGCTCTGGATAGTTCTACCAAAGCCACTAGGTGTCCATAGTAAGTGGATAGAGTAGAGGCTGATATGTCAGCTACAGGCCTCTAGGCCCTTAGTGTTACCTGCCTGTGCTTGCACATGGTAGGAGGGGGGCCTGATCACCCCCGCCCCGCAGGTAGCACATAGGGTGGGATGGCCTAAGGCCAGGTAAATAATGACTGCGGACAGTCATTTTCCTGGTCAAGGGCAGTGTAACCCCTTGTTACCCGGGTTACTAGGAATCCCAGTAAGACCTAGTGGTAGGCAGGAAGGCAGCTTGTGAAACTCCAGTTAAGCGGGTTTCACACTGTCTCATTTGTTCTCAGTCTCAGCTGAGACTGAGGGATGACATCACCAACAGAACTTTCGCAGCTTCCATAAGCCACATTGGAATCTGCAGCAGAGGGAGTTAGATAGAATGTTGGGGGTTTTCAAGGGAGTAGTCAAGTTTCAGTTTGCCTTGGTGAAAGGTCAGTTTCAGTTTGCTTCTGATGAAGGTCAGTTTCCAGTTTGTCTTCAGTAAGAAGGAGTCAGTTTCAGTTTGTCTTCAGTAAGAAGGAGTCAGTGTCAGTTTGCCTTCAGTAAGAAGGAGTCAGTGTCAGTTTGTCTTCAGTAAGAAGGAGTCAGTTTCAGTTTGTCTTCAGTAAGAAGGAGTCAGTTTCAGTTTGTCTTCAGTAAGAAGGAGTCAGTTTCAGTTTGCCTTCAGTAAGAAGGAGTCAGTGTCCAGTTTGCCTTCAGTAAGAAGGAGTCAGTTTCCAGTTTGCCTTCAGTAAGAAGGAGTCAGTGTCCAGTTTGTCTTGAGCAAGTAAGGTGTGTTCAAGTGGTGGAGACCGCTGTTCGGGTCTCAGTGCCCCCCTCCCTCTGGGGATGTAAAGGTCCCCATGCAGATTCCTGGGGCAATCCCCTTAATTCTGCCAAGAGGAAGGAAAGCTGCCAGTTCAGTTCAGCCTTTGTTTTGAAAAGTTGGAAGATTTGTGATTCGCCTGTGGGGCACCTGCAACTAAAGGGTGAGTGTTTGCTCTAACATGAGAGGGCAAAATGTTTTCTTCACCCTGGGACATGTGTGGGAATCTAGGAATTGAGCTACATTTTGGGAAGCCTATAGGATTAGGCCAAACAAGTGGAGTAGTGTCAAATGCTAGAATCTGTGTGATTTCAAGTAATATGTAGAGGAGATGCGCCAGTTCATCTACCCTTTAATCTACATTCAGAAGTTCAGAAAAAGAAATGGTTCAGTGTTCCAAGGGAAATGGCCGGGTATGGGCTGTGGAGCTGGAGGTGGGCAAACCCCCCCATCTTTAGTAACCAGGTCCACCTCACGGATTTCTGCTGTGGTTGCTACTTTGCCTCATGCACTTGGCCAGTGATGGGGGAAGTACCCAGACGTGGGGTTGCAAAAGGGAAAATCTCTCTAGGAGTCGCAGACTCTAAGTGGTGCGGAGAGCCACAACAAGTGTGAAGAAAAATTCTCTTTGTAAGATGGAGTCATAACTAGTAAGGAAGAAATCTCTCTAGGAGTCGCTGACTCTAAGTGGTGTGGGGAGCCATGACAGGATAATTGGTTCATTCTTCCAATGGACCGTGGATCAAGTGGCCGGTGGGGGAGCCAGGCCAGTCAGGCTGTGTACCCAAAGCACGTGCAAGTCCAGGCTGTGTGTCTGGTGGGTCCAGAGCCTGAAAACAGTATAATTGGTTTATTCTTCCAGTGGACCGCGTTGTAGTCTCTAATCTGCATTGCATTAGGAAATATAGCTCCATGGGAACCGTCTATGCTTTGTTGTGTTCAGCTAGTATGTGAATAAAAGCCACACTGAAGAATCCCATTCCTGGTTCTGGACATTACAGTTATTGCTTCCTGTGTTCGGATTTATTTGGGTGCCCCTGTGCAGAGTAGCCAAACCTAGGTCCCCCTGTGCCGAGTAACCTCATCCTCCCCGAACCCAGGTTCCCACCAGGTACTGCTGTCAGCTTCAACAGCATGCCACATGTCGTTTTGGCAAAAAGGCAGGGGTGAGGGGTTACACATACATATTTACATAGATACATACCTACATACATACTTACATGCATGCATACATACATACATAAACACATACATGCATGCATGCATACATACATACCTACATACATACTTACATGCATACATACATATATACACACACATACATACATAAATAAATAAAATTGTTTTTAATGAACTGTTTCTGCCTTTCCGTTAAACTTATATCATGGCATCTAGTATCTCTCCCCACCCTGCTCCTGAACAGACCCTCTGTGTCTGTTTTGATTATCCCCTTCATGCACCCTACCTGCTGTCATGCCTGTCATGACAGCAGGTAGGGTGTAGCAGCACATTGGTAGGTGTGTAGAGAAGGTGGGGGGCGGGACCACACATCACTGTTCACCTGGGAACAAATGATCTCGAAGGAAGGCAGATAGAGGAGGTTCAGGACAGCTTCAGAGAAGTGGGGAAGCTATGCAGAGAGGACGGAAGCACAGTAACATTCTCAGAAGTTCTGCCAATGCCAAGGGCAAGTACGGACAGAAAAAGCAGAATCATGGACTTTAACAAGTGGCTGAGAGAATGGTGTGAGTCCATGGGGTATGGCTGGGTGGGAGAGTGGGGCCACACATGGGAGAACCCAGATCTGTATGCAGGGGACAGGCTACATCTAAGTAAGGAGGGTCCGGGGGTGTTAAAGCAGAGACAGAGGGAATTTATCACCACAAAGTCTAATTTAAACTTGCTGTGGGGGGCTGGGGAGGTGGAGTGAACCAGGAGAGGAGGTCCAGAGGACCTCTCCCCATAGCAATGATAGGGCCTACTTTGTCTAGGATGGGGGGAGGGGAGGGGAGAGTAAGGGGGCAGCTCGGAGAGAGTCAGGGTGGAAGGTGGTATCACTAAATGCTGGGAGCCTGGGGAATAAGATGGCAGAGCTGCAGGCACTACTGGCTGAAGGAGAGGTGGACATAGCAGCCATCACTGAGACATGGGCAACCCAATACCATGACTGGGACTTGGCCATCCCAGGACTGAAATTATTCAGGAGGGACAGAGAAAAAGGTAAGGGGAGAGTAGCTGTTTACAAAAGGGAAGGGATTGGATGCGTCAGGGGGGAGGAGGAGGAGGAAGGTAGGTCAGAAGTCATCCGGATGCAAGTCCATGCCCCAAAGGGGGCTAGGGTCCGATTGGGGGTTGTTTATAGGCCCTCAACCCAGAAAGAGGATGTGGATAGGGAGCTAGGGGAGCAGCTAAGGAGACTCTGTGGCAAAGGGAGCACTGTGGTGGTCGGAGACTTCAGTTTACCAGGGGTGGATTGGAGCATCCCAGTCACCACATGCGCCAGGGAGCAGATTCTTCTGGAAGCAATCCAGGATGGCTTCCTGACCCAAAGGGTGACAGTGCCAACAAGGGAAGAACATATTCTAGACGTGGTACTGGAGGATAAAGAACAGGTCACAGATTTAAGGGTAGAGGAACCACTGGCTGGTAGTGATCACCACACAGTGTGGTTCTCTATCAGTTTGGGTAGAGAGATCCACAATACAAAAACAAAGGTCTTGGACTTCAGAAAGGCAGACTTTGGCAGGATGGGGCAAATACTGAGAACACACATAGATGGCATCCACCCTGACATGGATGCAGAGCAGAAATGGGAGATCATAAAACTAGGGCTGATTGAATCCACTAAGGCTTGTGTCAAGAGCCAGCAAAAAAATGAAGGACCAAGCATCCAAACTGGATGACCAGAGAGGTAACGGAGAAGGTGAGGGATAAGAGAAGGGCCTTGCAAACCTACAAGAGAACAAACAGGGCAGAGGATAGTGAGAATTATGTGAGGAAATCCAAGGAGGTGAGCAGAGCAGTCAGGACTGCAAAGGCAGCCAGGGAAAGGAAATTAGCACAGGGGATTAAGGAAGGAGAAAAGGATTTCTTCAGGTATATCAGGAAAAAGATGAAGTGCAAGGATCAAATAGTTAGGATCAGGAAAGGCAGTAGGTGGGTAGACAAGGGGGCCGAGAAGGCAGAAGTACTTAATGAGTACTTCTGTTCATTGTTCACAAGGGAGAGAGATGGACCCGTTCCTGCAGGGAAAGGGGGCATAAGCATGGGGAAGGGGTGAGAGACAATCACAGATGGGGTCATCACGGTGAAAAGGGTGCTGGAGGGCCTTAGGTCCCTGAGGGTAGACAAGGCACCTGGGCCAGTCGGGGTACATCCCCGGGTGCTGAGGGAGCTAGCAGAAGTCCTGGCAGAGCCACTGGTGGATCTGTTCAACACCTCGCTAAATATGGGATGTCTGCCCAGAGATTGGAGGGAGGCGCGCGTGGTACCTCTCCACAAAAGTGGGCTAAAGGATGAATCAGGGAACTACAGACCAGTGAGCCTCACCGCAATTGTGGAGAAACTGATGAAATCTATCCTCAAAAAAAAGGCTGGTACAGTTTCTTGTGGATAATGATCAGCAAGACGACAGATGGCACGGGTTCATCGCTGGCAGATCCTGTCTGACAAACTTGGTTGATTTTTTTGACTGGGTCACGAGTGTACTGGATGAGGGCCATGTGGTAGATGTAGTCTACCTGGATTTCAGCAAGGCCTTCAATTCAGTGCCACACAGAAGGCTGACCTGCAAGTTGAGGAGTCTTGGTATAGGGTGGAAGCTAGCCCAATGGGTAGAAAACTGGTTGAGGGACAGGCAGCAGAGGGTAGTTGTGGGGGGGGGAGCATCGGAGCCCAGGGCAGTGACAAGTGGTGTCCCACAGGGATCAGTACTGGGACCAGTCCTGTTTAACATTTTCATTGCAGACATAGCAGTTGGGATCAAGAATAATATCAGCCTCTTCACCAATGACACCAAGATCTTTGCTGAGGTGGCTGGGGAGGAGGGTGGCAAATTTCTGCAGGACTTGGCAAGACTCAAAGAGTGGCTGCACACCTGGCAGCTTGGGTTCAATGCCAAGAAGTGCCAGGTGATGCATTTCGGAGCCAAAATCCCAGGATACAGCTACTGGATGGATGGTATCAAACTGTCCACATCCAACGAGGAGAAGGATATGGGGGTGCTGGTGACCGGGGAATTAAACCACTCGGCCCAGTGTAGGAAGGCAGTGGCTAAGGCTAACAGGATGCTAGGGTGCATAGCAAGGGGGATTACATCCAGACATAGTGAAGTCATATTGCCCCAGTACAGGTCTCTGGTGAGGCCGCACTTGGAGTACTGCGTGCAGTTCTGACACCCATACTTGAAAAGGGATATCAAACTACTGGAGGCAGTGCAGCAAAGAGCGACAAAGATGATCCAGGGATTGGGGGATAGAACCTATGAGGACAGAGTAAAAGAGCTCAACACGTATACACTGGAGGATAGAAGAGAGGAGACATGATCGAGATCTTTAAGTACCTGAAGGGGATGAACAGAGTAGGCTTCCAGGGTGGGTTCACTCTCCAGAACAGAAGAAATACCAGAGGGCGCTCCCTGAAGTTAAAGGTGGGCAGATTCAGGAGGGCAAGGAGGAGGCACTCCTTCACTGAAAGAGTGGTAACAGGGTGGAATGCACTACCTGAGAAACTCATATTAGTGCAGACTGTGGGGAGCATCAAGAGGGTATATGCATCCGACAGCGACAGTTCAACAGTGAGGTCCCCCACAGCGACTACAGCGCCATGCTGCTGTAGGGGACATAGAAACATAGAATTCGACAGCAGATAAGGACCGCTTGGCCCACCCAGTCTGCCCATTTCCTTACCTACTGGATAAGCTGCAGATCCTAGTTAACCAGCAGCCTACTTCTTCCTACCCCCACCCCCTAGAATTGCCTTATGACTGTCCCATGTATGCTTGAATTCCACCACGGATTTTGACTCCACAACTTCCTCCGGAAGGCTGTTCCATGCATCCACAACCTCTCTGTGAAAAAATACTTCCTTAAATTACCTCTGAGCCGCCCCCTCTATCTTCAAATCGTGCCTCTTGTTCTTGCACACCTTTTTGAAAGATGCTACCATCTTGGACTTTGTTGATTCCTTGAGGTACTTGAATGTTTCTATCTCATGTCCCCTCTCCTCCTTTCCTCGAGGCTATACATATTAAGCTCCTTTCGCTCTCTTCATATGTCTTCCAGTGCAGACCCTGCACCATTTTAGTTGCCCTCCTCTGGACAGCTTCCATCCTGTCTATGTCTTTGCGGGAGACTGGGTCTCCAGAACTGCACACAGTACCCAGATGGGGTCTCACCAGCTGTCTGTACAGAGGATAATAACTTCCTGTTTTCTACTGGTGATGCCTCTCCCTATGCATCCCAGTATCCCCCCAGCCCTCCTTGCTGCCCTCTCACATTGCTCGCCCACCTTTAGGTCATCTGCTATGACTACCCCCAGGTCCCTTTCCATTTTTGTTGTTGTTAGTATCTCACCCCCCATTGTGTACTCTTCCCCTGGGTTTTTGTTTCCCAGGTGCATTACCTTGCACTTCTTAGCACTGAATCTAAGCTGCCATACATTTGACCATTCCTCTGACCTTGCCAAGTCCCTTTTCATCCTTTCCACCCCACCCTGTGCATCAACTCTGTTGCAGATCTTTGTGTCATCTGCAAAGAGACATACTTTTCCTTCCAGTCCTTCTGCAATGTCGCTTATAAAGACATTGAAGAGGACCGGTCCTAATACTGAACCCTGCGGTACCCCACTAGTAACCCTCCTTTCTTCTGAGTGGACTCCATTTACTATTACTCTCTGTGTCCTATTCTCCAGCCAATTCTTTACCCAGGCTGTCATCTTGGGACCCACTCCCAGGCTGGCTAACTTGTATATTAATCTTGTGTGGACTGTGTCAAATGCCTTGCTAAAGTCTAGGTAGGCCATGTCCACAGCCTCCCTGATCTACTACTTTGGTCACCCAGTCAAAGAAATCTATCAGATTCGTCTGGCATGACCTTCCCTCTGTGAATCCATGCTGCCTAGGGTCCTGTGCCCCACTGCCTCTAGATACTCGACAATTCTTTCCTTCAGAAGTGATTCCATCATTTTCCCTACCACTGAAGTTAAACTAACAGGTCTGTAGTTTTTTGCTTCTGCCTTGCTCCCACTTTTGTGAAGGGGAATCACATCTGCCCTCCTCCAGTCCTCGGGTACCATCCCATCCTCCCATGATTTGTTAAAAAGGGTAGTCAGTGGTGTCACTAGTTCTACCCTTAGTTCTTTTAGAATTCTATGATAAATCCCATCAGGCCCCATTGCTTTGTCCACCTTCAGTTTTAAGAGTTCTTTCAGAACCCTTTCTTCTGTAAATGGGCTGGTATCAACTTCTGTATCCAGAGTGTTTCTACTATTTGTTTTATGTACCTCCCCCTCTTCATTTGTAAATACTGAGCAAAAATATTTGTTTAATATTTCTGCCTTTTCACAGTCTCCTCTGCCCACCCTCCCTCCCCTTTATTAGCCTCCACTATCCTCCCTTGGTCTTCCTTCGCTCCCTGATGTACCTATAAAAGGTTTTATCCCCTTCTTAACTGAGTTGGCTATCTTTTCCTCGGTTTGGGCCTTTGCTGTTCTGACTGCCTTCCCAGCCTCCTTTGCTTTAACTGATACAGTTCCCTGTCTTGCTCCTTCTAGCGATTCCTTGTACTTCCTGAATGCTTTCTTTTTCTCTTGAACCTTCACTGCCACTTCCTTTGAGAACCATAGTGGTTTCTTACATCGTTTTGTTTTGTTTATTTGCTTCACACAAAGGCTCGTTACTCTGTGATGGCAGTTTTATTATTCCCATTGTTCTTCCACCCTCCTTCCTGCCCATTTGCTAGTGCATTCCTTAGGCACTCACCCATTTTGGCAAAGTCAGCCTCCTAAAGTCCAGTACTTTTGTCTTTGTATGGCTTGACTCTATTGCTGTGTTTATTGTGAACCATACTGTTCGATGGTCGCTAGTTCCCAGATGGCTACCCACTTTACATCTGTGATCCTCTCTCCATCTCATTTGAGAGAATCAATTCTAATATTGCCCTCTTGAGTGGGCTCCAATACTAGTTGTCTAAGGCATGCCCCCTGTAGGGCATCTAGAATAACTCCACTCTTCGAAGTGGCAGCTGCAACTGTACTCCAATTAACATCTGGCATATTCAGATCACCCATCTGCAATATCTCCCCTTTTTCTGCCATTCTAAGTATACTTTCTATCAGTTCCTTGTCCATTTCCTATCCCTGAGAAGGGGGTCTGTATACAACCCCTGTGCGGATTGTGGTGCCATTGCCTGTCTCCAAATTTACCCACAGTGCTTCTTCTCCTCCTCCCTGTTTACCCTTTTATTCTGTTGCCTTTATTCCTTCCCTTATGTAAAGAGCTACTCCTCCTCCTCCTCCTCTTTTACCCTCCCTGTCCCTCCTGTAGATAGTGTATCCTGGTATGTTTACATCCCAGTCATGGTTTTGTGTGTACCATGTTTCTGTGACTGCCACGATATCCAGAGGTTCCTCCTCCATCAAGGCCACTAATTCAGGAAGCTTGTTACCCAGACTATGGGCATTGGTACTCATTGCTCTCCATTTTTTGATGGCTTTACCTTCTGTTGCTTCATCCCCCACTGACCGTTCTACCTCTGTCTTTTTCTCATTTAGTACCCTGTTTTGTAGGGAGAGGCTGGGATTTTCCTGCTGCTTGTCAGTGCCTCCCCCTTTGACTAGTTTAAAAGCTTGCCAATGAAGCATTTAAACCTATTGCTCAAAAGACTTGTTCCCTTCCTGGACAGATGCAGACCATCCTGCCAGTATAGGCTGGTGTCCCTCCAGGTGGAACCCCAGTCCCCAATGAAGCCAAACCCCTGTGCTCCACACCATTTTTTCAACCATTCATTAAACTGCATGGTGCTAATTACCCTCGCCTCCCCCATGCCTTTGACAGGCAGCACCTCTGAGAAGGATATTGTGTGTGCTACTTGTCTTAGGCCCCTCCCCAACTCTGCAATGTCCTCCTGCACTGCTCTAATCTCATGATGAGCCAAGTCATTTGTCCCTAGGTGGACAATTACGTCCAGCTCAGACTCCCTTGCAGCTGTTCTCATGATCCTGAGGATGCGCTTCCTGTCCCTCCAAGCCATGGCACCAGGCAGGCACCTTCAGTTTTCCCAGCTCCCCCCAGTTCTATACCCTTAATAATTGAGTCCCCCACCAGGTGCTGCTTCCTTTCCCTGTGGTGTCCTCTGTCTCCTTCCTGTGGGCCTCCCTTGTTACAGTTGTCATCAGTCTTCTCTGCTGGTGCATCCATAGTGGAGCTATGCTCCCCCAGAATGGTGTATGGATTGTGGAGTGGAACAATTGACTGGGTGTGCCTCTGTTCCACCATCCTTACCCTCCCTGAGCCCACTGTGGTCCAACTGCTGTGCTTTCTTCGCAACCTCTGAGGTAGTGGTGGTGGCGCTAGTGCTCCCTGGACCTGCTGGAACCAGGCACTGTCTTTTGGGGGTTCTGCCCCCCCGAATCAGCTCCAACTCAAACTTGATAATCCTTAAGTGGGGGGTTGTGGGGGGTGAAGCCCCCTGCGTGGGTGGTTCAGGGGGGCAAAGCCCCCCAAAAAACACATCCAGCAACTAGAAACTGGCAGCCGACTGCAAAATGCGGTCGACCTGCCGGTTTCACTGTCGGGGCGTTCGATGGGAAATTTGTCAACCACCCGTCTTGGATCCCTTCAAGAGGGGGTGGGACAAATTCAAGGAGAAAGTACATACCGGCAGGGCAGTTGAGGAAGGGAAGAGTTAATGGGGTGGGGCTGCTGCAGTCTAATGGGCTGAAGTGCTGCATACTCGAGCAGACTAGATAGACCATATGGCCTGTATCGGTTGGTAATTTCGTATGTTCGTATGTTCAGAGATAGATACACACACACACACACACACACACACACACACACACACACACTGAGAGACCTGGTTCCTATGTATATTTTACTTGTACTCTATTCTGTACCCTCGTCCTTGCAAACTGCAGGTCCACCTTGTAAATGAGCTTGCTCAATTGTGATCGCCTGGGTAAATAAAGATTTTGATTGATTGATTTTTCATTGATTGGTTCCATGTAATATCGGAGACTACAATATGGTGAATGTCAAAACGTCAAAAAATAAATAGTGACTGCAATATAGGCGACCACATATTGCAGCGACTATCATTGTCGGAGAATTTAGCACTACCGACAATGCAATATGGGCTATTCACACATAAAATGTGAAATTGTATGCTAGCCCTCGCAAATATTCCACACGATCACACCTAGCATACTCTGAAATGATCACACTCAGGTGCTCATTCTGGTCCTGATACCTCCTTCTGCAAGTAGCGCTCCCAGCTCCAGACAACATCTGTTCGAGCCTCACCTCCATCATCCACTGTTCTTCCTTCATACAATCCAACAAGTGCCAGTTTTCAAAAGCAGAGACCACACTAGCCATTTGTAGACATGGGGGCTCCACTCCCCACACCCCCCATGGGGGGCTGCACCCCTCCATATATTTTTAAATATCTAACACCAAGGCGCTTTTTGATTGGGGGGGTAGGCTACAACTCAGGATCGACATACTAGTGTTCGCCTTATTTGTGCTGTTGCCATTAGTTGCTGGTCGCCGTTTATTCAGTCAACATTTCAGTAGTCGCCTTAAGTTAGCTGCCATTATTGTGTCGCCGTAATTACTTCACCATTATCATGCGCTACCAAGAGACCTTTCACATTAGAGCGGTTGTATCAACTGTTAAAAACTGTAGTATTGTAAAAAGTTGACTCTGCCTAACCAGCATGAACTGACAAAAGATTTTCTGCGATATCAGGTGAAACTGGCAGTTACTATTGGGGAAATTCCTTTCAACAAAACCACCTTCAGCAAGGCTGTCAGTCCAGAAATAAATGTTTGTGTTCATTCTGAAATGAAAGTTCTTTTTGCACCAGACTTGCCTCTGCAAAACCATGAGGCAGGCACCATTTTTACTTTCCCTCGTTCCCCATAAGCAGATGAAGTATACTGAAAGAAAAGAAACTGCTTAAAATCAGTGTGTCAGGCAGCAGGTTTAGAATAAAGTCTGCTTTTTTGCATTAAACAAACACATATGGTTTTCTGCCTTAACACAGACTGAGTTCACTTAAGTCAAGAAAATCAGGAAATCGGTCTTGCAAACCTGCCAGAGTGTTCACAATAACTTCCTTCTCCATCGTTTGAATCATCTTCCAGGACTGGGTTCTGTCCCTCTTCCTGGCTAAATTCTGCCATTCTGTCAGCCCACTTCTTTGCTTCAGCTGGGTTGACAAATTAATAGGTGCACCCTCCATAGGAAATTCTTAGGTGTGCTGTTGCTAAAAGTGGGTGAACTGTGCCTAGATCCCGCAGTTGTTGGCACATAGGGTCAAGTAACTTTTAGCGTGATCTGGTCTCATAAGACCAGTTGGGGAAGAGATAGAATTCATGCTTTTCAATACTCCAGAGAAAAATGCACCCTGGCCCATCTTAGCAGCTGTTCCTGGACCTCTGGCCCTGCTGTTACAATGAGGACCATCTGGGGAAGATCTCTGTTTGCCCAGGCTCTCCAGAAATTAACCTTTTTAAATGACTAATGGTGGGGATGTTGTATGACTTCACAAATAAATCTATTCTGCACTCCTTATGTATAATTCTTTGTGTTTTATTTAAAACACAAAGAACTGCACATCAGAAGCGTGGAATCGATTTATTTAAGAAGTCACACTGCATCCCCACCATGAGTCATTTAACAAGGATATATGAAGCACCTCGTGGAAGCTGACAACACTTCCCACAGAACATTACAAATGCTCTCCAGATATTAACCCTGTAAGCCTATTAGATTTGGTATGAGTCCATTGTCATCTCCTCAGGCACTGAATCAGCAACCCAATTTCTAATGCATGCAAGTGGGTCTTCCATCTTCAATCTGCGGGGGCATCTACTGCCTGCAGGTTCATCTCTCAATTCACGTTTTCCAAAGTCTCTAACTGAGGTTTCAGATGTCCATTCTCAACAGACTTTTTGGTAAAGGTGGCCTGGGTCCAGGAGGATTGCTTATCAGCCTCCTTGGATGTTGCAACAGCCCCTTCGATTCTGCTGTCCTGCGCCCCCATTCTTTCCAATATTTTTTCAATCTTTGGGTAGCTGGTAGTGCTGTGTGGAATGCGGAATTCCATAGTGAAATTAGTGTAGAATGATCATTCTGCCGGCGGAATGTCCGCCAGAATGTTTCTGTTTTTTTTTGCAGAATTCCATCTACTACGATCCACAGAATAATATTCTATGGCACAGCATTTTCCATGGAAAATTATTCCACAACAAATTTCTGTGGAAAGTATTGAGATCTGCAGAATAATATTCCGAGGAACAGCATTTTTTCCATGGAAAATCATTCCACAACTATTTTCTACTGTGGAACTCCACCGTTCCATTTCTGGTGAAATTTGGCACAATTTTTGTCAGAATTTTGAAACTTCTGTGGAATTTCGTTCTGCCAGAATTTGAAAATTCCACACAGCACTAGTAGGTGGCTGTCACTGCCTGCAGCACCGAATCCTATGGTGGGGATTTCCACTCTGCTTGTGCTACTGCTGCCACTTCTCTCTGCTGTTGTCATCTGGGCCTGCTACTGCAAGACTTCCTGTCCTAGACTACTTTGTCACTGCCCTTGGTCATCCCATGCATGTATTTGGTATCTAAGTGTTCTTGAAGGCAAGCCCCAGTCAACTTTAGCACAATAGAAGTGACTTAAAATTGTAAATTTGTATACTTTTAGGTGTGACTCTCAAGAGATGATCTGAAGTACAACCTGGTGCGTGTCTTGCTTTCTAGTTCCCCCAATTGATTGCTGTTATCAATCAATCCATCAAAATCTTTATTTAACCAGGCAATCACCATTGAGCAAAGCTCATTTGCAAGATGGACCTGGGCAAGTTACAATACACATTATACAACATAATGAATACAATAATGTCAAAAAAGAAAATAAATAACCTCTTCGGCCAGAAGAAAAAAATACAATGTACAGGGTAACAACAATGGCAAGGCCTTGATAACTATACATACACATGAGTAGGTAATGTTAGGATATGATCATTGGTTAGACAAAATGAAGTCTAAGGAAAACAGGTGTAAATCAGGAAGCAAGGATAGGACAAGGTTAAGATTAGGGAGCTGTTGAACAAGTGGTGGGTAGGGCTAAGGTAGGAAAAGGAGGAAGCAGAAAAGGGGGAGGGAACCAGAGAAGGTCCATGAGTATGATAATGATGTTGGGGGGACTGGCTCCGGAGATAGTGGAGTGTGTCGTACCACTCTTAGGGATACGTTTAATACATAAGTGATGATGCGCAAGAATTACGTACTATGTTACATCACTGGAGATTACCGTCAGCTTTGGTGTTTTATTGTTTGTTGGTCAGTGTTGGTAATGTTTTTTTTTTACTATTTTAAGTAGGTTACTAATAAACATGTGTTCTATGAAGAAAATGGGGGGTGCAGGGGGCTGAGCCCCAACAAAAAATGTTGGATACGCCTCTTGCCACCATTAGCTCACTTGAAGAGCTCTTTCACCTTATGCAGAGTTGCGAGCGTAATGCTTATGCGATTCAGGGTTGCATTTACGCTTACGCAACATCGGGTAGTCTGACTCTCTCCACTATCGCCTTGGCACCAAATGGAGGAAGTAAGGGGGTGCATTCAGTAAGGTACAGACACAAGGGAGCAATCTGAATGAGGGATAATTATACTAATTAATGCCTCTGTCACCTAAGCAACTGTTAACGCTAGGTTTGATTTGTTAAAGTTTTCCTGTATCTCTTTATTGTCTTCAATAAAATGTCCTTACTCTTTTCAAGAATTGCCTTGGGATCTTTAATGTCCACCTGAACAACCACCAGAGCATGCAGACGGGACCTCGGTTTATCATCTCATTCAAAAGAATGGTACCTCAGGAGTGCAGCACCCTCCTGGTGCTGCACTACAGTATTAGAATTTACTCCAAGCTTCTCATGTGGGGCTAGAACTTACAACCTTCCACTCTTCTGGCCTCAGAGGTGAGTGTGTGACCTGCTGAGCCACTGGCACTGCAACAGATCTATTAACCAGCCAACAGACCAACTAACCAACATGAAACCAATATCCAGCTTTAATTTTTTTATTGCTGCTAGTGTTCTTCAAATAATAAGAAACAATGCAAAGTATGAATGACACTGCTTACTTGTCCCATCGGTCCTAATTACTGTGATAATTTATGTTGAAATTTAGCAGTGAGCTTGCTATAGGGCCAGTAAAGGTTACCACAAGGGCCTTGGCTGACTGGTCTCATAACATCTAATTAAGTTATGCTGTTTATTGTTCCAGAGTGCTTGTTATTTTCACCACACACCAAGCTGTTTTTTATGGCACTAACACTGTTAAGTTATTCAACATGTGTGAAATTGCACTTGCCAAGACTTGGAAACTACTTCTGCAAGGGGATCCAACACCTTCCATCTTAACCAGCTCCTGAAGTAAAATCCTCACATATTCTCTTTTTTTTCAGTTAAAGTTAAAGGGCGAGATCAGTTGAATTAAAGCACAAGAAATGATTTCAAGAGACTAAACAAAGGGCTGTGTTACTGCATGATATAATTTGGATAGCAGGAAGGAAAAACTGTATTACTGTGATGAAAGGAAAATAATGTGGCTTTATATAACATGTTTCATACACACTGCGTCCTGAAGTACTTTACAAGCCATGAAAAGCAGCAGTAACAATTAGGTGTACCCAGAAAGGAAATGAGCTCTAGTCATTTATTTCTTTTTGTGTTAAGTGGGAAAGTGGGGATAGGAAATACTTGCTGTTTTTAGCCACATTCTGTGGGGAGGGGACTACAGTTGCAGACTGATTGATACTGGTAAAACAGGGCAGACTGGACAGACCAATGCTCATTTTCTGCCAACATTGTGTTTCTATATTAAACCTGGTTAATACGTAGTTCTTCCAATAGCACTTTTAGAAGTTTGAGCATTCTATTGCTTAACCTCAATACTAAATAGCCACCTTGGAAATATGGAGTTAAGTTGTTAGTGTTTTTTAAATGACTGGGGGAAATGTGGCTCAGACACTAGAGCAATTCCATTACTCGTTTTAAGAAGTGCCATAGGATCTTTAATGTCCACCTGAACAACCATTAGAACAGGCAGATGGGACCTCATTTAATGTCTCATCTGAAATACAACACCTCTGACAGCATTGTGTTCCCCAAACACCATGGGGCAATGGTGTGGTTGCTTAAAGCAGCAGTGACTAAACTTGAGGGGTACACACCTACACGCTAAGAACACTTCAAGTGCATTTCATACAGAAAAACAAAAAGTACTGGGAACTCACCACTAGAGGTACAAAAAGCGACACTTCTACAGTCTGGAATTATAAATGCCAATGTATATAATTTCTTAAGGGCATATCAGGACAAAAAAACATGTCTTCTGACGCATTTTGGAAATATATTTGTTTCTCAAATGTCTTTGAGAAAGGAATATTTCCAAAACACATCAGGTGACGTGCTTTTCTTGTTCTGATATACCCCTAAGAAATGATATACACTGGCATTTAATAATTTCTGACTGTAGTGGTATTTCTTTTCGTACCTCTGGTGGTGAGTGGCCAGTACTTTTCATGTTTTTGCGATCTGATTTATGTATTGTGAGCACTCAAGTTCCCAGTGTTTTTTTTTTTCAGTTTTTCTATCTTATACATACTTCACAGTTACTGTGCACCTCAGCTGTAACTTCTGAACCAGCACTTTTACTAATATTCTGTACACCACATCTACACCTTATAGACAGCATTTAGCAGTATATACCTCAACTATACCTGAACAACTTAACATGAGCAGTGCCTGCACATCATCAGCACTTAGTTATTAAGAGGAAGTCTATCCTTCATGGCCATGTAGGGGCATCTTAAACAAGTCTGATTCAGGGTGCAGCAGATAAATGAATGGATCTGGTACTGGTGTAAGGAAGAAGAATTCACCTTCCATAGAAACTTGACAACATTTGATGAAAGACAAGACATTTTCAAGAATGATGGACTGTACCCAAATCAAAAAAGAGCTGGCATACAGGGGAACTGATTCAACACCATCATAGATATGACTTTTATCTGGCAAAAGACAGAGAAACTGGAGGGGACTAGTGAAGCTGGACACGGGGTCATAACCACGCATGGCAAAACAGCACAGCTAAAAATGCTACAGCAAAACAGTGCTGGACAAAAACAGAGTCGTGCAAAACACTGACCTCTTCTGTGCACTGCACCCAATGATCACAATTGGTCTTCACGCCCCCCCAGAACTTAAATAACCAACTCACGGGGGGGGGGAGCCTCAGGAAAGGGGAGAAACTCGGGAGGGGGTAGGTTTTTTTTTTTAAAGGTGGCAAAAAGATGTATTGGGAGACCTGAGGTGGGAACCTGAACCATGGTCCCAGGTCTCCTGACTACACCATGTGCCTGTGTCCTAGCCACTCTTCCATGGGAGCGACTCAACCAGTCACCCAGCACATGGCAACTTGCCCAGCCTCCCGATCTGTATGCAGTGATGGGGTAGCAGAATTCCCTTACTACTGTCTACTCCTGTCACTGTAATCCCAGGCGCTCACTATACAGTGCGGTTAATACCTCGCTGTCTTCCATACGCGGTATTGACCCGGTAGGCTGAAGCTGCAAGGACACGGTATATTCAAATGTTTGCAGCTGAGATAAACAGTCTCCTGAGTGGCACTGTTTACTGCCGCCAAAAACCATGTCTTATCTGGATGCTAAACCTGTGTTCCCCCAAAGGCAGGGTGACTGTATTACAGCTGCTCACCTCTGTGAAAGGCTGTTCCCCCACCCCTGATCACTTGATCCGTCAGTTGAATCCATAAACCTGGTGGTATATTGGTCCCCTCACCACCTAATCAACCATCTCATTGTAATAAATTATTTCCAGGTGATATAGTGGTCTCCCCACCCCTAGCACCCATCTTACTGTACTAAATGATTCCCTGGGTGTATAGTGGTCCATCCACCTCCAGATTACTCATCCTACTGTACTAAATGATTCCCTGGTTGTATAGTGGTCCCTCCACCTCCAGATTACTCATCCTACTGTAATAAATGATTTCCTGGTGGCATACTGGATGGTAACAATTAACATATAGGATGGCCACAGTGCTGCACCACTCCCTGCAGCAGGGTTTTTGCTCCTCTGCTTTTTGAATAAGCAAACGGCTTATGTTTGGATACATGAATGAAACTTAAGCTGTTTTTATATTTAATCTTTGAAAATGTGCCTTTAGGGCACATTGTTGTTTCTATGCGGTTGTATGGCTGGCTGTTTGTGCTCGTTTCTGTCCTGCGTTTAGCTTTTTGTTGCGTTCTGCTGACACGTTCGTCAGTTTGTTGGAGTCGGCAGTGAAGCCACATAGCGTCAGTTTTATTCTTAATTTCCCCTTGTTATGACACAGAAAGATGTAGAAAAATAAGGAGAGATTTCCATGCATGGAAACCACACTAACTATAGTGGTGTATGGAAATAAAAAATCTCGAGTCCGCACAACACTCCTGATAAAAGGAAAATTAGTTACAGAGGATTGTTGATCTAAAAAGAGGAGAGACGCCTAAGCTTCTAGGAAATTTGGATACCCCCCATACAGAAGAAGGATGTTGAAGGATGCTGAAAGTATAGTGGCACTTTACATGCTGACAGGCTTGTTTAAGACTTTTAAAGATATGCTATGGATGCCTGGGGACTGGGGTCTCTAAGACATGTTTTATCTGATAAGTTAGAATTTACTGCACTTAGAGGAGCATTTTCGTTTTGTTTTAATTGTGTTACTGCGGCCGGGAGATGAGCTGGATTTCGCAGAGGAGGAGGATTTGGCCGAGTACAGAAATTACTCTGGCTTTCTGGACTCCTGGACCTCCAGATAATGACAATGGTAGCAAAACTTTGTAACAGACCTACGAATGACGGTTCCTCTGGTTAAAAAAGATGCTGATTCAGTGATAATCAGAGGTTGGCTGAGGGGTATTTCCCCCAGAAGGTACTGTTTTTTTCCTCCTTTTATTGGTGACATTATATATGTGACCTCAGGACATGGACCTGGTATAAACCCCTTAAAGTGGTCCTGTCCCCAGTTTTCACTTGGAATTTGAACCTCTTTTTTGAATACGGCAAAACGGGGACTCTGGGAGGTGTATCCATGGGGATGGATCCTGGACTCTATCTTGAGAAAAATGGAGCCATTTTGGGTTCTGCCCCTGGCAATCCCTTTGGTTTCTATAAAGACGCTTTTCAGCAGTACACCTTGTAGTGGCAGAAAGAGATCAGATATAGGCAATTCATCCCTACTAGGAACTGCTTCACCCTTTTCTCTGCTGAGGGTACTTAAATTATTAAAACTACTTTGAGCAAGCCCTTAGTAAACTGAATTAATGGCACTTTCTGTATGGAGCAGATTTCCTCCGTGGGGCTAATCAACGGTATCAGCTGAAAAGACTCCTTGGATGAAGCTGACTTTTTCACTGTGGAACTGTTTCGAAGTTTTTGTACTTGCTGTTTTTCAATGGTTTTCTGATTATGAAAGGTGGTCTTTAGTCCAGCATACTTATATGTGATCTCTAGGGTTATTGGAACCTCGTATGCTTGGGCTCCTGAATGCAAAAAAAGCTATATTTCTATTTAGCGGAAACATGTCTACAGATATTTGAAATTAGATTTGCATGCCCTGTATGTGTGGTCAAAATACCTATGTTTATATGTAGGCCTAATAATTCTTACTTATTTGTGCTTCCTGGTTATTTTGTGCCCTTTTCCAAGATGGGCTACATCAGCGTAAGGCGAGACATGCCAAACCCCATGGCGTATCCCACGATGTATGCCATGCGTTCCGTAGTGGTATTCAAGTGGCAACATCGCCATGGCAGATGCGGGCTGCAACATTCACGGGTTACACAACCCGCTACACCGCAGCCCGCAGCACCTGATGCAAGTGCGGGTTATAACAGAAACTTCATCCAATTCTAGGAGGGCAGCTGTCATAACCCACAATTGCCATTCTAGAAGGGGCACTGGTGGAGCTAAACCCTGACAGCCCAGAGCTTCTCTAAGTGGCAGCTGACAGTGCTATCCATTGGCTGCCTGCCCTGTGGCACCGCAACACCAGCACAGCTGTGTTCCCCATGCCCCCACAGGTATAACCCAGCCCACCACCACCCCAAATGTCATGGAACCCCATGGATCAGTTTCTGGTACACCCCCCCAGACATCTGTGCCTTCTATCATGTCCCCCCATGCCCCCTGGTATGTGCTGAGGTGGTCCAGGGCGGGGGGGCTTCCCATTTCCGGCTGCGATTTGTGATATGCGGGTTCTACATGCCAGGCTTGTGGCAGTAGCCTACACCTGGCATATCTCACATGTCACAAGTGCTGGGACCCTGCTGTTCCTGGAATGTGGCGTAGGGTTCCTGGCGGAGCGGCAAATGGCGTAACTCGCAACTGCATACAAGTTACGCCATTCATCTTGGAATTGGCCCCTTTGTCTTTAAAGTTCTGATTTAACACATTTTATTTACAGATTCAAATTACAGAACAAAAGAGCTGATATTAGATATCCAGGTGCTTTCAGTAGCTTATTTTAGTGTTAATTGGATAATGGCTATACTAAGGCATTGCTAGTTAATTAACCTTGGATGAGCATTTATTACGTCATTTGAAAATTTATGAATTACATCATTGTACCTACTTTATGATTTTGAGCAACTAATGATGACCTAATTTGTCCTGATTGAAGAGGTTACCCTGGGTCTGAGGGGTTCGCTCTTGCAGGGCCTTGTCAGTTCCCACTTTGTGTATCTGACATGGAAATGTGGGACAGGCAATGCCTGGCAGATTTTCCTTTTTGAATTGGGATGGAACCAGTGCCTGTCTTGTATTCTGTTAGCTATTGAGTTCTTTGGACTCCTTGCCTAATAATGTAGCCATATCTAGTGGCCCTAAATGGCAAAACAAGTCCTAACAGTTGTAACTCGGCAGCAGATACCTGGATAGGATATCAGGTGATATTCTGCTGAAAATTGGGGATCTGCCTGTCTGAGCCCTTTCTGGGTTTTGTGAGACGATGTGTGAAGTGGGGTTTGGCAGTGTGCCTTGTGAAGGAATTCTTTCTTGGACTTCAGAGTGTTCCTAAATTACCTTTCCTGGGATAGTTTGCTTAAAATGAAATTGAATGGAGAGAGATTGGGTTTGAAACTGGATATTTAATTGACGGAGCATGCAATGAAATTAATAGCCCAAACTGTAATATAAAAAGCACTTTATTTATTGAGTTCATGGACGCAGATTCTGGTTCATGTGTGGTGCAATTTTGTGTATTTTTTGTCATTTTTAGTTAGGTAATGTTGTAATGATTTTTAACCGATTAACAATAAACAAATTCTGACTTGACTCTGGTGGTATATTGGCCACCCCACTACTCCAAACACTCATCCAGCTGTGATAAATGAATCTTGTACGATAAATAATAACTGGAGTCTTCTTTTTTACAATGCTTTCTTTTTATTTTCATTAACTTCACCCCTACGTTTTGCTCCTATGAGCTTGATCACAGGGCTTCATTACCATCTATTTCAAAAAACAATTACACACTTTATTAAATTATGAATTCCATTTTTTCTAATGAATTAAATGTTATTCATTTCAAGTATCTACCTGAGGAAAACATTTCTATATGTTGGTTCACTTTGGAACTTCAATACTCTTTCTAAAATAAATAGATAAAATGCAATGTTATAATTTCTAAAATTCGAATTTAGAATACTTTATGACAGCAGACTATGTCCAAATGTAACTTAAGTAGATACTTAAACTTCCCCATTACAGGCATACCTCAAGAAATGATCAAATGTGTGGCTTTTGCACTTTCTGTGTCTTTAAAAATTTCTGAATCCCAAAAAAAAAAACAAACAAGAAAAAAAAAAAGTTTTATGTGAGCCATTGAACTTTTAAACGCCAAATGATGTTTCTAAAAAGGTTTTAACTTCCACAGTAAACAATATGGCTCACCTTCTTAATTAGATATTGTTAATCTTTCTATGGCCTTTCCAAATTCCGCAAAGGCAAATAAAACATTTACTTTTAAACAAAACCGTAATGGCGCCTACTCGCTAGGACGCTGTAACGTTGTGATCTCTCTCTTGGCTGCTATGCCTCTTAAGCAGCCTGAATTTCCCATGGGAGTGACTTATCACTTCCCGAAACCTCGCGTATGAGCATCATGTTGCTAACTGAACACACATCCACTCAATGTTGTGGATGCGCGCGGTAAGAACAGGCTGCTTTTGAATGGACAGAACTGCTGCCAAAAGCGTAAACATATTCTACGTTAGAGTTTCAGGAAGTGATATGTCACTCCTGCGGGAAGGTGAGCCATATTATTTACTGTGGAAGTTAAAATTTTTTTAGAAACGTCATTTGGCGTTTAAAAGTTCAATGGCTCACATAAAACTTTTTTTTTTTTTTTTTTTTTTGGATTCAGAAATTTTTAAAGACGCAGGAAGTGCAAAAGCCATACGTTTGACCATTTCTTGAGGTATGCCTGTTATGGGGAAGTTTAAGTATCTACTTAAGTTACATGTGGACATAGTCTGCTGTCATAAAGCGTTCTAAATTCGAATTTAAGAAATTATAACATTGCATTTTATTTATTTTAGAAAGAGTATTGAAGTTCCAAAGTGAACCAACATATAGAAATGTTTTCCTCAGGTAGATACTTGAAATGAATAACATTTAATTCATTAGAAAAAATGGAATTCATAATTTAATAAAGTGTGTAATTGTTTTTTGAAATAGATGGTAATGAAGCCCCATGATCAAGCTCATAGGAGCGAAACGTAGGGGTGAAGTTAATGAAAATAAAAAGAAAGCATTGTTAAAAAAAGAAGACTCCGGTTATTATTTATCGTACAAGATTTGGGAGCACCACAGCAGGAGTCAAAGCAACACAGTATTGGTCACCATTTCCCAGATATTGTTGTTATATGTAATAAATGAATCCCTGGTGATGTAGTTGTCCCCCCACCCTGACTGTTCACCAACATTCCCACCTATCCACCTTCCAAGGACCCCCACCCAGCAAGCCCCTCAACCTGAGCACTATGCTGCGGTAAATCAGTGGGCAGCACAGCCCCTCTCACACCTTCTCAGTCAGCCACCATCTCACAGTCACGGTTGGTGATCATGTGTGTGACTCATAGATGGCCACTGGCTGAGGAGGTGTAAGAAGGGCTATGCCAGCCACCAATTTACTGGAGCATGGTGACTGGGGTGAGGGGGTGTGGAATGAGGTCCTCAGCAGGTGGTGGGTTGGTGAATGGTTGGGAGGTGGGGAGGACCACTACACCAGCAGGGTTCATTTATTATAGCAGGATGGGTTTTTGAGTGGTGGGGAGACCATTATGCCACCAGGGAATCATTAATTATGACAAGATAGGTGTTTGAGGTAAGGGGACCAGTATACCACTGTGGATGTCTCTATAATGACAGGATGGGCAATACAGGGCTGCTGCGCTGCATGCAGATGGCCCCTTGGTGTCCTGCTTGCCGAATAAGCTTTTTTGCATGCTTGGGCTGTATACAGTGGCGTGAAAAAGTATTTGCCCCCTTCCTGATTTTCTCTATTATTGCATATTTGTCACACTGGATGTTTTTAGGTCTTTAGAGAAAATGTAATATTAGATAAAGGGAACCTGAGTGAACAAATAACACTTGTTTTTTTTTTTAATTTCACTTATTTAATGAAAAAAAGTTAACCAACACCAACTGGCACTGTGTGAAAAAGTAATTGCCCCCTCACCTAATAACTGGTTATGCCACATTTAGCTGCAATGACTGCAACAAACACTTCCTATAATTCAATATCAGTCTTCACATCGCTGTGGAGAATATTAACCCACTCTTCCTCACAGAACTGCTTTAATTCAGTAACATTTGATAGGTTTTCGAGCATGAACTGCTCGTTTCAGGTCCTAGCCACAGCATCTCTATTGGGTTTAAGTCTGGACTTTGACTAGGCCACTCCAAAACTTTAATTTTACTTCTTTTTAGCCATTCTGATGTGGACTTGCTTTTATGTTTTGGATCATTGTCTTGCTGCATGACCCAACTACGCTTCAGCTTCAGCTGACGAAAGGATGACTGGACATTCTCCTTAAGAATTTTCTGGTACAGAGCAGAATTCATGGATCCTTTAATTATGGCAAGTCATCCAGGTCCTTAGGCAGCAAAGCATCCCCACACCATCACACTACCACCACCATGTTTGACTGTTGGTATGGTGTTCTTACTGTGGAATGCTGTGTTTGCTTTACACGAGACATTATGGGATCCATGTTGTCCAAAAAGTTCCACTTTGGACTCATCTGTCCATAGAACATTTTCCCAAAAGGCTTGTGGATCATCCAGGTGCTTCTTGGCAAATGAGAGATGAGCATTTATGTTCTTCTTGGTTAGCAGTGGTTTCCCTTGATACTCTCACATGAAGCCCATTTTGCCCAGTCTCTTTCTGATTGTGGAGTCATGAACACTGACCTTAGCTGAGGCAAAGAAGCCTGCAGTTCTTTGGATGTTGTTTTAGGATCCTTTGAGACTTCTTGGATGATTTTACATGCGCCCTTGGAGTAATTTTGGCAGGCCGCCCTCCTGGGAAGGTTCACTACTGTTCCAAGTGTTCTCCATTTGGAGATTATGGCTCTCACTGTGGTTCGATGGAGTCCCAGAGCCTTAGAAATAGCTTTGTAACCCTTTCCAGACTGATAGAGGGCAACAGATTTTTTCTGATCTTTTCAGGAACTTCCTTTGATCATGGCATAATGTGCTTGTTGAATCTTTGTGCTGGCAACGTGACTCTGATGGTAAGGGCCAAAATAAGTGAGGTTTATATTGAGCAGGGCTGGCTGTAATCAAGCCTGGCTGTGTTCAATCAGCTGACTCTAATTATCCCTTTAATTGGGTTGATTTAACTAGGGGGCAATTACTTTTTCACACAGTGCCAGTTGGTGTTGGTTAACTTTTTTCATTAAAGAAATGAAATAAGTAAAAAAAAAAAATGTTATTTGTTCACTCAGGTTCCCTTTATCTAATATTATATTTTGTCTAAAGACCTGAAAACATCCAGTGTGACAAATATGCAATAATAGAGAAAATCAGGAAGGGGGCAAATACTTTTTCACGCCACTGTATAACCTACAGGAGGCATGGCACTATCCCATTTTAGGAAGGGCAATCTCCAGTGAATTACAGGTAGCCCTTGTCTGTATCAGTGCACCATAGATCCACTTAGCACTGCACAAACATGGCCCGAAATTCAGTTGGTTGGCATCACTCCATCGGCGAGCACTAACCTTCTGAATATTGCACAGAGCCAGTTGTGCACTATTGCAAGCGCAGCACAAAAGGCTGCACTGCAGTTATGCACGGCTCTGAACATGGGGCCTATACAGCCTAAGACTTGAGGGAAAAGAAACCCAGCAGAGCTGGCACTCTATGTGCACAAATGCACACATTTAAGGGAACTGGGTAATCTGGAAACACTGATCATCATAGTGAAACTGGACATACAGTGGAATAGCAAATACATGGTAGGACTAGAATGCCCTGTGGGGAATGAAGATGGCTAACTGTAACCAATACAGGAAGGATGGACTAAGTTAAACAGTAAGCAGGCTGAGGTCACGTGATGGCAGCCTGAGGTGAAGCAGCTCTCGCCCGGGATCCGCTCTCCCGCTAACAATTCCCATGCTTTAATCCACATTGAGAATAGTTTACGTCCGAGAGGTGGTCCCGATTAAAAGTAAGAGTGCTCTGCGTTTGCTGGGCTTTGGATCTGGTGAGCCAGAAATGGAGGTTTTCAAGAAGAAAGCTCCTCTGCGGCACTCTCCCCCGCTGACACCCGAGAAGGACAAGGCCGCAAAGCGCCCGAAGCAGCAAGCTGTGGGGGGAGTCAAGTCGACTACATTGACCACGGCCCTTTCCGAGGAGAAATTTCTTGAAATTATGCAGCTCCTGCAAGAAAAAATCCTGGATATTTCGGATGATCTGCAGCAAATCAAAGCATTGGTTCAATCGCTAACAGTGCGTGTGGGGGATTCAGAAGCTAATATTATCTCTTTGGAGAACAAACAGGGAAAAATGGAGCAAGATGCTATTCAGCTGGGCAACAGGGTGAAGAGATTGGAGGAGAAGTTAGAAGATTTAGAGGGAAGGAGCAGAAGGAACAACCTTCTGGTGATTGGCTTACCGGAAAAGGAGGAAGGGAACAACCCGGTCATTTTTGCCCAGAAGTTTTGTGAGAAGATAGCTGGGCATACATGGAAATAACACGGTTTATATTATCGAGCGTGTCCACAGAGCTCTGCGCCTCCTCCACCCCTGATGCCCCGGCTGTTTATCTTCAGATTGCTCAATTTCAGGACAAGCAATTTATTCTGAATAAAATCAAGGCTTTGCAGGAAATCCTTTGGGAAGGGCGTAAAATTCGTATTACTCAAGATCTCCTGCAGTCTGTTCAGCTGAAATGGCAGGAGTTGCATCCGACAGTGTCCAAGTTGATCGCTGCGCGGTTGCCATTTCATATGTGATATCCAGCAATGCTCCAAGTCAAATCCAGAGAGAAATGGCTTTTGTTTGAGTCTCAGGATCAGGCAAAGAAGGAGCTTAAGGTTTTGTTCCCTGATCTCTTCAAATGAGGGCAGAGTGGCGTTGTATCTTCCTTGTTAAGTGCTTGCACGCATGGCTGTTTTTCTGGTGGGACATATAGTTTATCCCTACTCTCTGGTATTACTACTTGAGGCTGGCAGAAGGAGCCCACCTTTGGCAGCTGGAAGAGTTCTTACAGTCCCATCTTACCTGCATTGAGCAGCCCCTCTGTGGTGAGAGTCTCGTCAGGGGATCGGCCACTTCAGCAAGTTATAGCAGGCTAAACCTGGTCTGCCCCTCTCTGAATCAGCATAAATATACAAGGTTTTCCCATGCCCTTATCAGGACTCCTGGTCACTGGACTTGTATCTAATCACTTGGGTTAGCACAGAGAAGATATGATGGACCTGGCTACACTCTCTCAGGGGCAACGGGTGTGCGGGGCAGGCAGACTATGTTCCCGCTTTCTCATTGTTGTTGTCAACAGCCTCACTAGTGGGTTTGACAGGTTTATAGATAAGGATCAGTTTCAACCCAGAGGGCTGCTTGTCGCTCATTGTCACTGCTATAATCATCTAGCGGGGCAGCGTCTGTATAATAAGGGGATGGCCAGCCTGCCCTGTATTCCTAGAGACCTAAGGTTTTTTTTTCATCTTCTTTTTTTTCTTCTTTCAATGTGGGGGACCTTTGATTTAGTGGGACTGTTCTAATATATAAATAATGGCACAAAGACAAGAGGGTGGGGCAGTATGAAGTGTGCTGGGGGGGTCCTCCTCCTGCTTTCAGTTCAGGGTTAGTAATAGCGGGGGTGGGAGGAAGTGGGTGGGGTGATATGGGAAGCAGGTTGCGTTAACATCACGTACCAGAGGTAGGAGCGCAGTGCAGTGTTAGAACTGGGGGATAGAGTTGTGTAAGTAGTTAGAGTTAGTTAAATTTTGTTTTTATGTGTCAATTTATGTGTACTGTTATGAGTTTGGGGTGTATAAAGGGTTGGATGGGGTATTATGGTGGGGCCAAGTGTTCTCGTCCCGCTCTATCTCGGAGCGATGACAGAGTTAAGGGCACAGCTGGAGCTATTTTATGAGTGGCCCATATAAGTTCATAAGTTGGAATATTAAGGGCACCCATGATCGTTGCAAAAGGCACATTATTCTCAGACACTTGCAACACCTAAACACCGGAATTGCTCTCCTTCAAGAAACGCATCTCCAGCGCGAGGATATTGTACTGTTTTGTAAACAGTGGGTCGGTTATGTTTATGGGGCAGGCATTTCCACCAGTGAAGGGGGAGTGGTTATCCTGATAAGCAAAAAGATCCCCTTCACCCTAGGAAAGGAAATCTGGGATCCGGATGGGAGCTACGTTATAGTGACTGCTCTACTAGAATCGCACCAGCTGATGCTGGGTGCAGTCTATGGCCCAAATGCTGAATCCTCCCATTTTTTCGCTCACTTATTGAGGTTGGTTGTTTCCAACCCCCCTAAACTTACTATTTTGGGTGGGGATTGGAATATCACACCTTACACACACATTGATAGGTCTGATTCCCGAAGAAGGGGTTTTTCCCCTGCGAAGAGGGCTCTTCATGAGCTCGTGAGGGGGGTGGATCTTATTGATGTTTGGCGCATCCTGCACCCGGAGGAGCGCCAGTATACCTTTTTCTCACCACCGCACAAAACATTTTCGAGAGTCGACTTTTTCCTTATCAGCTCCTTTGCCCTCCCTGGAGTAATTGATGCCGATATTCACGCCAGGGTTATATCGGATCACTCGCCTGTCTCCCTTTCTTTCCTAGTAGGATCTGGGGTGAAAAGGGATACCCTCTGGTGGTTAAACACCCAATTATTGCACAAACATACTGTATAACCCCTTTATTTCACTGTAAATTAATTTACGCTTTATTCGCGGGTCAGATACTTCCCTCGGATATAAGTTTACAGCTGATTAAATGTTACAGCTAAAAAAAAAAAAAGTTTGCGTTTCATTTATAGTGACTGCGAGTACAGCCACTAGTGGGGATACAGACAAGACCCGCAATATACTCTGTGTTCTTTCCTCGAGTGCCTCCCCCACCTTCCCCTCTGATCACAGTACCTCCTTCTAGTCGCACTCTTTCGTTCTAAAGCAAATCTCACCTGGTCCTGTGGAGAGAAAAAAAGAAAGAGAAAGGGAGGAGGCTGTTCTGGAATGGCAGTCACGTCAATAGCACAAAGAAGTACTGCGTCAGATTGACTTGCTCAGCCTTGGCAGAAATGTCTTCTTTTAAGACAGCTCTATTTAAACCAACTTTTTGTGAATAATCATATCATTCTTGTTTTGTTGTTCTATATCCACCACTCTGGATATCTGGCGTTCGGCAGTACGAGGTTCTCTTAGGAAATGACTCAGATGATGGTCACAGCGCTAATATAAGTTTACGTTGAACTGCCCATGGACCCGGACCATGTGGAATATAAGGTGCGCTGAAATAAAGCGTTATACAGTAACTCCCTGCAACATATACGAAACTTCATTACTGACTTCATAAGAAACAACAGGGGGTCAGTTAGTAGGGTTGACATAGTCTGGGCGGCTTTAAAGTGTTCCCTGTGGGGTGAATGTATCCGGTTATCCTCAACAAAGTTCCGGCAGCTCAAGTTGCAAATGAACTCCCTGCTTTCCTCAATTAGCCAATTGGAATCCACTATTTCTTGCTCATCCCCAGATGAAGACTGGACCAAGTTGCATAGACTGCGAGCTCAGTATTTCAGTCTTATCTCCCAAAAAGCTGAGCTTGCACTTAAATGTACCAAATTTCAATATTTGGAGTCTGGGGAAAGGGTTGGCAAGTTGCTGGCTTCACGGCTCAGGCAAGAGGATGCATCTCGGTTTATTCCGGGTATCAAGCCGGATAAGGATGCTCCCATTGTGACCGATCCTCGTCTATAGCAGGGGCACTAAGGCAATATTATCAGAGGTTGTACACTGAGGGAACAGATGCTCATCCCTCCATGGCAGATATCCTGAGCTATCTCAGCTCGTTTGACCTACCCCAAGCTGTTGCCCATTCACACCTCCTTTCTGGCCGGCCCCATCACGGCTGAAGAGGTGACAAGTGCTGCAGCACTCCTCCCAATGGATAAGCCCCCGGGGCCGGATGGACTTCCTAATGGTCTGTATAAGGCCTGTATACCAGAGTTAGCCCCTATATTGGCAGAGGTTTATAACCACTGGTTCGATAAAGGGCTATCTGACCCCAGTTTCTTAAGAGCAATAATCACGCTTATTCCTAAAAAGGGTAAGGACCTGCAATATCCCAGAGAGTTATCGACCTATCTCACTGATTAATACTGATGTCAAGCTCTTGGCCAAGATCTTAGCCAAGAGGTTAGGGCCTATTATGCCTCTTTTAGTAAGTAAAGAACAAGTTGGCTTCATGGCAGGTCGGTCCTCTGGGGACCATATGCGGAAGCTAATGCACCTCCTCTCGGTCGCCAATGACTCAGAATTGCCAATGATCTTGGTGTCACTGGACACTGAGAAGGCCTTTGATAGGGTGTCATGGGACTTCCTTTTCGCCACCATGTCATGGTTTGGGTTCCCAGAGGACTTCATTCAGTGGATCAAGTTACTATACTCCTCTCCTCCGCCCAAATTCTATGTAACGGTGTTCACTCTGAAGTTTTCCCGCTTCACAGAGGTACCCGGCAGGGTTGCCCCCTTTCCCTTCTTTTATTTAATCTATATTTAGAACCCCTTCTCCGGCACTTGATAGCCTCTCCAAACATTCAAGGGATTTCAATTGGAGGCCGGAGATACACACTTTCTGCATATGCAGATGATCTGTTACTGCATTTGGAAGACCCAAGAGACAGTTTGTCTGTGCTGTTAGACCAGGTTGGGGCTTTCTCCAAGGTTTCATACTACAAGCTTAACCTCACCAAAACCAAGGTATTTCTCTTGAACAACAGTGTCTCTCGAGAGGACGTGACCAACTTTGCTTTGTCGTGGGAATTGAAATCCCTTTTATACTTGGGAATTCATGTGGCAAGGGATAGAATCTCCATGCTGAACGCTAACCTTTCGGACCTATTGACCAAGGTCAAAGCTGATTTGGAGAGATGGGGTGCTTTTTCCTTATCACTGTGGGGTAGAGTCTACACGGTGAAAATGAATGTGCTCCCCCGTATCCTTTACCCAATGGTCATGATGGGTTGTTTTCTCCCCAAGAGATGGTTCGCCAAATTGCAAGCAATGCTGAACGCATTCCTATGGGAGGGTAAGAAGGTTAGGAGGTCTTATTTCAAACTAACTGCCCCAAGGGAGTTAGGTGGCCTGGCGGTTCCCTCCTTTTTCCTGTACTATTGTGCTCATCACCTGAGTAAACTCGCCCAGTGGGTGCAGGAACCACCGGCCCTAGACCCATTTGCCTACTCGCCAGAGTGGTTGGAAATAGAACAGCATCTCACATCTCAGCATAGGTGTACTCTCCAGGCTCTCCTATATGCGACTCCTAGGGTCATTCCCAGGTCCCTCAGATCTACCCCACTGGGCTGGTCTATCAAAGTGTTGCACCAATTGCAAGTGGAGATAGCCACTAATTGGCATGTTTCCCTAGATCAACCTATTTTGGGCTACCCGCATTTTAAAATAGGGCATCGGCCTATCCCATCGTCCTATTGACCTAATCTTAGGGAGAAGAAAGCTGTGGATATGTACGATAACGGAAGAATAATCTCCTTTACTGTTTTCCAAAATAGATTCAATGTACAGACGAGTGGTATATTTCAGTATGTGCAGCTCAAGGAGGCTGTTGCCTCCCATATAGGTAAAACCCCAAGATCAGACGTTGTGAATATTGACTTGCCCCCTATTCTCAGATTGGCTAGACAACCTCATGCCATTTCTCTGGTTTACAAGAAGTTACAGGCATTGCAGCATAACTTACCTCAAGGGGTTTGCTATTACTAGACTCAGGTATTGTCACTAAACACAGAAATTGACTTCTGGAGGAGACTGTGGCACAATTCCTATATTTACATTAAGCAGGATAGACTGCCTCTAACCCAGTTTAATATTATGCGCAACTTATATTTCACTCCTGTGAAGCTTTACTCTATAGGGGGGGCTTTCTTCCCCTGTTTGTACCAGATGTGGTGGGGAGCTGGGTATGTTGTTTCACATGATATGGACATGCCCGAAAGTGCAAGCTTTCTGGCAGGCAATTAGATGATCTCTAGATCCTTTTCTGGGGTTGGATCCATTATTTACCCCAGAAGTTTGCCTACTGAACTACTTCCATCTGGGTATGCCCAAGGTCAGGAAGAGCCATATGGTCCTGGCTGCAATGATAGCAAAGGTGATTATATTGCGGCACTGGAGAGACGGTGTTCCCCTTTCTGTTCTGGAATGGCATAAAGAAATGTTGCTGGCCATCCAGTTGGAGAAACACATTTGTTTGATGTACAATAGATATGCTACCTTCCAGAGTAGATGGGGAGCGCTAGATGCCCTGTTATCAGCTTGGAGGACCAAATAGGTCTGAGTATAGATTAATGTGTGCATATTTGTTGGAGCAGTGGATGAGTAACACTTGGCTGGGGGAGGGAGGGTTAGGGAGGATTAGAATTAGGGGGAAGGAATGGAGGGGAGGATGGGTAAATGGTGGTTGGGGGCTGGGGGATTGCCTTGGAATTATACTATGTATACTATGAATTAATATTACTGGCATCCCTCTTGGGGAAAATGTTTTGTGTTTTGTTATGTTATTTGAAACTAATAAAGCTTACTGAGTTAAAAAAAAAAAACAGTAAGCAGGCTGGCGGCAATTACCAGAATCCAATTACAGAGGATTATACAATGGATGTGCTCTTCCTGGACCAGATGTGCAGTTCTGCTACCCATTCAGCCGCTGTTGCACCACTGTTTCTCACAGCTAATGGCTGTCATCATATGACAACCCTCTCTTGGCATCAGCTGCTGTGCACAGTCCAGGGATACCCTCCAAGTCTAGGGGTAAGGTAGCATTGCTCACTGGATGGTCCTCTGCAATATCGCAAGACAACACATTCCACTCACTTTCAAAAGTACTCTGTCTTTACACGTTGCGTTGGACCAATGACAAAACAACACTGCATAGCATCTAGTTGTTGCCATCTTTACTGAACTATTTACAGTTACACACATGAGAACCATAGGTTCCATTCTTATTGTAGTATAGTAAGGCAAGTTCTATCTGAACCTCGGACATGAGTCATAACCAATAGGTCCCTTTGTTTAGCTTGTACCCTCTACACATCCTCAGTAGCCACATGACCCCTCTTATTGGGTAAGAAACTGGTTAGGGGATAGGAGACAGAGGTAGTGGTAAACAGCGTTCACTCCAAGGAGGGAAGGGGAGGGGAGGGTGACCAGCAGGGCACCTCAGGAGTCAGTGCTGGGTCTGGTCCTCTTTAATATCTTTAAAGATGACATAGCAGAGCAGCTGGAAGGGAAGGTCTGTCTTTTTGTGGATGACACCAAGATCTGCAATAGAGTGGACACTCTGGGTGTGTGTGTTTGGCAAGGACGGGCAGGGCTCTAAAAAATGGAGGCGTGGCCAAGGGTATGGCAGCTGGGTTTTAATGCAAAAAAAATGCAAAATAATGCACTTGGGCTATAGAAACTCAGTGGTGAAGTACAACATGGGGGGAGTGATACTGCCAATGACCAAGCAGAAAACAGACCTTGGGGTAATCATATCTGATGACCTAAAAGTGGCCAGGCAGTGTGACAAGGCAGTCAGGTGGACTAGTGGGATGCTGGGGTGGATGAGTAGGGGTATCACCAGCAGGAAGAGGGAGGTGGTGTTGCCCCCATATAGATCACTGGTAAGATCCTACCTTGGAGTACTATGTCCAGTTCTTGAGACCACATCTCAGGAAAGACATAGACTGAGTGGAGGCAGTCCAGAAGAGGGCTACCAAAATGGTGTAGGGTGTGCATCAAAAGCCCTATGAGAAGAGGCTAAAGGAGCTCCATATGTACACACTGGCGGAGAAGAGGGAGAGGGGGATATGATAGAGACCTTTAAGTACCTCGCAGCGGTTAATAAGGTACAGGTGGGGGTATTTTTCAGAGAAAAAGGTTCTCTGGAACAAGGGGACATGCTATGAAGCTGGAGGGAGGTAGATTCAGGAGAGATGTGAAGAAGTATTTCTTCACAGAAAGGGTGTTGGATTCCTGGAACAGCCTTCTAGTGGAGGTAGTGTGGGCAAAAACTGTGGTGGGGTTCAAAAATGCCTGGGATAGGCACAAGGGAATAAGGGGAGAAACCATGCCATAGATCAATTAGGGTCTGCAGCAAAAGTGACAATAACATAAATGGGCAGAGTTGGTGGACCCAGAGGTGCTTATCTGCCATCAGTTTCTAAGTTTCTATGTTTCTGTATTCCTTGTGATTCACCAGTGGATGAGGTTAGACTTAAAAGCTTGTCTGATTTCCTGTTCTGGATTTGGGATGTACGTTTCAAAGCATGAGGAGGTTCATCTTCCAAGTCTTTTGATGATATGAGCAGGAACATTGTTTCACGACACTGAAGAAGCTGCTCTGATCCAGAATGAATGACATGTAAAAAAAAAAGGTCTGAGTCCAAGTTGTTGAAATATAATTTTATATGCTCCATGAACCATTCAGTGGTCATTGCAGAATGGTCGTTAGCAGACAGGAGGGGTTTTGAAGGGTTGGATCTGATGTGATATAGCATAAGCTGATTGAAGATAGGTACTGGGCATCAGTTGTTCTGAGCCAGGTAATATGCAAGCTGGACTCGTTCGTGCAGCCTATCAGTTTTTGAATTTAGCAGAAGCAGGATATAATGATCAGCTTGTTTTCTTAGACTGGTGACTGTGAGAAATTAGTAGAAGAGGCCAAGGATAATATAAACTCGCTGGGGCATAGGAAACCATAAAAAGCTAAACAAATAACTGAGGAAATCATGATATTCATGGTAAAGTCAAAAGGATTAGAATACTAATCCTATTAGAGGATTAGGATTAGAGGACTAAAAATACCACCAACAGCTTAATCTGGTTCAAGGTCAGTTGGCATTCATCTGTATCCCCCTCCCCCGGGTCGTGCCTGAAAATAGGCAGGATTTGTCTAGTGCACTTACCCGGTCAACAAAAGCTAAATAAAATAAATAAAATAAATAGAGCAAGTCCAACAATTTTCAAAGTATAGTTCCTTTGATAGGCGTTTCAGAGCCTTTGGGAGAGATGCTCTATGGATTCCAAGAAAGAAGAGTTTAACAGAGGTATTGGATAGAATCAAGGATATGGGTGGATTTGATTGAGATAGAAAAAATTGTATTCCAGAAAAGTATTTTTTTATAAATCCATATGATAATTTTAGTGCTTGATGGCAGCAAATTATGAAAGCTAGTATATGATCGATAGAAAATGGATTGTTATGAAGAGACTGGAAAGCACAAAACAAGGAATATTTCTTCCAATCAGTAGAATATGTAGCTTGGGCACTGGGAGCTAATGCTGACTACATGAGGACTTCAGCTTTTTGACAGTAGTATGTTAGATCATGATTAGATCAGAAAATTGAGGAGGAGTCATGGCTGAGTCTGCTGTGGAACAGATACAATGGAAGTCCTGGAATTAAAATCGAGATAAATAATCAGCAGCTTCATTTGTGTAAGCAGGAATGTCATAGCATTTCATAGTAAAGTTATGGTACAGTGATAACCAAGTCAGCCTCTGCATGAGGGCAGTGAGGCTGTGGGTGGTATATAGGCCACCTGACCAGGGGAGTGACCTGGATAGGGAATTGACTGACTAAATCAAGAGGGTCTGCAAGAGGGGGAGCACGGTGGTGGCGGGGGACTTTATCCTACCGGGGGTGGAGTGGGGAACACCATTCATGAGTGCAAGGAAACTGGTCCTGTTGGAGGCTTTCCAGGAAAGCTTCCTTATACAGCTGGTATGGGACCCGACTCAGGTAGGGAGGACCCTGGACCTTGTACTGGGGAGTCAGTTAGAGACCTGGTGGTGGGAGAACCACTGGCTGGGAGCGACCACTATTCAGTGTGTTGCAGGCTCAACATGGGGAGGGATACAGGGGAAACAGATGCAAGGTTGATTGACTTTAAGGGGGTGGACTTTAGGAAAATGGGGGAAATTTTGGGAAGATACCTGGCAGGCATGCAACCGAACATGGATGCAGACCAGAAATGAGGGATTATAAGGAATGTGTTGGTAAAGGCTATGGTAGCATGCATGAAGAAGAAAAGTAAGAAAGGAGGGCAAAGAAACCAAGTTGGCTGATGCAGGGGGTCATGGAAGGGGTGAGGGCCAAGAGGGCAGTGTTTAGATAATACAGGTAAAAGGGAAGGGAGGAAGAAAAGGATAAGTATGCAGAGAAGTCCGGAGAGGTTACAAGAATGGTCAAGGTGGCAAAGGCAGCCAGGGAGCTGCTGCTGGTGAAAGGTATCAAGACTGGAGAGAAAGATTTCTTCTGGTAGATTGGAGGGAGAAGGAGGAATAAGGACCAACTGGTGTGGATAAAAAAGGGAGTGGACAAAGCACCAGGACCAGATGGCATTCATCCAAGGGTGCTAAGGGAGCTAACGGAGGGCCTGGTGAGGCCACTGGGCAACCTGTTCAACACCTCTCTGGACACGGGATGTGTATCACAATTACTGGGGGGTGGCGCACGTGGTACCCATCCACAAAAGTGGTCCAAAGGATGAACCAGCGAACATTTAGTCAGTGAGTCTCACATCGATCATGGGGAAGCTCATGACCATCCTCAAGGAGAGACTGGTGAGCTTTCTGGAGGACAATGGTCTCCATGATCAGAAGCAGCATGAGTCTGTAGCAGCATGATCATGCCAAACCAGCCTCATAGAATACTATGACTGGGTGACACGAGAACTGGACAAAGGCCATGCAGTGGATGTCCTGTATCTGGACATCAGCAAGGCCGTTGATTCAGTACCGCATGGGAGGTTGGGGGGAAAGCTGGAATATGTGAGGATGGGGCTAAAATTAGTGAACTGGATCACAAACTGGCTGAGGGGGAGGCAACAAAGGGTGGTAGTGATGGAGGAACTCTCATCACCGAGAGTGGTGATGAGTGGGTTGCCACACGGATCTGTACTGGGACGGTGCTGTTTGGGATATATATAGCCGATATTTCACACAGGATCAGGAGCAAGATCAGCCTGTCCTTGGACAATATCAAAATGGGAGCCGTGGTTGATGACAGTGAGGGGTCGAAGGGGCTGCAGCAGGACCTGACAAAACTGCAGAAGTGGGAAAAAACATGGCAGCTGGGTTTCAATGCCAAGAAGTGCAAGGTGTTACACTTTGGAGCAAAGAACCAGGGGAGGGACTATCACTTGAATGGAATGCTGTTGGGAAGTACCACAGCGGAAAAGGACCTAGAAGTAATCATAACAGGGAGCATGAACAACTAAGCCCAGTGCAGGAAGCATCAGCACAGGTCAGCAAAATGCTGGGGTGTATAGCAAGGGGGATCTCTTCTGACTAAGGAGGGAGTCAGTGCATTGGGGCAGAAGTTTGAAGTCTTTGCAGAATATTTAAACTAGCAAATGGGGAGAGGGGTGCAGCACCCCATATGTCAAATGGGAAGAACACCCCTCCCCCCTCAGCTAGTGGTCAAACAGGGATTCAGCATGTTTGCAGTTCATTTGCATCACCAGGTAAGAAAAAAGGTCCATCTCCCCAAACGATGCACAGGGGAAATGCCAAACCTCACCCAACAACTAACACACCGAAATCTGGCCAATGGAAAATCATGTACACAAATGCTCACAGCCTGGGAAATAAGATCCCAGACCTGCAGGCAATAATGTCAGGGGCTAAACTGGACATAGTAGCAATTAGTGAGACGTGGTTTACCAGTAACCACACTTGGGAGACTACAGTACCTGGCTATGTATTGTTCAAAAGAGACTGAGGTGCAAAAAGGGGGGGTGGAGTGGCCCTGTATGTCAAATATGAAAATATCAAAGCTACAGAAATTCAGAATACACATAAGGAGCCAGAAGAACTGTGGGTCACCCTGGAAACAGAAAATGGGACAGCCATAAGAACTGGGGTTGTTTACAGACCCCCCAGACCAGGGGGAGGACATAGACACATTACTGTTAGAAGATATACAAAACACGACAGCTAAAGGGGAGGTTCTGATAATGGGAGACTTCAACATGCCAGATATAGATTTGTCAATACCAGCAGGAACATCTGCCAGAACTAGACACCTGGTGGATTCTCTGCGGGGGGAAGGCCTCAAACAACTGGTACAACAACCCATAAGAGACAGGGCTATCCTAGATCTAGTACTAACTAACAGGGAAGGGATCACAGATCTCCAGGTAGAAGATCACCTGGGTGCCAGTGACCATCACATGGTATGGTTCAATTTGACCACTACATCTAAATCATCCCATTCCAAGGCAAAAATATGGGACTTCAGAGGAGCTGACTTTGATAAGATGGCCAACAAAGTTAAGCTAGCCCTGGCAAAAAGAAACACAGGTGAGGGGGTACAGGCAAAGTGGGCAAGCATTAAGGATGCAATACTTGAAGCAACATCCCAGTGTGTTAGACAGAAAAGAAAGTGCAAAAGAAGAAGGAAATCACTTTGGTTCTCAAATACAGTAGCAGAAAAGGTCAGAGCCAAAAGGCTGGCCTTCAGGAAATATAAGGGAACACAGCGGGATGAAGATAGGGAGGCATACCAAACTGCCCTAAGGGAAGCAGGGAAGGCAGTAAGGCAGGCAAAGTCCCAAACTGAGGAAACACTAGCATGAACAGTAAAAGAAGGTGACAAGACTTTCTATAGATACATTAGTGAAATGAGAAAGTCCAGAGGGGGTATTGCTAAGCTCAAAGGAGAAAAGGGGGCATGTGAGGAGGAGGACCCTGTAAAAGCATCTATCCTAAATAGATACTTTTGCTCAGTATTTACTGAAGAGAAGGTAGGACAGGGCCCACAGCTCAGCACCATGGACACTGGGGGGAGGGAGGTGAGCACTACTCCCTTCACAAAAGAAAAGGTCCTACAAGAGCTCGCTAAGCTCAGGGTGGACAAGGCAATGGGACCTGATGGCATACATCCCAGGGTACTTAAGGAGCTAAGGGTGGAACTAGCAGAGCCATTAGCAGAACTGTTTAGTGAGTCTCTGAGAGGTCCCAGAAGACTGGAGAAGGGCTCATGTGATCCCACTCCACAAGAGTGGTAGCAGGGAGGAGGCAGGGAACTACAGACCAGTCAGTCTTACCTCAGTAGTGGGCAAGATTATGGAGGCACTCCTCAAGGAAAGGATAGTGCAACACCTGGAATCCGTAGGGGCACAGGATCCAAGACAGCATGGGTTTACAAAAGGAAGGTCCTGTCAAACTAATCTCACAGATTTCTTTGACTGGGTAACCAGAGTGGTGGACCAATGGGGAGCAGTTGATGTCGCCTACCTTGACTTCAGCAAAGCTTTCGACACTGTTCCACATAGAAGATTGATAAATAAGCTGGGTAGGCTCGGGGTGGGTCAGAAGTTGGAAAACTGGGTGGCAAACTGGTTGACGGGCAGAAAACAGAGAGTGATGGTAAATGGTATACAGTCAGAAGAGATGCAAGTCACAAGTGGGGTACCTCAGGGATCAGTCCTGGGGCCAGTCCTCTTCAATATCTTCATTAGTGACATTGCAGATGGACTACAGGGTAAGGCTTGTCTGTTTGCAGATGACACCAAGATCTGCAACAGAGTAGATGATCCAGATGGGGTGGGCAGAATGAGAAGAGATCTGGATAATCTAGCAAAATGCTCAGAAAAGTGGCAACTGGGATTTAATGCAAAGAAGTGCAAGATCATGCACATAGGGAAGAGAAACCCTGAAGCCACCTATAGGCTGGGAGGGGAGTTGCTGGCAGTCACAAAGGAAGAAAGAGACTTGGGCATCATCATCACCGATGACCTGAAATCATCCAAGCGGACCTCTAAAACAGTAGGTAAGGCTAGGGGATGTTAGGGTGTATTAGTAGGGGTATCACAAGTCGTAAGAGGGAGGTAATAATCCCTCTTTACAAGACACTGGTTAGTTCCCATCTGGAGTACTGCATGCAGTACTGGAGGCCACACCTTCACAAGGACATTAACCAAATTGAGGCAGTCCAGAGAAGGGCAACCAAAATGGTGCAGGGACTACATCAGAAGACATATGAGGACAGATTAACGGAGCTCAATATGTATACCCTTGAGCAAAGGAGGGAGAGAGGTGATATGATCAAGACATTCAAACACCTTAAGGGAATTAACAAGGTGAAAGAGTCTAACATGTTTAAATATAAGAAAAACAGCAGGAGAAGAGGACCCAGCATGAGATTAGAGGGAGGCCGATTAAGGGGGTATGTGAGGAAATTCTTTTTCACAGAAAGGGTGGTGGATGCATGGGAACGGCCTACCTCAGGAAGTGGTGGCTATGAATACAGTGCAGGGCTTCAAACAGGCATGGGATAGGCATAAAGGAGCAATACAGATGAGTATGAATAGATAGGCCACTGACAGAGCAAAGGCCGATGGCACATTTATAAGGTAGAAAAAGAAATGGGCAGACTGGATGGGCCTTGCGGTCCTTATCTGCCATCAACTTCTATGTTTCTATGTTTCTAAGAAGGAGTGAGGTTATACTGCCCTGTACAATTCATTGATCAGGCCCCACCTGAAGTATTGCCTGCAGTTCTGGCACCCATCCTTGAAAAGGGACATAAGGTTATTGGAGGGGGTGCAATGCAGGACCATGAAGATGACACAGGGTTTGGGGGACAGGGCTTATGAGAACAGACTGAGAGAGTGGAAAATGTACTTGATGGAATAGAGGAGGGACAGGGGGCGGGGATATGATAGAGACCTTTAAGTATCTGAAAGGGATTAAAAAGACTAACACAGAAGGGATTGTTCAGCTGAGGAGAGGGAGGGACATAACAGGGCATGGACTGAGATGGGGGGGAAGGTTTAGGAGGGAGATAAGGAGACACTTTTTCACAGAAAGGGTAGTGGACAAGTGGAATACTCTACCAGAAGATCTGATGTCCTGTAAGACAGTGGGCAGTTTCAAAAGGGGGTGGGACAGAGTAAGGGGAAGGGATACAGTGATTGGGGGGGGTAGAAGGGTCAGCTGCAAGATGAAGTGCTAGTTACACATTTGGGCAGACTTGATAGACCATGTGGCCTGTTTCTGCTGCCGATTTCATATGTTCGTATGAACAACATGATTTAATGAGACGTTGAGCTGTCTTAATAATATTGGCCGTAGTTTGATTGTCTGAGAAGACTGAGACAGTTGGCAGGACCAACGAAGGCCCCATATGAAAGCAGAAACTATTATTGGGTAGATTTTGAGTACAGGAAGTATCTTTGAGACGTCTTAGAGGCTATGTATACCTAGGGGCCAAGGAGCAGAGAACCAGGAGTGTTTGAAAATTCCTGAAAAGCCATAGTTAGGAGATGCATTGGTGTAAATTCTGGGATGAAAATCTGGAGATAGGCATTTGTAAAACATAGAACATGCATTCCAGAATGCCAGAAAATGGGACTACATGGCTAGATCTGATTTGGCTGCATCAGTAATGGTGATGTGATGATGCAGTTCAGAGACAGACAAAGCCAATGACAGGAGGCACGAAATAAAAAAGTGACCCTATGGAATAATTCATATTGTTAAACTGAGATACCCTAATAGTGAGAGAAGTTCATGTTTGATATAGGAGGAATGAACGGAAAAGGGTTCCATGAGAGCTTGAATACTGAGAACGTTATCAGGAGGTAGTCTAGCTTCCATGCGTGTTGTATCCAATTCAATACCAAGGAATTCAATAGATGCAGAAGGACCAAGCACTTTCTCTTCAGATAAGGGCACCACTAATTCTGCAAAGAGTCAGATGAGTACAGTGATGCCAGCAGCTGGAGGTTAATCAAGCAGATCGACTAACAGGAAGTTGTCTAGGAGATGAATAACAGCTGGATGATGGGAAATGTTGAGCAATAGCTAAAAAGCATCTCTGAAAACATGTGGAATAGTTTTGGCCTACTTTTTTAACCAAAGGTCAGACGAATGGTGAAGTAGTAGCGATCTTTCCATTTGATACCATAGAGATGCCACAGAGATAGCTGGATGGGCAGTAGTTTAAAAGCATCTGAAATGTTGTCCTTGAGAGCCAGGAGCCATGGCCAAATCGTTTGATAATGGGGATGCCATCATTTATATGAGCATACAAGAAGTGTAGTCATTGGATGGAATCAATGAATTAATGCTGGGAGTAGATTTTGAATGAGTAGCTGATAAATAGATGATCAGTCATTTCTTGCTTAAAAACTTTCTGGTAGTGATGCTGACAGGGCTAATCCAATAGGAACGAAATGGTAGATGCAAAAAAGGACCAATAAGAAGACCTTTTTGTAATTGTTTTTTGCAGTAGTTGCTGGTTTCCTTTAGAGCGGGCTGTAAATTCCTACATATAAATGAGTCTGAGGGAAATACTGAAATTCTCATATGAAAGCCTTCAGAGAAGCCAGAAATGAGAAAGTCCACCAACTGCGGTAAAGAATGGGAGGCTAGCACTTGAGCTAAGGCTTGTATGTTAATGAGGGTAGAGGAATGCACTAATCATCATTGTTTAGACTGAGACATTGTTGGCCAAATGATCTGAGCATGTGACACGCTGCAGAAATTGCAGAGATGAAGAAATTGACAGCCAGAGTCAAAACATCCTTCTCACTGAAGATATTGCAAATTGGCTTGTTTCCCATGTATTTTATTTGTTTGCCTCGTCTATCTAAGTCATTTACTGTTGTTTGAGCTACACCCCCACAGCGAATCTGTAACAGCGACACAACCCGTTCAACATCCACAGTGTCAAAAGGGTTGTCGGAGCACTGTACGGATACAGTGACTCTCAGTGTAGGCTGCTCTCACCATTGATCTGCCCCCCACCAGAGTTGATTATCTTTAAGTTCGAGGGGTGTGGGGGGCAAAGCCCCCTGCAAACAGTCTAAATGTGCCCTGCACCATGGTGGTCGGTCAACACATTTGCTGGGTGATATGATTGTCGTCGACAAATTAGTGTCACTGTAAAGTCGGTTGACAACTTTGTTGTCAACAAGACTTGGTGGAACCATTCAAGTTGGGATGGGTGAAATTGTTAGGATTAGTAATCGTGTGGGTCAATAAGAGGAAAAGGAAGGAGGAACTGATCCAACTGATATATCCTTCTTAGCTGGAATGGATAATGAATGGATTTCAGATACTGACAAAGGACAGAGAGAGGCAAAATGGGCAAAGGAACCACACATGGGGCAGGAATCTGCTTACTGACCAGCAAAATATCAACAAAACAGCTCATTATCCAGGATGGCCCAATTCGGTTTAGTACTGAAATGAGCTAAAGCAGCTGTCGCTTTTCCGGTGAAGGAGAAATGGTAATCATAGAAGTGCGTTCTTCCATATCTAATGCCTTGATCGACCAAAAGATATAAATATGAGTCTGGTTCTTTGCACCTAGAAGGAAATACGGAGCAAATGACATCATGATTAGTGCTGTGCAGAATTTTCAAATTCTGGCAGAAGAGAATTTCACTGAATTTTCAAAATTCTGCTGAAATTCTAACAAATTTTGCCGGAAACAGAATGGCTGAATTCCACAGCAGAAAAATGTAGAATGAGTTTTCTGCAACATTTCCACAGAATTATATTCTGCGGATCTCAATATTTTCCTTCAAAATGGTTGTAGACTGATTTTCCATGGAAAAATGTTGTTCTGCGGAATATAATTCCAAAGATCACAGCAGGTAGAATTCTGAAGAAGAAACCAATAAAATTCCACTGGAAATTCCACTGGAAGAATGGTCATTCTGCTTTCATTCCAACGGCAGAGTTCCACATTCCACACAGCACTAATCATGATGTAAGCTGAAGACAAGAATTAATTTGGGAACAGTCAGTTTCTTCATGAGTCTAGGGTCTTTCAATTTCAATAGGATGGAAATGTCTCCACAGGATACTATTCTGTTTTCTATGGTGTCATGGGCCAAATGAGGAGAGATATCAAATTGACATCCTTCCCAACTGTGATATCCTTGCAGAGATGACTTGGAATTAAGCAAACAGGAGATATAAACAGCAGAGGAGTGGCTGAGGAAGAAGTACCTGAATCTTGATGAGTTGGCAGACCTGAAATAGATGGAGTGCTTAAGGGTGGAGCAGTGCTTGGTGGGGCAACCTCCTCTTGGGAATGGCTGGAGGATGGAAGGGGACGAGAGCTGCTGAACCTGAAGGCAGAGTACACTGTGAGGGAAGGCAAGCTTCGATGGAGGTGATACAGGATTTTAAGACAGTTACTGAGGCAGCTAGCTGAGCCATGAAGTCTCAAATTTCAGATAAGGCAGCAAAGGCTGGTTGTAGGAGTGGTCGGTTAAGAGCTGGAATCCCTGCAGGCTGGGATATGGCTGCTATGAATAGATCAAATAGTTCCTGTTTCTGTGTGGATGCTGAATTGGAAATGCCAAGATTATGAAGTTCAGAAATCAAGCATGGAACAGTTCAGTCCTTTAAGTAATGTTTTGATTTAGAGGATTGTTTGTGAGGAGCTTGCATGTTGGAAGAGGTCTGTGGTGACCTTGAAGGACCTTCCTCAGCATCTGGAGACAAATTGCCAGAAGGACATGGTGACAAACTGATGTAAATAGCAAACAATGATTAAGTGCTTGATGAAGGAGGATGAAGACTCCCATCTCTTTGTGGACAAAATTGAACCCTTGCCTACTTTCATAACCGCCTGAAGGTATGAGTTAGGGAGACAGAGTCTAAAACATACTGCTAGTGAGGACTGATGAGTTGACAGAGGAGAGTGAAACAAGAGAAGCTGCTAGAGGTAGAAGAAATAGACAGGAGGAGAGGAAACAATGCTATAAGGAACAGAGCTGAAGCACATGAAGAAGAGTCTGTAAAAGAATGACTGAGGGAGAAGAATACAGAGGGGGAAACCTAAAGGAGAAGGTAATAATAGGAAATTGGAACAAAAATAGAGCTGTAGCTTTAAACTGGGCAGTGACGTTACCATGAGTCACAACCCAGAAGAGAGAGGAATGGAGGGAGCTGCTACAGAAGCGAAATGGAGAACCCCCCCCAAAAAGGAGCAGAGAGCAGCAAAACGGGATGGAAGAAAGGAGGAAAAGACAAGGACACACAGGGAGTGGGAGTTGGAAAGGACAGCAGAAAACTCATGAGTGGCAGTGAGACAGGAGAGAGACGCAAAGCAGGGAGCAGAGCAGAGGAACAACAAGGCAGGCATAGCAAAGCAGGAGCAGAGGAGGGAGGGCTGTGAGCCACAGAAATGAGCACTAGGACACAGAAGAAAATGGGAGATGAAAAGGGGAGAAACGAGCAGAACAAGCACAGCCACATGGACCACACACAGCTCAGCATTTGAGACACTCTAAATGTGGGACATAGGGAGAGGCAGGGTTTTATTTAGCTTGTGGAGGGAGTTATTCACCCACACTGAATCATGGGGGAAATACCTCCCATAAGGACTACTGAGCTTCATGGCATGCATCCAGAAATCCTGAAGATGGCTAAGAACTAACTGTACCATTCTCCATTATATTCAGTGAGTCTGTCATAACTGTGAATGCATCTGATGACCAGAGAGTGGCTCATGTAGTGCTAATTAAGCAATAAGGCTTGACCAGGGGTTAGAGTAACAGTCTGTTACTCACGCTCTGGCGCGTAATATGACATGAGGTACTGCTATGTGCCTATGGTCACTACAAGGTGATTTACTGTTAATCTAACTCCTGGGAATGCCATATTGCTATTAGCAACAATGACACCAAAAGGAAAGGGTTATAAGTTTTCCCTTTGAATGTTTTCCTCAAGAAGGGGAGATTTTAATAAAATATTTTATCTACCAACTGTATAAAAATGCTAGTTCAGAATCAGAATGCATCATTCCAATCATTCGGGAGTGCTAGAGGATAGAATGCTGACAGGAAGAATTCATGCACCATGGTGATCAGGCTGTACATGCCATTGTAACTGATATTATAGATCATGGGAGAGTCCGAACCAATCACAACATTTCCTTCAGTTGTGCATGAGGTACTATTATTACCATGAGAGTATCTCACACACTGAGCCACTGTAGTGGGCTTCTCGCTGACCGCTCGTGTCGCTAGCATTTTAAATTAAAAAAAGTGATTTTTTTTTTTATTAAAAGAAAATGTGTGATCTATAATAATTTCAAGGGTCCATTTGGAGGGTCTCTAATGGATCTAAGAGTGTTGCCTCTTGCATCCTTAGGATCACAGAACTGCTCATCTTTGGCTTGCAGTCCTCTGGTCCTAAGAACGCATGAGGCGACACCCTTGTATCCAGAAGGGGCCCTCCACTCAGACCTATAAACTTATATTAATATAAGGCACTTGGAATGCTGACAGCCAATCAGATTGAATCATTTCTAAGACCATTTTTATGATATTCAAAAATGACTTCAGGGTAGGAATTTATAGGATAGCCAGCTGGACATCAATACCAAGGGAGCTGCTGGAAACAATCATGAAACAAAATAGTTGAACACCTATAAAAAAACAGGGGCCTGGATATTCAAACTGCACCATTCTGAGGCGCAAGCCCTTGCGCTGCTCAAAATAGTTGCGCAGGGGTGTGGCAGGGGTGATATTCAAAGGAGTTGCGGCTGTGCGCGCTCAGAGAATCCTCCCAGCCACAGCACTTGCGCATGGTGCAGTGGAACTTGCGCCACCGCAAGTTGCCAGAGATGAGCATTAAACTTGCGGTGGCGCAAGTACCATTGCGCCATGCTCAAATTTCCGATATTCAAAAGGTGACATGCAAATGGGGCCATAATTTATGCAAGGCGCAGGGGGGGCCATTTGCATCTATTTATGGCCCCATTTGCATGCCATTTGCATGTAGGTGCGCCGATCCCTTAGGACTTGCTCCTGGCCACCCTGCCAGGCAGCAGCCGTCCGAACGACAGCACAATGCAACCGATCGCGGGCGGTCCAGTACATGAACACCCCCACACACATCTCCCACAGCCCGATCGGGGCAGTCCAGGTACATGAACACCCCCACATCTCCCACAGCCCGATCGCGGGCATAGATGATGAACCCCCAGTGCCCGATCGCGGGCAGAATGCAACCCCCCAACCCGTGTCTCCCTGGTGGTCCAGTGGATCGGAAGCCATCGCTGGCAGAATGTCGACACAATTCCAAACATCTCCCTGGTGTTCAGTGTCCTACCTACCGCACGGCTCCTCCCGCTCTCAGCCGGGCGGGCGAAGCAGCATCTACCCAGCCGTTACTCAGTTGCCGATTGATTGAATCAGACAGACGCTTACAGGAGAGTTGTTACGGGCGCAGAAACATATCAGAGCATGACAGTCCAGATTTGTGAATGATGATGTTCATTCACAAATCTGACTGTCATGTGACGTCTGCAGGGCTGCACGCCCATTGACTGTAGCTCTGCACCAATGGGCGGCAGCCCTATCGGACAGTGCCGTCGGGCGGCGGCGGGTGGATGCTGTCACCAGCCGCGCGGGGGGGCGGGTGGAGGGGCTTCGTGGGTGGGTGGGGGGCTCAGACACCAGGGAGATTTGAGGGGGTTGTGAAGGACATTCTGCCCGCGATCGGGCTTTACGTCCACTGGACCACCAGGGAGATATTCGCTGGGGTTACTTCTGCCCGCGATCGGGCACTGGGGGTTTCATACACGCGATGCCCGCGATCGGGCTGTGGGAGATGTGTGGGGGGTGTCATGGTACCTGACCGCCCGCAATCGGCTGTGGATGTGGGCGGGGAGGGTTTGTTTACACTCATGCCCGCGATCGGGCTGCTGGTGGGGGCACTAGGGACCGAGTTGGGGCCAGCCAGGGTGGCAGCTGCTGTGTTGCACCCTGCAATGCAGCAGCTCATCTGTGGTGGCCCTCAACTTAAGCCTTTTTTTGGCTCACGCTTGTGCGGGCGCAGGTTGGTTTAAGCATGTACACTTCGCGCAACCCGACTGAATATCGGGTTGCGCAGGTTATGCATGGATCCTCCCCCTCCTGTTGAGCATGCATTCATTTGCATTGCTCTCTTGCGCAACCTGTTACCAGTGGCGTAACTGCCTCCTGCTGAATATCGCAGAATGGCGCATTTTGGACTTGCGCATGTGCAACCCTGTTGAGCATGGCGCAACCCTTTTGAATATCCAGGCCAGTGAATATAATTATGACAAACATGACTCACTGCGTTTTTTGAAAGTGTTACCAAGGACTTTCTGTACATGTGGAAAATCCTATAGATGTGTTTTTTTCAAATGTACGTTATTGATTTTACCTTCAACATATCACTCACAGTAGCACAACAAATGCAAAATGGTAAAAACTGGACATATACATGAGAAGATCATATTGCTGTTGCAAAATTGATAAAAACTTGACAGCATTTTTTACAATTTGGAAATGTAAAGATATAAAAAACAGATATAACAACGAATGGTAATTTTATAGAAAATCATGTAATGCTTTAAGGATTAAAATAGTAGGATCATGGACCCTTAAGTGATAATTCATTGATTCAGAAGGGCACATTAGATAGCTAAGATGTACTAGTTAGGTCAACTTCATCTCCCTCTTCCTTCTGTTCATTTGGGGACTCCATCCTCCCTGTCATACATAACCTGACATCTGTTATTAAGAAATGTTTCAAAAGCAAGTCACCCTTCAGTAAGGCTAGGGGGATGTTAAGGTGTATTAGTAGGGGTATCACAAGTCAGAAGAGGGAGGTAATAATCCCTCTTTACATGACACTGGTTAGGCCCCATCTGGAGTACTGCGTGCAGTACTGGAGGCCACAACTTCACAAGGACATTAACCAAATTGAGGCAGTCCAGAGAAGGGCAACCAAAATGGTGCAGGGACTGCATCAGAAAACATATGAGGACAGATTAACGGAGCTCAATATGTATACCCTAGAGCAAAGGAGGGAGAGAGGTGATATGATTGAAACGTTCAAACACCTTAAGGGCATTAACAAGGTGAAAGAATCTAACATGTTTCAATATAAGAAAAATAGCAGGACAAGAGGACACAGCATGAGATCAGAGGGAGGCCGACTAAGGGGTAATGTGAGGAAGTTCTTTTTCACAGAAAGGATGGTGAATGCATGGAATGGCCTACCTCAAGAAGTGGTGGATATGAATACAGTGCAGGGCTTCAAACAGGCATGGGATAGGCATAAGGGAGCAATACAGATGGGTATGAATAGATAGGCCATTGACAGAGCAAAGGCTGATGGCACATTTATAAGGTAGAAAAAGAAATGGGCAGACTGGATGGGCCTTGCGGTCCTTATCTGCCATCAGCTTCTATGTTTCTATGTTTCTATCATAGGAGTCCATATTACCCTTTGATTTATAAGCCAGTTTTTCTAATGTGTCAGATCCTACTAGCCGTTTTAACCACACCTGACTGCAGGGAGGCTCCTCATTTTACTAAATTGTAAGTTTGCCCAGTTTTGCATAAATAATAGTTATGTAGATAAATTTCCTACTTCCTTCACTAGTATTTTCTATCTTTCCAGGTCCCCTAACAGAATCATCTATGGTTCAAGTGTTACTCAGGTATTTACCACCATCGTAAGAATTAATTCCTTCAATGTCCTGGCAATACCTATGCAGTATAGGGCAGAAAATCATCATATGCACCATCACCTGTGTGATGTTTGCATCTATGGCATATGCCCAAGTATGTGGGCACAAATTTGGCTAACCTCTCTGGGGTGTAATATGCTCTCTGTATTATAAAAAAATGAATTAATTTGAATTTACACTCGATTGGAATTGTCCATCTGCCTCTTACTATATCTGCCAGTTTTCCTCTGCAATGTCCACATCAAGGGCTGTTTGCCATTTTCCCCTTGTGTCTGCCTGTTTACCTTTGACCCCTTGCAAAATATGTTTATACAGCTTTGAGACCAGCCCACTGGTATCTTGAACATTATGAAGAATTGATGCAATGCCTGGTAGTTCCTATAACTGGTGCGCTGATCCCAATATAGATGTTAGATAGTGTCAAAGTTGTGTATATTTAAAAGTGTGCTGTTCCTGAAGGTTATACATTGAAGCCAAGCTTCTAGAAGACATCAGTTGTCCATTTTTCTATAGGTGATCCAGTAATGCTGTGCCTTATTTTTTCCCAGATTTTAAATGCTGGGTCTCCTAAGAATTCAGGGTAAATTGTATTCCCCATAGGGAAGTCAGGTTTGTGTGTTGTGATTCCATCCCCATGAGCTTGTGTGCTTTGTGCCATGTGTTTAGGAGGTGTGCTATGATGGAATTACCTTTAGCCACTTTAAGGTTTGTACCACTTGAAGAGTAGAGTAAATCTGTTAGTCTCTGCTTCCCAGAGACAGTTTTTACTAGGAATATGCCCTTCGTTTGGCAGTCTGCTTCATACCAGCCCTTCAACTCCACCAGCTGTGCAGCCCAGTATTATTTTTCAAAGTGAGGAACCCCTACACCTACAGTACCTACCCTGATGGCAAGGTGAGTTGGTCATAGCTTACCCTGGGAGTCTTGTTAGCCAGTCAGCACAATATGTTTTGCATTGCTTAAAAAATCTGGCTGGCACAGGAACTGGCAGAACCTGAAGGAGGTACAGAAGTCTAGGAAGAACTGTCATTTTCAAAACATTTGCTCTCCCAACCAGGGAAAGTGGTGTTGTGTTCCGTTTGTTAAACAGTTCTTTTATTTTAGCTAACAATGAAAGGGGGTTAGCCTCATACAGTTGCACCTTTTTCATGATTTTCACCCCTAAACACCTGAATCTTGCCTCTGTTCATTGGAATGGCAAGGAGGACTGTAACTCCTGATAGCCACAGCTGCATAATGGCATGATCTGAGAGTTTGTTAGATTCATTTTATACCCTTCCCTTGTGCCAAAAGCCTCAATTACCTCTGGCAGTGCTGGCAGAGATATGACCAGATGGGCGGCACTGACTAAGAGGTCATCCACATATAGAGTTATGGAGCAGTTATTGCTGTTATCCCTATTCCCATGATATCAGGATGTGTTTGGATTGCCAGGGACAGAGGCTCCCGTGTAATATGAAAATATGAAAAAGTAATGGTGACAGGGGGCCGAGGAGGACTTGTTCGGACACCCAGTTGTTTGTCCGAATCACAGCTGTAGGGCTGTGATATGTAGCTTTTACTAACTGAATATATTTTTACTCAAAACCCATGCTTTCCATGGTCTGCCAGAGGTGGTCCCACTTGATCCAGTCGAAAGCTTTCTTGGCACGGAGTGAAACCACCACTGAGCAGTTTGAATCATCATGTTGTCCTCTGGCCAGGATATGAGTCAGTGGTCTGACTTTCATGTGAGCATTCCTGGTCTGTTGTGATGACGTTGGGGGAATACCTTGCAGTCTGGGTGCCAGAAACTTAGCATAAATTTTAAAATCTGCATTAAGCAGTGAAATAGTGTGATAGGATGTCACCTGGTCCCTGGGCTTAGAGGATTTGTGTAAAACTGTGACTCTTGCTTCTGTAAAGGTTTTAGAAAGCTTCTCTTCCTTAAATGTCTCCTGCAGGGTGTCTGATAAGGGTCCCATTATGTCTGGAGTTAACTTCTTAGATCTTTCTGTGGGTAGACCATGTGGTTCCGGTGCCTTTACCAAGTTAAGGGCGTCCATTGCTCTCAATATTTCTTGCTTTGTAAATGGAGCCTCAAAACTTTTCCCATCCTGTTCCACCAACTGGGGTAGTAAAAGTAATATCTGGAAGTGCTAGGGTTACTAGCAGGATTAGCATTCTCTGAAGAGTAAAGTACGGCATAAAATGTAACAAACTCCTGGCTGATGGCAACCTATTCAGTGAGCTGTTCCCCTGGACCTGTCTGCAGGGAGTCCATGTGTCTCAGTACCTTTTCTGATTTAAGCTGGTAATTCATCAGTTTACCACATTTATTACTGGACTCATAATGTCTGGATTTCTGGAACGTAAATGCTCTTTTGAACTGGCTAGCAGTGGATTCATTATATTCCATTCTAAGTTCAGTTAAGGCATAATACTTTTCTTTGTTATACCCTTTTAATTTCTGCCACTAATTCAGTGAACTGCATCTCTAGCTGGAGTAGCTGTGCTTTGTTGTCTTTTTAGGGCTGCAGTGGGCAAAGCCCTGCAGACTGCTTGTTTTGAGAAAAGGACTCCCATATTCCTTGCGAATGCACAACATGTTGGCGTGACAAACAAAGTCACCTCCACATTTTTGGAACACTCTACGCTTGCACTATTTTTTTACCTTTTCGCGGTCCGTCACCACTGAAATACATAACCCCCACCCAACCCTCCTCTCTACACATACCACCCCACCCCCAGAAACAGAATAGTGACACTGAGGCTGCCCAATCCCCAGTGTCTTGATCACAACTCCTGTCACTCCAATGTCCCCCCATCCACTACCATGCATGCAGTTATTTTATTTTTACTTTCCTTCCCCACCGATCCTCCCTCTCTGGACCCACCACCTCCCCAGAAATGTAACAGTGGCACTGGGAGGTACTAATCCCCAGTGCAGGAATCCTTTTCTATTTTTTTAAATCCTGTACAAAAAAAAGTCTATCAATGTCTTTTGTGGCTGTTGCACTCCCCACCCAACCCTCCCTCCAGCATCCCCTACCCCCCAAGCCTTTACTTTTCCATTGGGGTCCAATGCCGTAATCCTCTCTGGACCACAGACACATCTTCACTCTTCAAAGCCGGACCACGCACTGAACAAACAAGTATACAATTCAACGTATTTGAACAGTGTTTAGAACTTTTTTGTAACGACTATTGGTTGATCAAATAAACAGAATTGAACTGAATTGTGAGAATGATTTAGAGTGGAATGGGAAAGCACTTAATGGAAACTGCCAAGAAGTTGTGCCAATTTTTGCCAGCATGAGCACCTTTTGGTTCAGTTACAGTATGTCAGGTAAACAAATTATGGAGAGGAAGAAAGCCGTGTGTAGTGTAAGACAAACTCTGCAGTTTATAGTAACATGATGTGTAGACGGGCTGCTTAGTGTGCCAGACACAAAACCTCTTAAAGGCCATTCATTATAGGTTTTTTTTCCCTATTTTTTATCTCATCATAGGTATCATAGGTATTACAGAGCTTTAGAGACTTTCATCTATATTTGCTCGCCATCTATTAATGAATATCCCTTTATATTTTTTGATCTTAGATGGACATCCAAACGAGTCTTAAATGTATCCATATTTTTACTGGCTACTACATCTATCGGTAGCTCATTCCATATTTTTATTACTCTTACAGTGAACCACATCATTCTTCTTTTGGTTTTACATTGTTCCCCTGCAACCTGGAGCGGGTGAGCCCTAGTATCATAAGTGTGTTCCCTCAATACAAGGCCCAATTGTTCCCATAGTGACTGATCATTCAATGCCCTAAAGAGCATGCACATATCGACTCTTAATCTATGAAACTCCAGGGAATATAGCCCTAGCTTTTGGAGTCTGTCATTATATTCCATTCCTGTTACCTCAGTTATCCTCCTAGTAGCTCTCTTCTGAACCCCCTCAACAGCCTTTATTAACCCTTTATTCCCCGGAGCCCAAAACTGAGCACAGTACTCCACATGAGGCCTCACCAAGGAAGCATACCACGGCAGCATCACCTCTGTATCTCTACACTTAATATGCTTGTGGATACAATGAAGAATACCACTTGCTTTTTTTATTACTTGCTGACAGTGCAAAGTTGGGCTGAGATCATTATTTATCCTGATGCCAAGATCTCTGTCATCTATAACTGCCTTTAGAACAATACCCCTTAACATATACTGGGCTTCAATGTTGTTTTTCCCAAAGTGCATGACTGTACATTTGCTAATGTTAAAAGTAAGTTTATTTTTATATGCCCAGCGCTCAAGTTCAGTTAGAGCTTCATGGAGGATGCTACTATCATTTATATTATTAACTGTGTAACCAATACGGGTATCATCCGCAGATTTTGACTGCCATATCTCCGATGTTGTTTCCAATGTAGAAATATATATATTAAACAAACTGGGACCGAGTACCAATCTGTGAGGCACTCCACTAGTCACCTCCTCCCAATCAGAATATAGGCCCCTAATACAGACTCTTTGCCTTCTATCCAAGAGCCAGGATGATATCCATCTAGTAATTTGACCACTAACTCCCTGTTCAATTAGAGTGTCAATAAGTTCTCCGTGAGGGACCTTATCTCATTCTCAAGTTGGTGTTATTTTTGCCATTTGTTGTTGGCTACATGTCAGAAATATCACCTCATTTTGATGGCCTGGGGCAGAGCGAAGAGAGTGTCTGGTTGGGATGCTTGTTGAAAGAGACAGAGAAAGAGATGTGCAATGTGAGGTGACAGACGTAGCTATCCTGACTACGTGCACTGCGGACCAGAAAGAGAGGAATATGGAATGTGTGTGCGGCATAACAGGAGAAGATGGAGAGAGAGAGAGAGAGAGAGAGAGATGTGGGGAGGGGATGTTAAAAAAGATTCCACAATGTGGGCATGTCATAAGATTTCTCTGAATTTTTAAATCTGTACCAGCTAACAGAGATGACAGCTCATAAATACAGGGAGATACCTGTCTATAGTGGCATATACAGTACCAACATTTTGGAGTGCATTTGTAGGCATTTGAGTTTCTGAAGGGGAAACTGAGAGAAGGGTTAGGTGAAATTAAAAGCAAGCACCCAAACTAAACTGCTCGGAAGCTGCGGCAGATAGTTGCCAGCAGAACATTCATAAGACTGTTAAGTTGATTAACAGTTCACTGTGGTGTGTTTTGGCCATTGTATTTGGCTATTGTATGCCAGATTCAAGAAAAATGGTATGTTTTTGAAATATGCACTTGTTTAAATTGAAGGCTTCTCAAAACATCTCCAAGAGAGACACAATACATGCCATCATTTTCCACAAGTGTATTGCAATCAGCAGCTGTCATTGTTACCAGTAAGGCAAGTAAGCAGAAACACATCAATGTTTAAAGAACTGAACATTTTAAAGTCCAACAAAAGAGGACAATAAAAAATTAAAATTTTGAACATTATTATACTATTTCAATTATATTCACAATGTGTGTATGAGATGACATGTTTGCTGTTACTCACAGTCTCCATCAGCATCAAACCAATGAACACACATACACATTGTGATTTTCTACTGCTGCTTTATTGTGTAATTGGGGTCACACATACCACTTTGTGTTGGTTCCACCATCGGAATGTGCCCGTCCAAGTGCACCCATCATTAGGGCACCAGGGAATGAAATTCACCTCCCATTTTTTATGCTGGTGGTTTTGCCCCCCATGCCCTCCCGAACTATTTATTCTAACTCTTGGGGGGGCCAGATCTCAGGGAAGGGGTGGCAAATTTTAAAAGTTGGCACCCTATTGATGGGTGCACTCGGACCAGTGCACAGATGGGCGGAAAGACTTTGTGTTGTGTGATAATGGACTTGGTTAGGCAGTAACAAAGAGCAAGAAACCTGCTCAGTCTTAAACAGTTCCTCCAAACCATCTCCTGAAGCTTACCTCTTTAGTCTTTAAGTAAATTGTACTTTTTTTGCAGAGTTTTAAGATGTAGTGTTAAGGAGCAGAACGTATTGTAATTTTGATCTGAGGAGATGCTGGTCCAGTCCTTTCCCTCCTCATGGTGTTGGACCACCCCTGACCTCAGATGTTTTGTGACGTTTGTGGAGGATGATCATGGAGGTGCACTCCGAAATTAATTTGTTCAAGTTTTTTTTATATATTTTAATTGCAGATCTATTTAATTGAAATCAAAGCCACCACACAAATAACAAGCATCATGTTAGTTTTGCGGTGGCTTTGATTAGAAGGAAAGAGACTTGTAAAATTAAAAAAAATTAACAAATGCCCCCATTGATTTCATTGAAGTTCACCCCCCATGCTCATTCAACTCAGACATCCTAAAACATCTAAGCGTGGTGGCAGTCCGACAAACCACAGCACTTCGCCCACCTCCCTACCCCCCTAGCTCTGCCCCTTGCCCCTGGACCTCTCTCTACCCTCCTCCCTTCCTGTCCTATGTGCCTCACCTAGCCCTCCAACTCCAAATGTATCCTTCCCTATCCTTGTCTGCTTATTTTCTTGACACAGGCATACATTGTACAATGCCTCAGCATAGCTAATTCTTTATGTTTGTTTTCTGTAACCTCCATGAATATTTTTCTCAATATTTGTATATTTGCGCACAGTATTGTACCTTGTTGTCTAACGTATCTGACGTGGAACCTTTCAACGAGCATCCGCTCACGGTATTATCCAAGAACTCAATAAATAAAATAAAAAATACTATAAAGAAGGAGAGAAAGGGATTGGTTAGGTAGTTCCCTGAAGCAAAAGTATGATCACATCCTCTCTTAAAATATGCATCTTAAAAATGACGCACAAATTTCAGTTTACCTCCTAAACGGGTATGCATAAGAGGAAGCCAGTAGTCAAACATGAAATCTGGCGCTCTTTAAAATACTTATATCTCAGTGCATGCACAGTACATTACAATGCATGTTAGTGGTACAATGATTTCTTCTACATGTCAGTAGACTAACCCATAAGGTTTAGAGCCAACCCAGTACCAGTGGGAGCAATTGAAATGATTTTGTTTTCAAAAATGTAAATTATCTTATATGCCAAATGCAACTTGTTCTTTTTTTTCCTTCTTGATGACACCACCACCCCCTGATTCCTCTTCCTGTCCTTTCCTTTTTCTGGCCATTACCTTTTTTCTGATGCTCATTTGGACACCAGTCTGACCCTTCTGCTCTTTTTCTTCAGGCCCTTACAGATTTCTTCTTTCATGCCCTCTCCTTAGTCCGTGATTTCCAAATGCATTTTTGAGTTTTTTGTTTTGCCTACATTTACACAGGGAAAGCAATAGTATTTAACACAAATCATGCACCAAGTACTGGCTCATCATAAACTGTAAGTGTTCCTCTGTGGAGGGGTTTAAATAAAAACCAGAACCATTCACGTCTGTGGAAAATGGAGCCCGTGAGGAACACAACATAAGGTTAGTTTATAATATAAGTATTGTGTAATTGAAAACCATATGCATGTCTGTAAAAGCTGGATCCTAAATACAAAGGCTAACACAATGGAACTTAAAGGTTTTTGATGTAATACAAACGTATAGTTTAAAACACTTATGACAGGGACACAACTATTAATGTGTGCTACTCTTGAATCTCTTGTGTTGTGTACATATATCGTCCCCCACCCCTAGGATGCATCTGGAAACATGTTGTTACCAGTTCAGTACAAGAAAGAAAGAAACAAAGAATGAAAGACATCAAATACATATTTTGCAGTTGAATGCTAACTGAGAGTTCAATCTGATATAATTCCAGACAGTTGAACATTTCAGCCTTTTGAGTGTTAATTAATTTGCATACTAACATTTAACTAGCATTCAACTGACATCTAACTGGCCACTAGTTGAATGCTCTGATTGAGCAATCTATTCATTTTTTCCTCATGGGTGAACTCCCCAAAGGCACTTTGGATGGTCAGAGGGCTCTAGGCGTATGTTATGCATAGACTGGGTGAGTTGACTCACACATTTTTGTAAATGTTTGTTTTAAAAAAAATGCTAGGATTATTAAAATATATTGGCCCGGATACTCAGAAGGGTTGCGCATGAGGAAGTGTGGCACAAATGTGGGTTGCCTTTCAGATTGTTAATTCCTCCATCATGTGGCTCACTGTAATGAAATTATGGGTGGTTTTCAGAGATGTATATTGCACTCTGTGGAGCAAGAAATATTCCAGTGGTAGTAATACCCCCACATATTACTTTATGTGCATCACCATAGCTATGTAATGCAGTGACTGTCTGTAAAGCAGCAGCGCAACAATCTGTTGATAACTCTGACCTATATTTTTACGTTTGCTTGCGCACATGTGCAAGGAACATTTTGGGAGAGTAGCACACTTTGGAGGTGTGCCTCTCCCTTGCAATCCACTGCTCCTTTGAGCAGGCGTGGCAGTCCTGCACCAATGGGTGTGGGAGCTGTGTATGACAGCGGTGGTCTTCGCTCCAAAGAAAACCACCACTGTCATACAGAGCACTGCGTCACGCCGCCCCCCCATGTCACGCCGCCCCCCACATCACACCACCCCCCCAAAGCTTTGGTGCCATGCTGGGAGCCCACCCCAGCGTGGCAAACGTCCCACGTTATTTGCCGACGGGGGTGCCCAAAGGGTGATTTCGCAGTCACTGTGCTAAATCACCCTTCCAGCCCGAATAACACCATGACAGTGACATCATTCATGAGAAGGGGTCCCAAAAACCCCATGTTGAAAATTTGGTGCAAAAATTCCCCAAAATTACTGTTTTTCGAGCGTGCGTTGCGCAGTTCCTATGCACGCTCGTAAGTTCGCGAATTTTCAATATTTTCACTCCAGATTTTCAACGTTGCCATTTTACCACACCTCCTTATGAGCAGTACAGCTGTCATTTTTCACATCCTGCCCAAAATGTGTTTCTGCCCATGTAGCGCACAATGGCGCAGTCGGTGTGCGAAATCAATGTATGGGACACATTAAGAAAATCACAGTGACACTGTTCATTAGCAGAGGTTTTAAAATGGCTATGTTGAAAATTTGGTGAAAAAATTCCTAACAATGACTGTTTTACGAGTGTGCGTTGCACAGTTCCCACGCACACTTGTAGGTTTGCGAATTTTCAATATTTCCACTCCAGATTTTCAACATTGCCATTTTACCACACCTCCTCATGAGCAGTATAGCTGTCATTTTTCACATCCTGCCCAAAACGTGTTTCCGCCCATGTAGCGCACAATGGCGCAGTAAGTGTGAGAACTCAATGTATGGGACACATTAAGAAAATCACAGTGACACTGTTCATGAGCAGAGGTCTTAAAATGGCTGAGTTGAAAATTTGGGGACAAAATTCCTAAAAATGACTGTTTTACGAGTGTTCATTGCGCAGTTCCTATGCACGCTCGTAAGTTTGCGAATTTTCAATATTTTCACTCCAGATTTTCAACATTGCCATTTTACCACACCTCCTTATGAGCAGTGCAGCTGTCATTTTTCACATCTTGCCCAAAATATGTTTCTGCCCATGTAGCGCACAATTGCACAGTCGCTGTGCGAACTCAGTGTATGGGACACATTAAGAAAATCACAGTGTCACTGTTCATGAGCAGATATCTTAAAATGGCTATGTTGAAAATTTGGTAAACAAATTCCTAAAAATAACTGTTTTACAACCGTGCGTTGTGCAGTTCCTACGCACGCTTGTAAGTTTGCGAATTTTCAATATTTTCACTCCAGATTTTCAACATTGCCATTTTACCACACCTCCTTATGAGCAGTACAGCTGTCATTTTTCACATCCTGCCCAAAACATGTTTCCGCCCATGTAGTGCACAATGGCGCAGTCGGTGTGCAAAATCAATGTATGGGACACAGTAAGAAAATCACAGTGACACTGTTCATTAGCAGAGGTTTTAAAATGGCAATGTTGAAAATTTGGTGAAAAAATTCCTAACAATGACTGTTTTATGAGCGTGCGTTGCACAGTTCCCACGCACGCTCGTAGGTTTGCGAATTTTCAATATTTCCACTCCAGATTTTCAACATTGCCATTTTACCACACTTCCTTATGAGCAGTACAGCTGTCATTTTTTGCATCCTGCCCAAAACGTGTTTCCGCCTATGTAGCGCACAATGGGGGTAACATTTGAAAATTTATTGTGCAAATACCAGCAATCGCACAGGGCAATAGGGTAAAGCACCATATGTGCCAAACACCACTGCAAATACCTGCAAGCGAACGTTTGGCATTGACAAATGCTTGTTTAATGCTGTGTTACAACTTCCTTTACTTATATCCTGACTGACTGGAATGATACGATAATTTGCAGTAGTTGAGTGTGCTGTACTACCTTTTTTCATGTGTGAAATAATGAAAGGAGCATTCCTTTTAAATTGGTGCTGCTGACAGAGAGTGTGACCAGGTCTTTGTCATTGTTCTCCTCTGCTTTTCTCCATAACATCAAGTAGTTGTCATATATAAATTCTGTTGTTAACTAACAGTTATGCATCAGTCAGTGTTTTATATGACACCACGGAACAACAGTTATTGAATAGCAGCTGCAATCAATACAAAGCTGGTCAAAACAATATTGGAAGACGTGCTCATTTTGTTTTCATACATGAAAAAAAGTAGGAGTAAGAGAAGCAGACATAAATTGTGAGAAGAATCGTATCATTCAAGTCACTGATGACTTGCACGTAAGTAGTGGTTGTTGTGGCAATTTAAAGTAGCATAAAAAAAGTACAGTTCAGAACTGTGAGGACATTCTTGCAGTGCTGCTTTAATTATAAAAATGTCACTGTGACACACAAAAGTGGCACAGAGTCCCCAGATTTTTTCTGCAGGCCCACAATGTGTCCTCCTTGTGTGCAGAAAATTGACAAGTGGCAATGAAGTGAAAAGAGACTGTTTCAGCACATACAAAGTCCCCCAGAATTAATGGCGCACTCAGTCATGCGCGCAGTGGTGGCACAGAGTCCCCAGATTTTTTCTGCAGGCCCACAATGCGTCCTCCTTGTGTGCAGAAAATTGACAAGTGGCAACGAAGTGAAAATAGACTGTTTCAGCACATACCCCAGTATAAAATGATAACTGTGAGGTTCGTGTTGCTAGTCCAATGTGTTGCTCGAGACAATTCCACCAAATGAAATGTGATCATCTCAACTGGATTGAAAGGTGCCCTTTGGATGTACACTAATATTAGCCTTGTTGAGTGGATATATATATATAGTTGTGTATTTTGTAGGTGATGGGGGGGGTTGAACTTGACATGGACATGTACTCATGCTATTGTTCTGCATCACACAGGTGACTCCAAACTGTTGTTGTGCACATTCCAGTGCTCAATGAGAATTTTTGCACTTAAATGAAAACGGATAACTCTAAGCATATGAAGGTAAGTATTTCTTTTTGGGGGTGGGGGAATCATATATTCAGTTTTGTCTGTAATGGTTTTTATTTTTTTACTTTCACAGATTTCATCAGCATCCTTCTGGAGTCCGGTTATTGATAATGGTCATGGTCATTGAATGAAACAACTTCTGCATGTCGCATGTGTGCCCAAGCTCGGGTCGGGGGAGGGGTGTGTCTGATGTTGATGAACTTTGCTGGATAAGGCCACTTTGACAGAACAACAAAGTATCGCGAATTTTCCTAAAAAAAGAAATGAATGACTTCTTAAAAGTTACAACTTCATTGTTATGTGTCCCTTCCTGGTTCTCAAATCTCAATCCCTATTGTCAAGTTACATTTCAGAGACGCATCTTGTCAACTACTATGACAACCTGTTGTGTGCAATATTACAGCAGTTTTTCAAATCAATGAAACGGATGAAATAAAATCTTCATACTTACAGAATGGATTCACATGGACATTACATGCCTTCCTCTCTGTGCGGTATAGCTATAGCATCTTTCCCAACGAGTAATATTAGCGAGTGAGCTTTGTTTTTGTTCTCCTGTAAAAGAAACAAAAGAAGTATATATGTCTTTGCCACTGCGGCTTGAAAAGCTACAGCAAACAAAACAGACAACTTAAGGAAGTGAGGCAGCATAATAAACATGAGTCACATACTCACTTTTAAAGCTTAAATATTAAGAAGCTGGTGGTGGTGGGTGCACTGGTGGATGGTGGTCCTGGGGGGCAGACAGACTCTTACGTCAAGCGAACTTGGATAACATCAGTTCCGGACCGGTGGTGGTGGTGGTCCGTGGGGGGTAGACAGGCTCATGGTGGCAGCAGACTTGGATAACATCAGTCCTGGTGGTGGTGGTGGTCTGTGGGGGGGGAAGACAGACTCATAGTGGCAGCAGACTTGGATAACATCAGTCCTGGACTGGTGGTGGTCCGTGGGGGGCAGACAGACTCATGGTGGCAGCAGACTTGGATAACATCAGTCCCAGTGGTGGTGGCAGTGGTCTGTGGGGGACAGACAGACTCATGGTGGCAGCAGACTTGGATAACATCAGTCCTGGTGGTGGTGGTGGTCCGTGGGGGGCAGACAGATTCATGGTGGCATCAGACTTGGATAACATCAGTCCCGGTGGTGGTGGTCCGTGGGGGCAGACAGACTCATGGTTGCAGCAGACTTGGATAACATCGTCCCAGTGGTGGTGGTCCAGTGTGGGGCACACCACCTTTAAATACCGCAGTTAAACCCTCAACAACATTAACCACATCATTATCCTCATAAAGAAAACTGCCCTCCAGTCATAGATGTTGAAGTCTGACCAGTGGGAAATTCTTTCTCCATTGTGTCATCATCCACGCCAGTGGTGGGCTGCTTCAGGCAGCCACTGCCAGTGCCACCAGGATGTTCCATTTCCACATCAGCAAGACCACCATGACTAGGCCGGGTACGAATACCGAGGTTGCAGTCTGTGCTGGTATGTGCCTCTCATTCATTTTAATGAATGTTAGCAAACTAACATTTGCAGGAGACAGGTTTGTCCGTCGATCCCTGACTTTGCACCTGCTGAGCTGAATACCCTCTCAACACTTACACTGGAGAGTGGGCATGTGAGGTACTTCAGTGCCACTGCAGCCAGCTCTGGCCATTCACTGACCTTTCCACTCCAGGTACAAAAGAGGATCTTCACTTATTGTCAGATGCCTGTTTTCAGACAAATATGACTCAACCATTCTCTGTGCCACACTAAGTCCAATTGTTGATGCATCAGCCTGTTCCCCGCAATCATTGATTTCACAAATACCCACTTGGGACAAAGCCTCCCAAAGTAGGTTGACGCCAACCACTTTGGATGACAGACCACCAGGAATTACAGTCCCCTTACCCTTGCATGATATGCTTGCTGGTCCTCCAGCTACACCTTCAGCTGGATTATGCTGCTGAGGTTTGCAAACCTTGGAACGTGACTTCTGTGCCCCACGAACCAAGCGAACCAGTTGACCACTGATATTTTTTACCTGTTCAGGCCCTCCCTCCAGTACTGATGCAATTCCACGCTTGTATCGTGGGTCCAGCATTGTTGCTATGGCAAAGCTGTCACTACTCTGAATGCCTGCTAATGTGCGATTATGGTCCAATACTGTCAGCATGTTGCAGCAACATACTGCTACCACTGTCTCTGGCAACATCAAGGCCATGCTGTACATTCACCAATGTCTGCCTCAGCACCCGCAGCAGTGGAATTGATTGGCTAATGGAGGCAGACTCACCACTCACTACCTGTGTAGCACGTTCAAAAGGCCGCAAAATTATTACAGAGTCCATGAGGCGCCACTGTTCAGTCGTCATAGACATGGAGGCCCCAGAACTGTCACAGCTAGTGTGTATAGCAAGATACTCTGTGATGGCTTTGTATTGTTCATACAACCTCTCTGCCATGTATAACGTGGAGTTCCATCGGGTGACAACTTCCAGCTTCAAGCGGTGCTGAGGCAGGCTGTTTTTTATCTGCAACTGCCGCAGTTGATCACGGGCCTTTCCAGATCTTGAAAAGTGAGAGCAGATACGTCGTGCAGTGGTCAGCATTTCCTTTATGTCAGGATGCTACAGAAACTCCTGAACCACAAGATTTAAACAGTGGGCCATGCAAGGAACACAAAAAAAACACCATTCGTGATGCATTTCACCACATTTGACCCATTGTCACTTGCTATGAACCCAGCTCTCAGGGACAGAGGGTTTAGTTATCTGTCAGTCTCAGTCAGTACCATGTCCAACATGTTCTCACCAGTGTGTGAACAGGTCACACTGTGCATAGCAATTGTTGCATGCTGGTGAATTCCCGGAAGATTGCTACCGCGACAATCCACCTTCCTGCACTGATTATTCACACTACCAGCATCACAAACAACCCCCGGCACCTGCGCCCAGTGTGCAGTTATACACAGATATGAACTCCCCACTGTTTTGCCACTTGTCCACATATCCATACTTAAATGGATGAATGAGGAGGAATGTTGAAGGGCATGTCTTCTGGAGTCGGACACAGTCTTGGAACAACTCGGGAACAGCACGGGTAGAAAAGTATGTCCTGGATGGGACTTTCCATTTGGTTGGATAGGCAAGGGCAGTAAACTGTCGGAACCCAGAATTCTCCACAAAGGAGAAGGGCAAAAGATCGATTGCCAGCATTTCCGCTACAGCAGCATTAAGCTCATGTGACACTGTATGATTGGGGGGGGTACTTCAGCTTATGCTCAAAAACACTCTGTAACATGGGCTGGCTTAAACGTTTTACACGGGGTGTTGGTCACAAATGGTTGTGCTCTGTGATGAATGGCATTGGCAGGGGGTGGAGTGTGGACATTTGATGAAGACAGTTGCACAGATGATGATGACAAACCCAGAAATTATGTTATTTTTCCAGATTTGCCAGCCGGGGTTGATGCACCACTTGCACTAGACATACTGCATTCACCTCCACCACCACCACAAAAACTGCTACTCTCACCAGCACTGGACAACATTTCAAAGTCATTATGGTCCTCCACCTCATCATCATCATGCCTGTAGTAATCCTCTGCTCTTACTGCCACACTACTGCACACGTTTAATTTCCTACTGGGCTTAACAGTCATGGAAGGGGATAACATGCTCGCTATGGTTGCCGGTGATACAGGTGAACGCCCCAGTCTGGTATTAGCTGCCAGCTTGTGCTGGGTCCACAGAGCCAAGTGCCTATTCTTAAGATGCGTATGCTGTCCTCCTATGCCCAGATGGCTCCCCTTTTTACCTCGACTCACACGCATATGGCAAACCCTGGCAGATTGCACCTGAATCATCATTTGCATCTTGAACAAAAAAATCCCAAACAAGGGATTGTGATGCTCTGCTTTTAACATGTCCATGATGACGTGGCTTATTTAAGTCTGTTATTTTAAGCACTGAAGTGGGGGGGGCACGTGATGTTTCTGGCACGGCACGCCTGGACTGCAGCTGACCACCACGACTACCTGTCATATTGATTACTGGATCATCATCATCATCATCCACTAAAACTGGTAAATCACAAATTTTTACAGGGGGGGTATTCCTGCAAACAGATTCAGACACAGCCACTTTTAATTTCTTTTTCTCCGGTTCCCATCTGGGTCAATTACATCATCATCATATTCATCAACGTCACTGTCACACACATCCACATCTTCTGCTTGGATGCTAGCATGTGGACTGCATGTTGCAACAACAGCAACATCATCATCATCATCACATTCATCATCAGCATCTACATCATCATCACCTGATATTTGTTCACCACACTGAATCACTGCATGGAAAATGAGTGACATTAAGTGCCACGGTGGATGGAATATCACATTGTATGCTATCGTTGACATGATCATCAGAATAAGGTTCAGTTAATGGGATGTTACTGGGAAGTATGACATCATCTATGCTGACACTCACTTGCACTGCTTCACACTCAATATGTTTGGATATGGTACACTGGTCGGAATTAGAACTTGATGCAACAATGCTAATACTACCTCCACCACCACTAACACCAGTAAAACTAACACCACCGGCTAGGAAAACATCATCTCCTCCAACTATCAGTGAAGATACTGACTGGGCTATAAAAAACATTGCAGGAGAAATACCTTTCCTCACATCAGCAATGCACTTCTCCGTCCGCGTACTACTACCTCGCCCACAGACCCTCTTACTCCAACATTGCCATGACCAGAAACAGCTTTACTTGCATCGCCCTTTGCAGGCATTTTGGGGATCAACCACAAATATTATTACCAAATTCAGATTTTGATACGCTTCACTTTCTGACTGGAGGGTCGCTGGCTGGATGTGAAGCAAAATAAACAACTGTGGCTTCTGCAGCAGATAAGAGACTACTGTGTTGTGACACTGTCATGGAATTAAAACAACTTCAGTAACCAGTGGTGCTGAAGGGGTCACAAAAACAACCCAGTCTGGTAAAAAATACCTTTTCAATGTGGGGGTGGGGGGGGCATTGAATTCAGACAGTGCTGATTTTTATGGCACTACAAGCAGCAAAACTAAGAACAGAGAACACGATCGCAGTACAAAATCAGGCAACTGCTGTGCTTAATTGCACTTACACTAATCTGTGTCACAAATTTTAAAAGGTGTATTATATTTGATGCACGCAACACTGCACACACAACACAGAACACTTTGTGTACAATGCTGAATGAAGAATGCAATGCAAATGCAAAAGTTCAGTGTACTCAGTGCCACGTAATGTAAATTTGTAATTTAAACAACCTGACCTTATGAAATGCTGCACCACATTCACACAACAAACTGCAAGAAAATTTGTACTATTACTGACAATTTTAGTATGTGTACAGTAACACAGTCAGTTGTATAACAAAAATATAACCAAAACACAAAGAAATCACTAGTTCTCCAACTTAAATCTACCTACACACGGATACGCCCTTCCCCCACACAGCACACTTCACTGTCTTTCACCACACACACTAAATGTTATAAATTTACATTCAAAATCCACACACAAATAAAAATGCTCAATGATGTGAGTACAGGAGGGTTTCCTACAATCGATGAACTACAGTTGGATCCCCCCCCAAAAAAGCAAATATGCTTTTTGAACAGCTTTTAATAGATCTCCACAGACAGCTATCAGAGCACACTGTCTCCTACTGCTTCCTACTCATACTACCCCGAACTGAGACTGTGCAGATCAATATAGAGCCCATGTGACCTGAACTCCCATGAATCACTGCAAAATCTGCCTTTGGAGCTCAAAAACAAGGTGAAGTGAGGCAAAGTGAACTGCCACCAATGTACTTCACCTTAAAATTGAAAGAGTAGTGACCAGTGGAGGCGGAGTAACGCGAATTCGCTGTTTTCAATGCACTTCCCCTTCCTCATTATAACGCGAAGTACTTTGATTCGCATTGCAGAGCACTCCACGAATCCGTCTGTGCTCCGCAAAATGCTTAGTGGAGCAGATTGAGCCCACTTCGCCCACCACTAACTGTAAATCCTAACCCGTACCTATTTATATTTCACAAACATTGTAAAACCTCACCACCAATTATTCACTTTCCTAGTGGTTTACATCTCTAAATCTTTAACATATTCCCTCTTTATCTCCCCCTGAATCAGCAGGCTCACTGTGCCATAAAGCATTAATTTCTGATATAGAACCCATTGGCATCTTGCCTGCCATAGATAATATTTCAGACAACAACAAACGATATGCAAGGTGTCTTCATAATAATGTTTCCCGATATTATGAAACTGCCCTAGGACTAAATTGTCATAATTTAATCGCAATAACCACCCCATTTTCCATTTTAAGGCAAGGAATTTCCAGAGGGAACTGGCATAAGAGCAATGAAACAAAAAATGATCTACTGTTTCTTCTTGATTAGTGCAGCCTATGAAGGGGCAGGTTATTTCTTCTTTAGCTTCATGTTTGCCATTGCCCCGAACCCCAATCCTCCAATACACTGCCAACCACAAAAATTCCCACATATATCCTGGTAATCTGGCATTGATAAGTTGATGAAGTACCCCCGGAATCATAGCAGAAGGGCAGTTCTTAAAAGCAGGCTCAGAGGAATACAGTAATGACATCACTGTGTCGTACAACTTCGGCCCCTTACTCTCTATTAAACATTGTTTCATGATACCCCATTTGAATAGTTTTTGGACTACTGGTCTAAAGAACTGCGGAACATGCAAATGTTGTGAAAGTTTTGGAGGAGTTATATGCCAAGCTGAATAATATCGAGCTAAAGCATGTGTTAATAAGGAATTATGCCAGGAATTGGATGTCAGTAATCCTTCCTTAACAGTTTATGCTACAAAAAAGGTATGAAAAAATATGACCAGGTCTACCATTCCCAAACCACCCTTTTCTTTTGCTAAATACATATATTGTCTCTCAGTGGGGTTAAGTCTGTTTCCCTATACCATCTGAAAAAATAGACTGTACAATTTGGTCTCAAGTGCTGTGGGAAGGGGAAATATCATAGCTATATACAGTAACATGGGAATTAGAAACTGTCCAATTATTTGTACCCGCTTCAGCTTTGCCAGTTTCCAATGCTTCCATATTTGCACCTTATGTTCTACTGAGGATAAAGCAGTTTCCCAATTCAAATCTTTAATATTTTGGGGTCTAAACATTATTCCTAAAATCTTGATAGGATCTGAAGAGATCCGTAGACCATGTATATACACCTCATCTGGATAACCAGCAGCTATAAAAGCCCTAGACTCTTTTGGGTGTTAACTTTATAATTCGAAACTAAAGAATAGGTGACCATAAAGTCAAAAAAGGCAGAGACTTGATTATAGTCTGAGAAAAATAAGCAAATATCATCTGCATAGGCCTGTAAATGCAACTTCTCTACTGTAGGTGATCCCAGCACCCCTTTCCACTGCAGATGCTTTGATGAGGACTGAATCAATGGATCTATAGAAAATATGTATAGTAGCGGACTTAATGGGCATCCCTGACGCACCTCAGTAGTAATGTGGAACCCTTCCGTGACTTCGTTTCTAATAACAGGATGAATCATGGCATTATTATATAGGGATTTTATCCACTTCAGAAAGGGTTGTGGAACTCCATAATGTTGTAGAGTAAGAAATAAAAAAGGGCTATAGACCCTATCAAAGGCCTTCATTTGATCCACTGAAATGATACACCCAGAAGTCCCATGTAAGGAACAATGTTCTATTAAGTCTCTAATGATCATTAATGATGTTGTATTTTTTTTCCGGGAAGTCCACAATATTGTAAAGGGGAAATTACAGCACTTGCATAGGTTTTAAGTCTGGAATTTAAAATACTAGTTAACAGTTTATAATCTGAATTCAGAATCGTAATAGGTCACCAATTATCTAGATTTTCCTTATTCCCCGATTTAAATAAAAAAAATTAGTAAACCTTCAGTAAACCACATAGGAAATCTAAATTTACCTAGAAAAAAATTAAAAACCAGTTCTAAACATAATGAAAATTCTTGGGGGTAAGTTTTATATATCTCCGATGTATTGCCATCTACCCCTGGAGATGTTCCATTCTTTAAGGATTTAATAGCTCCTTCAATTTCTGCTGCTGAAATAGGGCCTACAAATGTAAAGGTATCATTTTAAACCTTTGGAATTTTTATAGGTTGTAAAAAGTTCCTGATGTCCCTAGTACTAGGGGCACCACTGAGGTATGAGATAGCATGCCATTTTTTATTACTTTATAAAGACCTGCAGTATCCTGAACTGTTTGTCCCTCTTGATTTAAGAGGGAAGTCAAAGTGGTTTTGGTTTTATACCTTTAAGGGCCTCATAGAGGTCTCCTTGAGGGTGTTTTTTTGTGCCATATTGAAAAAGTGCATTCATAGTAGCAGCCCTGTCATACCGGACTTCCTGAATTTGCTTTTTTAAAGCAGCAATTTGAGGGGTATAGTTGAATTTAGAAGTATTGGCCAAAGAAAATAAATAATTGTTGACGTAATTTCAAATAGTGCAAGAATTTCATATTTTCTCCCGCCCTACCCTGATTTAATGTAACTTGCAAATCATCCTTGGAGTCTTTCCACCAATCTCCTAAGTCATCATATAAAAAGGAGACTGAAAGCCTAGCAAGCAGCAGTGTCCTAATATTTTTCAACACCAAGGGATGTTTCAAAAGGGGTGAACTTAATTTCCATCTTGGCCTCTGTGGTGATGGTAAGAAAACTAAGGAAAAAATACACTGGAGAAGTAGGTGGTCAGAAAAGGTCATAGGGAAAGTTTGAAATTTAAAGGGAGGTAGGGAGATTACGTGAGAGAAATATATAATCTATTGTGGATGTGTATGTATTCCGTTTATAAGTAAATTTAGGGCAACTGTGTTGGTGACATCTACTATCTAGGAGGCCCGATGAGTCAATTAAGTGAGACAAAGCATTGGAATCACAGTAGATTTTTTTCCCATGGTTTGTAGCACTTCCATTTTTGTTCTTGAGTTTGCAGTTAAAATCCCCACATAAGAGGATTTTAAAGGAAGATACTAGAAAGGGTCGAAGTTTCGCAAATAGTGCAACTCTTTCTGCCTTCACCTGAGAACAATATACATTAATAAATCTACAAGTCATAGTATTCCATACACCATCGAGGATCATTAGTCTTCCTGGAATTAAATCTATTAATTTAATTAAAGAAAAACTGTAGGAATTAAAAATAACTCCTATTCCATCCGCTGTCTCTAGTCCAAAGGACCAATATGAGGGGCCCCAAATCCATTCCTTCTGGAAAAACCTAGCCTGATCATTTGTGTACATCCAGATTTCTTGGAGTAAACACACATCTATTGAATTATCATGAATGTAATCATAGACTACCCGTCTTCTCCTAGAGTTCAATAAACTGTGAACATTCAAAGACCCTATACTATAGGAAGACAGATAGAGTTAGAAATTCAATTATCTTTTTTCCTCCTCTTTTTCTTCTTCCCTTTATAACCTTCTTGTGTGTGTAGAGGGGAGCGAGGACTGTCCTGTAATGGCTGGGAGTCAGGTTCTGCACAGTCCAATTCTGAATCACCCCACTGTGTGGTCAAAACAGCAAAGGGATTACTATACTCTATATCCATGGGGGGGGCAGAGGGAGGTTTAAAGCTTCTTGAGGACCTCCGTACTTGGATCACTGGAGGCCCTGCTGGAGGGTCTGGGAGTGCTGTCTCCTGCTGTGTATTATAACATATAGGGGAAAGAAGAGGGGAAACACTGGGAGGGAAGGGGGAGGATTTCTCCACAGGATGTTCAATTCCATGTAATGAAGCCAAAGGAGGGATGGCTACCTCTAAGGGAGGGGGGGGTCAGGCCAAGTCTGGTCTGGACAAGCAGCTAAATCCTACGCTTGTTGAATTAATAAATCTGGGCAACCACTGGAAGCCTTATTCTTTGCTGCCCATGAACATTCAGAGAAAACATGGCCAGTATCTTCACAGAGATCGCGTTTTATGAGATTTGCACATTGAAAGGCTATATGGCCTATTTCACCACAATTATCACACCTGGGCTTGTCACAGGAACTGGATAGGTGTGTTCTAGATCCACACTTGTAGCATGCCCTGGGCTGCGCAGCATAAAAACATACCCCCCTATCCCAGCCCAGCAGAAAGGAATTAGGAATATGGTCAATACCAGTATCTGTTTGCCTAAGCTTTACTTTGTATCGCCAACACCCTGTCCAAAATTGTTCGGTGTCAAGTATAGCCTCAGGAGAACTCATTACCTCACATTTCTGGGACAACCAGTAAGTAATATCATCCACATGAGCTCCCTCATTTCTAAACATAACAGTAATGTATTTAATCAAGGGCTTAGTCAATGGGATTACCACGTGGGTGAGAACTTCACCTGGTTGTACCTCTCCTAGAATAAATCGAGAGTGTAGGCTGAACGAAAGCTAACATCAAAGTTATCTTCACCTGAGATGTTAATAAAAGTAAATACTTCTCTTGGAGAGAAGTGCAAGGAATCTTTCAACAAACATTTACCCACATAATGCCTAGCAGACCTAACATCCAACCCCCCCATAGCGGATTCTAACCGCATTCCTTCGTGGTGCTGCTTCCCTTTTAATTTTAGAAAATAAATCTGATAGCAGCAGCTTCTCAGATTCTGATTTATCTTGTGGTACTGCTGTAGATAGTTCATTGTCCTTTATGGGGGAAGAATCAGAATTATCTTTAACCGAGGGAGTGGTAACTTGCAAGGCTGCAGTGGAATGCCCAACTCTACATTGTACTCCAGTAGTGTTTTCTGTTGTTAAAAGTACTGGAGACATATTAGGTTTCCAATCTGGTTCATTTTGGGAAAAATTAAACTTAGGATCCCACTCTGGAGTGGGAAGCCAAGTTCCTCGATGTAATGTCCAACCAGCCTCACTCAAATCTCTTTGTGGGGACAATGTTTCTTCAGTAAGGGGTGTTAAATGGGGAGCAGGTGATGTAGGCAGTACACCAGTATTAACTTGGGCTGTAGTATTTTTAACTGTCTCTATTTTTCCCAAGTTCCTTTTAGCAAAAGTTACTGCTGCTCGTTTGTCTTTCCCTTTGTCCCCAAACCCCACATGATTCAGCTGGCTCCGTTTGGCCAAAAAAAGTCCGTAACATAATCTTGATTCGAGAGAGTTGTCTGATAAACGCAATTCACCTCTGAAGCTGAAACCTTATCATGGGTATTTATAAGAGGATTCCGAAAAACAAAATCCGTGGCTTTAGATAATGTAACATTATGTGGAAGAAGCACAGGGCTCGTATTCACAGGATTTGGCCCATCCGGGTCTTTAGACTTTGCTGTAGCTTTGGACAGCAAAAATAAATCAGTAAATAATTCTTTCATGTCCCATAATGGCTTTGGGCACTGAACCTCACCGGATTCTGAACTGCCAGCCGTAGGGAAGTCTTTATTAAGTACGCTTTCAGTTACATTAGCAGGGAAATGGTGTAACTCACTCGACCGCTCTTCATTTTCAGGAGTTGCCACAGCTTTCAAAGGATCCGGTCGAATGACAGCCTGCTTCTATGATTTGACAGACTGGGTTTCGGGTTTCAATGATAAAAGCTGCTTTCGTAGGCGCTCCTGCTCTAGCGCATGAAATTCAAGCTGCTGCTGGAGTTGTGTATGAATTTCCTCTGTAACGGGGGTTGTATTTTTTTCTGCTGCTTCCACTGGTTGTATATTTATCTGAGTTAAATCCTCCATAGAAACGAAAACTTCTCGATCGTCTGTTTCCTGCTTAGTGTGAGCTAGCTCATTAGATAGTACAGGTTCCTCAGAATGCAAGGTAGAGCACAGCATTCGCTCTCCCTCCTCTGGGACGTCCATCTCCTCCTGGGCTTCGGTGAAAGTGACCAGAGCTTTCAGTCACCCAGTCCCCGTACTGTCAGAGTAGGGGAATTTCCATGGTGTCCTGGCCAAATTTCCCCCGTTCACTCAAAATACCACCAACAGCTTAATCTGGTTCAATTTCAGTGGCTTACAATCTGTATCCCCCTTCCCCCCGATCACCCCTGAAAAAGGGACTTCTAGGCACAGTGGGCTTACCGGGTCAACAAAATTCAATAAAGAAATAAATACATTTCTCCCAGTCCCTCCCATGCTGTTCAGCAAATGCTTGGAACATTGGTTTTAGGGTACCATTAAACCTTTCCACAAGCCCACTGGCTTGCGGGTGATAAGGTGTCATGCGTCTCTGCACCCACCACACTTCTTCCACAAACACTTCATCAGGTCTGACATGAAGGAACCCCCTTGATCAGTGATAACCTCCTGCTGGAACCAGACACGGGAGAAAATCCCTAGCAAGGCATCTGCCACTTTGTCTGTCCTCAGTGAGGATAGGGCAACTGCCTCAGGGGAGCTGGTGGCATAATCCACCACTGTTAGGATAAACCTCTTCCCAGAGGAGTTGGGGGTATTTAAAGGCCCCACAATATCCATTCCTACCCTCTGGAATGGCTCCTGCACTATGGGCAAGGGAATTAGGGTGGCTTGGGTTTTACTTTCTGCCTTCCCTTTTTCTTTCTTATTCCCAGATGTCCAGACATGGGGATATCATGAGCAATCTTGAGCAACTGCTCACAGTACCCCTGGGGAATGACAAGCTGCCTGCCCATCACCCCCCCCTCTGTCCTTACATCCTGCATATACAGCAGTCCATTCTCCCAATACACTCTATGTCTTCCATCACCTCCCTGTGTCCCATCAGATTCTACACAAGCCCTCAGCCTCTCATAGTGGATTATGTCCTTAAGTGAAGGAAACAAAATCCCAGACCTAACGGCACTGATAGCAGACACAAACCTGGATATTGTGGCTATTACAGAGAGCAAGGAACCATGACTGGGATGCAGCCATACCAGGGTATTCACTTTTTAGAAAGGATAGGAAGGGGAAGAGGGGGGAGGGGTTGCTATGTATGTAAAGGAAGATATTAAAGCTACGGAGGCTCAGGGATCCAAGGAAAAAGCAGATGCATTGTGGGTCACTCTGGAGTCTGGGAACAAAACAACCATCCATGCTGGAGTAGTTTACAAGTCTCCCACACAGGAAGAGGATATAGAGCTAGTATTGGTGGAAACCATCCATAATATGGCAGCCAAAGGGGAAGTACTACTAATGGGTGACTTCAATATGCCAGATGCAGATTGGAATACCCAGACTGCAAGTACATCAAAGAGCAGGGACCTCATGTCTGCCATATACAGGGCAAACCTAAGGCAGCTTGTGCTTGAGCCCTCCAGGGAGGGGGCTGTACTGGACTTAGTGCTGACAAACTGGGACAAACAGGGACAGAACCATGGATGCTGAGGTGGGCAGTCCCTTTGGTACCAGTGACCAAAGAACTGTGTGGTGTAGAGTTAACACGTTGGCAGAAGAAAGTCATTCAAAGATTAAGATCCTAGCTTTCCAGAGTGCAAACTTCATAGTGATGGGGGAACAGCTCAAAATTGCCCTGGCAGCAGAAGATACGGGGGGAGGGGTAGAAGAAACAGTGGCTTAGGCTCAAGAGAGTTATAGTAGGAGTGACAAGGCAATGTGTCAGATTGCTTAGCAAAAGCAAAAGAAAGAAGCAGCCACTGTGGGTACTTTAAGTCAGTTGCCGAGAAAGTGCAGGAAAAAAGCAAGGCATTCAGGAAATACAAAGAGACATAGACAGAAGAAGACAGAGTGAAATATCTGGAGAAGTAGAGAGAAGCTTGGAAAGCTGTCAGAGGGGCTTAGGCAAGAATGGAGGAAGGAATAGAACATGCTATTAAGAAGGGGGACAAGACCTTCTTGTGTTATATTAGCGAGAGGAAGAAGACCAGAAATTGTATTGTTAGGCTAAAGAAGGGATAGGGTGGGTGGGTGGAGGACAACCTCAAAAAAGCAGAGATACTGAACAAGTATTTTTGCTCAGTATTTATCAAGGAAGAGGCAGGGGAGGGGCCAAGACTCCCAAGGAAAGATGTACAGGGGGAGAGATGGACACCAGACCATTTATGGTGGATAGAGTCTTGGAGGAACTAGGAAAAGTAAAGATAGGCAAGGCATTGGGGCCAGACGGGATTCACCCTAGAATGTTGAAGGAACTCAGGGAAGTCCTAGCAAGTCTGCTGACAACCCTCTTCAACCAATCACTAGAGACGGGGGAGGTACCTGGGGACTGGAGGAGGGCAGAAGTGATCCCCCTGCACAAGACTGGAAGTAGGGAGGAGGCAGGCAATTACAGACCTGTAAGCCTGACCTCAGTGATGGGGAAGCTGATGGAGTCCCTGCTTAAGGAGAAGTTATGAAGTTCCTGGAGTCAAGCGGTGCAAAAGACCCACAGCAGCATGGATTCACTGAGGGAAGGTTCTGTCAGACAATCTTATCAATTTCTTTGACTGGGTGACCAGGGTGGTGGATCAGGGTGGGGTGTTGGATGTGGTCTACCTGGACTTCAGAAAAGCCTTCAACACCATTCTGCATAGAAGGTTGCTTAACAAATTGAGGAATCTGGGTGTGGGCTCTAAAGTGGTAAAATGGGTTGGAAACTCGTTAAAAGACAGGACCCAGAGGGTGGTAGTAAATGGCATAAAATCAGAAGAGGGGGAGGTGACCAGCGGGGTTCCACAGGGATCGGTGCTGGGTCCAGTTCTATTCAATGTCTTCACAAGCGACATTGCAGAGGGACTGGAGGGGAAAGTATGCCTGTTTGCAGATGACACCAAGATCTGTAATAGAATCGACACACAGGAGGGTCTAGATAAAATGAGAAATGACCTAAGACTACTTGAGGAATGGTCAAGGTTTGGCAGTTGGGTTTCAATGCTAAGAAGTGCAAGATAATGTACCTAGGACACAGAAACCCAAGCGAGGAATACAGGATGGGGGGGAGGGGATTCTAGCCACCACAAGTCAGGAGAGAGTCCGGGGAGTTATCATATCCAATGACCTGAAGTCAGCCAAACAATGCAAAACAGCAGTGGGGAAAGCAAACAGAATGCTGGGGTGCATAGGAAGGGGCATAACAAGTAGGAGAAGTGAAGTGGTGATGCCACTGTATAGATCACTGCCGAGGCCTCATATGGAATACTGTGTCCAATTCTGGAGATCGCATCTTAGGAAGGACATAGACAGAATGGAAGCAGTCCAGAGAAGAGCAACAAAATGATTCATGGACTGCACCACAAGCCTTATGAGGATAGACTTAAGGAACTAAACATCTATTCCTATGGATGCCACTTCACCTCCCTGCCCAATTAGCACTGGCATCCCCCAGGGCTCAGTATTAGGGCCCCTCCTATTCTCCATCTTCTTAAATGAGCTTCCCTCTGTTTGTTCCCCCTCCACCACTATACATATGAATGCCAATGATACAGTCCTTTATGCATCTGGCTCCTGTCCCACTGAGGTTGAAACCAGCTTAAAGCAAGAGTTTGACAAGGTTCAGCTCTGGTTTGCTAACCATCAACTTTTCCTCAATGCCAAGAAGACTGTCTCCATGACCTTTGGCACAAGGCAGAGACTCTCTAGGCTTCCCTCCCTACCAAATTTCCACACCCTTGATAGGACTTTACTTGAGGACACATCCTTATTCAGGTACTTAGGTGTTTGGTTGGACCAACACCTAAACTTCTCTGGACATATTGATGCCATCCAGAAAAAACTACACCCCATGCTTGGTGCCCTTTTCAGGAACTGTAGTTGCGTCCCTCCTACGGCTAGGCGTGAACTTGTTCAGAAGATGATACTGCCAATTTTCAACTACTGTGATGTAGTCTATGGTGCTGCCCCTAAGTCCTCCCTGGCTAGATTGAACACCCTCTTCAATTCCTTCTGCCGCTTTGCTCTGGATGCCTTCCCTCGCACCCATCACTGCGATCTTTATCGTGCCCTATCCTTCCCCTCTCTTACAAATAGGTGACTCTCCCACTGTGTTAAATTCACCTCCAAGCACTGGTTAGGTGAGCTCCCTTCCTACCTAACCTCCTCCTTTATAACAACCCCCCCATCCTCCAATTCCCTTAGATCAACCAACTCCTAAACCCTGGTAGTCCCCTGCAAATCCACCCCAATCGGCCAATCCGCTTAGTCTCACTGCCTCCCAAAAATTTGGAATTCACTCCCCCCCTCAAATCCAGCACTCATCCTCTGCCTACACCATCAACCCTGCCCTCAAGAGTTAACTTGCGCCTAGCTGTTCCTGCCATGTCACTCCCTAATTCCCTCCTATAAGCCCTGGATAAACCATACCCCCCCACCACCATTACCTAACTAATTTCTAGCTCTCCTCCCCTTCCTCCAAACTACTCCCCCTTACTGGACTCACTTGATCTCTCACAGAATGTAAGGGACACCAAATGCTCTCTATGGGTCCCTCTCCTACCCCCAGGAGCTTGTATCCCCCATCTACTCCCCTCCCCCTACATCCCTCCAGCTCACCCCTCCCTCTCATTCCACCCTTTTCTTACATGTAAGCATTTGTTACTTATTAACCTGGCACTTATTATTGATTCACTTTTTCTACATATTATGCACAACTCTGTTTTAACACTGTTTGTAACATCTGCTTTGCAACTGTATGTTAATGTTGATCTTGTAACCTGAGTGTAACTTGAACATGACTCTTTCCCCTCTCCTGCTTTCCCACCCCATTTCTTTACTTTTATGTAAGCACTTGTTTACTTATTAACCCAGCACTTATTATTGACCACTCTTTCTACCTATTGTGCGCAACACTGTTGTACCACTGCTTGTAACACCTGCTTCAAAGCTATATGTTAATGTTGATCTTGTAACTTGAATGTTTAATGTTTCAGTCCTGTTGTACCACTTCCCCCCAGTTTGCACTGGGAGATGAGCGACTTGTCGCTCGGTGTGCCTTCCTGGAGAAACATTTCAATAAATAAATCTATTCACTGGAAGAGAGAAGGGAGAGAGAGGATATGATAGAGACTTTCAAATACCTTAGAGGAATAAACGGGGTACAGGAGGGGGGCATATTTCAGAGAAGAGAGTGCACAAGGACAAGGGGACATAGCATGAGGCTGGAGGGAGGGAGGCTTAGTGGGGATGCTAGGAAGTATTTTTTCACATAGAGGGTGGCGGATCCATGGAACAGCCTACCAGCGGAGGTGGTGGAAGCAAAAAACAGTATGGGGATTCAAGATTGCATGGGATAAGCATAAAGGCACCCTGCTGTACAGTAGAGCAGGGGAAAGGCAGTCCAGATAAGAGTAGGGATTGCCAAACCAAGTAGGGAAATGGGCAGACTAGGTGGGCTGCATGGTCCTTATCTGCCGACAGATTCTCTGTTTCTATGTAAACTAGGGTCATTTTACTGAGCAGCTGAAAAATCTTTACATATTCCCAAGGCATGGGACAGATCCCCTTCAGTTTCTAAACTAGGGTCCCTAGCTCTAGCATCAGGGCATTCAGGGTCACTGTCATCCCTAGCCCTCTAACCACTGGTTACCCCTCCCTCCTCAGAGTAACCTTCTGTGGCTGTTTTGTTAACTGCTACCTGGGGAATTTCTCCCCCCTTTCACTATTCTCCATATCAGGAGACACAGGTTGGGGAACCAGCCTCCCACTGTTTTCCACAGTGGCTTCTACGGGGTCCAGGGAACTGTAATCTGCCCAGGCCATCTGACTGGGGTAACTGCACACACCACCCCCGTTTGGAGATTATTCCCTATAATCACATCCAGGGCAAGATTTTCTGCCACTGCAACTTTTTGCACAGTCTCTCCTGTCTCACCCCAGTCAAGGAGAACACTAGCAAGTGGCAGTTTTCTCCTCCCCAGTGAATCTTTGTACTGTATTGAACTGATTAGGTATAAGCTATTCAGGCTCAACCAAATCCCCTTTTACAAAAGTAAGGGATGCCCCTGTGTCCCTCAACCCATGGGTTTGCACCCCATTTACAGTAACTGGGTGTATGTGCTCCCTCATGTTTATAGGCATGCTTTCAGGGATACACAGTGCACCCACCTCTGTTCAAGCATCACTTTGTGCACTCTGTGCCTTTTTAGGTCACTGTCTTGCATGATCCCCAGGTTGTTTGCAAAACCAACATTCATCATTTCTTTGATCAGGCAGATCCTTTCTTTGTAACATGGGGCTGCCCACTTTCTGGGGAGGCAGTGAAGGTTTTAGCTGCCCTGAAGGTGTGCTTTTCCCTTTATGCGCTGCCACACCTGCCCCACTCCCTTTCAGAGCAGGCCTGCTCCTGGCATTGTGGTTTGAGAGCTCAGTAGCCTCCTGCACTGTTTTTGGAGCTGTGTCCTCTAGCCAGGTTTTCAACTCTGCTGGGCAAGCCCACAAGAATTGCTCCAAAAGTACCACCTGCTCAATTTTCTCTGCAGAGTCTGCTTTAACCCCCTCCCACCAACGTTTCAAAAACTGACGATGTTTTATGGCTAGTTCCTCATAGCTCATGTCAGGGCTTCTCCTGAGCTTGCAGAACTTAACTCTATATGCTTCAGGTGTCAATTCATACTTTTTAAGCAATGCAGTTTTAAGTTTATCATAATCATTACTGTCCTGATTGTTCATTTGACCCAGGGCATCACGCACTTTCCCAGTAAGCAGCGGGGATAGCTGGAAGCTCCAGGATTCTCGGGGAATTTTTGCCTGAATGCATACCTTTCCAAATGTTAATAAATCCTCCAGAAATTGCATTGTGTTTTGATCAGAGAGCTTCTGCAAAAGACACAGCACTAAGTTTCACTGGCGAATACTGTACTGCAGGAGCGCTGTGTCTGACCTTTGTCCTCATGGTCTCCTGATGTCCAGAAGTCCTGGATGTTTGTTCACTCCCACCCTGGTGCCCCTCCCCACCCCCAATAATCATGTTAGTGCACTTATGTGCACCAAGAGTGGGGAAGGCTGTCAGAGTGCTTAAAAGCACAAGAATTTGCTTCAGAGTCCCAATCCTGCTCTTGCCAGCTCACAGAACAATCCTGGTGTCCAGCCAGCAGCATCTCAGTTACGTGAGCAGCCACATGGACCCATACTTCTTAAAGGTCGGCTACCGTGTCCTTGCAGTCCCAATTACTCATCTCTTCAACTTATCCTTGTCCCAGGGTGACCTTCCGCCCATTTGGAAAATGCACTTGTGGTCCCTTTGTTTAAGTCACAAGATCCTAGAGACCTCAATAACTACAGGCCAATCTCCCTACTTCCAATCCTGTCAAAGATGCTGGAGAAAATAGTGAACTCCCAGCTTCGGAAGCACCTGGCATCAGAAAAATTGCTCAACCTGTTACAATCCAGTTTTAGAGCACAGCACAGTACAATCTCTGCTTTAGCCAAGGTGACAAATGACTGGCAGCTTGAATTAGACAAAAAAAACTTTGCGCAGTTTTCTTGGACCTAAGCAAGGCGTTCAGTACCGTTGATCACAGACTGCTTCTGTTATCCCTCCAGAACATTGGTTTGGATTCCCTATCCCTTAAATGGTTCTCCAACTACCTCTCAGACCGACTTCAACAAGTAAAGGCAGAAGGGGAAGTTTCTCCACCAAAACCCCTATTGAGGGGTGTACCGCAATGTTCCATTCTTGGTCCCTTGCTCTTCACCATTTATATTAACAACGTAGATGCCCCCATCAAAGAAGCACAAATACACCTATTCGCGGATAATACAGTACTCTATGCTAGTAGCCCCACACCTGAAGCAGCCTGTAAAGCCCTTCAAAATGAATTTAATCTGCTGCAACATCAGTTTATAAACCAGAAACTGCTCTTAAATGCAAAAAAAACAAAGTAATGTTCCTCTTGCCCCTTCAAAATACAATAAATCTTGCAATTGCTGGGACACTCCTGCAGATCACTACCATTCTAGGTGAGCAGTTGGACTACGTACCAAAGTTCAAGTACCTGGGGGTCTGGTTAGACCATAGACTTACTTTCACAGATCACTTAGAAGAACTTGCAAATAAACTTAGACAAAGACTTGGTCTGTTCTTTAGGATTAATAATCTCCTCACAAGAGATGCTAAACTGAAACTGATTCAAACTACCTTTCTTTCCCTATTGGATTATGCAGACTTTCTATATAGTCAGGGACCTGCAGGTACCCTAGCCAAACTCGATACTCTATCACAGAGCCATAAGATTTTTCACGGGTCTTCCATACTCAACCCTACCCAAAACTAGCTGTATCTTCTGTTCCAAACATATACTACTGTCAATGCTACCTGCTGATACTTTGTATATACTGTATTATTGTATCTCACTTTATTTGTATTATTACTATTTTCTTGTGTGTTGCATCCCATGTATATTGTCCCTTGTTCCTTGTTAACAAACCCAGGTCCACCTCGAAAATGAGCTTGCTCAACGGTGATCACCTGGTTAAATAAAGACTTTGATTGATTGATTGACATGGAACCCAGGTAGGCCAGTGTTACTTTCAGGTCTTAGGATACAGCTGCAGAACAGCTCGTACAAATGGGATGTTGCTTGGAGTACAGCATATATCTGTACATATTTTGGGGGGCTCATTCTAGTAACTAGTATAGTGATTTGATGATTTTAATGAGCATCAGAGCCCTGATGCAGTGTTTGGGGACTACAAATGAATTGTAGTCTCTGTGTGTTCACCACCAAATGGGGCTCATTCTCAGTATTGCTGTGTGTATCAGGCTGTAAGGTTGGCGGAACAAAATGTTTCTTTGCACTTACTGTGCAGTACAAATGTGAACATTTTAGTATATATTTTTTCTTGTGAAATGAGGCTTGGAGGTATTGTGTTATTGGAGAGGGGCACAGTTTAAGTAATGAGATCCCCAACATTACGTGACTCTGACTCCTTTCTTTTTTACAAACTTCCAGTGGGCAGTTATAATGTACAAATGCAGTCTAGCATTATACAGCAGTTTTAATCAGTGGCACATTTCTTCTGCGCAAGTTAAATTGTTTTTTTGAGGTGGATTTGGTGGTACCGTTTTAATGGGCCCCAAAGACCAAGCACCCAGATGTTTGTGTGAGTGTGAGTGTGAGTGTGTGTGTGTGTGTGTGTGTGTGTGTGTGTGTGTGTTTTTGAAATGCAGCCTTAACAAAAAATAACTGTGTTCACAGAAGTGATTTTTTTCTTGGTAAATTGTTTTTTTCACATTATTTCTAAGGTTGTGTGATTTGGCTAAAGTTTGGGCCTCCTTGTTCTTGTACCAATCGTGCAGTTGTAGTCCCTATTTGAAGTAGTTTTCTAACAAAAATGATACAGTAATTGTATTGCATGAGAAATGTAACCTACAGATGCATTCTGTGTTATTACTAAATGTGTTTTAGGCAAATTTGTTGCTTTTTGGCAGTATCTTTGGTCTTTGTTACTTTCAGCACCATGTGCTCGGGGTCCCCTTTATGTTAGCCACCCATACAGTGTAGTTTATTAAAATAAAGAACCTTTCATGTAAACTGTGCTATTGGGATGGTGTATTTCAGTTTTCTGTTAATTTGGGGCTTAATTCAGCAATTATCTGTGTTTTATTTTTTTCAGAGTTTGCATTTTGGAATGCTTTTTGTGTTCTTGTTATTTTATGCACCATGTGCTTGGGGTCCCCATTATGTTAGCCACCCTTAAACTGTATTTTATTAACATAAAGAACCCTTGAAGTAAACTGTGCTGGTGGGATGGTATCTTTCATCCTTATGTTTATTTGGGGCTTGATTCAGCAATTATATGCATTTTATTTTTTTCAGAGTTTGCATTTTGGCCATACTTTTGTGGTCCTAGTTACTTTAGGCACCATGTGCTTGGGGTCCCCATTATGTTAGCCACCCATAAATTGTATTTTATTAAAATAAAGTAACCTCCAAGTAAATTGTGCTGGTGGGATGGTATCTTTCAGCCTTATGTTTATTTGAGGCTTGATTCAGCAATTATCTGTGTTTTATTTTTTTCAGAGTTTTCATTTTTGCCTACTTTTGTGGTCTTGGTTACTTTAGGCACCATGCGCTGGCAGCAGGCCAAGAATTCTCAGACCACCCCTACCTCATGCGATAGTTTGGTACTGTGTTGATTGCCATGGTACTTTGCCATCTTTCTGCTCACAGGGAGTGTTGTTTAATGCTGTTTCATAACACCACCCTTCTTCTGTGACCCGTTATGATTTTCCTGTGGTATTCATGCCAAGGCTTACACACAAACAAGGTGGGGCTTATGAGTGGTTTGGTGCCATTCGTTGTTGAATTGGCACAATATTCCCTGAGCATGGAGGGCATGGGTTTACTATGAATGGTTTATGCTTTATGTGTGAAATAGCATGAAATCCCTTCTTCTGGTGTGACAAGATGCCAGAATGTGCACATAACCACACACATTTGCCTCACATTGTCCAAGGTGTGGAGTTGGGGGAGCACTTGGACTGCAAAATGTGTGGAACAGTGGTTAGCATGGTAGCTGATGATCTACTGCCCCACAGTACATCAGCAATATGATCTCGCTGACTGTGACATCAGTGCTACTTAGGAACAGCAAGCAAATGACTGCCAGCGCACTCGCCTGTGACGTCACTGAGATCATAATGTTGATTTTTTTTATACTTTATATTTTATTATAGTTTCATTTGCAAAACCATAGGGCAGTTTTTACGGTTTAAAAGTTAAGACAGCACATAATTACATCAGTCAGGTACGTAGCAATACATTAGTTAAAGGTCCCAGGACAAGTTACATAATTTACAAAACATTTCATATAATGAGCACTAAGACATTTACAGAAATCATCATCAGGGTCGATATATTTCTAAGGTACAAAAGTAGGGTCTAAAGATGAAATATAAAGCATCCATTTCCTCCATTTAAGCTCAAAGACAGACCATTTATCTGTACTTTTAGTAATTAATCTCTCTAATACATAAATTTCTCCCATTATTCCCCTCCAGCTCTGTATGCTAGAGGGACTCTTCTTCCCCCAGTTTCTAGTAATTGCTTTTTTTGCTGCCAGCATATACGTGATTAACAATAATCCTCTGGGTATTGGGAGATCCTCTGGTGGGACTGAGAGTAATACTAGCTCAGGGGTCAATACAGCTTCCGCATCTACCAATTCTTTTAATGCCTCTAGAATATCTCTCCAGTAACCTGCTAACTGCAGACAGGCCCAAAATACTTGGAACTGATCCGCAGACAACTCTCCACAATCTCTCCAGCAATGGCTTGGCGTCCCAGATGAGAACTTGGCCAGTCTTGCTGGTGTATAGAAAAATCTGTTTCTAGTTTTCCAGGCAAATTCTCGCCAATAGGGGGCTCCAAAAAGTCCCATTGAAAATTTAGTATACTTTTCCCAATCCTCCTTTGATACCTGAAGTAGAAGCTCTTTATTCCAGGCATTCAGAATTCCCTGAGTTGAATTTTTTGATAATTCCCTCAAACCCCTATATATTAGACCCAGAAAGTGGGGCCACAGCTGTCCTCTCCCCATGGTCATGGCTAAAGTAAGCAATGTGGGGGGGGGGATCTGGGAACCTATTAAAGGCTGGTCTTCTACATTCAACGCCCTCCTTAAGTTTGTATAAATTGAAAAGTCTTGTTGTGGAAGATTATAAGTTTCTTGGAGTTTAGTAAATGAGAGGATCTCCCTCGCATCCATCAAGTGGAACATAAATTTAAAACCCTTTTGTCTCCATTGAACCAAAGTATCTTCCTGTTCTAAAGTAGGAGATTTAATTCCAAAATTTAATAGATTAAGATAGGGACCTACTGATTCTAGCTCTCTTAAATGGATGAGTTTCCTCCAAGTCTCCATAGTAGAATCTGTACTATAAATAAGACTAGATCTTTTATTTACTGGGGCATATAACATTTGTAGAAGTTCGCCCCTTCCCCCACCCCATTAAGGGTAAATTCCAAGTTCTTCTAGGGTATGTCATACATTGGGTTATTCCAATTAAAAACTCGAGCTATCACAGTGGCGTATGCATACATCTGAAGGTTAGGCAAATTTAGGCCTCCCTTATTTTTTGGTAACATTAATGTGAACCATTTGATTCGAGTTTTTTTCCCAGCCCAAACAAATCTCACCAAAGACTTATTCCAGGAGGGAAAGTACATTCTATCTGGCATCACCGGCATGGTCTGAAAAAGATACAGCAGCCTTGGAAGAATATTCATCCTAATAAGATCCACCTTAGAATATAATGATAAATGAAGTTGGGATCAATGATGTAGATCAGACTCTATTTTTTGTGTTAGAGGTTCATAGTTTACCATGGTGAGATGCATTAACTGGTTTGGTAACTGAATGCCTAAATATTTTATCTTGTTACTGTTCCAGTGCAGAGGCAAACTGCTTTTCAGTGTCTGTGAGGGGCAGAAGTGAAAGGGGAGAACCTCCGTCTTAGAGGAATTTATTTTATATCCCGAGAACTGAGCAAATTGTTCAAGTACTTCCCATATTGCTGGGATAGAGGACTCTGGGTTCGATACTGACAATAAAATGTCATCCTCATATAAAGCCAACTTCCAAGATTAATTGCCCAGCTGAATGCCCTCAATTTTTTCTGAATTTCTAAGCATCGTTGCCAAGGGCTCAATATAGATGGCAAATAGCAAAGGTGATGGGGGCATCCCTGTCTAGTGCCTCACTGTGACATGATATGAGGTGTGATACCACCATTAAATTTTATATAGGCCCTTGGTTCAGAATAGATTTGCTCAAATCAATTCACAAATTCCTTCAGAAACCCAAATGACATTAGTGTTCCCCACAAGAATCTCCAGGACACCCTGTCGAAAGCTTTACAGGCATCTAAACTGACTAAAGCCGAGGGGGTAGCTGAGTTAGCCATATAATCCATCAAGTAGATTGTTCTTTGTACATCATCTACAGTCTGACGCATGCGTAAAAATCCTGCCTGATTGGATGTATCAGGGTAGGCAGTATAGTCTCTAACCTGTGGGTCCATATTGCCATGTATATCTTATAATCATTATTTAAAACTGAAATGGGTCTGTATGACTCTAAATTTAATGGATCTTTACATGGTTTCAATATAGCTGAGATGGCCACATATGACCATGGGGGGGGGGGGCACCTCCATCCTGCACCTCTAAAAAGGTCTTTTGCATCGGCTGGATCAATTTTGAAAGAAATGTCTTATACCATTCGGCTCCAAAGCCGTCTGGGCCTGGGCTTTTTAATGTTTTAGAATTTTTAACTGCTTTCTGGATCTCTATAGTGGAGATAGGGTGTAGAAGTGAAGCCTGCTGGGATTCAGATAAGTGTGGGAAGTTAAGGGGGAACAAGAAATTTTTTATATCTTCCTGGGAGAGGGGTGTAGAATTGGAGTACAAATCTGTATGCTATTGTTGGAAAGCTTTCAGGACTGCAGGAGTTTTGTTAAGAATATCTCCTGTTAAGGGGTTTCTTATCTTTGCAATAGTGGCAGTCTGCTTAAATCCTCCAGTACATCTAGCTAAATTTCTGGCACCTTTAGGGCCTTCCTCATAATAGTATCTTTTAAGATATAATAAAGACTTTTGCGTCTTATAATCTAAAATGGATTGTAATTCCGATTGAATTTGTCTAAGCTCAAGTTGTGCAACTCGTTCCCCTCTATCTCTCATCTGCTGTAATTCTTGTAATTTATCTTGTAATAATTTATATCTGGATTCTCTCTGTTTATTTAGTCTGGAGGAATAAGAGATAATCTCTCCTCTAATCACAGCCTTCAGAGTATCCCAGAGGATAGTAGCTGAAATAGAAGGGTCTGCATTCTCCTCTAGGATTTGCATGATGCTATCTATGATTCAGATCTTAAACACTGAATCCTTCAGAATAGAAAGATTCAATCTCCATAAAGTTGTTTTATGAGTTTTGTTTAATCCCCACCTTAATTAAGAGATGTATATGGTCTGAGAGGAGGCGAGCTTCTAGGGATATATCTTGAATCAAATCTAAGTACTCTGTAGATGTAAAAAAGTAATCTATTCTAGCTGATGTGTGATATTTAGGGGAGACAAAAGTGTGTCCCTCCACTGAGAGGTAGAAATGGTGCCATATGTCTGTAAGACCCATCTTAGGTATCTGGGTTTTAAAAGTTTTTGAGTGGGAGTAAACTTATGTTGTTTAGGAAAAGTAGAGTCTTTCTGCAAGGCCCTTATTAAGTTAAAGTTGCCTCCTGTCAGCATTACCCCCTTTTGCTTTTCAAGCAGTCTATTAAAGAATTGTCTGTATAATGAGGGAGATGCTCCTGGTGGCAGATAAACACTCACCATTGTCATGTCAGCCTCATATAATCGCCCCTTGTACTATGACAAAATGCCCATTATTATCTGAGTAAACCTCCCCTTTAATGAATGGAGTAGAAGCTGGATTCAAAATTGCCACTCCACACCCTTTCTCTGACTTACTGGATGAAGAAAAAAGTGTATCTGCCACCTGCAGCAAGCTTAACATGTTCCCCTTATGACAAATGTGTCTCCTGTAAATAGATACAATCTGCATTCTGCTTCTGCAGATACTGTTGTAATCTAGCTCTTTTTATGGGATGATTAATTCCATTAATATTTAATGACAATATCTTAGTTGTTTCTAATACCATATTATGTTTTCATTTAATAAAGCATTAATGATTATTGCAATTTCTCCCCTCCACCACTCCTGCCCTAGTCTCCCCAAGGATCCACAAAGTCTCCTTTATGTCCTAACAGTGGTTCCACCAGAAAATGTCTTATCTTGTTTTAGATATCTTAGCATCTGACCAATGCTATGTAATCTAACTAAAGTTTCCTCACTGCCCCTTAACAACCAAAAATAACTTATTATCTCACTCATAATGATAATTAACCACTGTAAAATGCTAATGTAAGTGGTGTATCCACTAATCTGGAAGGATAGCTGTCCAGTAATGATTGACAATAAATCAAAAACATATATACATATTAGTATTGCTTTTAGTATTATTCTGTGCTGTATAAGCTTTAGGACTTCCAAAGGTGGGGAGAGAAAGAAAAAACTCCAAATTTCCAGTAGAAACTGGTCCTGGAGCATTTGAACTCTCCCTAAATGTGAAGGGAATCCCTTAAAATAGTTGTTAGGGGCCTTCAAGGAGCCAATAAACTGTTCCCCTTTAAATAAGGCAAAAACAATATAGGGAAGGAGAAGATAACTCCAAAGAAAACCTTTAGGGATGTCCCCCAAAAGCAGCACAGAGCTTAAAAAATGGCTCCCTTCACTTTTCCCTGCTCCCCCAGCTTTCTGAAACATGTTTTCCCCATTATAGTACATTGATTATCGATGGAAGAAGAAGGAGTTTACAATTAACATGATCAAATAATTATATCCATACCTTCTAGACCACCATTAGAAGGCATTTAGGTTATTTAGGTACAGGCTGTTACTTATCTAGCAGTTCGTGTAAAGTAGTGTCTGTTCATCATGCAGTCACCTATTCCAGGCTCAGAGCAGCTTGTTAATATAGAGAGTACACTTCAGGCCTGAAAAACAGATGGTGCAGCACAAATTTTTCAAACTCTCTCTTCTCCTGCTCACTCAGCCGAATGAGCTTCTCTGTAAGTTTCAAGTATTGTCACTTTTTTGCTTCCCTCCAGTAAACTGCTAGGGTAGATTTGACTGTTCCCAGTACTTGTTGTTTTCTCTGGCCCAGATATTCAAACTGAGCCAGGCTGTGGCGCAAGCCTGGGCGCAGCTCAACTTTGTTGCGCAGGGGTGTGGCCTGGGCGATATTCAATGGAGCTACGCTATGGCGCAGCAGCTTTGAATATCACACCCTGGCCACCTCCACTGTGCATGGCACAGTGGTACTGCACCAGCGCAAGTGGCCAGAGTGGAGCATGGAGATGTGCTGGCGCATGTGCCATTGCGCCATGCACAGCACCTGCGATATTCAAAAGGGGACATGCAAATGGAGCCATAATGTATACAAGGTGCACAGGGGGCCATTTGCATCTCATTACAGCCCCATTTGCATGCCATTAACATGCAGGTGCGCCGATCCCCGACGACTTCCACCTGGCACCCTGCCAGGCAGCAGCCATCGGGGACCGATGCCCCCAGCAGCCCAATCGCGGGCATTCGTGTAAAAAAAAAAGTCTAATATCCCTGGTGGTCCAGTGGACCTCTATGTGCCTGATCCAGGCATCAGTATAGTCCCCCCCTGTCCAATATCCCTGGTGGTCCAGTGGACCGCACTGAGCTCAATCATGGGCATCAGTAATAGAACCCCCCAAAGTCCAATATCCCTGGTGGTCCAGTGGACCAATTGGTGCCCGATCATGGGCATCTGTACCTCATCAAATACCCCTAATACCCTGGTGGCCTAGTGTACCTCCCACCCCACCCACCCACTGAGTCCCACCACCCCACTCCCACCCCTGTCAGCGGTGGGTGGCAGCACCCTGCTGCCTGCTGCCCGTGGCCTGACTGACAGCTCAGTAGGCTGCGCCCATTGGTTCACAGCATGAGCCAATGGGCATGCCAACTGCAGAGTCTGAGTCAGTCCAGATATGTGAATGAATTCATTCACATATCTGGACTGAGAAAATTATATGGATATGGGGGACTATAGTGATGCCCACGATCTGCTCTAGTGCGGTCCACTGACCACCTAGGAATATTGAACTTGGGGGAAGTTTGCTACACGGATGCCCGCGATGGGGCATGGGGGGGCACCGCCAGGTGTGGCAGGAACTTGGGTGGCCACCCACAGGTGGCAGCTGCTGTGTTGTGCCCTGCAATGTGGCAGCTCACCTGTGGGTGGCAATCACTTGTTCCTTTTTTTTTGGCATAACTTTGTGCAGGCACAGGTAGGGGTTATTCATGCATGACTCTGCACATCCCGGGCTGAATATTGGGCTGTGCAGGTTATGCATGGGCACACCCCCCCCCACCTGTGCCTGCATATATTACTGATGCACTCCGGCACATCGGGATTTATGCGGCGCACTTTTCCCTTTGGAATATTGCACCGGGGCGCATCAGTAGGTTGTGCATGGCTCAACACTGTTGCGCCATGCGCAGCCCTTTTGAATATCTGGGCCCCTGTTTTCTGTTCAAATTGGACTGCCAGCCAACTTGGCATTTTTCTGGATTGTTGCCACCCCAACCTCATTCAGGAAAGTGCAGGCCCATTTTTGTAAGTTCTTCTTTTGCTTCTTGTGCCGTGGAGAACTCCCTCTTTCCAGTAGGCAGATGAACAATTAGCCGCGCTGGATATGGGGTTGTAAATTTGTGACCTGCTGCTTTCAGTACTGGAAATAATGGTAAATAGGCACATCGCAGGCGAGTAGTTTTTGGTGCATAGTCATGACCAAGATATATGCAAGTGAGGCCATAGTGAACTTTCTGGCACCGCCATGCTGTAAGCAGAATATGTTCTTTTGTTGCATAACTGTTGAAACGAAGAATTACTGACCTTGGCGGGATATTTGTAGAGGTAGGTTTAGGTGTCAATGCCCTATGCACTCTCTCGAGCTGGAGGTTGAAATCTTTTGGCAGTTCTAGGGCTGTGCGTAGCAAAGCTTCAGCAAATTCCTTAATGTTAGTCCCCATAGAATCTTCAGGTAGGCAATAAATTCTGATGTTTTTGCGACGTGCTCTGTTCTCAAAATCTTCTTGGCGATCAATTATTTGTTCTTGCATTTGCTCTCATCTGCTGTACCATTAGTTCCAGCTCGTCCACTCTATTCTCAGTTGCCATCGCAGTTCTCTCTTGTTCATCTACTCTCTGCTCCAATTGTATCACATCTCTCCATAACTCACTGTACATTTCTTTAATTTCTGCATGAAAAGTAAGTATCTCTTAGTATATTAGGTCAAGTTTTGCCTTCTTCGCTTTGGCTTTTGGTTGTTTCTGCTGATATCTAACCAGGCCCCATGTAAGATCTGCAGAGTTGCGGTTATCTGATGCGACTGAGGCCTCCGATTCGGTTCCATCAGCTATCTCCTCCATCATGCTATGTTTTGTTGCAAAATTCAGTCTCTCTCCAATACTCTACACTTTCCGCTGATTTTAAAAGGCGAAATCTGTTGAAGAAATGTGGAGAATTACAGCCGAAGTGCAGTTTTTTTAGCTCGGGGTAGATGCAGTTCACTTTCTAGGCTGCCATTATTCGGGGTGGGGCAGAACCGGAAGTCCACTGAGATCATAATGCTGATGATGTATTGTGGGGCAGTAGAGTTGTCAACTGGCAGTCTAACATCTGTTAAATACATCCAGCACAGTATTATCACATCACGACTTTTTGATGAGAAAAGAAATATACTTCGGAGACTAGAAAGCTACTATGGACTACTAGTTCAAATTTGTGATTTCCTGTCTGCCTGTTTTGGCTCCAGTAGCTCTTTACCTTTGAGTCTTGAAGTGGAAAACCCTTACCACGTTCTCGCATGTGCATCTTATAATGGTTTTTAAGAAACATGCAGTGTTCTATGTGTTCGCCAAGTAGGAATCCATTGCCACTTTCTTGCATGTGTGTCTTATAGCGGTTCTTAACAAAATGTTGTGTTCTCTCCTCCTTAACTGTGTGTTGTTCAAGTAGAAAAGCATTGCCACTTTCCTGCATGTGCGCCTTGTAACAGTTCTTAACAAAATGTAGTGTAGTCTCCTCCTTAACTGTGTTGCCATTGCTAATGCAGAAGTCCTGTATACATACTGCAAGAATTATCTAACCCAAAGAGCCAGCCAGTCAGTGATGGGTGTAGCCATTCCATTCGCCCTGTCTTCTGTTTTGGTAGCAATGACATTAAACGAAACATGCTTGGTAATATTAAAACCATACCAGGGATCCACCAAATACAAAGTGTATAGTCAATGAAAGCAGGACTGGTTGCAGTCAGAGACTTAACATGCTTCTGTAGACAACGTCAATGACAGCTACCATGTGACAACAAAAGGTATGTAGGACAGTGGACAGACAGTCAAGCATTTAACGACAGTTTCTGTGCCCACTTCACAAAAGACCCCTGTTTGTCTGCTGCACACTGAACAGTCACATGAACCAGTACCAGAATCTTCTGAAACCAGTGGTCACTCAGCTGAAACTACTTTCAGTATCCCTATATCAGTGGCCATTTGCACTAATCAGAATGGCATTGCCTTTAATGATGTAGCTCCCACAACAAGCACCCAAACTGATCTTCCAGAGGACCCATGTGTTCTGCTACCTGATACCACCACACACAATATGCAGCCAGCAAAAACAAGAATCACGCCCTCAGGCCCAGTTGAAGTCAACAAACGGTATGCTGTTTATTAATCAAATGCATTCTACATTTGTGAGGTCACAGCAGTACATAAGCACCTGTACACCTTCAAATTCTTGCACCAGCTTGGGGATTCAACATTTTCATGGTAACAGCTTTATGACTATGACAATGTAAAACATACTCGAATATTTTATGGGCTACTACAGCTTCAGGGAGGTAGAAACTTTAAAATTAGCACTGAAGTATGGAAGAAATATGTGGAAAGTATTCCAGACTGAGGCAGAAATGGGATTAGGAGTGTATTGGAGCTTGTCACAAGAGCTGAAAGACATGGATGTTGACCAGAACAATTAACAATCTTTTACAAATTAAATGAAATACACTTAGCTAAAATGCTTTGAAATAATTTTCATTTGTTTGCAGGACAAGAATAGTTTGTTTTGCAGCCATACACAATGGATGTAAATGCACTGCAGGGCAGGGAAGGCTGATTTGAAACAGATCTTGTAAATATTTTACATTTGTTTTGCTTGATGTTGGATGGTTTGTATTGTGTAATGAATAGTGTTAGCATTAAGTAATGAATGGTAGCTTTAATAAAATCTTTTCCCCTCAAAAAGGTCTTTGGTGTCCATGTTACTTGTGCAACCTTAAAGATGCATTAACCTCATGCCCAAAATGTAGTGTAGTTTCCTCCTTAACTGTGTGTTGCCATTGCTAATGCAGAAGTCCTGTATACATACTGCAAGAACCATCTAACCAAAGATCCAGACAGTGATGGGTATAGCCATTCCATTTGCACTTTCTTCTGTTTTGGTAGCAATAACAATAAACAAAACATGCTTTGTAATATCAAAACCATACCAGGGACCTGCCAAATACAAAGTGTAAAGTCAGTGAAAGCAGGAGCAGTTGCAGTCAGAGACTTAACATGCTTCTGTAGACAACGCCAATGACAGCTACCATGTGACAACAGAAGGTATGTAGGACAGTAGACAGTCAAGCATTTAACGACAGTTTCTGTGCCCACTTCACAAAAGACCCCTGTTTACCTGCTGCACACTGAACAGTCATATGGGCCAATATCAGAATCTTCTGAAACCAGTAGTCACTCAGCTGAAACTACTTTCAGTATCCCTATATCAGTGGCCATTTGCACTAATCAGAATGACATTGCCTCTAATGATGTAGCCCCCACAACAAGCACCCAAACTGATCTTCCAGAGGACCCATGTGTTTTCTTACCTGATACCACCACACACAGTGTGCAGCCAGCAAAAACAAGAATCACGCCCTCAGGCCCAGTTGAAGTCAACAAACGGTATGCTGTTTATTAATCAAATGCATTCCGCATTGGTAAGGTCACAGCAGTACATAAGCACCTGTACACCTTCAAATTCCTGCACCAGCTTGGGGATTCAACATTTACATGGCAACGGCTTCATGACTATGACAATGTAAAATGTACTCGAATATTTTATGGGCTACTATGGCTTCAGGGAGGTAGAAACTTTAAAATTAGCACTGAAGTATGGAAGAAATATGTGGAAAGTATTCCAGACTGAAGCAGAAATGGGATTAGGAGTGTATTGAAGCTTGTCACAAGAGATGAAAGACATGTCTGCTGACCAGAACAATTAACAATCTTTTACAAATTAAATGAAATACACTTATCTAAAATGCTTTGAAATAATTTTCGTTTGTTTGCAGAACAAGAGTAGTTTGTTTTCCAGCCATACGCAATTGACTTAAATGCATTGCAGGGCAGGAAAGGATAATTTGAAACAGATATTGTAAATATTTCACATTTCTATTACTTGATGTTGGATGGTTTGTATTGTATAATGGATAGTGTTAGTATTTTGTAATGAATGGTAGCTTTAATAAAATCTTTTCCCCTCAAAAAGGTCTTTGGTGTCCATGTTATGTGTGCAACCTTAAAGATGCATTAACTTCATGCCCATATAAAAGAGTTACCAAATACCACACCCCATATTCATTGGTAGAGTACACAAGTTAAACCTAATAACAATATTTCCTAATATGAGTTACAAAAACACACATGCACGTCACAATTCTTTGGTGTCCCTTGTTACGTGTGCAACTTTCACCACCTGTTTTCTTATGCACCGATCAGGAAGTTATCTCCCAATATAATCATTTAATAAGTGGTTGGGAGCAGCATCATAAAACACATAACAAAATTCATCTACTTTGGGTTTTAAAAATTGACACTCATGTCACACTTTGGTAACCCCTTTTCATGGAGTTGCCCAACTACAATAGCAAAACACAGAGGCCCAGATATTCAAAAGAGTTGAGCAATGCGCAATAGGGTTATGCCTGCGCAAGTCCGAAATTGTGCCATTCTGCGATATTCAGCAGGAGGCAGTTGTGTCCCCGAAATCATGCTGAGCAACAGCGCAATGATAATGAAGGCATGTGCAACCGAAGGGAGGAACCATGCATAAATGGCGCAGTGCGATATTCAAAGACTTGTGCCATGCGCAATAGGGGAGCAAGCGGAAGTTGCGCCATAGCGGAAATGAGCCAAAATAAAAAGGAGCAAGGGAGAGGTGCAAGAACGCTACAGGGAAGGCACATGAGGCAGAACTCTAGCCAGACAGACAGGGCAGGAGGGACAAACCAGGCCAGGGAAAGGACACTTTGAACAGCCAGGCACAGGGAAGGTGTGGGGAGCCACAGCTACTGCAGAAGGGGGAAGTGCCATACAGCACAGAGGCCGGCACAGGCAGGTGTTCCTGGTTCAGGGGGAGTAGCAGTGAGGACAGTGGGGGGAATACAGTAACAGCTGCCGGGGGGGTGAACACAAGCCAGGGACATGGCCAGTGCCACCTTCCAGATGGAGGCCGTTATGAGGGGGTGAGAAGGCGGGTGGCAGGGGGGCGTGGCCGTGGAAGGGCACGTCGGCGGTATGCCCCCAACAGACAGTACTGAGCCCGCACCAGCTTTGAGCTGTACACTGAATCTGAGATTGTGGGCTGGTACCACCTGAATAGGGCAATTCTGAGGTGGCTCTGTGAGCTGTGCAGTGATGTGATGCAGGCACCCACACGATGGAGCCATGCCCTGTCAGTGGAGACTAAGATAACAGCCTGCATGTGCTTACTCACCACAGGTACCTTCCAGAGACCAACTGGGGACACCACACGCATAACCCAGTCGGCCACATCATGCCCGTCACCCAATTCCTCAGAGCACTGCTGCCACATGCTGCGGAGGTCATCCATTTCCCCAGCACAGCGTGGAGGCGCACAACAAACATACAGGAGTTCCACAGGGGTAGCATGTATGCCTGGCATGCTAGGGGCAATGAGACTGCACCCATGTGACCATATGCACACCATCTGGCCCGGAGAACGCACTAATCGCAAGGGCTGCCAGCATCAACTGCCAGGGTGGTATGCGATGCCAGGGGGCGCATAATCAATGTCTGTGCCATGCACCTGGGGGAGCACATGATTCTTTCATCTGGCACCAGTCGGCACTGTGCCACAGATTCAAGAGTGGGGACATCCCCACTGGACACCTACTGGGTGAGTATGCAAACCACATGGACAATCATAGGACCTGGGGGGGCATGGCCAGAGATGGCATGGGTAGTGGCCTTCATAGCCTGGGGCAGGGCGATGCTGATCACAAAACTAACCTCTGCCCTCTACACACAGGTGACAGTGGATACCCACTCCATCCCTGGCTGCTCACACCCTACTAGCGGCCCTTGACCCTATCACAGCAATGCTACAATGAGGCACACGCCACCACACGCAATGTCATCGAGTGGGTGTTCAGCATGCTGAAGGCATGTTTCCATTGCCTGGACAGCTCTGGCGGTGCCCTACAGTACAGCCCCTCAAAGGCCTGCAGCCTATTCCTGGCCTGTTGCATCCTGCACAACATGGCCAACGAATGTGGGATAGCCATACAGGTCGAAGAGGGGGACAGTGATGGGGACGATGGGGACGCCGGTGATGATGGTGATGGGCAGCCCCCCTTGGTGGACCCCTTACTGCTTCGGCTGGCACAACTGCAGCAGGACACCATCACGGAGGAGCACTTCAGCACACCCAGGTAAGTCATGGGGCCATGCGCAACCACCAGTGGTTAAGGCATAACCCATAAACATGCATGGACACACATAAGGGGTGCATGCCATCAAGGGAAGTGGCAGGGCACAGAAGCACACACACAACCAGGGATGGGTGAGGATTAACATGCCACACGGACGGACACACACACATGCTCACACACAATGCAACAAATGTGCACAGAGGGCAGGAGGCACACCGACCTAGAATGCACACCCTAGCAACACACATGTCCACAGGCCACCACGCCCACTGCCTGTCCATGTGCATGTGTCAGATGCTGAGCACCATTGCACACTGGTGTACAGCACAATGCAGGCATCATCATGCACACACAACTGTGGACAGCAGCCAGGAGGGTGTGCAGATGGACTGTGTGTCCGCTTGCAGAGCCGGGTACCCACCCATGCAATGCCTGCTGAAAGACACAATGCACACAGGGCAGCAACAGACAGTAGCCGTGCTGGGAGACAGGTCAGTCACGTGACACAGTGCCCCGGCCACCACGGATGCATGGGCAGCCCCGCCGAGACCCGCCAGCACTGACAGGCTGACCACTGGCCTCATGGGGTGGCACCGATGGTCCCCAAGGGGTTCCACTGCGTGAACAGAACCATGCTCATGCAGGGGTCTGCAGCACACCAAACATGCCTGCACCAGGAGTGCTTGGGATGCCCACAGCTGAACCCGGTGTCAATAGGGTGGGAGTCGCACAACGCTGGGAACGGGGGGGTGGATAGTGCATTGCATGGTGTCCGTGATGCATGGGCACCTGGCTGTGTGCCCATTGTGGCCATGACAGCAATGAATGCCTGTGCATGCCTGTCAATGGCAGTGGTCACATCCTCCCGCAAATGGTCCATCCCTACCAGGATCAGTGCGGTGTCCCTGCTGTGATGCTCCTCTGCCCACTCCAGAGCCACATGCAGTGCATCCATGGACATTGCAAGTCGCATCTGCTGCTGGACCGATGCTTGCAGTAGGCGGGTGTGCTCATCCAAGAGGTCATCAGCCTCCTCGGTATCCTGTCCCTCAGGGTGTGCACGGCCCCAATGATCAGCACCCCTTGAGGGTGGGTGCTGCACACCAGAACCAGGTCTGGGCATGTCCACAGGTGGTGCACAGACGCTGCCGCTGAACCCTGTACCCCCAAGCCCATTGGGTGACTGCTGATGCTGTCCCTCCGGCTGCCGCTCCCCAGGGCTCAGTGGTGCTGCCGCAGTGGCTGCAACAGTCCCACTGTCCTGAACAGATACCAGTGCTGCCCCACTGGTGCTGACAGGCACAGCCTGGGACTGTGCTGACACGCAGGCCTCCACGGCGGCACCACCCACAGCCATGGGCGCGAATTGCCCTGCTGTGTGGCCATCCCGTGGCACACATGTGTCACTGCCATAGCCAGTCATGTCATCATCACGGTGATGGACTCTGCACCGGCCACAGCCACAACATGCTGGCATCCATGGGCGCCAGCAGGCTGGGACACTACAGCAGGGCTTCCTCCACACCTGTTACAACGACATCAGTGTTGGACAGCAGGTGACTCCACTGTCGCCAATGATCCACTTATACCTGTGGGTGGATGGTCCCTCCTCCAACTCCAGCTGACTGTCCGCAGTGGACTGGGCCCACCACCGCTGACCATGCAGGCGCTAGGATCTGTAAGGAAAGCAAAGTTGCGTTAGTCGTGTGACCTACCCTGCCCCACATAGACAGACCATGACTTACCATGCAGTGATGGGCCACCACCTGTCCGGAAGCCACTACCCGGAACACCCTCAATGGCACTGTGCTGCATGCTTCCAGCAAGCCTCTCCTCCTGTGGGGTCAGGTGTAGCACCTCCGGCTGTCCCCCACCTGTCGCAGCACATGCTGCCCTGATGGCAGCCACCTTCTCCTTTATCCTCCTCCTGTCCGTGCCCATCTTTTTCTTACACTCCTGCATGGAGCTCTGGTGGCTGCCATGCACGTTCACAGCACATGCCAGCTCCTCCCATGCAGCAGCATGGGCTTGAGGTGTTCCCCACCGTCCACTGAGAAGTGGCTCCTGATCCAGGTAGGCCTCGAACAGGGCTTCGGTTTCGGCCTTTGTAAAGTTAGGCCTCCTCCTCCTCCCACCACTGTTGTCCTCCTCTCCAACAACTAGCTCAGTCATTATGTAGCCAGTAAGAATGGCAGTTGTTACCTGTGACTGTGCAGTCCCATGCATGTCCCTGAATCCATAGTCCACATTCCCAAACAGCATGCAACTCACTAATAGACTGCAGTAACCGACTATGGCCACTGCAGCACATTGTCGCACTTTTATAGCGCAATCCATGCAAATGAGGCGAGGAGCAACTTTAAGTAGATGCAAATTGCAGTGCTGCACCATTGAATGGCTGATTAGATGATTTGCATATGATGGCTGAATATCGCGCTGTTGCGCTTTGAGCTTTGTGTTGAATATGCTGAGCCAATGGCGCAGTTCTGTGACATGCATAGTACACACCTCACTGCACATGCCTGGGTTGCTGATGCAGGCATCTGCTGCACTGATGATGTGCTGTGCATGGTAGGAAATGCAGGGCACGGCCACCATTGTGCCAGTGGCGCTATAGCGATGGTCACTACATGGCGCTGTGGCACTGGGCCATCATAGGTGCAATGGGCCAATTGCTCAGTAGGCCACTATGGCACTGACACACAGGCAGCCAATCGTGCCACAACGCTTTGTGTTTCAATGGCACTGTGCATGGCCATGCACCAGAGACCCTTGACCCTGTGCCCGACCTTTGCCCCCTAGGCGCCATGTGTCAGGCATGGGTGCACCTCTATTGCGCTGTTCGGTAACAGCGCGATAGGGAATGGCAGCGCTGTACCGTGCAGCATCTACATGTGGGGAGCCATGCTGCAGAGCACCATATTGCCTACTATTACTGTGAGAATGGCACGCAGACGGGCAGCGCAGTGGTCTGCGATAGAGATAGCCAATGTGGTGGCAATTGTGGAGCCACACCATGGGCCTCTCTTTGGGGACGTGCCCCTGGACAGGGCCAGGACCCAGGTGTGGCAGGAGGTGGTCACTGTCCTGGAGGAGGCCACTGGATGGGGGAGGAGTGCAGAGCAGTGCAGGCACCGCTACGGGGACCTGCGGAGAAGGGCGCCGGAGCTACTGGCATGACTGTGAGCACATGCCAGGAGGGGCACAGTGCCACGGCCAGGTAGGGGTTCTGTTAACACACTTTTATTGTCCATATTGGTAACAGTGTTGTATGTGTCCAGCACATAGGGGAGGGACCATCTGGGGTTGGCTGTGGTGGTGTTCACAGGTTGTTGGGTTGGTGGATCTGGCTGGGTGGGAGGGCACACACCTGGGGCAGGGGGACTTTGCTTCAGGATTGTACTGATGTTCTTCTCTCCTTGCTTGTCCCACAGGTCCAGAAGAACGCCGCCATTTGAGAGAGGAGTGGCGGAGGGAGGAGGATGGTGCAGCTAGGTGGGACGAGGACCATCACTGCCCACCTGACTGGCCCAATGAGGGTGAGTGCCATACATCCATGATTATCATTGCATGCTGTGTGACAGGGTGGGCAGCGGGGCATGGCCACCATACATAGACACCACTGCCATGTATTCAACTTGTTACAGTCAACACTGTCCAGTGGCAATGCATGTCTGGGAGTGCATCAATGGTGGTCCATGCGTGCACCGGGTACATGGTTGTGCCACTGTCTTTGCACCACATAGCCAAGTCACTAAATGGCCACGGTGGTGCTGTGTGTGACTTGGCCGGTGGGTGTGTGCAGCATTCCACATGGCTGTATGTGCCTGGGTGGGCAGGTCCTGTGGACATGATCACTGCGGGTGGTCACACACCATCACAGTGGTATGTCCCATGGCCGTATGCCATGCACAGTGGGTGGGCTGTATGGGGTTGTGCATTCACATCTATTGACTGTACTCCCTTGTCCTAGGTACCTGCCATCTACGGGACATCAGGGAGGTGCTGAGGGAAACACTACTCGTGGCCAGGGCATTGCTAGACATCCTCAGGCAGATAGATAACACCGGGGTCCTGAGGAGGCACAGAGGCCGGAGGAGTCAGAGCGGGGAACGGCACTCCCGCTAGGGATCTATCAGTCCCTGTATTCCCTACCCCTGGACCCACCCTCACACCTCCTTTCTGTCCCATTTGTCCACCGCTGCCCCTGCCCCTACCCACCCCCACCTTGTTTGTTCCCCCAACCTTGTACATAGTTTTGTGATATTGTAAATAGTTGATTTTATATTTGTTCAATACATTTAATTTTGATATGAATACTGTGGTGGTCTCTGATTTGCAGTGGGCTATAGGTGCTCAGCTGCAGTGGTGTGCATGGTGTCAGGGGTGGTGCAGTCATGGGTATGTGTGTGTGTCCATGGGGGAGGTGACTATGGTGTGGGGGTAGCTATCAGTCAGTATCTGTGGTGAGTGTGTTGTGCCCTGTGCACTGGATGACTGTGTGCAGTGGTCCATGGTGCATGCTCTGTGTCCATGGCGCACCCATCAGCCCGTCCATGGCCTGTGCAGCTGATACACATGCATGTCTGTGACCTGCATGGTCCACTGGCATGTCAGTGGTGGCAGTCCCTGCAGGGTGGCCACTGTACCCATCACTTTGCTGGGTTGCCTCCTGTCACTGGTGTGGTGCATGCCTGGCTTGGGTGGCACTGTGGCACCACAGTCATTGTCCCACCTCCATGCTGTGCCTTGTGTGTGTTGCAGGGGATGTGCCCCACTGTCTGTGACTTGTGCTCCCGGGTGACTGCTGGTGGTGTACAGGTCCACAGTGCCTGTGCAGGGTGGCTGGCACTCCAGTGCCATGGAGGACTGTGGGTTGTGTGTACACAGCTTACATGGGCCCACAATGGGGGCTTGGTTGCCCCACCACTGCATCCCTGTGTTGTTGTGCCCTTGGGTATGGGTGGGTGTCTGCCCATACACTGTGTGGCATCCGGTGTGGGGCATGCTTCCATGCACCACTGTGGGTGGCTGTGCTGGCTGTTGTGGCCAGAGGTGGGTCAGGGTGTGTCACTGGACTACTGTGCAGGGTACTGTACCACTGATGGTGGTGTCAAGGGCATGCCCTGTCCCGTGTGGGGTACCTCTTGTGCCGATGCATGGTTGGTCTCTCAACAGTACCTCGGGGGGACTGTGCATGGTGGCACTGTGTCTGCTGTTGTTGCATTGCTGTGTGCTACCACCCACTGATGGGTGCTCATGGTGGGGCTGGCTTGCATGGTTCTGTGGTGCACTGGGTTGCAGTGTCACAGTGGGGGTGGTGGCATGCATGGGGTTTCCTGCAGTGGTGATCAATGCTCATGGGGGGTGTCTTGAGGTCATGGTGCAGGGTGTGCTCTGCACTGGGGGGATGGTGTGGCACAGGGTGGTCTGCCCTCCTTGTGTGCCAGTCACAGCTTGCCAGGGGGTGTGATTGGACACCATGGCTCGGCTGTGGGTTGTTTGCTTGTCTCCATGGGCCAGTGGTTATTCCAGCCCTGCCCCAGTTGTGCAGTGCTTGGGGTGTGGGGGGACGATGTCTGTTCTGCTGTGTGTTCCTGTGCCCATCTGTGGCATGGGTGGTGGGCCCCTACCTCCCTGGTTGTGCAGTTACATTACTCTGCTGCTGGGGGGCGTCCCTGGTTGCGCTATGGCACCTCTGGACTGCTTAGCTGAACATCCCTTGTTGCGCTATGGTGTATCAGATCTGCTCAGCTTCCCCTCCCTAGTTGCGCTATGGCACAGGTGGTGCGATATTCAGTCGTCGGCTGTAGGCGCAATTTGGCCTGCTCCATTTTTTAATATCGCATCTCTTGCACATGAGCGCAATAGACTTGCGCTTGCTCCTCCTATTGTGCACTTTTTGGGTGCAGTTTGAATATCTGGGCCACAATATATATACATTAAAGGTAAAGTCAGGGGCCGGCCCGCCAGCGCAGCGGTAGGGTTACCGCTCACGGCGCCAGCGACCCGGGTTTGGGAACGGACTCGGGGAACTGGAGGGCCAGCCGGGGGAGGAGGATCCAGTGCCCAGAGGCTGCTCTCCTCCTCCGGGTGGGGTGGGGTGGGATGCAGGTCCCACTGCGACACCACCACCTGGGTGACCACGGGTGGTGATGCAGTGAGGACTGCATGCAGCAGGGAGGGAGGACGTCTGCCGGGAGCCAGAGCATTAGCATGCTGTGATGTGCGTCACCCCTAGGCTCTCCTAGCATGCAGACATCCTACGGGGATGGGCAGAAAAAGGAAAAATACCCTCCGGTGCTCCCTGTAGATGGAGCTTCAGGCCCCGATCCCAGGGTCCCTGCTGGCACGGATGACTGATCCCCGATGAAACTCAGTCACTCAGGGCAGTGGAAAGGGGGGCCCCACCTCGTAACCGCCTGGGGGTTAAACCAAGGCAGCATGGGGGGATGACTGCACCCGATGCCGACAGATGAGCAGGGACGCACAAGACTGTAGGAGACTCCTGAAGGTGAGGAAGCACTGGGGTGAGAAGGGGATGTAAAAAAAAAAGTATAAAAAAAAAAAAGGTAAAGTCAGGAAATAAATGGACAGTTATAACCAAAGTGTCTTGCACTAAATAATTAATTGCTACCTCAGTCTTTCAGTTAGCAGATGGTTTAGGCTAAAGTTACCTATCTTGGCAGATGTGTCCAAAATACCAAGATGACTCTTAGAAGTCCAGAAAAGAGCGTACCATCCAAGTTCAGAACAACAGTGTGTCTTCCAAGTTCAGAGCAAGAGTGTGCCAGTCCCTTCAGCCAGCTTGGCAATATCAGAGTTAAAGTCCCACCTTCCTTGTGACGTCAAAGCACGAGGTCATTTTTAGTCCTGTAATTAATTTGTAACATGCAGCTGCCTAGGCAAACAGGTCAGGTTACTACTGAATTGGAATCTGCAAATACAGCAATATTTATAATTATAAAAAAACAATCTATTCTCCCCATTTCAGCATGGTTTTTATGACAGGTTACGATATCCCTTTGATCTTTCAGGAAAACAGTCTGAGAACCACCTTTCAACATCGTCAGATTTTTGACATTGACTAGGAAGCATTCTAGCTCCTGTCACCTCGTAAAAAGGCAACATTTTCACTTCAAAGCATCAACTCTCTGAGAACATGACTTTATGATTTCCACACAGGTTTTGTCAGGCATGTGTTGCTTTCTTTAAAGTTAGCTGTTTCCTTCCACTCAGAGAGAACAGTACATTTCCAAAAATCCAGTATCCCAGGATGCCTTGTGCTGACTGCTATGTTTCTCAAGCAGAAGTCAAAACATATATTTATATCAAAATTATATACACATAACTGGCAGGCGGTGACTCCTGTCACGCTGCCCACCACAGCGTAAGGCAGAAACACAAAGGAAATCTACCAAAATGCCAGTACAGACAGAACAAAAACAGAATGTGAAACAGTATTAGAAATGCCACTTCCATAGAAAACACAAGCTTGCAGATTCAAGGCAGTTCACCTTTAATCTTTTTTTTTTTAATTGTTCAACCAGGAGTGGCACACTAAACTGAAAGCTTGTTTATAGGTGTGACCTGGGAACACAGGAAAGTTAAGTGACTTGCTCAGGGTCACACAGTATACAAGTGGGGACTGTGGGATTCAAACCAAGGTCTTCAGATTTGCAGCTCAGAGCCTTAAACCACTGTGCTATACTGCCACCCCAGATTTGAATTCCTTGATTCCTTTCTTTCCCCATTGTGATTGCCAGTTTGAACTGGACGTGGCCAGAAATGATACCTGGCAGGTATTCCCACTGTATGACTGCCCCATATAGTAGCTTGAATTGGTATAACTAGTCAATTCTTGTTTGGGTTGTATGAACTGTGAAGAAAAATGAATAGTCCTTATGGTAGGGTTCAGGGTCCTCCAAGTTTCTGTCAGTCCCAATTCCTTTGCTTCTTGCTGGACTATTTCTGCAGCCTTATGAATTTAGTAGGGGCAAGTGAAGGATCTCTTCAGGGTATCATGTAATATCATATGATTTCTACATGAGTTTGGCTAAGCTGCAGGTTCATAAAAGGGTCTGGCAGTATAGCCTAGAGGTTAGAGTAACGAGCTGTGAATGAGCTTGGTACATACAGCAGACAGACCTGGGTTTGATTCCCACAGTCTCCACTTGCATACTATGTGACTCTGAACAAGTCTCTTAACCTCCCCATTGCTCCTGGGTCACCCCTGAAAACAGGCACCAATGCCTAGTGGACCTTACCTGGTTACCAAAGGCTAAAATAAATAAAAAGGTAGGCTATGATAATGGCGACAATGACTGAGCACTTTTAAAAAGGGCGACTCAGTCATGGCACCTGTGCACGGGGCTACTGGGCAGGGAGGGGCTCAGCGAATATAGCGACAGGATGTTGCTATATACAGTATAGACACGCATGGGGGTGGGACTACGGTGTGCAACAGGTGGAAGGGGAGGTAAGGTTTGTGGAGTGTAGTGCAGCGGTGGGCTGCCAAGCTGGCCATGTGGAGTGGTGGGTTGGTGGCAGGGTTGGGAGGGTGCTGGGTTCGATTCTGGGTGCATGCTCATTTGTTGCGCAGTCCAGGAATTTTTTTTTTTGTAAGTCTTTTTGCACACACCCCGATATGTCCCCCGGAGTTGACAATCCAAGTCTTCGGTGCCCTTTTGCTGTGTGCCAGGAGTGTACATCGCCAAAATGATTTTCGGTGATGTACACTCACTCTACCTTTCCGAGATCGTTATTATGTTTGTTTGTTTAAAACTTTATTTTTATACAGGAATATTTGATTAGTGCAAAAACACTGTTTACAATCAAGTCCTGTGTAAATAATACATAAATAACATCAAATACACAAAATACAAAACTCACAATTACAACATAAATAACATTATCCATAACATACACACTCACATTCACTCTGCAAATATTCAAATAGTTTACTTTTAAAACTAACAAGGCTAACTATATTCTGCAAATACTTAGGCAATTTATTCCATGATGAAGCAAGTCTATTCTGTAATTTCATTTCCCCTATATTACTACAATATTTAAGTAATGGGACCCTATTATCTGAATTTCTTGTACATAGACTATAACTATCCAGGGTCTGCAACTTAATATACTTGACTAGTGGATGATTACTTTTGGCATATATTAACCTATGACAATTAATTAACCAGGATGCAACCAGTTTAACCTTTCATATAACTTACAATGATGCATTTTATATTCACCCTTAATAATAAATTTGCCTAATCTATAAACTGTTTGATTAACTTGTTTTAACACTCTCTGTGAAGCAGTCATATATATTGACACCCCATAATCAAGTACCGGAATTAGCATTTGCTTAACAAGTTTTTCTCTAGCTAATTTAGGCAATACATTTGTTAATCTTCTAAAGCACCCAATCTTTGATTAACTTTTTATCTGCATATCAACATGACTTTCAAATGTCATACCAGAATCAATGTACATACCCAGATTCCTGTAACCTTTAACTTCCTCAACTTGAGCGCCATTTATCAAATGAATATTTAACTGTGATTGTTTTTTCAACTTATACCCCAAACTAAACATCATACACTGGGTTTTATTTGCATTAATTAGAAGGCCAGAGTTATCCATCCAATTTTCCAATGAGATTAAATCTCTCTGCAGCTGTAATTTAACATTTCTCATATTATCTGCAGAAACCAACAGAACTGTATCATCCGCATATAATCTTACCTCCCCATATTTTATTGTTTGCGCCAACTCATTTACATAGACATTAAACAACAATGGGCCTAGTATCGATCCCTGGGGAACACCACGATTTATTTCCCCAAGGCTCGACACAAGGTCACCATTGATGACACACTGTCTACAATTTGCTAAATATGATGCTATCCATGTTAATGGTCCTTCCTCTAACCCTACTACCAAAGTCTTTCTAACAATTTTCTATGCTGTACCAAATCAAATGCTTTGCTGAGGTCCACGAACACCGCCCCAGTAGCCTTTCCATCATCAAGTGATGTTACCACCAGATTTTGAAACCAGCAGGGCGCCTGCGGACCTCCCTGCCCTAAACCCATGTTGTTTATCTGATAATATTTCATTCATTTCCATGTAGTGACTAAGTTGTGAATGAACACTACGTTCCAATATTTTCGATAATATTGGAAGAATCGTAATTGGTCTATAATTAGCTGGCACATTACTATCCCTTCCCTTAAAAACTGGAATTACCTTTCCCACTTTCCACATATCAGGGACTACTGAACTTGTTAAACTCCAATTCAAAAGATATGTTACTATTGGTGCCAAGATATCCGCATCAATCCTCAAAAATCTAGCTTCAATTCCATCTTAACCACCTGCCTTACTTACATTTAAATTTTGTAGTTGTTTTCTTATTTCAGCTATACTTAAGGGTCTAAAATTAAACTTATCAACTTGCTGTATCCCATACCTCTGTTTTTGTTCAGCAATTAATTCTATTACAGATATAGCAGCAGAATAATGACATGGAACCAAAAAAAATGAATATTTAAAAGAGCTACAGGCTGATAATATAAGACACTTTGCATCATTACCCACCTGACAGCATCATCACTAGTAGTTCTGGTTAACTTGAAAGGCAGATTGTTATGTATCAGTATAATTACCCCGCTGGAGTGGTTAGTACAGTATATGAGGGGTAAAATGCTTTTCCAATCCAACCTCTAGCCAGCATTCTTATGTTTTGAGCTTTTTTAGGAGGGTTTCTTGCAGGAAGACTAGCTATTTCTTTTCTTTCTTTAAGTAGTTGATCACTTATTTCCTCTTAATGGGTGGCTTAGACCTTCAACATTCCAGGTCAATGTGTTAGAAATCTCACCCAGTATCAAGTGCTATTTGGAGGGCTATTCCACTATGATGTTGCAGTCCTGATCAGAGAGAGGGGGTTCTATTTTGACTGCACACTGGTGTGTTGTGTCCAGAATGCTGTGATGTACCTTTGAGCTGATTAACATGAGCACAACAGTATAACAGGCATTTGTCAATGCCAAAAGTTTGCTGCGTTACTTAAGGAACAGTACAAGGAGGTGCTCCATAGAGTTTAATGGGGCAACTGGCAAAAACACAAGGGACCCAGCATTCTTTATCTTCCATTTACAAATTGCAACACTAACCAGTTTCTTTAGAAAACATTTTTTTTATTTATGATTTTAAAACCAAACACAGATATTGAAGAGGTGTAGCACCAGGGAGAACTCCACACAAAAGACCAATGTTTCACGTTCCTTCTGAACGCTTTCACCAAGGTGTATGTGCACCACATAGTGTTCAATAATTATACTACAATTCATTATCACCAAGATCTAAAAAATGTGCAAATTCCTACATTTTAATTACAACCAACAATTAAATAATTCTAAAATGTGGGCAAGACCTATTATGGACATTATTTTTCCTTTTCAAAAGACTTTCCTTCTAGTCAACAGAGGAATTTATATTAGTACAAAATGTATATAAAAGTTATACTTTTTCCCCCATCAACGAATGATTTGGGGGGGGGGGCGAGTTAGGTATTTCACTTTACATTTTAAAATAATAGCATAAGGATTACATTCCCAATTCCAGTTCTTACTATAATAATTTATTGGCACAAAATCATCCTTTTATTACTTCACATATTTCCTTCCAAATGTATTTATAAAAAATTTATTTTTTCTACAGCAATCATAACAGTTTTATTTGATCGTTTAATTCCGGCCATTCTACGGCTCCCAACTGGTATATCCAATAAGCTTCTCTGTTAACTAATCTATCTTCCACATCCCCCCCTCTTGGTCCCAATGACACTTTATCTATACCTATAAAGAGAGGAATATGCTCAGAGTCCTCCCTTGTACCATTTATATGTTGTGCCATTGCGTATTTCAAATCCTTATTTTTTATTGCCCGCATGTGTTCCCCCATTCATTCCCTAAATTTCCTTTTTGTCCTGCCCACATAATATACACCACAACTGCATGACAATAAATATATAACATTCTGAGTATCACGTTATAAAATGTAATATTTTATATTTTCTTCCATCTTTTGGGCTTATAAAAAAATCTGTTTTACTTAACACTTTACAGTATTTACATCTGCCACATCATGTACAACCAAGAGGTAGTGAACCAAGAAAACTTTTTTTATCTTTTGGCCGAAAACCCCAAGGCATACGTCTATGCCTGTCACTGGCCGCAGGGTGGGGGTGGAATGGCATGAGCATTACAGCCGATGATCCCAAGTCATACACCTCAACACTCCAAATTTTCAACATGGGCTTTTTATGACCCCACCTCATGAACAGTGGCACTATCATTTTGTTACTCAATCCTGAAATTTGATTTTGCACATCAAATGTACCATTTGGTGCCACAGGTGTGAAAACACATTTTGGGTAGGATGTGAAAAACAACAGCTGTACTGTTCATGAGGTGGTGTGAAAAAATAGCACTTTTGAAAATCTGGAGTAAAAATATGAAAAATTGGTGAAGTTACGAGCATGCGTGGAAACTGTGCAATGCACGCCTCTAATGCAATAATTGTTTTGAATTTTTTTCACCAAATTTTCAACATGGCCATTTTTGGACCTCTCCTCATGAACAGTGGCACTGTGATTTTGTTAATCTGTCCCAAAAGCTGATTTCCCACAGCGACCATGCCATTCTGTGCCACAGGTGTGAAAACACATTTTGGAGAGGATGCGAAAAATGACAGCTATACTGTTCATAAGGAGGGGTAATAAAATGGCAATGTTGAAAATCTGGAGTGAAAATATTAAAAATTGGTGCAATGCATGCTTGTAACAGTAATATTTTGGAATTTTTTCACCAAAGTTGCAACATGGGCTTTTTGGGACCTCTCCTCATGAACTGTGGCACTGTTGTTTTGTTAATCAGTCCTGAAAGGTAATTCCATGCAGCAACCAGGAAATTCCCTTTAGGGACTGAGAAACGAAATGACAGTGCCAGTGTTCATGAGGTAGGATCCCAAGAACCCCATGTTGAAAATTTGGGTCAGAAAGCCCTAAAAATGACTGCGATATCAACCTAAGTTGAACCCTCCTCCCCCCATTGACTCCCGTTATAGGGCTTACCGTGATTTTCTTCAGTTTGTGGTCAGCGTTTGAAGAGTGCAGATGCATCCTGGTCCACAGAAGATCACTGCTCCGACTTCGGAGATAAAATGGGGTGGGAGGTGGGGATTAGGTGTGCAGGAGGAGGTCAGGATGGGAGGGGTGGGCAAAACGATGAAGGACCGTTTTCTTTTTTGCAGGTTAAATTAAAAAAAAAAGACTCTTGGAGACTGTTTTCTTTACTTAAAGGTAAAAAAATACTTTTGGCACACTGGGGTGGGCTCTCAGTGTGCCACATGTGTTTGTGGGGGCCTGATGCCAACTGGGATTGGGCACCCCTGACAGCAAAGAAATTGAGCTTGGGGGTGGGGGCACACTGTGGTGCAGTCCCAGTGTGCCACATGAGTTTGGGGGGGTCTGATGCTGATGGGGATTGGGCACCTCCGATGGCAAAGAAATTGAGCTTGGGGGTGGGACATCTGACACAGAAGTGGACATCTCGGTGTTGTAAAAATATGACAACTGTCTCGGCACACTGGGGTGGGCTCCCAGTGTGCCACAATGCAGAGGGAAGGGGGATACATACCAACACAGGGATTGGGCACCCCAGTGTTGGCTTTCCCAGGGAGTGTGTGGTTTCCGCACATGCAAAGAAGCAGTGGCGCTACTGCACATGTGCGGAATCGGCTGCATTCCACACATATTTGTTCCGTGACTGAACAGCTGTTCGGCGGCTCCTTCTTTTAAAGTTTTTGAACACACTACTTGTAGCAATAAGTTCAGAGCATGCAGGCACGGTGAACTTAAAAAGGAGTCAACATGACAAGAGGGGAAAAAAAGGATCTTGCGTTGATCCAAAAATGGAGTGGGTAGTTAGCCAAATAATTGGCTCCCTGACTAGCTGAGGGTACTGTGCAGTCCAAGAGCTAATGTGCGACTATAAACAATGTTCTTAGACCATGCTCTTCCAGCATCAGTCACAGCTCTAAATTGAGGAGAGTAAGCATTGTTGGTTCTAAGGTCGGCTTAAGTGAGTTTCAATGGCCAGGATAAAGCCAGGCTGTGCTCCTTCAGTGTACTTAGGTTAACATACTGGGCTACTTCCAATATTAGACCTGGGTATCCACCATCTTAATTACTCAGCAGTCTCAGTGTGCCTGGCACAGTTAGTCCAACTGTGTTCTGTCTAGTGTGTATTGGTTTGAATTTGTCTAGTCTGCATTGCTTAAGTGCTGCACATCTCATCCCCTCCCACATGCTTTAATGGGGGCTGAAGGTATTTCTTTGTACTAAAGTCCAGAGACAGTTGAGGTGGACAGAACCACTGCTTTTGGAGCCATACCCTAACATATGCCAGGGCAGTCGATGAGAGATTCAACTCTACTGTCACCTTCCATTCAAATGATTATGGCCATCTGCTGCCCCACACTGTATGGCACAGTTTCATATGCAGTTAACTTGATCCCTGGGCCACAAATCCTGTTTGATAAGGGTCCAGCTATGTCCAACCCCCATCCTTCCCATTGTAAAAAATTACATTTCAGTAACACCTTCTGAGCCCTATTATCAAAATACTATCAGAACTGGACTTAAGAAAGCATACAATACACTCTGCAATGGTCTTTCTTGCATCTGTTGCCAACTAGGTTGCAGAGCACCTGGAATAAGTTCTGGGGTGCCTTCAGTCCATTAGGCCGCACGTTCATGAGCAAACCACAAAGAACACGGGGGGGGGGATCCACTGAAGGGTTGAGGCGCTAGGCGCTACTGGTTATTTATACAGGCTCCTTGCCGTCAATAAAAAGCACTTGCAATAATAGTTTTACTACCTGAGTGCCGTGCTTTCTTTGCTTTTTGCTATTGTTTGAGCTGGCTGCTCCACAAAGGGCACCACCGCTTCCAGTGCGCACACAATTCCAGTGTTTGTTGCATGTTCATGAGGCCAGGTCAGGAGTAGCGGCTCAGTGGCTCAGATGTGAAGTGACTCATGGAGCTACAGCAAGCGTTAGTCAATTAGTGAAAGCAAAAACTCACAGTTCCAGTGTCCCAGTCCTAACTGCTGTTGACTACTTTATTGTTACAGGGTCTTTCATTGTAGCCTTAGGTCAGGGTCCGTGTTTTCTGTGATTCTGAGGCTGCAGCAACTGCCGCAGAAACATGGTCCAGCTGCAGAAACAAGCCTCTGCCACAGAAACAGCATTTTATGGTGCAGTAAAAATGCCTGTCACCACTGAAAACCCCAACTAAATGCCTAAAATGATTGTGAGCAAGTTTAAAATGGCATTAGTGTGGACTGTTGGCAGCTCCATTATACATCCATACCCCACGGGTTACAGTAGTCAGTGAGACCACCTCTTTCCAATCCACTGGCACTCAGCCCTGAAGCGTATGACCATTATGGCCTTCTATAAGCACTGAGGGAACTTCGGGAAGTCTATTTCACAAGAAAGATTGGTGGTTGTATTTGCCAATTGCAGAACTGTGGAATGAAAATGTATTAGTAATTACTGCAGACAAAATATGAGAGGTTTTCTGGACCTCTGTCTAAAGTAAAATGGTCAAGCTACTCTCTAGCCTCACAGAGTGGGAGAGAAGAAGATATGGAAGCCAAGTGGCACTGACACAAATGGCACCACCGGTGTTGAACGGTGCGAGCAGGAGGATGCAACTAGAGCAGCGTTACAGCACAAACTGTCACCACCAGGCTTCAAACAAGTGGGTGAGAGGGAGCCATTGGAGGACCACTGTTTTGCAACAGGCAGTACTGGTTTTCAAGCAATTGGGCAGGCAGGGGGAGACATTCTCAGGAGCATAGCTGTGGTAAAGCAGCACTGGGCAAGTAGGAGGGAGCATGGAACAATAAAACAGATTGCAGTAAAAAAAAAAAAATAACCCTTCAATTCCCCCATGCCCTACATCCAATTCAAATCATGATGTCATAATTGCTTTGCATTGCCTTGCTTGTGCATCTGTCAAACTGCCCCAGGCTGCCTTTTCCTGAGCATTCTTTCTAGGAAACTAAATTTTATTTTGGGGCTCATTTGAGTTGCCAGGGAATGTAAAGCCCATCACAGAATTGTCGCAGAATTACTTATAGCCTGACAGCAGCAAGCATGAGGTCCTGCCTCAGAATGTAGGTCCAGTTTGCCGCAATAAACACAGGGCCCTGCCTTAGGTTCATGCAGTCTTGGTGTTGACTCTGATCAGCATGCCATCAGGTCACACTGATGCACAGTAATGGCTGGAAGGCTATTTTGGAAAGCATTTAGAGCTTTGTAGATAAGAGTCCTTTAATTAAGAGTACTTTCCCTTCCCATTGTTTAAACACAGCCCCAATACCTGCAGAGTGACCTGGGGTGTATGGGCAGTTGTTCCATCACAGAGTAGGGTATTCGGCCGTTGGGATCACTGTGCTGCACGCACAAATGGGGAAATGGTGAGGGGGAAACACGAGGCAGCAGCCCGCTATGTTGTCTGTGGGGAAGGGTGATCGGTGCATAGGTCTCCAAAGGGCTAATTCAGTTCCTGTATTTGAAGCCATCACAAACGCGATGGCTAACAAGGTATCTGTGGAGCAACTTATCTTGGGCGACTTCAACATAAACTGGGCCCAGGACCCCGGCCAGGCCTCGATGTCCCTGACCCAAGAAGTAGGTCTGACGCAGGTCATCTCTGAACCGACCAGACTGAATTACAAAACTGGGAACCACACCACCCTGGACTGGGCTCTGGTGTCTAATCCCACTAATATACATTGTGCGGGCACAATGGCAGACTCCTTGAGTGACCATTCCCCGATTTTCTGTATATGGAAAAACAGACCACCCAAGGTCCAGCCAAGAATTCTCTCTGCCCGAGACTTCTCCAAATTATCAGAATTACAATACAATTGCTACCTAAGTAGCCGGAACGGGAACCCTATAAATCTCCTCCCAACTCTTACCGAGGCCTTGCAATACTTCCAGGACGAACTAACCACAGCTGCCAACCACTTCGCTCCCATGAAGAGACTGAGGGCTAAAGGCAGCTGCTACAAGTGGTGCTCTTGTCAGCCGGCAGCACCCCACCCGCCTGCCGCCCCGCCGTTCGCCGACTGACTGCTCGGTAGGGCTGCATGCCCATTGGTTCAGAGCAAGAGCCAATGGGCGTGCAGCCTATACCGTACAAGGCAGTCCAGATATGTGACTGAATGAATTCAGTCACATATCTAGACTACTGTACAGTATAGGCTGCATGCCCATTAGCTCTTGCTCTGAACAATGAACATGCAACCTACCAGCTGTCCCGGCTGACAGCAGTGATGCTATTGGCGAGGGGCGAGGGTGGTGGGGCTCCGTGGGTGGGTGGGGTGGGGGGCCACTAGATCACCAGGTGAGTGGACCTTGGGGGTTGACTCTAATGCATGAGATCGGGCCGCAGATCCACTGGACCACCAGGATATTGTCTCTTTGGGGTTGACTCTTATACCCGTGATCGAACCGCAGTCACTGGACCACCAGGGATATTGCTCTTTGAAGGTGAACTCCGTTCTGGCCGTGATCGGGCCAGTGGGGGAGGTTTCACACATTATGCCTGCGATCGGGCCAGTGGGGGTGGGAGTGTGTTCTGTGCCCTTGGTCAGACTCAGAGGGTTACTATTATGCCCATGATCGGGGCTGCGGGGGCACAGGGAAGAAGTGGAGGCCACCCACAGGTGGCAGCTGCTGTGTTGTGCCCTGCAATGCGGCAGCTCACCTGTGGGTGGCCCTCGACTTGATTCTTTTTTTTTTGGCTCAAAGTCGTGCAGGCGCAGGTTGGGGGTTGTGCCTGCACAACTCTGCACAGCCCGGCTGAATATCGGGCTGTGCAGTTTATGCATGGTTCCTCCCCCTCCGGTTGAGCATGCCTTCATTAGCATTGCGCTGTTGCTCAGCATGACTAGGGGCGCGCAACTGCCTCCTGCTAAATATCGCAGAATGTAGCAATTTCGGACTTGCACAGGCGCAACCCTATTGCGCATGGCGCAACCCTTTTGAATATCCAGCCCATGGAGTTTAAGAAGCAGAAACATTGGCTTGTCTTTAGGTGCTGGGGGAGCTCTCAGAGCCCAGTGCACTCTATTGTTTTTAACTTTGCCCTTGTACCCCTCCGTCTTGAGAAACTCAATGAACAGTTTTGAAAAAAAAAAAACTTCCAGATGGTCCCCCTCAAGTCCTTCTGGAACTCTGATAATTTTGATATTTTATTGAAAATTGTGGTTCTAAAGGCAGTCAACTATGGACAAGAAGGTAACTATTACCTTTTTGTGCCTCACAACCAGCACTCCCAAGGGGGCGATGCTATCATCATTTCAGCTCACCCTGTGTTTTATCTGCTCAACTCTACTTTCCAAGTCAGTAAGTTTTTTTGAGAGCTGGTCCTATCAATTGTTGTATGTTTGTTTGTCATCTACAGAGGCAAGTCCATTCTATATTTCTTTGCAGAATGAGGTTTTATTGGGAGTCGACTCTGGCTCTGCTTTGCATGATCATCTTGCCACCCACTCCTCCTTTTGCTGCCACTTCAGGATTTGTGGCCTGTGCTGCTGTTGACTTCGGTGGCAATTCCTCCTGAAACATGCAGAAATGAGCAATGCTCTGAGTTCCCTCTGCACTGTTCAGATGCTGCTTTGCTTTCTTGCCATTTCTCTTGGGTTTGCTGGCCAGGATGGTGATTGATGTGCAGGCTATGTGGACTTTATGTGTGCTACTGACTTGGACCTAGTGCCAGTACAGTATGTGGCTACTGTTTGGTGGCCATCTTGGAATTCATCTTAGAGATATAAATTGGAATATTAGTAAAGCATTTGACACTGTACCACACAGTCGGCTATTTCATAAACTAAAGACCCTAGGCACAACTAGAGGTATGATAAAAACTGAGTCCAGATATGTTTGCAGAATAGGAAACAAACAAGATTTTTAGACAACTGCGTCTATTTTATGAACACGGCCACCCAGCATTCATCCCAATAGTTAGATCACTTAGTAGGTAGTCTAAAGTCTAAGCATGATTGCTGAAACTTGTACCCCAAAAATGATACATGCATCTAAATTAGACACATGCATAATATTTTGCTGTAAAAAGCAGCAAGTGTTGCAAATGTGTTGGATGTTTGAAAATTGGCCTCAAGCATCCCGATCTATTTGGAGGGGCTGCAGCACACCTCTGAAATACAGATGTGAGTGCTGTGTTTCCCCCTTTGAAAATCCCAGTCAAAGGGTCTTAAGAAATGGTAACCTATCAATATGGAAACAAGTGACCAGTGGCGTACCATAGGGGTACATCTTGCTACCTACAGGGTTCAGTATATATTTATAAGTGACTTGTAAGTGGGTAGATTGCCATGTTTGTTGATGACACCAAGATGAGGAGAGTGATTATATCAAAAGAAGAATGAATGAAATGCAGAAGGAGCTAGATGAGTTTTGGAAATGGGCAGTAAAATGGCTGATGAACATCAATGCTGAGAAATGCTAAGTGATGCATTAAGAATGGAAGCACTCAGCACTACCTCAGCAAACATTCTGCAACCCATACCAATGTCTAGGTGCTGCGTTTATTGAACTGACAGTTGTTAAAGATCCCTGGGTCTCATTTGAAAACAGTGGGCAGAAGAGGGTTTTCTGTCACAATGCTAAAACATTGGAACACACTCCCACTGGACATTGGACTGCCCTGCAATGACCAGTTTTGAGACATGGTTAAAAACATTCCAAACCCAAAGTTGAAGCACTCATGATGACAAGGAGCCAAGTGAGGTCTATAGTAGAGATGTGAAAAACTGACAAACTTAGCTTCATGAATTAATTTGCACACACTGCCAAATTCGTGAAGTGTGAAATGCTGACTTCACAATGTTTTTGGCAGGTGAAATGGCTCTTTTTCAGGTGAAGTCATGCAAATGTTCTGGTGAAGTTGGAACTTCACCATCACTTCACCTGACTTCACCTGAAAAAGTGCAATTTCCCCGAGAAAACTCAATGCAAAGTGGCAAAGTGGGCAATTCCTGAGGTTATTCGAAAAGGTGAATTTCACAACTTTGCCAGAACTTTGTGGGAGAAGTAAAACTTCACAACATCTCTAGTCTATGGTCAGGTATGATGTCCCAAAATGTATTTGGACTACACGGATACACCATGAAACCTGTGTGACTCATCAGGATAGCAGGAGTAAGTAAAGGCTGCTGGCCAGTCACGGGGCTGTCAGGTCACACCTTTTGGGGCAATATAAACTGACCATCAACTTAACTTGTGACCTGGCCACCGCACAAGTAAAGGCTGCTGGCCACTTACAGGGCTGTCAGGTCACACCTTTTGGGACAATATAAACTGACCATCAACTTAACTTGTGACCTTGCCACCGCACAAGTAAAGGCTGCTGGCCACTTACAGGGCTGTCAGGTCACACCTTTTGGGACAATATAAACTGACCATCAACTTAACTTGTGACCTGGCCACCGCACAAGTACAGGCTGCTGACCAGTCACGGGGCTGTCAGGTCACACCTTTTGGGGCAATATAAACTGACCATCAACTTAACTTGTGACCTGGCCACCGCACAAGTAAAGGCTGCTGGCCACTTACAGGGCTGTCAGGTCACACCTTTTGGGACAATATAAACTGACCATCAACTTAACTTGTGACCTGGCCACCGCACAAGTAAAGGCTGCTGGCCACTTACAGGGCTGTCAGGTCACACCTTTTGGGACAATATAAACTGACCATCAACTTAACTTGTGACCTGGCCACCGCACAAGTAAAGGCTGCTGGCCACTTACAGGGCTGTCAGGTCACACCTTTTGGGACAATAAAAACTGACCATCAACTTAACTTGTGACCTTGCCACCGCACAAGTAAAGGCTGCTGACCAGTCATGGGGCTGTCAGGTCACACCTTTTGGGACACTATAAACTGACCATCAACTTAACTTGTGACCTGGCCACTGCACAAGTAAAGGCTGCTGGCCACTTACAGGGCTGTCAGGTCACACCTTTTGGCATACCTGTCAACTGTCCCTGATTTTCAGGGATGTCCCTGATTTTGCCTCAGAATTTTACTCTGTCCCTCCTAAAAATTGTGTTTCCATGACCAAACAGCGGGGGTAATAAGTACAAACTAATGTCAAACATTAAAGTTACAGGCTTGTTTTTCTTTAGAAAATGCATTTTACACTAAGCCCTTTATTCTACCAGCTTCCTGAATGGATATCTCCAATTTTGAAGATGTGTCCCTGATTTTGGTCCTTTGTCCCTGATTTTTTTAAGCCTTGTCCCTGATTTATGAGGCAGGAGGTTGAGAGGTATGCCTTTTGGGACAATATAAACTGACCATCAACTTAAACTTGTGACCTTGCCACTGCAAGTGCTTCACCTTTTGTTTTTGAATATTCAGTGTGGGCTGATGGTCACACTGTGTGTGTGTGTGTGTGTGTGTGTGTGTGTGTGTGTGTGTGTGCACGTGTGTGCCTGTATGTGACATTTGTGTTTGTACATTTAAAGACAAGGCAGTCTTTTGTTAGATTTCTCAAGGGCTTTTGACACTGTGCTACCCTGGCCAATACTTTACAAGCTGGGTAGACTAAAGGTAAACCCTTATATACTGAAATGGATTGGTAATTGGTTAGCTAATAGAAGACAGAGAGTGACTATCAATGGATTTTTGCCAGCAGAGGGAGAGGTGAGCAGTGGAGTACTGCGGGGTTCAGTGTTGGGCCCTGTGTTATTCCAACTATTCATTGCTGATCTGGGTCAGAACCTGGAAAATAAACTGACCAAGTATGCAGATGACACCAAACTTGGTGGTCCATGTGAAACACAGAAAGACAGTGAATCAATACAAAATGACTTTGATCAAATAATTAATTGGGCCTATGAGTGGGGGATGAGTTTCAACACTAACAAACGCTTTGTGTTCTGCACTAAGGGAAAAAAACAACAAAGAGGGTTACCCTTTTTAAAGGGCAGACCACATTGTCCACAGGTCCAAGCCAAGTGTGTGCGGGCCAGAGGCTGAGGTCTGGGAAAAGGAACGGGGTGGGGGTGGGAGGAGGAGGGCCGGGGGGCGTTTGGTGAGATCATTAAAGAGGAGGAGCTATGAGGTCAGAGCTGGAGCGATGTAGGAAGCAAGGGCTGGCTGAAAGAGGCAGAGGGGTGAGCAACAGGGTGCTTAAGGGCAAACACAGGTCCAGGCATACCTCTCAACTGTCCCTACTTTTCAGAGATGTCCCTGACTTTGCCTCAAAATTTTCCTCTGGTCCTTGTAAAATTTGTATTTTTGTGACAGAACAGTGGGGATAAAAATCACAAAATAATGTCAAACATTAAAGCTACAGACATGTTCTTTTTCATAAAATGATTCTTAACCCAAATCCCCTTATTCCATCAGCTTTCTGAGTGGATTGCACCAATTATTAAGATGTGTCCCTGATTTTGGGTCTTTGTGCCTGATTTTTTTAAAGCCTTGTCCCTGATTCATGAGGCAAGAGGTTGAGAGGTATGGGCCAAGGGAACTCACACTTTTTGCTCTGAGAGAATTTTCTCTAAGAAGCACATCAGTTTGGCAGTTATTCTGAGTTAACTTTATTTAATTTGAGCCAGTGGGCTGTTTATAGCCAGGTATTTGGAGTTAATTAGACTGACTGTTTGTATTTGGAGGAGTTATCGTGTTAAGAATTAAAAGTTTTAAATATATACAGGAGAGGGGTTGCAGCGTGGACAGAGTGCCAGCCACAAGTAAGTATTGAGGAGTTTCGTGAAAGAAGGTTTTATAGAAGACAACTATGGCCCCCAGGAAGAGCAAGCCTACCAAGGAGGAGTGTTACCAGGCAGTGATGGAACTGGTGTCTAAAGCAAATCTATTGCTGAAGGCTGTGGACTCACCCAGCCCTGGCAAGGGAAGGAAATGAAAAGGGGACAAGCAGCAGGGAGGGAAAAATGACAAAAGGGAACCAAAGGCTGCACCAAGGGTCCCTGAGCTCATTCCAGAGTCGGTCAGCCCAGTACCTCCTCTTGCTCTGGTGCCTGTCCTGTCACCGGCCCCTGCTCCAACTCCAATGCCCGAGCCTGCTAGTCCAGTGGACCTGGTTCCTTCTGCCCCGGTGGCACTGCAGAACACATCACCAGTGCCTGTCAACATCCAGCCAGCTCTGCTGGCGGGCCCCAGCTCCCAGCCAGGCTCACAACCAGGTAATAGTGAGGTCACACTGGAAAGCAATGTGAAGGAGTATGTGGAACAAATGCTTAAAGCTATGGGGGGATAGTGGCTTAGGCCAGTTGGAAAAGGCACTGGGGGAGCTGAGGAACAAGGAAAAAGGGGAGGGCACAGGCACAAAGGGGGGCAATGGGGAAGAAGGGTTTCAGGGCCAAGATTGGAGCACCCGGTGTTAGGATCGGGGACCAAGTACCCATAGCCACCAAAGAGAAAATTTGGAAGGGCGAATTTGGGGATATCTTTGCTCTGGCCAATGTAGACATTGTGGATAAGTACAAGGAAAAAGAGAACTTTGAGAAAAAGGACATGGCCGCGGCCATGGTTCTTTTGGGAAAGGGGGAAGAAGAGAAGTCAATGAAGGGAAAAATGTGGGACAATTGGTCCACAGGTTTTACATATTATATGGCCATAGTTATTGAAGAAGCCAGAGTTAGCTACCCCCATTGACATATTTGCTGATTATAAAGAATGCTTATAAAAAAGGAGGTTATAGTTGGCTGAAGTACGATGAGAAGTTCAGAAAGAGGATGGCACATTTTGGGGACATAAAGTAGGACACCAGACAGATTGACCTATGGTTAGAGATATGTATGGGGTCCATTGGAACTGAGGGTGATGGGGACAAAAATGTTGGGGCAGTGGTAAAATGCTGTTGCGGTTACAACAGGGTGTTTTGCTCCTGGCCAAACTGCAGTTTCCAGCATGCCTGTTTCAGGTGCTGGGGCAACCACCCAGCTTCCAGGTGCAAGAATAGCTGGGAAAAAGGTAGTGCTAGCCAAGATAACTCACACAATCAGTCTTTTCAGGGCAATCATGCGGGATTCAGGGGCCAGAAGTGGGGAAGGGGGACCCGGGGCAGGGGGAGGTAGGGATCGATACCACTACAACCGACAGCAAGATAACTAAGGACAAATGTGACTGGGGCTTTTTACCTGGCACACACCCCATTAAGGTGGAGCTGATGCAGGAATGGCTGATGCCGTACCTGGACAAGGAAGCAGCCACCATACTATTGACAGGTTTCTGGGACAGTGTCAGCCTGTATTTAAAGGGGCCCTTAAAGAGACAAAAGCGAAGGACTTGAGGTCAGTTAAGGGGAGGGAAAAGTTGTTGGAGCAGAAGATCCAGAAGGAAATAGTAGCTGGCAGGGTGGAGGGCCCATTTGGGTGCCCACCTCTGCCACATCTGAGGATATCACCCCTGGGGCTGATACTGAAGAAACAGCTGGGGGAATTTTGGGTGCTATACCACCTGTCCTACCTGGATGGTGATTTGGTTAATGATCACATCAGTGAGGAGGACAGCAGGATGACGTACGTTATTTTAGAGGAGGCAGTCAGGCTGATTAGGGTGTCACAAGGAGCATGGCTGGCAATAACAGACATTGAAGTGGCCTTTCACCTGCTGCCGATCCAGCCAGAAGACTGGGACCTGTTGGGTTTCCAGGTAGAGAAGGACTGTTATTTTGACAAAACCATGCCCATGGGCTGCTCTATTGCCAGTGCGACATTCGAAATGTTCAGCACATGGTTACAATGGGCCTTTCAAGAAAATTGGGGGTACCAGACAGTGGTCCTTTATTTGGATGACTTTCTATTAATAGGGGAAGGGCAGCAACAGACAGAGAGGATGCTACGGGATTTTGAGGCCTTGTGTCATGACCTAGGGGTGCCTTTTTCCCCAGAAAAAAATGTAGGGGCCCAGTCAGAGCATTGAGTTTTTAGGCATTGAGATTGACACTTGGGGGAGTTATTTTGACTGCTCGAGGTAAAAGTGGGGAAACTAAAGGCATTGCTGGGTGCTGTTAAGGCCCGGCGGAGGGTACAGCTCCAGCAGGTGCAACAACTTATGGGACACTTAAACTTTGCCTATAGGGCAGTAGCACCAGGCTGCACATTTACACAGTGTCTGATGAGGGCAACACAGGGGGTCTCAAAGCCACACCACTGGGTGGATATTGGCAAAGGGACCAGGGAGGACTTGGAGGTATGGGAGACTTTTCTAAGCCATTACAATGGCAGGACTTTTTGGCAGGATGAGTGGGTGTTTAACACAGACCTGCAACTATACATTGATGCAGCGGGGGGCATAGGCATGGGAGCATACTTTGGGGGGGAAATGGTTTGCCGTGGAATGGCCCAGCAACTGGGTCCAGGTTGGCCCAATGAGGGATATCACTTTCTCAGAGATATTCCCAAACTAAGAAGCCATGGAAGTCTGGGGAGAGAGGCTGAGGAACCAGAAGGTCACCTTCTGGAGTGACGATAGGGCAGTGGTGGCTGTCTTAAACAGCCAGGGGACGATGTCAGTGAGGGTCTTGTGGGTCTTAAGACAGTTGGTGCTGACGGGCTTAATGCTGAATATGTCATTTAGGGTTAGACACGTAGATGGTGTGGACAACGTGATTGCTGACTGCCTCTCCCATCTGCAGATGGACAAGTTCTGTGCCATTGCTCCAGCAGCGGAACCCAGGTAGACGGCAAATCCGGATTACACTTAAAGGATTGGATAGGGGAACTGAACAGCTGTTTTGCAACTCCTGGTCCCCCAGGACCCTAAAAATGTATGAAACCTCATGGAGGGCCTTTCAGGCATTCTGAGCACAATCTGGCTGCCAGGTAAGTAGGGTGGTGACGGGGGAACAAGTAGCACAATTCATAGTGGCAGGATGCAGGAATAATTTGGCACATGCAATCATGGGGGTACATTTGGCTGTGATAAACCAGCTGTGTATACTGAAGGGATAGGAGGACCCCACAAAGAGTAACCTCATTCAGTGCATGATGCAGGGCTGGCTGCGGGGGGCTGGGAGGGCCTGAGACAATAGGAGACCACTGACAGAGGAACTGCTGGAGCGGTTAGTGGGGGTGCGGCACCAGGTATGCAGGTGTAGTCGAAAAGCAGTTTTGTTTAAGGCTGTCTTTGCAGCCATTTATAGCAAGGCTTTCAGAGTCAGTGAGGTGGTAGGGCATGGCAAGGCAGACAAGTCCACGGGGTTGCGCTGGGATGATATGGTGTGGGCTGGGGACAGGATTTCAGTGCTAGTGAGGCAGTCCAAGACTGATCAGACTGGCAGGGGGAACAGGGTCATGCTGCGGTGCCACAAGAATGTCGCCATCTGTCTGGTGGGGAGCCCTGCACACATACATGGCTGGGTGACTGCGGGATGGGAACCCATTAATATCGTTGCATGGGGACGGGTCCCCAGTGATGGGGTCTCAGGTCATGGCTGTGTTAAAGAAGAGGATGGCCTTCTTGGGGGAAAACCCAATGGGGTACTCCTCCCATTCTTTCTGGATTGGGTCAGCCTCGGAGATGGCAGCAATGGGGAGCACACCGAGGGATATCAAGCAAAAATGGCGGTGGTCTTCTAATTGCTATAAAAAATATGTTCACAGTACCTTGCCTCTGCACTAATTCTGTCTTTATTTCTCCCCATTAGCAGGTTGGGTAAGTTATCCAAGAAGAATGAATAAAGCGGAACAGTGGGAGGGGATATCACTAGGGTTTTTAAGGGAAGCGGGGGGGGAGAAAGTAGGCCACAAAAAAAGACAGATAGTAACTTTGTCTCTATTTATGGTTTCAGCAGGAAGGGTACAGAGGTTAGAAGCTTGGATATGTGGGCACTCCTTCGTCCATTGGGCAGAAAAGTGGGCATCCAGGAGGCTCGGGGGGAGGCAACTGTATCTGTACCTCAACACCGTCAAGTTGACCTGGAGAGGTGTGAGAGGCATGAAATAGGCATAACTACTACCAGCACTCAGGGAGTTAAGGAGGGAACACAGCTGCCCAGATTTAATCATGATTCATTTAGGAGGCAACGACTTGGGGACCAGACCTTGGTTGGACATCTTTTATCAGATTAAAGGGGATGCTGAAAAAATAAGGGAATGGTGGCCAGAAGTGACCCTAGTTTGGTCAGACATTATTCCACGAAGGGTGTGGAGGCATGCTGACAATCACAAGGCCTTGGATTGGGCTAGGAAGTGAACGAATGCAGAAGTAGGAGGCTGTTTGAAAGTGTGGGAGGTATGGTGGTACATGGGGGGGAGTAGTAGAAGGAAGGGATGAATATTACAGGGGCGATGGGGTACACCTCTCCATTCTAGGTCTGGCAATGTTTAACACTGAGATTGCCAATGTAATAGAGCCCTGGATGCAAAGGAGATTAGCCTGAGCAAGGAAGAGGGGATGCCCCTCCCCCCTTTTTGATTTGGGGGAAGTCCACCGTCCATCCCAAGCGGGAGGTGGACTAGTGGAAAAACATCAGAGGAGGGGATGGGGTAAGGGGTGGGGAAGACAAGAAAATAGGACATAAGAAAATCAGCAGAAAGTAGGGGTTCAGAGTAGGTAGGTAAAATGTATTTTTATACAGGTGATACATGTCATTTGGACGTAATCCAGTTTACAAGACAGACCTGTGTAAATTCCTATCTAAGTACATACAAATAGGTTTCATATTAATACATATAAGTACAAACAACACAATATACCAATATAAGTACAAAACAACACAGAATACCTAGAACACTTTCAATTACAAATTACAAAAAATCTTAAATAAGTCCCAAAACATCTCCAAAAACCATTTAGCACTGGAATAATTAACTGATCTGCCAGTTTTTTTCTATCTAAAAATGATAAACAATCAGTACTTCTTCTTAATGCCCCTACCCTTCTATTAACTTTTTTAATCAATTCAATAATATGACCTGAAAAGGACAAATATTCAGCAAACATAACCCCTAATAGCTATATTCTTTAACTTGTTCTAATTTGGTTTGATTCTCCGTATAGATAGATAAGTTGTAAACATCACCACATTTTTTTAGTGGGAAATTCATACACTTTGTTTTTTTTGTGTTCATTATCAGCCTTGACCTGGTGAACCACCCCTCAATTCTTTGAAAATCAGACTGCAACTTAGTTTGTAATATTTCTTCCGTTTTCTCGGACGCAATTATAACCGTATCATCGTCATACAGTCAAATCTCTGATTGTTCTATAGTCAATGGAAGATTATTTATGAATATTAAAAACAAAAGAGGTCCCAAAATCAATCCCTGAGGAACCCCTCTGTTTATGTTCCTCTTCCTTGACAAACATCCCTGTACCTCAACTCTCTGGGAACGATCCTCCAAATAAGAAACTAGAAGGGGACAGGATCAGTTGTGTTCCAGGACAGTAGCTGCTGCTTGTTGTTTTTACAGGGTTCTTGTGGATTTTACTTGGTAGAAGGTTATTTCTTTGCTTTCTTACTTCTAAGGGGCTAGCAGGGTATTGTGTGGGGGCTGTTGGAAGTTTGAAGACTGGTTTTGTGGCTGTAAGTGGGCTCACTTATTGGATGTTTCACTGTGTAACAGGCTGCGCTGGTGGAGGCCTATTTCTTCTGATTTAAAACCTATTTGGTGGGATTTGCTTGGGCCTGGGTATTTGGCTGCTGGGCTTGGAGGGAGACACAGGGCTGATACACTCTGTCTCGAGTCGGGTGTCTGCCCAGACCCACCTCCCCACCTCCCTCCCCAGAGTTCTGCTAATTTATAGGGAACACCTACCCTGCAGTTGGAGGAAAGGCTGCAGGTGCAGCTCATGTAGTTCTAGCCACTGGGGTTGGATTTAAAGGCCGGGAGAGGAGCTTGGGAGTTGTTCATTTCCCTATAAGTTTACTGTATTGTACTGCACCTAGTAACAGGGTTACCGTGTACTGTGGGACTATATCTAAGATTAGTGGGTGACCTGAGTAGGCATGAGGGTGTATCTTGGACTGGGGGAACCTGGTGGCTCACCAAGGAAACCTACTTGGAAGGGGATGGAACCACATGTCATTAGGGCCGGCATCTTTGGGAGGGTGGTGGGGTGCACAGGGTGTGGAGCAGCCATGATACTGGACTGGGCTTGGAAGTTTGGTGGTTGCCCAGTGTGCTACCAGCTGGCACAGCTTAGGGAGGAGGTTGCGGGGATTAGGAGACAGCTGGGGGAAGGGGGGAGGTATGGTTGGGGAAGGGGGCAGGGGATCTCCCACAGGGTTGCACCAAACACTGGGAGCAGTGGCATAGGGAAAGGAGTGCAGGAGAATACTCAGGGGTCACATAGGGACCCTGGCAGAGGGGGTCCAAAAGGACACTACCAAGGAAGCAGGCAGGTAACTGGGGACCTCACAAAGGAGGGACAGAGGGACAACATTCTCAGGGAAGTAGGCAGATGGCCGGGCTGGACAGAAGGAAGCAAGGCGGGAGGTGGATCAGATCTTACACTCAGTAACTGCTTCAATTCTCTTCTTCTGCTCGAGGATGCGGGGGTGATGTAGCCATGACAGGGGTGGTTAGAGATGGAAAAGTGGGGGCAGGAGGCGGGGCCAGATAGCAGGAAGAACAGGGGAAACTGGAATGCAGGAAATGGGGAGCAGTGAATCAGAGCAGGAGGGACAGGGGAAGAGGGAGGAAAGCGCAAGGAGAAGGACCAGTTGGGAGGAAAGGTAAAGGAGAAGGACCAGAAGTACAAGGAGGATTTAGTAAAGGGGCTGAGGTTTAGGCCAGGGGCACAACAAGCAAGGAGGGACTAAATGGAGACAGCAAGGAAGGAGGGGACGAGCCAGGCTAGTTTAGCAGATGGGGAGAAGGACCAGTTACGAGCAGTGAGGGGGAGTTAAGGTACAGAAGGATACTCAGGAGGAGGAGAGACATAGGATTGGAGGGAGGGGTGGTCAGGGTAAATAAGGAGGGGGTGGCATGTGGCACCCAGATAGGGGAAGGAACAAGGAGCCGGCTGGGTGGAGGGGCCAGTAGAAAGGATGAGGGACATGGAAGGGGAGGAAATGGAGGAAAAGGAGCAGTCAGAGTGCTCCTGTTGGGGGATTCTATGATCAGGGGTATCAAATGGGATAGGGAGGGAGGGAGAAGCTTGGCCAGTTAGAATAAAATGCTTCCCTGGACTAACGGTGCACAGGGCTAAGCACGAGGTATATCAGCTGGCAAAGGACTGTGGGGGTTCCCCGGACATACTGGTCCACCTGGGTACAAATGACATTGAGGGAAATAGCGAGTTAGAGATACAGGCAAGATTCAGGGAGCTTGCCAGGGTCTGTCATGACATAGGATGCACAGTTTCCTTCTCAGAAATCCTGCCGGTGCCAAGGGCTAGTGGGGAGCACAAAAGGAAGATTAGGGAGATAAACCAGTGGCTCAGGGAGTGGTGTGAGGCCAGAGGGTATGGGTTGATGGGGGATTGGGGGGAGACCTGGGAGGATAAGGAGCTGTATGCTAGAAATAGACTCCATCTCAATTTGGAGGGGAGGGGAATCCTTAAGTTGAAAATAGAGGGGTTCATTGATGAAAAGTGGGGTTTAAACTTGTGAAGGGGGGAGGGATGGGAGAAAAGGCTGTCAAGGGGGTGCCGATAAAGGAGGGACTCTGTCTCCACCCCCCTGGGGAGCTGGAGGATAGCGGGAAAAGGCTGACTGGTAAAGTGCAGACCAGGGGAAAACAGAATCCCCATGGGCACATGAGCAGGGGAAATGGAAGTATAGGGAAAGGGTGGAAGGTAGTCCTGCTAAATGCCAGGAGCTTGGGAAATAAAATGCCTGAGCTCCAGGTGATGCTAACTGAGGGAGCAGTAGATGTGGCAGCAGTCACTGAGACTTGGGCCACTGCAGGACACGACTGGGACCTGAACCTGGAGGGTTACACTATGTTCAGGAAGGACAGGGGAGGGAAGGGAGGAGGGTAGCAATGATAGTCAAAAACTGCATTGGCATAGGGGAGTAGAGGAGGCGGAGGAACTGTGGAAGCAGTTTGGTCACCTTGATAACAAGGGGGCAAGAGAGTAAAAATAGGAGTGGTGTATAGACCCCTACCCTGGCGGAGGAGCTGGAGGAGAGTCTGGTGGCAGATGTTGGGAGACACTGCAGACTGGGGAGGGAAGGGTGGTGGTGTTGGGGACTTAAACATGCCAGGAACAGACTGGGAGACTATGACATCCTCAGTGGCCAGGGAACAGAGGTTGTTGGATGTCTTTCAAGAGCGTTCCTAACTCCAGCAGGTGGGGAACCGACCAGGAGGCGGCACTGGATGTGGTCTCATGGATGTGACCAGATTAGGGACCTGGAGGTAAGGGACCCATTGGCGGGGAGTGACCATGCCACGGGTCTGGTTCTGCCTGGACCTAGGAGGGCTAGAAAGCTGCACAAAGACGAGGTAACTGACTTCAGGGAATGGATTTAATGAAATGGGAAGGATCCTTAAGGAGCATTTGGATGGGATTGGGTCAGACATGGACGCTGATAGTAGGTGGGAAATCACCAGGAGAGGGGTGCAAGATGCTACCAGCACCTGTGCAAGAGTAAGACGAAAATGCGGTAGGGCCCGAAAACCCTGCTGGTGGACCAGGGAGGTCCAGGAGGTGGTGCAGGAAAAGAAGGCAGCCTATAGGAAATTCAAGTGCTCAAGGAGTGAAAGGGATCGAGGGGAGTATGAGCTGATTGCTAGAAGGGCCACTAGGGTGGTGAGGGCGGCTAAGGCAAGGAAGGAGCAGAACCTGGCCAGGAAATCAGGAAAGGAACAAGGGGTTCTTTAGATACATTGGGGAAAAATGAAGGGTGAAGGGGCAGATTAGCAGGATTAAATCAGGGGAGAGATGGGCACAAGACCCGGGGGAGCAGGCTGAGGTACTAAATGAGTACTTCACCTCAGTTTTCACCAAGGAAAATGGGGGTGCTGCATCATACATGGGAGGAGACAGAGATACTGAGGAGGGGACCCTTACCGATCCGTGGGTCTGGGGAGAGGGGGAGGCATCACTGGCAGGAGGGGAGGGCTAAGCAGGGAGAAGAGGTACTGGAAGTGGAAATCACAGCAGAGAGAGTGAGGGAAGCCCTCAGCTCCCTTAAGATGGAGAAAGCACCAGGGCCGGATAAATTACATCCCAGAGTGCTGAAGGAACTTATGGATGTCCTGGCAAAACCCTGGCGGAGCTTTTCACCATCTCTCTGAGGACAGGGTGGGTGCCCCAGGACTGGAAGGTGGCGACATAGTGCCTATCCACAAGGGGGGATCAAGGGAGGTGTAGAGAACTACAGGCCTGTCAGCCTGACATCGGTGGTGGGCAAGGTGATGGAGGCATTGTCAAGGAGAGGCTGGGGAGACCTGAAAAGTCAGGGTGCCTGGACGATAGACAGCATGGATTCATCTCAGGAAATCATGTCAGACAAACCTTGTGGAGTTCTATGACTGGGTGACGAGTGCCTTGGACCTTGGTAGACCAGTGGACGCCCTCTTTCTAGACTTCAGCAAGGCATTTGACTCTGTTCCTCACATGGGCCTGTTGGATAAGCTGGGAGAAATGGGAGTGGGAACCAGATGATCAGATGGATGAGCAATTGGCTCCAGGACCCGGACCCAGAGGGTCGTAGTTGGCAGGATAGTCTCATCCCCAAGAGGGTCATTAGTGGGGTCTCACAGGATCAGTCTTGGACCCTCCTGTTCAATGCCTACGTCTCTGACATAAGGACAGGAATCAGGAGTGAGATGAGTCTCTTTGTGGATGACTCAAAACTGGGGCGGTGGTGGATGGGAAGGAGGGAGGGTGACCCTATAGGGGACCTGAGGCTCTGGAAAGATGGTCTAGAAAGTGGAAGCTGAGGTTCAATGCAGGGAAATGCAAGGTACTCACACAGGGGCCAGAAACCCAGGCCAAGTGTACACCCTGGGGAAATGCTACAAGTCTCGATGGCTGAGAGGGACCTGGGGTGGTGGTGGATGTCAAAATGAACAACTCGGAGACTTGTAGAGGGCAGCAGCCAAGGCCAACAGGATGCTGGGATGCATCGCTGGGGATCACCTCCAGAAGGAGGAAGTGATGCTCCTCTATATAACTGCTTGGTGAGGCCACACCTTGAGTACTGCGTGCAGTTTTGGAGGCCACACTTAAAGAGGGACATTAAACTCCTGGAGAGGGTCCAGAGGAGGGCAACCAAAATGATTTGGGGCTTGGGGGACAGGACCTATGAGGAAAGGCTCGAAGAGCTAAATATGTACACATTGGAAGAGAGAAGGGACCGGGGGGACATGATAGAGGTCTTCAAGTACATGAAGAGGGTAAATAGGGGAGGAACAGTCAGGGTGCTTCAAAGGAAGGAGGAGGGCCACTAGAGGGCATGGGTGGAAGCTGGAGGGGAAGATTTGGGGAGAAAGGAGGAGGTACTACTTCACTGAGAGGGTGGTGGAGCCATGGAATGCGCTGCCTAGGGGCTGGTGGAGGCAGAGATGGTGGAGGGGTTCAAGAGGGGCTGGGACAGGTACAGGGGAAGGGTTCTGGAAGCAAAATCCAATGCAGCAAGAATATCCAGAACTGGGAAGGGAGAAGCCAGAGAAGGCGAGGGGGACAGCAAGGTCAGCACCCAGGGTGGGGGCTGACCAATCGAGCGGACTCAAAAGACCATTAGGCTTATTCTGATGGCATTTTAGTATGTTAGTAAGATTTTAACCAATCTAAGGGATCGTCCCTCAGGCCTATTTCATGCAGTCTTTCAATTAATAAGGGGTTGTCCACCAGGTCAAAGGCCTTTGAAAGATCTACAAAAATAACAGCTGTCTCCCTGTTTTCTCCCAATGACCTATTTATTTGGTCATAAAATTCAAAAAGGGCTGTTGTGGTAGAAAAGTTTTTTCGAAAACCAGATTGTTTAGTTGTCAACAAACTGTTTCTATCCAAATATACCATTATCTGGCTATAAACAAGTTTTTCAAAACATTTCGACAAAAGGGGTAATAGGGCTATAGGCCTATAGTTATTAACTTCTATCTCATCCCCCTTGAAAATAGGTTTTACTCTACTCTCTTTCCAGAGTAAGGGAAAATATCCAATTTGAAGGCTCCAATTAAATAAATAAGTAATGATTGGTGCTATATGAAAAGCAGCTAATTTCAAAAATTTACCTTCTAAACAATCACTACCAAAGGCTTTATGAGCATTTATATTTTGAAGTGTTTTGTATACTTTAGTGACTGTCAAAATTTTAAATCTAAATGGAGGAGATTTATTTTGAGTGGACTCTATTTTAATTTGTTCTAAATCTGAATTACAGGGGATTTCACAATTTGGGAGATCAACGAAAAAATTATTTAAGACATTACAAATTTCCTCCAGATTTTCGATAATAATATCACCATTTTTTAACCTCAGTATCTCCGCTGAGGAATCACATCCTGGTTTGGTCAATTTTTTTACAACTTTCCAAAACTGTCTTGGATCTGTGCTTGAATCTATTTTATTTTTGTAAAATGAAATTTTTGAAGCCTTAATTAACCTTTTACATTTGTTTCTAGCAACTTTAAAAGAAACACAATCCTTTTCCAATTTTGATTTTAACGCTTTTCTCCAAATTCTATTTTGAATTCGAATTTGTTTCAAAAGTCCACCATTTATCCACGGTAATTTATTTAATTTCTTCTTTGCTTTAACTCTTGGTGCATGTAACTCACATACTTCTTCAAAAATTTGACTAAAATATTTAATTGAAGTGTCGATATCTGGAATTAGTTTACATCGATCCCATTTTATTTTACTGACACTATCTAAAAACCTAGATTCTGAGAATCTTCTAAAGTCCCTAGTCCAATTTTGGTTTTCATACACCGGATTTTGTTTAAACTGAGACCTGGGCAAAGAAGCCCAAATCAAATTATGGTCTCCAAAGCATGGTGATAAAACACCCACTGCTTCAATTTCAATTTGAGTAGATACAAAAATCAAATCTAATATAGATCCATTTGTCATATTTGATGTGTACCAGTAGGTTTTTTTATAAGTTGCTTTAATCCCAAGTTAATTACTATATCTTTTAGTTGTCTCCCTCTAATATTTTTCCAATCACAATTTAAGTCTCCCATCAAGATTGATGGTTTACTTCCTACTTTATCTATTATCTTAGTTAAAATTTTCTCCAGTTCAGATATTTTTGCTCTTGGGGGTGAATAAATAATTGAAATTACTAATCCCAAGTGTCCCAGGTATACCGCTAAAAATTCTATATTGTTTTCACTTCCCTGTATTACAATTTCTGAAAAACCTAATCTTCATTTTAAAAAGAGCATCACACCCCCCCTCTAGTTTTTCTGTCTACTCTCCATACTTTATAATCCTGAGTGCCAAATTCATCATCTCGATGTTTGTTTGAGAGCCATGTTTCACTGAGCCCTAATGTACATGGATCTTTGTCTTTCAGCAAGATTGCCAGAAGATCAGATTTAGAACTAATACTAAGTGCATTATCATGAAAAATTTTAAGTTCTGAATCTATAGGCCCCAGATTCATTTCAATGTCCCCCCCCATATTAATAGAAAACAGCTTGCCCCAGATAAATTTGAAATAATATTATTAGGCCTAAAAGGATTTAAAGGCCTATAACATCCTCCCAAAAATTGATTTTTTAATATTCTCTGAAAAATATTCCTTCTTGGTTTGTTACCATTATTTTTTTGTGGTTGATTAAGTGAAAAAAGCCAATTTAACAAGTATTTTTCATTTGTAGATTTTTTTGCTGTGATAAATTCCTTTTGAGTCACAGCACTCAAAAGACAGCAAAGAAATAAACATCCAAAAAAAATTAAATATCAACATTTTACAAAATAATTTCCACAACTAAAATGTATCTAAAAGTAATTCCTAAAAATTAAACCCTTTTTCTAATTTGCAAGATTATTATCCAAACTTCACCTAAACTTAAGATAAATTAAATACTTCTAACCAAACATATTAAAAACAAAACAGTGTATGCTAGTACCCCTTTGAACGGAGGAAGATGAGAGAAGACACCCCCCCATGATGTATATCTGGGGGAGAGAAGATGACAGGAAATAAAAGGAATAAAACTGAGACAATTGTACAATAAATGGACAATAAATGATTATGTGATGAAGTGGATGTGGAATGAAGAATTTTGTAAAAATATTTAATCAGAGATATATGTATACCGATGAATGTGAACATAATGTGAACTGAAAGATGAAAGAATAAGTAAACTGATTGTCAAAATGAGCACCCACACATGCTTGTCTGTATTTATCGGTGGGGATCTGGGGGACAATAGATACATGCTTAGTAACTCAATACTCAAACAGTCAAACAGCGACAAAGATCTGGTCGTGTGTATAGACAACAAATTAGATTTTTGGCACATAGTGCACAAGTGCTGTTTCAAAAGCAAACAGGGTAGCAGGTAGGGCTGTGAGAATACCTTAATTCGAATATTCAGCTGAATATTCAGTATACGGCTGCTAAATATTTGTTATTCAACCGAATATTCACATTCAGCACAGCCCTAAAAAAAAAAAAAAGACTAAAACACTACCCCCAACAAAGAATCCCAGTAAATCATGTATCCCCAGTCCCCCCACTCTCTTTCTTACCCAGCCCCCACCAATTTGTTAATTATTTTGTTCATGGGTGACTGGCACAACCCACCCGCCTCCATGGCCGACCCCCGTCTTGTAAATTACATTAGATAGCCTGAAGAATAATCCCTCCCCACCTCCCCACACTGTCAGTGTTAGTATCCTTCTCCCACCCAGTAGCAGCAGCAATCTTTAATTATTTTGTTCACTTTATTAAAAAAAAAAAAAATAGGGACCAGCACAACCTGCCCGCCTCCACGGCTGTCCCCCGTCTTGTAAAATGACATTAGCTAGCCTGAATAATAATCCTTCCCCACCCCCAACACAGTTATCCACACCCTTCTCCCATTCACCTAACACCCAAGTCTCCTTATTAGGTGATCGTCACCGGTCCTGCACAACCCTCCCTCCTCCACTGCTGAGTGTGCCTTAATGAATGAAAGCCTGGCAGCTGTGCTTGGTGTAGTAAACCCAGCAGGTCACATGATCTGCTAGGTTTACTATACCAAGCAGCTGGGCTTTCATTTATTAGAAGGCACTCAGCAGTGGAGGAGGAAGGGTTGTGCCAGACTGGTGGTGATCGCCTAATAAGGAGACTTGGGTGCTGGGGGGGGATGGGTAAAGGGTGCTGATGACTGTGGGGTTGGGGAGGGATTATTCTTCAGGCTAGCCATGGAGACGGGCAGGTTGTGCTGGTCCCCATTATTTTTGAACAATATTAACAAAATGAACAAATTGCAAGTGCTGGGATTGCTAGAGGGTGAAGGGATGGGAATACAGACTGTACATTTTTTTTCCTGACTCAGGAGGAAAGTTGGGGTTTGTTTTGTTAGGGCTGTGCACTGGGAGCTGTGCTGGATACGAATACCTCCCAAGTAGTCCTCTGTTCGGGAAGGGCTTCCAAATATTCGGAAGTCCTAATATTCGTGGTATTCAGAAATTAATATTTGGCCCCTGCACGGCCCTAGTAGCAGGATCAATACGGAGAAACGTCAAGAGTAGGAAAGGCTGAGGTAATACTGCCCCTGTACAGAGCCTATGTTAGGCCACAGCTGGATTACTGCAGCCAACTGTGGAACCCCTTTAAAAAAACAGACATAGCAAGGATAGAGAGAATTAAATGTAGTATGACCAGAATCATTACAGAAGTTAAGAATTTATTATACAAAGACAGAATAAGTGAATTGGGAAGTTGTACTCCTTGGGAGACAGGAGACTACATGGGGATTTATTACTCTATTATGATATTATAAACACTCCAGTCCTTACAAACAAATTAGATATCACATTTAAAAATCCAAACTTTAGTACTAGGGGTCATTCATTACAAGTCAAAGGTAGTCATTTTACAACAAACAAATGGAAGTTCTTTTTTACCGAAAGAGTGATTAATATATGGAACAGTTTGCCTATGGATATAGTTCTATGTGCCAATAAAGAGTCTTTTAAAAAAGGTATTGATAACCTGATGTTAGATGGTGGAATGAGGAATTATTACCACACCATATAAGAGCGCACATGGGCCTTGCCTTTTCTAAAGCTCCTTTTTCAATAGTGACAATAGTGACAATAGTGAAAATAGTTTAATCAGGCCTTCCTGGAACCCTGAGGGTAGGATCTATGCTGTTCTGATTCTTCCCCATTTAGCAGAGTTTTCATGATTTCTCCTTTGTAAAATGTATTGTTTGCTGTCTTGATATTTTATGATTGCGTGTTTTGACGTATACAATGTAAGTAGGAACTTGTCAGTTTAAATAAACGTAGTATTTTTCCAAGAATGTAACCCAAGCGAAAGATAAATGATGTTATTCACCCATTGGGTAAATAACACCATTTATATTTCACTTGCCTATGTCACATTTTCAAAGAAACTGTCAATCAGTTTGATTGACACTCCATTCTGGCCAATCCTACAACAAATCCTGCCAACTTCAGCCAATAATGCTACTCCTATTTTTGTGTTAAACTCCCTGCTCACGCCGCCATCTCCCCCTCCACGCACAAGTATAGTCAGTTTAAATCATTATTTAAATGAACTTACAACCACGCTGTTCTGCTGCTCTTTTCCAGACCAGCACACTTTTTTCTTCACCAGCTGTTATTTAAACAACAAAATAAAAAGAATGTCCACGATTTTCGGTCGCTCGCTTGGGACCTGCCACAGAGTCTGCAGTATAAAAATGGCCGTGGTCATGCTCGCTTGGCTCACAGAAATGGCAGAAACCATCTTTAACCAAGTCAGTGAGGTAAGAACAGCAGCCACACTACTTTCAGGGGTTAACTGGTGGGAAGGAGCTGAACTGCCACAGTACTTTCTACAATGGTTGGGGGGTGTCTCTAGACTCTGTATAGCATAAACCTACAATGAGCTACCATAGTACATTGTGGGGGGGGGGAATCTTGTCTCTGCACTGCACAAGCCTGCAACACAAAAACGCATTTATTTAAACAGTCAAATTCCTACCTACATTGTATACATAGAACACACAATGGCAAGTGTTGAAATATGCCATTTATTTCCATTTGTGAGAGGGTGGGACTTTTCATAACTCACTCTTGGCTTTGTCACTCATGCGTTATGGCCCGGCCCCCTCCCTCATGGAAATAAATGACATATTTCAACACTTGCCATTGTATAGCCTCTATATATGGTTTTTATGTTGTTATTATTCATTGATTATTGTACTGTACCCCGGTTTCAAGAAAGAGGCATTAAAATAAAAACCTATCTATCTGTCCATCCATCTAACCATCTATCCATCCATTCTTATATCTATCCATCCATCCTTCTCTCCATCTCTCCACCTATCCATCTACCTATTTATCTGCCCATTTTTCTATCTACCCCTCTTTCCATCTATCTAACTGTCTGTCTGTCTATCTATCTATCTATAGAAAGGATATTACTTAAATGGCATAGAAGTTACTTAAACAAAGCAGGAGAAAGAGCCAGGACTATAAATCAGCCGCAACTTACTTACTACTTGCAAGCAGAAACAGGCCACATGGTCTATCAAGTCTGCTCGAGTGTGCAGCTAGGACTCCACTTTCTGCAGCAGCCCCTCCTCAGTGACCCCCTCCCACACACACACAGATGAATGGCGACTGAACTTGAACCAGATTAAGCTGTTGGTGGTATTGATTTGATTTGATTGTTTATACTGGTTAGTCCATGGGCCAGATGACCTGTTTACATGATCAACCAGAATGCAAACAGCAAAGTACAAATAACATCACAGTATATGTGTGATGTGTGTATATATATATATATATATATATATATATACAGTGTATATATATATATATATATATATATATATATCAGACAAATTACACAAATATATAAAAAGACAGTAGCACAATGCACATATAATATCACAGTGGCTTAACAAAACATATAATGTTAAATAATCTACCTAAAGCAATCACGTTTCATTCCTATTCAACAATTTCCTCAAACCATTTTTAAACCCAAGAATAGACGTTCCCAGGCAGTCAAATTGATTCATAATGGAATTAAAACCTTTTGGCAACTGATAAAGTAAGGACCTCTGCTCTAATGCAGTTTTCATCTTTGGTATATGAAAATATGACATTCTGGACTTTCTGGTATTAAAGGGGTTAATATATTTTTGAAAAATTTGGTTAAATGATCCAGGTACTTTCCCCATAACAATTTGTTTTGCTAATATACATACAATGTATTCATATCTCTGTTTGAGGGTTAGTATCTCTGCTATTTTTAACAACTGACAATGATGGGTTTTTAATGGTAACTGAGTAATAAACCTAACAACCTGGTTAACTAGAACTCTAACTTTTCCTAATAAACTGTCAGATGCAGAATGGTAGAAAATCAAACCATAATCCATAACTGGCAGTAGAAAACTTTGGGCGAACAAAGCCTAGTGGCTGGTGTTAACAATGTGTTCACCTGATATAAAGCTCCTAACCTTGGTGTATTATTTTTGCAAGGTTGTGAATATGTGCTTTGTAACTCATTTTGGAATCTACTGTCAATCCTAAATATTTAAATTGATCTACTTGTTCTAGCCCTTCCCCTTTCATGGTGTGCAATGATAATTTGAGTTTTTGATCTAATCTCTTCCGGTGACCATGAAATACCATGGACTTAGTCTTCTTTCCGTTTAATACTAACTTGTGATCATTAAACTACTCCTGTATGGACAAGAAGTCTACTGCTACAGTAAATCATGTTGTACCTGCTCAAATTTGAGGCTGTTTCTGAGGATCACTGCATTGCCTGCATATAGAAAAATCTGGGAATGATAAACTGTGGGAAGTGAATTCAAAAATAAACTAAAGAAAAGAGGACCCAGAACAGAACCCTGGGGAACACCCGTAGGGGTTGAAGCTGAAGGAGAGAGGCTACCGTTGACCCTGGTACACTGTGACTGTTCTGATAGATAATTACCGCGCCAAACAATGACATCCTGAGACATTCCCAGATGAGCAAGCTCCACCTCCAGTAACTCGTGATTTACCAGGCTGAAGGCCTTGGTGAGGTCCACATAAAGGGAAGCAGCAAGATGTCCTTTATCAAGTGCTAAATGAACTGCCCCAGTGAACCCCACCAAGGCCGTCGCAGTACTGTGTATTTTTTAGTGAATGGGGGAAATTTGGCCAGGATACTGGGGAAATTCCCCTACTCTTTCCGATAAGTGCCATGGGATCTTTAACATCCACCTGAACTACCACCAATCCAGGCAGGTGGGACCTCGGTTTAATGTCTCATCTGAAAGACGGCACCTTAGAAGTGCAGCACGCCCTTCATGCTGCACTATAGTGTCAGTATTGGGATATTAACCCAAGTGTCAGGTGTGGGAATTTAACCCACAGCCCTCTGACAACCCTCTGATCTCCCAGCCTCAGAGGCAAGTGTGCTATCTGCTGAGCCACTGAAACTTTGAAATGGGACCAGCACTGTGGGGCAGCAGCTGGTATCAGGGCAAACACAGTCATGGCATGGATTAAAGAGCAACAATTGTGCTCATTTTTTAAAAATCCTCAAGCCCCCCTCCCCATGGTAGATTACCCAAAACTGACTTATATAGTCAACAGTTCTGAATTTTCTGATGCTTACTTTGTCAGGAGAAAGGATTGTAAATTCTTGTCAGCCACCCGATCCCTTTCCGTTCCTGGTGCCAGTAGTATAAAGCTCTGCCCCCCCCTTGCCGAGCCCATGCTGAGACATTTTGTGATATAGTACTTTGTAGAGTGTGGGGGTGTGCTCTATTGATAACTATGGAAGCGCGGTTTAAAATATATATTTTTTCTATTTAAGAAGGCCACTGGGGTCAGATCAAAGCCCCGGCTCACCTAACAAGATTCTAGTTAGTTGAGCAGTGACTTTCATTTTGCTGTGTCTGTTAACACTTGCCACTAATAATGCGCATGGCATTGCAGCATTTTGTTGTGCAACATGCGATGATACAAGGGCTACTTTTGTTGCACAACATATGGCACTTGCAGAATGAAGTTAGATCTCTTTTTCTGTGGTCTGGCACTCAGTTCTGCATGCATTTGGGGGTGAGCAGCATAGTGCCAAAAGCACAGAAGGGTTTGCATGTATACAAAAAAACTACTAACCTGCATTTTGCAGCTCTCTGTTATTGTTTTTGTGTTCTACATGTCAGGGCTTATGTCATGAGAAGATGGGTCCAGGGAGAAGTGGCAGCTGATCGGGCCACAAGAAGACCAACCCAAGGTATGAATTCAGCCACTCCTAGTGGGCTCCATCGCACTCATTTCCCATTGCGTGAGTGGAACAGAGCAGAGGTGGAACAGAATTGACGTCTTGGGCTTCGGCACATCTGTAGGTGACAGCAGGCATGCAGGGAACTCTGCCAGCCCAGCCAGGTAAGGTCAGGTAAGGTACCTGTTTACTTGTTGTTACCTGTGTAAGAGAGTACTGGAATACAGTTACGGGGGTAACAGCCGGCAGGTTGCAGTCCATTCAAATAGTAGCTACCTGTTGTGTGGGAAAAGAGGGAACACCCTATCTACGGTAAGGGTACAAAGGGTTAAAAATAAAGCAAAAAGGGGAAAATAAAAACACCTTATCTAGGGTCACACCACAAAAAGGTTAATTAAAACAAAAAAGGGAAAACTAGAAACACCCTATCTAGGGCGTGGCTACAAGAGAGAAAAGAGATGCAAAAAGGAGAAAAATAAAATCATCCTATCCAAAATAAGGGTGCAGATTAATTCTAGTAAAAGTAGAGTGAAGAAATGGGAATTTTGGGAGTGGTGCAGTGCAATGGTTGCACAGCTACAGTTTTCAGAGAGGTCTTCTGGAGACTGAGGTGCTGCCCCATCTACACGCACCACTCTGGGCTGAGGGAGGAGGTCGCTGGACTCTGGGTCAAGTTGGTTAGGATGTGGAGGACCTTTTCTCTCACCCAGGGGCCACCAAGTCTACCACCGTTGCCCCAGAGGATACCCAGGAGAAGGAGGACTGGCTGGACTGTGGTTGACACATGGAGGGTGGGGGTGGTGGGTCAATAACACGTTCCTCAGCCTGTGCCCACTCCAAAACTCATTCACGACTCTGGTGGAGCGGGACTGCCAGGAGGAGGCATCTGTGGTAGTGGCTAGAGGAGGGCGTGGGGGTCCTACATAGGGGAGGCCCTAAGGTGGGAGGTAGAGGACCCAAGTGGAAAATGATACAGCTCCTATTGGGGAACTTGATCATTGAGGGGTATATTTAGGAACAGGAAGGGAGGGAAAGAGGAAGGTGAAGTGCTTACTTGGTGCCACAGCTCAGAGGGATGGAAAGCAGATCCTAAGGATCCCTAGAGCAGCAAGGCAGGAGAGGGAGCTGGATGTCATTGTTCACCTGTGGATTAATGACCTGACTAGGGATGGCACTGAGATGGTGCAGGGTGCTTTTAGGGAGCTGGGGAGGGGTCTTTGGCAGGTAGCATGCTCAGTGGTTTTCGCTGAGGTGACTCCTGTCTATGACCAGGGGGAGAATAGGGTTCTCCTCACCAAGAGCTTCAACTCATGGTTGAAAGAATGGTATAGAAAAGATGGGTTCAGCTACACTGGGGACTGGGGACCAACCTGGGGGGATATGGGCCTACACAGGGATGATGGCCTCCATCTGCCTGGGAGGGAAACTACAGTCCTCAGTGGATGGTTTAAATGTTACTTTGATGAACATAATTAGCTGAGAGGGTGGTGGAAGGAAAAAGGGAGGCATGAAATTTCAACTTTAACTTTAATGGATAACAAATTGAGATATCTCATTTTCAATTGCAGCCAGCACTTAACAAAACTATGAAAGAGTTAGGAATCAGTATAACAGGTGTTCTGGGATTCACCAAACAAACCACTGAAGCTACAACCAAAACTAGTAAAATCATTTGGGCTATAAAAAAGAATATTATGTCTAGGGAAGGTGAGGTCTTGGTTTCCTGTATAGGGACTATGTGCACCCGCATCTTGAACATGCTTCACAGTTGTGGAACCCATGTAAGAAGGGAGACAGAGATAGATTGGAGAAAGTCCAAAGGAGATTTGCTAAACCTATAAAAGGGCTAGACAACCAATGATACGAGCAATGTCTGAATTCATTGGACCTGATGTCCCTAGAAACTAGGTAGATGAGAAGGGATGTCCTTTTTATCTATAACATTACACATGATCCTGAACTTGTGGTGGAACGGGATACTGAATTTAAACCAGGACATATGGAGACAGGAGGACACCCACTCCAGATAAGAGGAAAACAGTTCAGGACTAAAAAAATATGTATTTTTTTCACATCTAGAGTGTGGGGGTGTGGAACTCACATCCAGTGGCGGTAGTAGTGAGTAAAATAAAATTAGAGTTAAAAAAAGTTTGGATAACTACATTCAAAAAGGTGGAATTTTAAAGTATTTCCTATGAAAATACTACAGGAACATACTGTATATGGGCTAACACCTTTCAGCTCTCTGCACTTCCTAGTATGAATCCAAATATGAAATGTCTCCCCCCACAAACAGAAGCAGACAGGATGGAGGATCCATGGGAAGGAAAATCTCCTATGGTGCAAAATAAAGAAATAAGCAGTATGGTAGAAAACAAGAAGGATGGGAACAAGAGTTGCCAAAAGAGAGGGGAAAAGGAGACAATGCACAAGGGAAAAGAGGTGGGTAGCAGGCAGAGTTGAAACAAAGTGCGGAAGTCGATATGTGCAAATGCAAGTAGTCTAGGAAGTAAATTTCTAGCCCTAGAGGCCATCATGGCGGAGGTAGGCATGAATACTGTGGCCACTACTGAGGGGTGGTGCACAGGAAACCATGACTGGGACATGGCCATACCAGGCTACACAGGGGAAGAAACTGGACAAGGCACTGGGGAAAGCCATTTGTACAATGGCAGAAAAAGGGGAGGTGCTGCTGGTGGGGGGACTTCAATCTGTTGGATGCAGATTGGAGCCTCCCAGCTGCAGCCACAGCTAGACACAGGGACATCCTAGACCCTATAGGGGTGATTTTTCAGGCAGCTAGTCAGGAAGCCTAGTCAGGAAGGGGCAATACTAGAGCTGATGCTCACAAGCAAGGACAATACTGCGGACGTCAAAGTGGGAGGCCACCTTTGGACGAGTACAGTGGGTTCAACAAACTGCATGGCCAGAAGCTGAATCAAACTACATGAGGACATGGGTCCTGGACTTCAGGAGGGCAGATGTTTTAAAAAATGGGTGGCCTCCATGATGACCTAACAGGGGGAATGACTGGGCGTGTGGAAGAATAGTGGGCTAAGTTAATGGAAGGCATAGTGAAGGCAATAAACCTCTACGTAAAGGAAGTGAGCAAAAACAGGAGGAAAAAGAGATCACTATGGTTCTCAAAGGAAGTGACTGAAAAGGACAAGGCTAAAAGGGTAGCATTCAGGAGGTATAAAAAGATACAGATGGAAGAGGATAAGGAGGTGTATCAAGATTACTTTTTGGACCTGTGTAAGTAACTAGTATTAATTTTGTTTTTGTGGTTGACTTTGCTTAGTTTTAACTTTAATTTGCCAGGGAGGAACTGTAGCTGGGAGATATTTGCAGTCATTTGTGACTAGACCTGGTACTTAACCTCTGTGAAATAGGTTTCTAAAAGGAAGGAAGGCACTCCCTGGGGTGGAGGGTTCAGAGTTGTAGTTGATTGTTTCTGGATGGTATGGGTTTACTCCCACCCACCTGCCCCTCACCCCACCCGCTCCAAGCACAGAACTTCATTTATAGCAGGGGTTCTGACATCATTTCCCCAAAACTGCTAACAACATACACCTGTTCATATCCTTAAAGGCACAGCATACTGAATAGGGGGTAGAGACACTCACAAGCTTCCCCACAATAAAACAAGAACAAGAAACAACAAAAGAAAAACATCTGTAACAGGAAGAGACACAGACATGTGGGGACTGGTGCAATGCACTGGCTGTGGAGCAGCAGTCTTCCGGGAGACATTCTGGAGACTGTGTCACTGCCCTATTTGCAGGCACCTCTCTGGTCTGAGGGAGGAGGTTGTTCGTCTCCATGCTGACCTGGCAAGGATTTGGGAAACCTGCTCCCCAACCCAGGGACCACACAGGCCACCGCCACTACATCAGAGGTTGCCAAGAAAAAGGAGTGGTTGGACCACGGTGGGCTCAGGGAGGGTGAGGATGGTGGGACAGAGGCGCATCCCTCCAGTTATGCCTCTCCATAATTCATTCGCCACTCTGGTGGAGCATGGTTCCTCTATGGAGGTACCCACAGTGGAGATCAAGGAGGATGCTGGGAACCTCCACAATGGAGACCCACAGAAGGGTGGCACAGGACCCCACAGGGAAAGGAAGCAACTCTTGGTGGGGGACTCAATTGTTGGGGGGGTAGAATTGGGGGAGGGTAAAGGGAGGTAAGGTGCCTGCCCGGCACCATGGCATGGAGGGACAGGAAGTGAATCCTCAGGATCTTAGGAGCAGTTGCATGAGGGAGGGAGCTGGATGTCATTATCCACCTAGGGATGAATGACCTGGCTGAGAATGGGATTAGAGCAGTGCAACAGGAGTTTGTGGCGTTGGGGAGGGGCCTTAGACAAGTAGCACACATGGTAACTTTCTTGGAAGTACTACCAGTCTATGGCATGGATGAGGCTAGGGCACTCCACACCAAATGATTCAATGACTGGTTGAAAAACTGGTGCAGAGCTCAGGGATTTGGCTTCATTGGGGACTGGGGCTCCACCTGGAGGGATGCAGGCCTATACAGGTGCGATGGTCTGCATCTATCCAGGAGGGGAACCAGGATCCTAGGTGATAGGTTTAAATGCTTCATTGGCAAGCATTTAAACTAGCCAAGGGGGGAGGCACTGAAAAGAAGAAGGGAAATCCTAGCCCCCCCATAAAATCAGGGTAGTTAGTAAGGTAAACACCAAGATAGAGCAGTCGATAGGGAGAAGGGCAGGAGAAAATGGAGAAAAAGACAAAGGTAGTAAGGACAGGGATGGGACAAAAAGAAATAAAGCCTTAAAAAATGGAGGGTAATGAGTACCAATGCCCATAGTCTAGGTAAAAAGCTCCCTGAAATGGTGGTCTTGATGGAAGAGGGATGCCTGGGTATCGTGGCAGTCACAGAAACATAGTACACAGAGAACCATGACTGGGATATCAACATATCCAGATACTGAATCTACAGGAGGGACAGAGAGAGAGAAGAAGAAGAGAAGGAGGGAGGAGTAGCTCTCTATGTAAGGGAAGGGATCAAAGCAACAGAACTAAAGGGTAAACAGGGAGGAGGAGGCACTGTGGGTCACCCTGGAGACTGGAAATAGCTGCACAATCTGCACAGGGTTGTATACAGCCCCCGTCTCAGGAGAGGAAATAGACAAGAAATGATAGAAAGGCATCCTTGGGATGGCAGAGAAAGGGAAGTATTGCTGATGGGGACCTGAACATGCCAGCTGTAACTGGAGCACCTTTGCTGCAGCCACATCCAAGAGAAGGGCCATTCTCGATGCCTTACAGGGGGCATGCCTCAGACAGCTAGTTTTGGAACCCACTCAGGAGGGAGCAATCTTAGACCTGGTACTCTCAAATGGGGATGGAGACAGTATCTCTGATCTTGAAGTGGGTAGCCATCTGGGAACAAGCAACCATCAAAGAGTAAGGTTCACGATAAACTTAGCTGTAGAGTCAAGCCACAGAAAAGTGTAGGTACTGGACTTCAGGAGGGCTGATTTTGTCAAAATGGGAGAGTGCCTCAGAAAAGCACTAGCAAACAGGCAAGAAGGTGGGGTGTAGCAACAATGGGGAAACATTAAAACCGCCATCACAGAGGAAACAAGCCTTTGTGTGAAGCAAATAAACAAATCAAAACAAAAGAAGAAACCTCTATGGTTTTCAAAAGAAGTAGCGGGGAAGGAAAGGGAGAAAGAGATAGCATTCATGAAGTATAAGGAAACACAGAAGGAGCAGGACAGAGAACTGTACCAGTTAAAGCAGAAGGAAACGGGGAAGGCAGTCAGAATAGCAAAGGCCCAAACTGAGGAAAAGATAGCCAACTCAGTTAAGAAGGGGATAAAACCTTTTATAGGTACATTAGGGAGCAAAGAAAGACTAAGGCAGGGATACTGAGGCTGAATAAAGAGGAAGGTGGTTGGGCAGAGAGCGACAGTGAAAAAGCAGGGATATTGAACGAATACTTCTGTTCAGTATTCACAATGGAAAAGCAGGGGAAGTTACCCAATCCAGTCAATAGAAGCACTCTGGATAGAGGGGTTGATATTAGTCCTTTCACAGAAGAAAGGGTACTGAAAGAACTCTTAAAACTGAAGGTGGATAAAGCCATTGGGCCTGGTGGGATTCACCTCAGAATTCTAAAAGAACTAAGGGAAGAACTAGTAACACCACTGACTACCCTTTTTAATAAATCATAGGAGGATGGTGTGGTACCTGAGGATTGGAGGAGGGCGGATGTGATTCCCCTTCACAAAAGTGGGAGCAAGACAGAGGCAGGAAACTACAGACCTGTCAGTTTGACCTCAGTGGTAGGGAAAATGATAGAATCCCTGTTGAAGGAAAGAATTGTTGAGTACCTAGAGGCCAGTGGGGCACAGAACCCAAGGCAGCATGGATTCACAGCAGGAAGGTCATGTCAGACAAATCTAATTGATTTCTTTGACTGGGTGACAAAGTAGTGAACCAGGAGGGCTGTGGACATGGCCTACCTAGACTTCAGCAAGGCATTGACACAGTCCCACACAAAAGATTAATAAAAAAATTAGCCAGCCTGGGAGTGGGTCCCAGGGTTGTAGGCTGGGTAAAACGCTGGCTGGACAACAGGACACAGCAGGTAATAGTAAATGGAGTCCACAGTGAAGAAAGGAGGGTTACTAGTGGGGTACCGCAGGGTTCAGTACTGGGGCCAGTCCATTTTAATGTCTTTATAAGTGACATTACAGAGGGACTAGAAGGGAAAGTATGTCTCTTTTCATATGACACAAAGATCTGCAACAGGGTTGATGCGCAAGATGGGGTGGAAAGGATGAAAAGGGACTTGGCAAGGTTGGAGGAATGGTCAAATGTATGGCAGCTTAGATTCAACGCAAAGAAGTGCAAAGTAGTGCACCCGGGAAACAAAAACCCAGGGGAAGAGTACACAATGAGGAGTCAGATACTGACAACAACAAAAATGGAAAGGGACCTGGGGGTAGTCATATCAGATGATCTAAAGTTTGGCCAGCAATGTGAGAAGGCAATAAGGAGGGCTGGGGGTATACTGGGATGCATAGGGAGAGGCATCACCAGTAGAAAACAGGAAGTTGTTGGCCCTTTGTACAGACAGTTGGTAAGACCACATCTGGAATACTGTGTACAGTTCTGGACCCCATCTCCGCAAAGACATAGACAGGGTGGAGGCTGTCCAGAGGAAGGCAACCAAAATGGTGCAAGGTCTGCACCAGAAGACATATGAAGAAAGACTAAAGGAGCTTAAGGTGTATAGCCTCAAGGAAAGGAGGGAGAGGGGGGACATAATAGAAACTTTCAAATACCTCAAGGGAATCAACAAAGTCCAAGAGGGTAGCATCTTTCAGAGAAAGAGATATGCAAAAACATGGGGGCACAATTTGAAGATGGGAGCGGCTCAGAGGTAATGTGAGGTAGCATTTCTTCACAGAGAGGGTTGTATATGCATGGAACAGCCTTCCTGAGGAGGTTGTAGAGTCAAAAACAGTGGGGAAATTCAAGAATGCATGGGACAGACATAAGGCAGTTCTAGTGGGGGGGGGTAGGAAGAAGTATGCTGTTGGTTAACTAGGATCTGCAGCTTATCCATTAGGTAGGGAAATGGGCAGACTAGGTGGGCCATACGGTCCTTATCTGCCATCAAATTCTATGTTTCTATGTTAAGAGAAGCAGAGAGAAGCAGAGAAAGAGGTGAGGAGTGCAAAGGTGCAAATGGAAGAAAGAACAGCATGGGATAACTAAAGATGGCAAGACCTTTTTTAAGTGCATAAGTGAAAAAAGGAAGACTAGGGAAAGGATTGTGCGGTTAAGAAGGGCAGTGGGGGTACTGGGCAGAGAAGGATCAGAAAAAAGCAGATATCCTGCACAAGTACTTTTGTTCAGTTTTCATGGAGGAAGGGGAAGAAATGGGCCTCTTAAAGCAGCAGGAGCACTTGAGGAAGGGAGGTAGACACAAGTCCATTTACAGGCGAGAGAGTCCTGAAGGGACTTGCAGCTCTGAAAGTGAGCAAAGCTATGGGACCAAACAGTGTACACCCAAGGGCAATGAGGGACCTCAGGGAGGTACTGGCTGCAGCTCTGACAGCCCTTTGCAACAACTCATTGGAAACAAGAGTGGTTCCAGACGATTGGAGGAGGGCAGATGTAGTCCCAATATCATAAAAGCAGTAGCAGGGTGAAGGCTGGCAACTATAGACTCGTACGTCTGACATCAGTGGTAGGGAAGTTAATGGAGTCACTGCTAAAGGAAAGGTGTGGAGTCTCTTGAATCCAGAGGGTTATAAGACCTGAGGCAGCACGGGTTCTCAGGGGGAGGTCATGTTACACAAAGCTGATAGATTTCTGTTACTGGGTAACCAGAGAAATAGATCTGGGTGGGGTGGTGGATGTGGCCATTTGACACCGTACCACATAGGAGACTCATAAGGAAACTGGCCAACTTAGGGTGGGTCCTAAGTTGGTAAATTGGTTAGGAGATTGATTAATGGATAGGTGACAGAGGGTGGTGGTAAACAGAGTTCACTCCTGGAAAGGGAGGGTGACCAGTGGCGTGCCTTAGGGCTCAGTACTGGGGGCTAGTCCTCTTAAATGTCTTTACAAGTGACATTGCAGATGAGGTAGCAGGGAAGGTATATGCCTTTTTGCGACACCAAAATCTGCAATAGGGTAGACACTCCAGAGGTGGTGGAAGGAATGTGCAGAGACCTGAGAAACTCAAGGAGTAGTCAAGGGTGTGGCAGCTGGGTTTCAATATAAACAAGCATTTATGAATGCCGAATGTTCCCTTGCATGCTGTTGTAGTGGGTCCTGCTTGTACACATTGGTTCATTCATGCATCAGTTAGTGTTGATGTAGAAAGTGACAAAATTAAGGATTTATCATGTTAGGGTACAAAATCCACTGAGCTGTGATGAATGTATGGAGTGGTGGCAGTATGCGCAGTGAGATAAGGCTCTGAGCTGGAGACCTGGATTTGAATCCCACAGCCACCTAGGTGCATACTGTGTGATCCTGAGCAAGTCACTTAACTTCCTTGTGCTCCCAGGTCGCATCTGGAAACAAGATTCAGCTTAGAGTGCTACTCCTGGTTAAACAAAGTTCCCTTTCCCTTTCTTTCCCTGGTGTGTCTTAGGGTTGGAATGATCATATGATGCAGTGTCGGTCTTACTCTAATGTGATCACTGTCAATGAAGACCAGGCACGGAACAAAAAGAGCCATACACCAAATGCTTGGAGAGGTGCTGAAGTTAGTGCAGTGGCAAAGCTGCATTGCTTGATTGTTCAAACCCTGAAAAACACAACTGAGACTCACCATGGCTCAAGGGATTTTGTACCTTAATGCTACAGTTCCTTAGTTTTGTCGCTTTGTGCATGAACCCTAAATCTTATCTGTTATGTGAAGACTTCTGTCCACTCCCCCCTCTTCCACAGTGCCTGCTGATAACGTGAAGGTCTCTTCCCTACCCCACATACACACCGGGCAGAAGTACACATTTAAAATTTTTCAGTTTTCTTGATCTTCTTCTGCACAGCCTCTTCCCCCCGCTTTCCTGATCCTCACTATTCAACACCTTGGTTTCATATTTCCACACATGTACCTGAAGAAAGAGACACACCTTCCCTTCCAGTTCCTCAGCAATGTCACTTATGAAGACATTGAAGAGGACCAGATCCAGTACTGACCCCTTGTGCACTCCCATTGGTCACTGTCCTGTCCTGCAAGTGACTTCCATTTACAACCACCCTCTGTCTCCTACCCTTGGCAAGGTTGGAGGAATGGTCAGAAGTATGGCAGCTAGGATTCAATGCAAAGAAGTGCAAAATAATGCACCTGGGAAACAAGAACCCAGGTGAAGAATACTCAATGGGGGGGAGGTAGTAACAACAACAAAAAAGGAAAGGGACCTGGAGGTAATCATATCAGATGACCTTAAGGTTAGCAAGCAAGTGAGAAGGCGAGGGAGGGCTGGGGTATACTGGGATGCATAGGAGAGACATCAGCAGCAGAAAACAGGAAGTTGTTATCCTCTGTACAGACAGTTGGTGAGACCCCATCTGGAGTACTGTGTCCAGTTCTGGAGACCCCCCTCACAGGGACATAGACAGGATAGAGGCAGCCCAGGAGGGCAACTAAAAATGGTGCAGGGTCTGCAGAGAAGCCTTATGAGAAGAGACTAAAGGGCTTATGTATACCGGAGGAAAGGCAGGAGAGGGGACATGATAGAAAGTTTTAAGTACCTCAGTGGAATCAACAAAGTCCAAGAGGTAGCATCTTTCAGAAAAGAGATGTGCAAGAACAAGGGGACACAATTTAAAGATAGAGGGGGCGGTTCTGGGGCAATGTGAGGAGTATTATTTCACAGAGAGGTAGTGGATGCATGGAACAGCCTTCCTGAGGGGTTGTGGGGTCTAAAACTGTGGAGAATTCAAGAATGCATGGGACAGACATAAGGCAATTCTTGTGCGGGTAGGAAGAAATAGGCTGTTGGTTAACTAGGATCTGCGGCCTATCCTATAGGTAGGGAAATGGGCAGACTAGATGGGCCAGGCGGTCCTTATCTGCTGTCAAAGTCTATGTTTCTATGTTTAATCCACTTGATACCCAGCTTACACTCTTGTCCCCAGCACTTAGGGTGCTACATTTATTAGCCTCCTGTGTGGCACAGTGTAATAGACCTTACTGAAGTCTAAATAAACCACATGCACTGCCTTCACTTTATCCAACTCGCTAGTCACCCAGTCCAAGAAATATATGAAATTTGTTTGACACAATGTCCCCGCGTGAAATCGTGCTACGAGTGTACCTTCAGCCCATTTGCCTCAAGGTGTTCCATCAGCCTCTCGTTCAGCAGGATCTCTATTAATTTCCCCACAACTGATCTGAGAATTACTGACCTGTAATTGGTAGCCTCCTCCCTGCTGCTGCTCATGTGCAGAGGACCACACTCGCCCTCCTCCAGTCCTGCAGAGCTACTCTCATCTCCAATGAGATCCTGAATAGTGTTGCCAGGCAGGTGGCTAGCACCGTGCTCAGTTCTTTTTAGTACCCTTGGGTGAATCCCATCTGGCCCCACCACTTTGTTTCCATTAGGGCTTCCACTCCCCACAGGACTCTCTCCTACATGAACAGACTTGTGTCCACTCCCCTCTCTCCCACGGTGCCTGCTGATAACATGTTGGTCTATTCACTACCCCCTCCCAACGGGAATACTAAGCAGAAGTAGTCATGTAAAAATTAAGATTTTTCTTTATCTTCTTCTGCACAGTCTCTCACCCCTCTTTGCTAATCCTCGCTATTCCACCCCTTGCTTTCATCTTTCCAATCTACACACATACCTGAAGAAAGTCTTATCCCCCATTTCAACCTCCTTGGTGATCTTCTCCTCTGTTTGTGCCTTAGCTCTCCTCATCCTCCCCTGCTTCCCTTTCTTTCTCTAGATACACATCCCTGTCACCCTCTGTCTGGGTCTTCTTGTACTTCCTAAAAGCTGTTTTCTTCTCCCTTACCAGCATAGCCACCTCCTTTGGGAATCATAGTGGCCTCTTCCTCCTCCTACCCTTGCATACTTCCTTCAAACAGCTTGCCTATGAGCACAGCTGCCCCATTACAGTCAACCCACCAACATATTTGTAAAAGACAGGGACTTACCTGAGTGCAGTGTGCCACGGGGTTGTCCTGGGGAGATGTCATCCGCCGCACCTGTAAAAGAAGAGACAAGGGGGTCACAAAGGATCTGCAGTTCTTAGTGGGGTTAATAGGGTACAAAGGACAGGAGAGAAATAAAATTGTACTTATCTGCTGGGGTCGGAGTCCATGTCCTGTCAGACCAATAGAGAGAAAGGAAAAAATAGGTTCATTGAGAAGTAAAAGGATGTAAGATGAGCAAAAGCAGAGTAAAGCGAGCATGGTTTGGGGAAGGAGGATCAGCTAAAAAAACCTTTGCCCATAATGATGAGTGAGTGGCCAGTAATGTATTTAGTAGCCCAGGTGGCAAGTGGGAGGCTAGTAACCCTTTTTGTCTTATGCAGATAGAAATGTCACAGATATAGCAGTGACATGACCTGTGACAGTTATTGTGCATATTACCCTCTGGTACCGTGCCTATAACAGTTTGTTCCCCACCCCCCAACCTCCACCCACACATGCACATGCAGCTTGGACACAAGGAGTCATTGCTTACTAAACAGCTCAGAGGACAGACAGTGAAGTTCCTCAGCTCAGCTGTGTCTCTCTTAACTCTGCTCTCCCTCTCAGAACTACAGTACACAACAGTTTCCCCTGACTACAGCTGCAATTTTGTCCCACGCCAGATCAGTCTCTCTCTCTCTCTCTCCTTCTCTCACTGCTCTCTCTCTCTCTTACTCACTCGGTCTCTCAGTGTGCCACTCCACTATGACTAATGCAGTCTGCCATACTCTCTCGATTTGGAGCTGATGCATTTCCCTCTCGCGCGTTGCTCTGTGTCACTACATGACAGAGCTGGCACTGTCTTGCTGATTTATGGGTTTTAATGGCACACCAACACAGAGAGACACAGAAGTACTCACCAGTCTCCCTCTCTCTGTCCTGCCTGCCACTGTCTCACACTCTCTCTCTCTGTCCTGCCTGCCACTGTCTCACGCTCTCTCTCTCTCTCTCTCTCTGTTCTGCATGCCACTGTCTCACGCTCTCTCTCTCCGTCCTGCCTGCCACTGTCTCACGCTCTCTCTCTCTCTCTGTCCTGCCTGCCACTGTCTCAAGCTCTCTCTCTGTCCTGCCTGCCACTGTCTCAGCCTCTCTCTGTCCTGTCCTGGCACTGTCTCATGCTCTCTCTCTGTCCTGCCTGCCACTGTCTCACACTCTCTCTCTCTCTCTGTCCTGCCTGCCACTGTCTCACATACTCTCTCTCTGTTCTGCCACTGTCTCACGCACTCTCTCTCTCTCTCTGTCCTGCCTACCACTGTCTCATGTTCTCTCTCTCTCTCTGTCCTGCCTGCCACTGTCTCATGCTCTTTCTGTCTCTGTCCTGCCTGCCACTGTCTCACGCTCTCTCTCTCTCTGTCTTGCCTGCCACTGTCTCATGCTCTCTCTCTCTGTCCTACCTGCCACTGTCTCACGCTCTCTCTCTCTCTATGTCCTGCATGCCACTGTCTCTTCACTCTCTCTCTCTGTCCTGCCTGCCACTGTCTCATGCTCTCTCTCTGTCCTGACTGCAACTGTCTCACACTCTCTCTCTCTGTTCTGCCTGCCACTGTCTCACTTTCTCTCTGTCCTTCTTGCCACTATCTCATGCTTTCTCTCTCTGTCCTGCCTGCCACTTACTCATGCTCTCTCTCTGTCTCTGTCCTGCCTGCCACTGTCTCATGCTCTCTCTCTCTCTGTCCTGCCTGCCACTGTCTCACGCTCTTTCTGTCTCTCCTGCCTGCAACTGTCTCAGGCTCTCTCTCTCTGTCCTGCCTGCCACTGTCTCATGCTCTCTCCCTCTCCCTCTCTGTCCTGCCTGCCACTGTCTCACGCTCTGTCTCTGCCCTGCCTGCCACTGTCTCACGTTCCCTCTCTCTCTCTCTGTTCTGCCTGCCACTGTCTCATGCACTCTCTCTGTCCTGCCTGCCACTGTCTCTTCTCTCTCTCTGTCCTGCCTGCCACTGTCTCATGCTCTCTCTCTCTCTGTCCTGCGTGCCACTGTCTCATGCTCTCTCTGTCCTGCCTGGCACTGTCTCACACTCTCTCTCTCTGTCCTGCCTGCCACTGTCTCACGCTCTCTCTCTCTGTCTTGCCTGCCACTGTCTCAAGCTCTCTCACTCTCTCTTTCTCTGTCCTGCCTGCCACTGTCTCACAGTCTCTCTCTCTCTGCCCTGCCTGCCACTGTCTCACGCACTCTTTGTCTCTGTCCTGCCTGCCACTGTCTCACACGCTCTCTCTCTGTCCTGCCTGTCACTGTCTCACATACTCTCTCTCTCTGTTCTGCCTGCCACTGTCTCACGCTCTCTCTCTCTGTCATGCCTACCACTGTCTCATGTTCTCTCTCTCTCTCTGTCCTGCCTGCCACTGTCTCATGCTCTTTCTGTCTCTGTCCTGCCTGCCACTGTCTCACGCTCTCTCTCTCTGTCTTGCCTGCCACTGTCTCACGCTCTCTCTCTCTGTCCTACCTGCCACTGTCTCACGCCTCTCTCTCTCTCTATGTCCTGCATGCCACTGTCTCCTCTCTCTCTCTGTCCTGCCTGCCACTGTCTCATGCTCTCTCTCTGTCCTGACTGCAACTGTCTCACGCTCTCTCTCTCTGTTCTGCCTGCCACTGTCTCACTTTCTCTCTGTCCTTCTTGCCACTATCTCATGCTTTCTCTCTCTGTCCTGCCTGCCACTTACTCATGCTCTCTCTGTCTCTGTCCTGCCTGCCACTGTCTCATGCTCTCTCTCTCTCTGTCCTGCCTGCCACTGTCTCACGCTCTTTCTGTCTCTCTGCCTGCAACTGTCTCACGCTCTCTCTCCTCCTGCGCTGCCACTGTCTCATGCTCTCTCCCTCTCCCTCTCTGTCCTGCCTGCCACTGTCTCACGCTCTGTCTCTGCCCTGCCTGCCACTGTCTCACATTCCCTCTCTCTCTCTCTGTTCTGCCTGCCACTGTCTCATGCACTCTCTCTGTCCTGCCTGCCACTGTCTCACGTTCTCTCTCTCTGTCCTGCCTGCCACTGTCTCATGCTCTCTCTCTCTCTGTCCTGCGTGCCACTGTCTCATGCTCTCTCTATCCTGCCTGCCACTGTCTCACACTCTCTCTCTCTGTCCTGCCTGCCACTGTCTCACGCTCTCTCTCTCTGTCTTGCCTGCCACTGTCTCAAGCTCTCTCACTCTCTCTTTCTCTGTCCTGCCTGCCACTGTCTCACAATCTCTCTCTCTCTGCCCTGCCTGCCACTGTCTCACGCTCTTTCTGTCTCTCCTGCCTGCCACTGTCTCATGCTCTCTCGCTCTCCCTCTCTGTCCTGCCTGCCACTGTCTCACGCTCTGTCTCTGTCCTGCATGCCACTGTCTCATGCTCTCTCTCTCTCGCTGTCCAGCCTGCCACTGTCTCATGCTCTCTCTCTGTCCTGCCTGCCACTGTCTCATGCTCTCTCTCTGTCCTGCCTGCCACTGTCTCATGCACTCTCTCTGTCCTGCCTGCCACTGTCTCACATTCTCTCTCTCTCTCTGTCCTGCCTGACACTGTCTCATGCACTCTCTCTGTCCTGCCTGCCACTGTCTCACATTCTCTCTCTCTCTGTCCTGCCTGTCACTGTCTCATGCACTCTCTCTGTCCTGCCTGCCACTGTCTCACATTCTCTCTCTCTCTGTCCTGCCTGCCACTGTCTCATGCACTCTCTCTGTCCTGCCTGCCACTGTCTCATGCTCTGTCTTTCTCTCTGTCCTGCCTGCCACTGTCTCACGCGCTCTCTCTCTCTGTCCTGCTTACCACAGTTTACCTCTCTCTCTCTCTCTGTCCTGCCTGTCACTGTCTCACGCTCTCTCTCTCCTGTCTGCCACTGTCTCACGCTCTCTCTCTCTCTGTCTTGCCTGCCACTGTTTCATGCTGTCTCGCTCTCTCTTTCTCTCTTCTGCCTGCCACTTTCTCACGCTCTCTTTCTCTGTCCTGCCTGCCACTGTCTCATGCTCTCTCTCTGTCCTGCCTGCCACTGTCTCACGCTCTGTCTCTCTCTCTGTCCTGCCTGCCACTGTCTCACGGAATCCCTCTCTGTCCTACCTGCCTGCCACTGTCTCATGCTCTCTCTCTCTGTCCTGCCTGCCAGTGTCTCACGCTCTCTCTCTCTGTCCTGCCTGACACTGTCTCATGCTCTCTCTCTGTCCTGCCTGCCACTGTCTCACTCTCTCTCTGTCCTGCCTGCCACTGTCTCATGCTCTCTCTCTGTCTTGCCTGCCACTGTCTCATCGCTCTCTCTTCTCTGTCCTGCCTGCCACTGTCACATCTCTCTCTCTGTCCTGCCTGCCACTGTCTCATACTCTCTCTCTGTCCTGCCTGCTGCACTGTCTCACTCTCTAGACTCTCTCTCTCTGTCCTGCCTGCCACTGTCTCATGCTCTCTCTCTGTCCTGCCTGCCACTGTCTCACTCTCTCTCTCTCTGTCCTGCCTGCCACTGTCTCATGCTCTCTCTGTCCTGCCTGCCACTGTCTCACGCTCTCTCTCTGTCCTGCCTGCCACTGTCTCACGCTCTGTCTCTCTCTCTCTGTCCTGCCTGCCACTGTCTCACGTGCTCTCTCTCTCTGTCCTGCCTGCCACTGTCTCACGCTCTCTCTCTGTCCTGCCTGCCACTGTCTCACGCTCTCTCTCTCTGTCCTGCCTGCCACTGTCTCCACTCTCTCTCTGTCCTGCCTGCCACTGTCTCACATCTCTCTCTGTCCTGCCTGCCACTGTCTCACGCTCTCTCTCTGTCCTGCCTGCCACTGTCTCACGCTCTCTCTCTCTCTGCCTGCCACTGTCTCACGCTCTCTCTGTCCTGCCTGCCACTGTCTCACGCTCTCTCTCTCCTGTCCTGCCTGCCACTGTCTCACGCTCTCTCTCTGTCTTGCCTGCCACTGTTTCCGCTCTCGCTCTCCTCTCACTGTCCTGCCTGCCACTGTCTCATGCTCTCTCTCTGTCCTGCCGCCACTGTCTCACTTCTCGTCCTGCCTGCACTTCGCTCCTTCTCTCTGTCCTGCCTGCCACTGTCTCACGCTCTCTCTGTCCCTGCCTGCCACTGTCTCACGCTCTCTCTCTGTCCTGCCTGCCACTGTCTCACTCTCTCTCTCTGTCCTGCCTGCCACTGTCTCACGCTCTCTCTCTGTCCTGCCTGCCACTGTCTCACACTCTCTCTCTGTCCTGCCTGCCACTGTCTCACTCTCTCTCTCTGTCCTGCCTGCCACTGTCTCATCTCTCTCCTGTCCTGCCTGTCTCATGCTCTCTCTCTGTCCTGCCTGCCACTGTCTCACTCTCTCTCTGTCCTGCCTGCCCACTGTCTCACGCCTCTTTCTCTGTCCTGCCTGCCACTGTCTCCTCTCTCTGTCCTGCCTGCCACTCTCCCTCTCTCTCCCTCTGTCCTGCCTGCCACTGTCTCCACTCTCTCTCTCTCTCCTGCCTGCCACTGTCTCACTCTCTCTCTCTGTCCTGCCTGCCACTGTCTCACACTCTCTCTCTCTCTGCCTCTGCCACTGTCTCACGCTCTCTGTCCTGCCTGCCACTGTCTCACGCTCTCTCTCTCTGTCCTGCCTGCCACTGTCTCGACACTCTCTCTCTGTCCTGCCTGCCACTGTCTCATCTGCTCTCTCTCTCGGCCTGCCTGCCACTGTCTCACGCTCTCTCCTCTCTGCCTGCCTGCCTGCACGCTCTCTCGCCTCTCTCTGTCCTGCCTGCCACTGTCTCACGCTCTCTCTCTCTCTGCCTGCCACTGTCTCATCGCTCTCTCTCTCTGTCCTGCCTGCCACTGTCTCACGCTCTCTCTCTGTTCTGCCCTGTCACTGTCTCATGCTCTCTGTCCTGCCTGCCACTTGTCTCACGCTCTTCTCTCTGTCCTGCCTGCCACTGTCTCATGCCTCTGTCCTGCCTGCCACGTCTCACACCTCTCTCTCTGTCTGCCTGCCACTGTCTCACTGCTCTCTCTCTCTGTCTGCCTGCCACTGTCTCTCTCGCTCTCTGTCCTGCCTGCCACTGCTCACTCTCTCTCTTCCTGCCTGCCACTGTCTCACGCTCTCTCTCCTGCCTGCCACTGTCTCATGCTCTCTCTCTGTCTTGCCTGCCACTGTTTCACGCTCTCTCGCTCTCTCTTTCTCTGTCCTGCCTGCCACTGTCTCATGCTCTCTTTCTCTGTCCTGTCTGCCACTGTTTCACGCTCTCTTGCTCTCTCTCTTTCTCTGCTCTGCCTGCGCTGTCCCTCTCTGTCTCTGTCCTGCCTGCCACTGTCTCACTCTCTCTCTGTCTCCCACTTACTACCTCACTGTCTCACGCTCTCTCTCTCTCTCTGCCTGCCACTGTCTCACGCTCTCCTCTATACCTTGCCTGCCACTGTCTCACGCTCTCTCTGCTCTATCTTCATCGCATACCACTGTCTCACGCTCTCTCTTCTCTTCTGCCTGCCACTGCTCACGCTCTCACTCTCTCTGTCTGCCTGCCACTGTCTCACATCTCTCCCTCTGTCCTGTCCTGCCACTGTCTCACGCTCTGCTCTCTGTCCTGCCTGCCACTGCTCATGCTCTCTCTCTCTCTGTCCTGGCTGTGCCACTGCTCTCACTCTCTCTGTCCTGCCTGCCACTGGCTCATGCTCTCTCTCTCTCTGTCCTGTCTGTCACTGTCTCACGCTCTCTCTCTGTCCTGCCTGCCACTGTCTCACGCTCTCTCTCTCTGTCCTGCCTGCCACTGTCTCATGCTCTCTCTCTCCTGCCTGCCACTGTCTCACTCTCTCTCTCTGTCTTGCCTGCCACTGTTTCACGCTCTCTCGCTCTCTCTTTCTCTGTCCTGCCTGCCATTCGCTCTCTCTCTATCCTGCCTGCCACTGTCTCATGCTCTCTCTCTCTGTCTCTGCCTGCCTGCCTGCCTGCACTGTCCGCTGCTCTCTCTGCCTGTCTCACGCTCTCTCTCTCTCTGTCTGTACTGCTGCCACTGTCTCACGCTCTCTCTCTCTGCCTGCCACTGTCTCACGCTCTCTCTCTGTCTTGCCTGCCACTGTTTCACGCTCTCTCGCTCTCTCTTTCTCTGTCCTGCCTGCCACTGTCTCATGCTCTCTTTCTCTGTCCTGCCTGCCACTGTTTCACGCTCTCTCGCTCTCTCTTTCTCTGTTCTGCCTGCCACTGTCTCACGCTCTCTCTCTCTGTCCTGCCTGCCACTGTCTCACTCTCTCTCTCTGTCCTGCCTATCACGTCCTCACTCACTGTCTCTCTCTCTGTCCTGCCTGCCAGTGTCTCCTGCTCTCTCTGTTCGCCTTACCACTGTCTCACGCTCTCTCTTGCCTGCCACTGTCTCACGCTCTCTCTCTCCTGTCAGCCACTATCACTGTCTCACACTCTCTCTCTCACTGCCACTGTCTCATGCTCTCTCTGTCCTGCCTGCCACTGTCTCATCTCTCTCTCTCTGTCCTGCCTGCCACTGTCTCACACGCCTCTCTGTCTCGCTCTTGCACTGTCTCATGCTCTCTCTGTCCCTGCCTGCCACTGTCTCACAGCTCTCTCTCTGTCCTGCCTGCCACTGTCTCCTCTCTTTCTCTTATCCTGCCTGCCACTGTCTCATGCTCTCTCTCTGCTCCCTGCCACTCTCTCTCTCTCCTCTCTTCTGCCTGCCACTGTCTCACGCGCTCTCTCTCTCTATCCTGCCTGCCACTGTCTCACACTCTCTCTCTGTCCTGCCTGCCACTGTCTCATGCTCTCCCTCTCTCTGTCCTGCCTGCCACTGTCTCACGCTCTCTCTCTCTGTCCTGCCTGCCACTGTCTCACTCTCTCTCGCTCTGTCTTTCTCTGTCCTGCCTGCCACTGTCTCACGCATTCTCTCTCTCTGTCCTGCTTGCCACTGTTTCACTCTCTCTCTCTGTCCTGCCTGCCACTGTCTCACGCTCTCTCTCTCTGTCCTGCCTGCCACTGTCTCACAATCTCTCTCTCCTGTCTGCCACTGTCTCACGCTCTCTCTCTGTCTTGCCTGCCACTGTTTCACGCTCTCGCTCTCTCTTCCACTGTTCCACCTCTCTCATGCTCTCTTTCTCTGTCCTGCCTGCCACTGTTCATCTACTCCTCTTTCTCTGTCCTGCCTGCACTGTTTCACGCTCTCTCGCTCTCTCTCTGTTCTGCCTGCCACTGTCTCATGCTCTCTCTCTGTCCTGCCTGCCACTGTCTCACACTCTCTCACCTGTCCTGCCTGCCACTGTCTCACGCTCTCTCTCTCCTGCCTGCCACTGTCTCACGCTCTCTCTCTCATGCTGCCACTGTCTCACGTCTCTCTCTGTCCTGCCTGCCACTGTCTCACGCTCTCTCTCTCTCTTGCCTGCCTGCCTGCCACTTCCGTCTCTCTCTCTCTATCCTGCCTGCCACTGTCTCCGCTCTCTCTCTCTGTCCTGCCTGCCACTGTCTCCGCCTCTCTCTCTCTTTTCTCTCTGTCCTGCCTGTCCACTGTCTCTCTCTCCTCTCTGTCCTGCACTGCTCACGCTCTCACGCTCTCTCTCTGTCTTGCCTGCCACTGTCTACGCTCTCCTCCTCTCTTCCTGCCTGCCACTGTTCTGCTCTCGCTCTCTCTGTCCTGCCTGCCACTGTCTCACGCTCTCGCTCTCTCTTGCTCTGCCACTGCCTGCCACGCTCTCCTCCTCTCTCTCTCTGTCCTGCCTGCCACTGTCTCGCTCTCTCTCTCTGTCTGCCTGCACTGTCTCACGGTCTCTCTCTGTCTTGCCTGCCAGTGTCTCATGCTCTCTCGCTCTGTCTTTCTCTGTCCTGCCTGCCACTGTCTCACGCTCTCTCCCTCTGTTCTGCCTGCCTCTGTCTCATGCTCTCTCTCTTTCCTGCCTGCCACTGTCTCATGCTCTCTTTCTCTGTCCTGTCTGTCACTGTCTCACGCTCTCTCTCTGTCCTGCCTGCCACTTCCGCTCTATCTCTATGCTGCCTGCCACTGTCTCACGCTCTCTCTCTCTCTGTCCTGCCTGCCACTGTCTCACGCTCTCTCTCTCTGTTCTGCCTGCCACTGTCTCACGCTCTCTCTGTCTTGCCTGCCACTGTTACACGCTCTCTCGCTCTCTCTTTCTCTGTCCTGCCTGCCACTGTCTCACGCTCTCTCTCTCTGTCCTGCCTGCCACTGTCTCTCTCTCTCTCTGTCCTGCCTATCACTGTCTCACGCTCTCTCTCTCTGTCCTGCCTGCCACTGTCTCACTCTCTCTCTCTGTCTTGCCTATCACTGTCTCACGCTCTCTCTCTCTCGCCTGCCTGCCACTGTCTCACACACTCTCTCTCTGTTCTGCCTGCCACTGTCTCATGCTCTCTCTGTCCTGCCTGCCACTGTCTCACGCTCTCTCCCTGTCCTGCCTGCCACTGTCTCACGCTCTCTCTCTCTCTGTCCTGCCTGCCACTGTCTCACCTCGCTCTCTCTGTCCTGCCTGCCACTGTCTCACGCTCTCTCTCTCTGTCCTGCCTGCCACTGTCTCACGCTCTCTCTCTCTGTCCTGCCTGCCACTGACTCACACTCTCTCTCTCTGTCCTGCCTGCCACTGTCTCACGCTCTCTCTCTCTGTCCTGCCTGTCTCACTGTCTCTCACGCTCTTCTCTGTCCTGCCTGCCACTGTCTCACGCTCTCTCTCTCTGTCCTGCCTGCCACTGTCTCACGCTCTCTCTCTGTCCTGTCTGTCACTGTCTCACGCTCTCTCTCTGTCCTGCCTGCCACTGTCTCATCGCTCTCTCTCCTGTCCTGCCTGCCACTGTCTCACGCTCTCTCTCTCTCTGTCCTGCCTGCCACTGTCTCACGCTCTCTCTCTCTGTCCTGCCACCACTGTCTCATGCTCTCTCTCTGTCCTGCCTGCCACTGTCTCTCACCCTCTCTCTGTCCTGCCTGCCACTGTCTCACGCTCTCTCTCTCTGTCCTGCCTGCCACTGTCTCACGCTCTCTCTCTGTCCTGTCTGTCACTGTCTCACGCTCTCTCTCTGTCCTGCCTGCCACTGTCTCACGCTCTCTCTCTCTGTCCTGCCTGCCACTGTCTCACTCTCTCTCGCTCTATCTTTCTCTGTCCTGTCTGCCACTGTCTCACGCTCTCTCTCTGTCCTGCCTGCCACTGTCTCATGCTCTCCCTCCTGTCCTGCCTCACTGTCTCACGCTCTCTCTGTCCTGCCTGCCACTGTCTCACGCTCTCTCTCTCTGTCCTGCCTGCCACTGTCCCTCTCTCACTCTATCTTTCTCTGTCCTGTCTCCACTGTCTCACGCTCTCTCTCTGTCCTGCCTGCCACTGTCTCATGCTCTCTCTGTCCTGTCTGTCACTGTCTCACCTCCTCTCTCTGTCCTGCTGCCACTGTCTCACTCTCCGCTATCTTCTCTGTCCTGCCTGCCACTGTCCCACGCCCTCTCTCTGTCCTGCCTGCCACTATCTCACGTCTCTCTCTGTCCTGTCATCACCTGTCTCACGCTCTCTCTCTGTCCTGCCTGCCACTGTCTCACGCTCTCTCTCTGTCCTGCCTGCCACTGTCTCACTCGTCTCTCTCTCTGTCCTGCCTGCCACTGTCTCACGCCTCTCTGTCCTGCCTGCCACTGTCTCACGCTGTCTCTCTCTCTCTGTCCTGCCTGCCGCTGTCTCACGCCTCTGTCCTGCCTGCCACTGTCTCACGCTCTCTCTCTGTCCTGTCTGTCACTGTCTCACGCTCTCTCTCTGTCCTGCCTGCCACTGTCTCACGCTCTCTCTCTCTGTCCTGCCTGCCCTGTCTCACTCTCTCTCGCTCTATCTTTCTCTGTCCTGTCTGCCACTGTCTCACGCTCTCTCTCTGTCCTGCCTGCCACTGTCTCACGCTCTCTCTCTGTCCTGCCTGCCACTGTCTCACGCTCTCTCTCTCTCTGTCCTGCCTACCACTGTCTCACGCTCTCTCTCTCTGTCCTGCCTGCCACTGTCTCACTCTCTCTCGCTCTATCTTTCTCTGTCCTGCCTGCCACTGTCTCAGCTCTCTCTCTCTCTGTCCTGCCTGCCACTGTCTCACGCTCTCTCTCTGTCCTGTCTGTCATTGTCTCACGCTCTCTCTCTGTCCTGCCTGCCACTGTCTCATGTTCTCTCTCTGTCCTGCCTGCCACTGTCTCACGCTCTCTCTCTCTGTCCTGCCTGCCACTGTCTCCACTCTGTCTCTCTCTGTCCTGCCTGCCACTGTCTCACTCTCTCTCGCTCTATCTTTCTCAGTCCTGCCTGCCACTGTCTCACGCTCTCTCTCTGTCCTGCCTGCCACTGTCTCACGCTCTCTCTCTGTCCTGTCTGTCACTGTCTCACGCTCTCTCTCTGTTCTGCCTGCCACTGTCTCATGCTCTCTCTCTGTTCTGCCTGCCACTGTCTCACGCTCTCTCTCTCTCTGTCCTGCCTGCCACTGTCTCACGCTCTCTCTCTGTCCTGCCACCACTGTCTCATGCTCTCTCTCTCTGTCCTGCCTGCCACTGTCTCTCACTCTCTCTCTGTCCTGCCTGCCACTGTCTCATGCTCTCTCTCTCTGTCCTGCCTGCCACTGTCTCACGCTCCCTCTCTGTCCTGCCTGCCACTGTCTCACGCTCTGTCTCTCTCTCTCTCCTGCCTGCCACTGTCTCACGTGCTCTCTCTCTCTGTCCTGCTTGCCACTGTTTCTCTCTCTCTCTCTCTGTCCTTCTTGCCACCGTCTCACGCTCTCTCTCTCTCTGTCCTGCCTGCCACTTACTCACGCTCTCTCTCTATCCTGCCTGCCACTGTCTCACGCTCTCTCTCTCTGTCCTGCCTGCCACTGTCTCATGCTCTCTCTCTGTCCTGCCTGCCACTGTCTCACGCTCTCTCTCTGTCCTGCCTGCCACTGTCTCACGCTCTCTCTCTCCTCCCTGCCACTGTCTCATGCTCTCTCTTTGTCTTGCCTGCCACTGTTTCACGCTCTCTCACTCTCTCTCTCTGTCCTGTCTGCCACTGTCTCATACTCTCTTTCTCTGTCCTGCCTGCCACTGTTTCATGCTCTCTCGCTCTCTCTTTCTCTGTTCTGCCTGCCACTGTCTCACGCTCTCTCTCTCTCTGTCTGTTCTGCCTGCCACTGTCTCATGCTCTCTCTCTGTCCTGCCTGCACTGTCTCACGCTCTCTCTCTGTCCTGCCTGCCACTTTCTCACGCTCTCTTTCTCTGTCCTGCCTGCCACTGTCTCACACTCTCTCCCTCTGTTCTGTCTGCCACTGTCTCACACTCCCTCTCTGTCCTGCCTGCCACTGTCTCACGCTTTGTCTCTCTCTCTGTCCTGCCTGCCACTGTCTCACGCGCTCTCTCTCTGTCCTGCTTGCCACTTTTTCTCTCTCTCGCTCTCTCTGTCCTTCTTGCCACTGTCTCACACTCTCTCTCTCTATCATGCCTGCCAGTGTCTCACGCTCTCTCTCTGTCCTGCCTGCCACTGTCTCACGCTCTCTCTCTGTCCTGCCTGCCACTGTCTCACGCCTCTCTCTCTGTCCTGCCTGCCACTGTCTCACGCTCTCTCTCTGTCCTGCCTGCCACTGTCTCACGCTCTCTCTCTGTCTTGCCTGCCACTGTTTCACGCTCTCTCACTCTCTCTTTCTCTGTCCTGCCTGCCACTTCCACTCTCTCTCTATCCTGCCTGCCACTGTCTCACACTCTCTCTCTCTGTCCTGCCTTCACTGTCTCACACTCTCTCTCTCTGTTCTGCCTGCCACTGTCTCACGCTCTCTCTCTCTCTGTCCTGCCTGCCACTGTCTCACGCTCTCTCTCTGTCCTGCCTGCCACTGTCTCACGCTCTCTCTCTGTCCTGCCTGCCACTGTCTCACGCTCTCTCTCTCTCCTGCCTGCCACTTAATCATGCTCTCTCTCTATCCTGCCTGCCACTGTCTCATGCTCTCTCTCTGTCCTGCCTGCCACTGTCTCACGCTCTCTCTGTCTTGCCTGCCACTGTTTCACCCTCTCTCGCTCTCTCTTTCTCTGTCCTGCCTGCCACTGTTTCACGCTCTCTTGCTCTCTCTTTCTCTGTTCTGCCTGCCACTGTCTCACGCTCTCTCTCTGTCCTGCCTGCCACTGTCTCCTCTCTCTCTGTCCTGCCTGCCACTGTCTCACGCTCTCTCTGTCTTGCCTGCCACTGTTTCACGCTCTCTCGCTCTCTCTTTCTCTGTCCTGCCTGCCACTGTTTCACGCTCTCTTGCTCTCTCTTTCTCTATTCTGCCTGCCACTGTCTCATGCTCTCTCTCTGTCCTGCCTGCCCCTGTCTCATGCTCTCTCTCTGTCCTGCCTGCCATTGTCTCATGCTCTCTCTCTGTCCTGCCTGCCACTGTCTCACGCTCTCTCTGTCTTGCCTGCCACTGTTTCACGCTCTCTCGCTCTCTCTTTCTCTGTCCTGCCTGCCACTGTTTCACGCTCTCTTGCTCTCTCTTTCTTTGTTCTGCCTACCACTGTCTCACGCTCTCTCTCTCTGTTCTGCCTGCCACTGTCTCATGCTCTCTCTCTGTCCTGCCTGCACTGTCTGACGCTCTCTCTCTTTCTGTCCTTCCTGCCACTTTCTCATGCTCTCTTTCTCTGTCCTGCCTGCCACTGTCTCATCCTCTCTCTCTGTCCTGCCTGCCACTGTCTCACGCTCTCTCTCTCTGTTCTTCCTGCCACTGTCTCACGCTCTCTCTCTCTCTCTGTTCTGCCTGCCACTGTCTCATGCTCTCTCTCTGTCCTGCCTGCCACTGTCTCACGCTCTCCCTCTCTGTCCTGCCTGCCACTGTCTCATGCTCTCTCTCTCTCTGTCCTGCCTGCCACTGTCTCACACTCTCTCTACCTCTGTTCTGCCTGCCACTCTCTCATGCTGTCTCTCTCTGTCCTGCTTGCCACTGTCTTACGCTCTTTCTCTCTCTCTCTCTTCTGCCTGCTACTGTCATACGCTCTTTCTCTCTCTCTGTCTTGATTGCCACTGTCTCACGCTCTATCTTTCTGCAATTTTCTCTGACAGGGTGCTTACCTCCCCGATCACCGACTGATTGTCCACCACACCGCAGCCCTAAACAGCACACTCCAGCAAATGTACTCTCTTTCTATCCCTCTCTAAACAACACCACTAATTACACAGGCTGTGGTGGATTTAGTCTCTTTCTCCCTCTTTGCACAACACCCATACTTACAGCCATGTGGCTGCTCACTCTTGGTTCTCACTGTATGGAGACTAACTACTAACTGAACTTGATGACCAGGAAAGACAGCACACCAGCAAGTAGGTACGTACTGGTTAGCACACTGTCTCTAGTGGGAGCGGGGAATGGCTCTAGGACTGAGGACATGGTTTCCAACAGGGAGCCACCGCATTTTCACAGCTGTAGCTCTTCTACACCACTACACTGCTGCACATCAGCTCTACTCACTTGCTGTCTCTTACTCTCACTCTCTCTGCAGCATCAAGGACAGTGTGCTGTGTGTGCCACTACATCGGCTGGGGGGTGGGGTGGGGGCTGGGGGATTTCAGTGTAGAGAGGACCTGTCATTGAAGTAGCAATGTGAAACAGCACATTTCAGGACATATCCACACCCTACCAGCCACTCATCCTTCAACCAACCCAGTCATCTCCATGTTTTCCATGTACGCACACCTTGCCTCTATTTTACACTGCTGCACATCACCTCCACCAACTTACAGTCTCTCAGTCTCTCTCTCTGCACTGTCAGGCCACTGTGTGCCAGTAGGCACATCAGGTGTGGGCACGGGGGATTTTACTTGTCTAGGTACTTCACACTGGGACTGGGGACAGCTGTGCTTGCAGGGTGATGGAGAGTCTGGGAGGTGTCACAGCGACATGCTTGGCACACAGAGAACACTGGAGGAAATAACACTTCACAGCGCCCTGCTCTCCCACTCACAGAGAACACTGGAGGAAATAACACTTCCCGGCACCCTGCTCTCCCACTTCCCCACATTTGTAATGGCTGCCCTGCTCCTGGGTTCTGTTTAAATAATGGAAAATCCCACAGAAATGGCTTTTTCCACTGTTTAAATAGGAAAAAAGTACTGTATCCTGCCACCCTGCAAAATAATCCCCAACCAAAATTGCGTATCTCCTTTCCAGTACCGACATTTAAATGTCACAAATACAATATTGAGAGACTTTGTGACATTTGTTGTGGAGAATATCCAGCAAGACAGTAGGGACACCATGATTTCAGATGTTCTGCTGGCTGCTGCAGAATGGTAAGACCACTAAGTAGTGTTGAGAGAGTGACAGAGAGAGAGTCAGTAAATTGTGAGTGCCACATGGAAACCAAGTTCATGTTCTGTCTGTGTCATCGGCTCCTCTCTGTCACTCTCTTCATGGTGAAGGATTTGTCCATGTGTGGGATGTGAGGGAAGGCAGTGGAACGACTTCCTGTTACTCCTCCCGCTCCACTCCTGGGAACTGGCAGACAGCTCTGTCTGCCTTTGTCTGTGTGCTCCCCTCTTGTATGCACTGAGGATGTGAGGGAAGAGAGCAAGGCATGTGAAAATTCAGCGGGACATGACATGCAGCTCCCCAATGACACCGGTAGCTTCTCGCTGTCTGTCCCTCCTTTCACCACTATCTCACACTGTCTCTCACACATACAATGTGGCAGTCGCTGACTATGTCCCTGTGTGACTGACTCTCTCTGTCACTCTTACTGCAGGATTCCAGACAACATGCAGCGCTCACTATACCCACGAGCCACTCCAAACTCAAGTTGAGAAAGAGTGAGAGACAGTGCAGGCCACATGTGACTATTGCGGTTTCAACCTGCTCGCTCTACTCAGTCTGTGCTGTCTACATTTACCTTTACTCGTTTTCAGAGATCAGGGCATTTACTGCCAAGAAAGAGAGAGGGGGAAATGTCAAAACAAGCACTGAAAATGCATTGCATGATTTATTACAACAAATTTAGCATTTAAAGTTATGGTACAATATCAATGTTAACCTGGATTCTAAGGTGCTATTAATATGTGCAATATGTTTTGGTACTAATAAGAGGGTATATGGTGCTAATAATGGGGTTATGTGCAATTCTAATTAGTTTTGCTATTTCTTGAACTTGAACATCAATGTACATTGTGCTTTTTAAAATAATTTTTTTTTACAATAAACACCGATAACTACTGAAATTTTAGAATGATTTTTTGATTTACACCGGAATACACAGAATTTTGCTACTTGAAAAGGGAGCTAGAAAAGCTGAAAAATAAACACCTTTTTTATTGAACAATAAGCACCTAAAACCAGAAACCCTATTTATAGTAAAGCATCCAACACAGTTCCCCATGAGAAGTTGGTTCTAAAGTTGAGGACATTTGGAATTCTAGGACATGCAACACAATGAAATAGGGCTTAGCTGCTGGTAGTGCATGGGACAAAGTCAGACAGGTAGGAAAGAACCAAATGGGGCATTCTGTAGTAGTTATTGGAACCTCTACTATTTAATATTTTTATTGATGACCAAAAGTCTCAGGAAAGGCAATTAAATTTGTGGATGGCACAAAAATCATGAGGGTGACAGATTCAAAGGAAGAGGAAGACAGTCGAGAGGGAGGAGAGAGAGAGAGAGAGAGAGAGAGAGAGAGAGAGAGAGAAAGAGAGATTTAAATGTACGTGGAGTGGGCCAAAAATTGGCAAATAAAAACAAGTATTAGCTAGCGGTGTTTGCTTGTATTTGCTGTGTGGTTGTTGGGTGTAGATAGCATAGCATGTAAAATTAAAAACAATTAAAAAAACAAGTTTTAACACTGAAATTGTCATGACTGTGAAATGAAGCTAGCCACACATAACATTGTTGTTTTCTTAGTTCTTGTGACCCTGAATTTTCGAAATAACATTTTTATCATCCCAGCGTATGAACATAACAGGTGTGATTTTTCAAATCGTAGCCAAAATGTAATTTAGTGGAACAACCTTGAAAACAGGTTTGGGAGGAAGATTTGAAAATGACACCTGCCATGTTAATGAGGTGGTGTAAGAAACGACTATGTTGGAAATGTGGCTTCAAAATATAAGCAAGCATTTGTCAATGCCGAATGTTGTCTCGCTAGCATTGGCATTGGTAGTGCAGGAGTTAGGGGTGCATAATAGGAATGGCAGTGAAGTATTGAACTGAAGCCAATGCCACCCTCGCCCTGCAGAGACTGACATATGTTGGGGTGTGCCTTTGGGTCATCAGCTATAACGCTCATGCCATTCTACCTCACCCTACCCTGCAGCCACTGACAAGTGTTGTGGTGTGCTTTGGGGTCATTGGGCCTTTATTTTATTTAGCTTTTGTTGACCGGGTAAGTGCACTAGACAAATCCTGCCTATTTTCAGGCACGACCTGGGGAAGGGGGATACAGATGATTGCCAACTGACCTTGAACCAGATTAAGCCTTATATTTACACCATTCAATAAGGAAACATGCTGAGGTGGGTGCAGTATAGGAGAATGGGGTGAACTTTAGGGCCGAACAGTGCAAGGCATACCTCGATGCCTGTCACTGGCTAAAGGGTGGGGGTGGGAGGTGGGGGTGGAATGGTGTGAGCATTACAGCCAATGTTCTCAAGTCACACCCCTGAAGCCTGTCAGTCTCTACAGGGTGGGGAGTTACAGTTGGAAACCCTAACGCCATAGGCGTTTGTTGGTATTTTCACTCCAAATTTTCAACATAGGCTTTTTGTGACGCCACCTCATGAAGAGCAGCACTGTCAGTTTGTTTGCTGAAAGGTAGTTTTGCACAGCAGCTATGCCATTTGGTGACACAGGGACGAAAACACATTTTGGGCAGGATGTGAAAAATGAGAACTGTATTGTTAATGAGGAGGTATAAAAAAATTGCAATGTTAAAACTCTGGAGTGAAAATATGAAAAATTGGTGAAGTCATGAGCATGCATAGAAACAGCGCAATACACGTCTGTAACCCAGTTATTTTCGGATGTTTTTTAACCACATTTTCAAAATAGGCATTTTAGGGCTGCTGCTCATGAACAGTTCCACCGTCATTTTCTCAAATGTCCCGAAAACTGATTTCGCAGAGCGACCATGCTATTGTGGGCCAGACATATGAAAACACATTTTGGCCAGGATATGTAAAATGACAACTGTATTGTTCATAAGGAGGTGTGGGAAAATGGAAATTTTGAAAATCTGGAGTGAAAATATTACAGATTAACAAAGTTACAAGCGTGCATGGAAACTGTGCAATGCACACTTGTAAAACAGCCATTTTTTTGATGTTTTTCCACCAAATTTGCAACATAGGCTTTTTGAGAGCCCCCCTCATGAACAGGGGCACTATTGTTTCATTAATCGGTCCCAAAAGGGGATTCTGTGCAGTGATCGTGAAATTACCTTTCAGGACCAATTAACACCATGACGGTGACTGAATTCATGAGGGGGGGGGGTCCCAATAACCCCAGGTTGAAAATTTGGTGCCAAAATTCCTAAAAATGGCCGAGATATGCACCAAAGTTGAAAAAAACATATTTATGCCATTATACAGCTTACTGGCATTTCTTCAGTTCATGGTCAGCTTTAAAGAGTGCAGACATGTTCCCGGTCCATAGAAGATCGTCGCGCCGGGCTCCAGAGGTAAGTATGGGGTGAGGGTGTGTGTGGGGAGGCATGGCATGCAGAGGGTGGCCGCGGGGTGGGGAAGGGGTCAGGGAGACTACAAGGGATTGTTTTCTTCTTCCACAGGTTTAAAAAAAGAAAAAAAACATTGTGGGATGGTTTTTCTTTTTCAGGGGATTTGGCATGCTGGGGTAGGCTCCCAACGTGCCACCTAAGTGTTTTTTTTGGGACGGATGCTGTAGCCTACAGGGTTGGGCACCCATCAGCACATATCGAAGGGGGACAAGAGCGGGGGGATGGGCACCCCTTGGCACACAACAAAAGCAGGGGGGACATTATGCTGATGGGGTAAAGGCCCCCATCGGCAAAATAAATGGGGAAGGGGCTGAAGCCGATGGGGATTTGGCCTCCCATTAGCAATGAAAGACTGTTGGGGGAGTGCATGATGCCAAGGGGGATTGGGCACCCCCTCAGCATACATTGTAAATAGGAGGGGGGGTCATTATGCCGATGGGGAGTGGGCTCCCCATCTGCAAAAGAAGTGTGTCTGGGCACTCTGCAGGTGCTGTCACCAGGCAAGTCAGGACAGCGTGTTATTGTGCCACTGAATGATTGCAGTGGACCTTTTGTTAGATCTGATGGCCACCTGAAATATGCCTGGTGTCAGTGCCTATAGCTGCATTATTGGGGAATGAGGGACACACCTATGATGTGTGCCCTACATTCGCTCACAGTGACCTCACCTCCAAATCTGCTACTAGTGCAATATGTTGGCTGGTGCGCTCATGGCAGCCAATATAAAAATGAATTGTAATGTTATGAGTAAACATTGAAAAATTTCAATGTTTCAGACTTTTTTGTTTTGTGAGATTTTGATCTCACATTTTCAACATGTATAGAATAGTGGATGAGTGCCCATCCACAACAAGGCTGTGTTTCCATCGAGAATGTGATGACATCAGAGAGACCTCGAGAGCGATGCTCGAGAGGTCTCGGTGATGTCATCAACTCCCAAGATGGGAAACACTGCCGAAGTTGTGGATGGGTGACCATCTACTATTTTATATAGTATATGGTTTCCTGCAATGTGTTTGTACCTTAACTCTTGCACACTGGTCCTGGCTAGATTCCCGTTCTCTCCACTTCAGTCCCCAATAATTCCGATGCTCATCGCTGCATTCCTGTCTTGAGTCCTGTCCCCAGAGATATTGGTCCTTTGCACAGCAGTCATGCTCTGCTCAGACAACTGTGCCAATAATTAAAAAAAAACCAAAAAAACTGCGAAGTAACAGTTTGGATACATGGAACTGACTTTAGTAGTCCGTGTCCAAACTGTGTCTATGAAGTACTTGCCCGACTGCACCACTCACTAAGTACAGGCACCATTTTTGTGAATTTTTTGAAAACAGCACTGTTGCAGCCAATCAGATGGCAGGTTAAGGGTAAAAAGTTGTTGTACTATCGATGTGACGTCAGAACGATAGTACAACAACTTTCTTTGACCTTTGAAGTGCCCTACAACAAGATTTGGAAAGCCTTTGTTCTCCATACACAATAAGCCCTAACCATGTACTATAGTCTTTTATTATCCCACTTATAAACACGACAGTTGCCATTTATGAAATCCTACCCAAAATGTGATTTTTGTGGCATGACTGTGAAAACACATTTTGAGTGAGATTTAAAAAAAAAATGACACCTGTCATATTCATGAGATAGGGTAAAAAAAAGGCTATGTTGAAAATTTGGGGTCAAAATTTAACAGAAATAGCAAAGTAATGAGTAAACATTGAACAGCTTCAATGTTTCTTCATAACTTTGTTGTTTTTGAGATTTTTGACGTCAGATGTTCAATATTTATATCACCCCACCATTTGATCCAGACAGCTGTCATTTTTAAAATCCTGCCCAAAAGAAGATTTTGTGGAGCAATTACAAAAAACTATTTTGGAGGGGATTTAAAAAAATTACAACTGTCTTGTACATGATGTGGGGCAAAAAAGCCCATGTTGAAAATTTGGAGCCAAAATATTGCTAAATTACAAAGTTTTGAATGAAAGTTCAGAACTCGTTAAAAAGCCATTAACCTGACTTATCTTGTTTTAAGTCAGTTTGTAGCTGGGCATGGGAGCAGAAGCATTGCTGGCAGTCATTGAGGGCGATTAAGATATGTAAGGGCTGAGGTGGGTGGCGTGGTGGATTCTGAGGTGCTTGGGTGGCTAGATGACATCACTGGACAGTTTTCTTTTTTGGGTTAAAAAAAGAAATGATAGTGGACAGTTTTCTTTGTTTCACTGCAGGGAACATACGAATATATGAAGAAGCCAGCAGAAGAAGGCCATTTGGTCTATCAAGTGTGCTCGTATTGTAGGGTCCACAGCTTGAGCTAATGTCCCTGCCCTCCTTCCTGCCTCACTCCTCTGATCCCCCTTACCCATGATCCTTACCTTCACCTATGCTTATCCCAGCCTCTCTAAAAGCTGCCCACTGTCTTCAATGAGATGACCTCTTCTGGCTGCGCATTCCAAGTGCCCACCACCCTCTCTGTGAAGAAGGGCTTCCTGATCTCCCTCCTAAACCTCCCATCCTCCAGCTTAAGACAGTGCCCCCTCATGTTATGGTTGCCACTCAGCTTAAAGAGACTCTTCTCATCAACAGTTTTCCCTTTGAAGTACTTGAAGGTCCCAATCATCTCCCCTCTCTCTCTCTCCTGTCTTCCAGGGAGTACATGTTCAGTGCCTTCAACCTCTCCTCGTATGCCTTACCCTGCTGACTGGCTATCATCTTTGTAGCCCTCCTCTGGACCATCTCCAGCAGGTTAATGCCCTTTTTGAGGTGTGGGCACTAGTACTAAATGCCATACTCTAGATGCAGCCTTACCAGTGACCTCTACAAGGGCAGTATAACCTCCTCTCTCCTGCAACTGATCCCCCTAGCTATGCATCCCAGCATCTTGTTTGCCTTTGCTGCTGCTTTCTTGCACTGCGTGGAGTGCTTCAGGTCACTAGTGATCATCACTCCCAGGTCCTCCTCCTCTGATAGAGACACTTGGACTCCACCCAGGTAATACTCTGTCCTAGGATTCTTGGCTCCAATATGCATAACTTTGCATTTCATGGCATTGAAGCCAAGCTGCCAGATCCTGGAACACCTCCCCAGCTTTTTCCAGATCTTCCTGTAGGTTCTGTATTCCTTCAGCTGTATCCACTCTCCCATAGAACTTGGTGTCATCCGTGACTAGGCACATTTTGCCCTTAATGCCATCCCCTATGCCATTGATGAAGACATTGAACAACACCGGCCCTAGCACCAAGCCCTGTGGGACCCAACTGGTTACCTCTCTGGTGCCAGATAACTCTCCCCCCAAAACCACCCTCTGGGTTCTGTCCCTCAGCCAGTTTTCCACCCATCTGGCCATATTTTTGCCAACCCCAAGATCCACCAACTTCCTTATCAACCTTTTGTGGGGCACATAGTCAAAGGCCTTGCTGAAATCAAGATAGAGGATGTCTACTGCTTGGCCCCTGCCTACTGTCTTAGTGACACAGTCAAAGAAGTCAATCTGATTTGTCTGACATGATCTCTCCCCACATGAACTCATGCTGCCTATCATCCTGGAGACCATGCTTCTCTAGATATTCCACCAACCTTTCCTTTAATATGGTCTCCATGAGCTTGCCCACAATGGAGGTCAGGCTGACCAGACTGTAATTCCCTGGGTCATCCTTGGGACCACTTTTGTGGAGGGGCACTACATGTGCTGTTCTCCAATCCTGCGGTATCTCACCTGACTCTAGTGAACTATCAAATAGGTTTGCCAGTGGCCCTGCCAGCTCCTCAGTCAGTTCCTTTAGTACCCTTGGATGTACTCTGTCTGGGCCTGGTGATTTGTCCACCTTCAATGCCAGCAGCCCCTCCCTCACTCTATCCTCCTCTATCACTACATCTGTGTCCCCCCCACTCCTCTTTTCCCTCCTGAAGGCACTGTTCTGTCCTTCTCCCTGGTGAAGACGGATTGGAAGTATTCATTTAGTATCTCTGCTTTTCTCCCCTAATCCTCCACCCACGCCACCCCTTCCTTAAGCCTAACAATCCCTTCCTTCTTGACCCTTTTCTCACTTATATAGTAAAAGAATGCCTTCTCCCCCTTCCTAATTCCTTCAGCTATCTGCAGCTCCTTCTGTGCCTTTGCTCGACAGACTTCCTTACTTGCCTCACTAGCTAGCCTTCATTTTCTCTATCCACCTCTCTCTTAGTCTTCGTGAATTTTCTGTAGGCCAACCTCTTTTCTTTTACTGCCTTAGCAACCCCAGAACTGAACCAGCTGGGCGCTTTGGCCCTTGTGTTCTTCCCCCTGAGGCTAACACACTCATCTGTGGCAACCAGTATTCCTTCCTTAATGATGGACCACCTTTGGTCCACCCCATATCTGCTCTGATGCCCACCAGATAGCACTGTAGCACTTTGGCCATTTTCCTGACATCTGCTGTCCTGAAATCCAAGACTTTGGTCTTAGTCGGGATGCTTTCCCTGCCTATATCCAACTGAAGCGCACTGTGCAATGCAGGGTTTTAAATAATTGATTAGCAGTTTTTTTCTTGGGACGTTACTAACTGTACAGGAAGTATTTATATAGATTTTCTAGAAGTGCTGTGTTTGTTAAACACAGTGAGGCAAGCGCTATTAATTTTCACAAAGTTTAAGCACTTTTATGAGCAAAACGCTGATCAATTTTTAGAGTTAAATAAAACCCTGCAATGGTCAATTTCATCCATTGACTCCCTGACTATTATTTCCTGTGCACGCACCCCATTTGTTAGCACCCCAGATCAAGAACTGCCTCAGCTCTTGTTGGTTCAGTGTCACCCTGAGTCAGGAACCCACTCTGTAGTCCTTCCAGGATCACCTGACTCTTAGCACATATTGTGGATGGTATCCTCCAGTCCACCTTGGGCAGGTTGAAGTCTCCCACAATTACCACCTCTCCTTTCCCCGCAGCTCCCAATATTTGTGAGATCAGTTCCCTGTCCCTCTCCTCATCTTGACTGGGTGGTCTGTAAACCACCCCCAACCTCACCTTTCTCCCTCTATTGGACCTTAACTGAACCCATAATGCCTCCACCTCCCCTTTTTCAAACTCCTCCCTCATGCAAGTTATACCCTCCCTGATATAAACTGCCACCCCTCCCCCCTTCCCGACTACCCTGTCCCTCCTGTATAGTTTATATCCAGGGATCGCAAGGTCCCAGTCATGGTGTGATGTTGCCCAAGCCTCAGTTATTCCAACTATCTTCACCCTCCTATGTGCTAATAGTGCCTGCAGGTTGTTCATCTTGTTTACAAGACTCCGCACATTCAGAGACACCACCCTCCACCTAGAGCAGTGATCCTCAGATTGTGGCTCTAGAGCCTCACGTGGCTCTTCAGCTTATCACCTGCGGCTCTTCCCAGTAAGTGATGCAACTATTTCCCACACTATATAGTATTAACCAAGCAGGATGCTCTATGATACCACAGCATTGCACACCAGCAAGTATTATTTTCAAGGCTTATTGCAAATTTTCTTGCAAGCTGCACCCTGTCAGACTGTGCAAATGTTAACTAATGTTTAGTAAATGAATTTTCTTTTACACTGGAGTGTGTTTGCCAGCATTTACCAGGAAGTGTATGCTGTGACTCGTTGGCTAATGTGACTGGTCATGAGGCTCCAAAACCAGCCAGGACCGAGTATCACTGACCTAGAGTCTGACCTTCCTTCTCTTCCCTCTTTTTTCTATTCACATTTATCACCTCTGTGTGCACCCCTCCACATACCCTTGTTATGTGTTCCTCACCCCCTCAACTCTTTGCTAACTGTGGTTTTGCCCCTTCCACCTCCTCCTTCCAGACCTCTTCCATCACTGTGGGGGGAGGTTCACTGACCACCTCCTCTTGGAGTCTTGGGAATGGTTGAGGGCAAATGGTATGCCAGAGTTGGGAATAGGAGCAACGCCCTATCTAGGGTAGGATAACAAAGGGATTTAAGGAGGGTACAGGGAAACACTAATAGCAACCTATCTAGGGTCAGGAAGCAAAGGGTTAGGGGAAGGTGAAAGTGCTGCTACCACAATAGGAAAAAGCAGAGAAGGGTAAGGAGGTGAAGGAAGGAGGAAAACTATTCAGATAAGAGAGAACTAACTGTTGAGAGGGGTAGAAGGGAAAAACCCCTATCTAAGGTAAAGTTACAAAGGGACGTAACAAAAAAAAGGGGAATACTAGAAACACCCTCTCAGGGTTAAGGGTACTAAAATATTTCCAAGTGACACAGGGAAAGAAGGAACTGGGAATTGTGGGAGTGCTGCATTGCAGTAGTTGAGGAGCTGACGTTTTCAGAGAGACCTTTTGGAGACTGCGGTGCTGCTATATCTGCACACACCTCACTGGGCTGAAGGAGGAGATCAGTAGACTCCACGCCAAGTTGGCTAGGATTCAGGGGACCTCTTCCCCCACCTAGGGGCCACCATATTTGCCTCCATTATCTCAGAGAATGCCAGGGAGGATGAACAGCTGAACTTTGGTGGAATCCAAAAGAGTGGGGGTGGTGAGTCAGGGACACATTCCACAACTGGTACCACTTCATCCTATGCTGCTTTGAAGGCCAGGGGTGCCAAGAGGAGACACTCAAGATAATGTCTAAGGAGGATGTGGAGGTCCTCTATAGTGGGACCCCAAAGAGGTTGGTGGAGGACCTCAGAAGAGAAGGAAGCAACTTCAGGTGGGGGACGCGATTGTGAGGTGGATGGATTTGAGAATAGGAAAGTGATAGGACAGGGAGGTTAGGTGCCCATGTGGTGCCATGGCCCAGAGGGATGCAAAGCGGATCTTGAGGATCGCTAGGGTGGCAGAGTGGGAGGGAAAGCTAGATGTCATTGTCCACCTTGGGCTAATGACCTGGCTAGGAATGGGGCTGGACAGTGCAGGTGGAGTTTAGGGAGCTGGGGAGGAGTCTTAGGTAGCACACTCTGTGGCTTTTGCTTAGGTACTGCCTGTCTATGACAGAGGGAAGAAAAGGGTTCTCTGTGCCAAGAGCTTCAACTCATGGTTGCAGGAATGGTGCAGAGAGGAGGGGTTTGGCTATAGTTGAGACTGGGGACCTACCTAGAGCGATAGGGCCTTTACAGGAGTGAGGGCCTGCATCCTTCTGGGAAGGGAATCACAGTCTTCAGTGGACTGTTTAAATGCCACTTTTATGAGCATTTAAGCTAGTCAATGGGTTTGGCAGAGGGAATCAGGGACTCATTAACTGCCCCCCGACTGAACAGACAGTAGGGAGGACCCAAAGGGAGACGAATCCCCCAAGGTACAAATTAATAAAAGAAACAGGTTGGTAGAAATGAAGAAATGTGAGCATTGAGGAACGGGGGGGGGGAGCAAAAAGGAAAAAAGGAGTTTAGTAAGTAAAGTGGTAACACAATCTGGAAGGCCATGTGTGTGTGAATGCTAGAAGTCTAGGAAATAACATTCTGGACCTAGAGGCCATCATGGCAGAGGAATCCCAGAAGGAAATTTTTCCTTGCATTGAATCTACGTATCCCCAGTACTACCTTTAGCTTCCCATAGTTTGTAATGCAGCCAAAATCATGGGTATATTACCACTTGCACTCTAGCAACAATTCAACTGCCACCACATATCATTTGTGTTGATACCACCAAAGAAATGTATTCACAGAAATTCCTCACAGCAACTTTATCCAAGCTGCAACAGTTTAAAACATCTTCACAGCAGCGGGTATGCTACGTATAAAAATCCATCTGTATTGTGCAAAGTAAACTGTGCCAAAAGCCACGTAAGACTATGCTGGCAGACTGGTAGTATCTAAAGTGCATATACAAAGCAGCTGGTTTACTTGCTCCAAGGACATTTGGGCAAAACCTAGCAGTAATTACCAACAGATGTACAGAAAGCTTAGCTACTGGTGTCTGAACCCCTGCACTTTGGACCTCCCATCCTTCCTCAGGGGGTGTGGCTTACCTGTTACCCACCACCACTACTTATACTGCAGGTATCGTCACGGCAACCTCAACCGCACCAATAAAACTTAAAGAAGCAGTGCTTCTTTAACAAGTAAGTTAAATAGCAACATAATACTCACATACCTCTACAAGTACTGAAATATAAACCAGATGAGTGATGGGTTCCAAAAAGGAATACACTTCATTAAAATATTTTAAGCATAAACTGGATACAAAAATACATTTAAACAGAATTTAACGTCTCTAGAACTGTCCAAAGCTTGTCATTTTGCACGGTTTACTTAGCACGATACGGATGGACTTTTGTGCGTGACATAGCTGCTGCTACGAAGATGTTTTAGTAACACAGAAACATAGAAATTGATGGCAGATAATGGCTGCCTGGCCCATCCAGTCTGCCCTTTTTGTTGTGAGGAATTTCTGTGAATAAATTTCTTTGGTGGTATCAGCACAAATGATATCTAGTGGTAGTTGAATCACTGCTAGAGAGCAAATGGTAACATACCTATACTTTTAGCTGCATTACAAATGATGGGTGGCAAAAAGTCATACTGGGGACAATCTGACAGAGTGTGAGGAATAATTTTCTTGTGGGATTTCTTTGAGTTTTAGGGCACTAGCCAGCTCGTTCCTCAGCACTGCCCCATTTGTACATTTAAGTGGCAGCTTGCAACATTAACACCCCTTCGACAAACATTATTGCAGAAGCTGACCTGGATATCGTGGCCATTACTGAGTCATGGTGCACTGAAAACCATGAGTGGGACTTGGCCATACCAGACTATACTCACTTCAGGAGGGACAGGGTAGGAAGAAAAGGAGGAAGTGTGGTGCTTTATGTGAAGGAAGGCATAAAAACGATGGAGATACAAGTAATTCAAGGGGAGGGGGTGGAGGCACTGTTGGTCACCATGGAGACAGGAAACAGAGCCAGTAATCACACCATTGTGCGCTAAAGACCTCCAGTACAAGGAAACAGAGACACTATTCACACCGTTGTGATCTATGGACCTCCAGCACAGGGGGAAGAATTAGATAAGTTACTGGTGGAAGCTGTTGGTAAGATGGCAGAAATGTGGGACTGAAGATCGCTAGGGTGGCAGGGTGGGAGATTGAGAGTGCTGGTGGGGCACTTCAATCTGCCAGCTGCAGCTTCAGCTAGAAGCAGGGACATTCTGGACTCTCCACAGGGGACATTCCTAAGCCAGCTAGTCAGGGAGCCCACTCATGATGGGGCAGTACTGGACTTGGTCCTCACTAACGAGGGCAGTATTGCAGACTTCAAGGTGGGAGGCCATCTGGGGACCAGTGATCACTGTACAGTGTGGTTCAACATAAGGACGGCCGTGGAATCGAACCATACAAGGGTGAGGGCCCTGGACTTCAAGATGGCAGATGTTACAAAGATGGGAGAATGCCTCAGGGATGACCTGGATATTGTGGCCCTTGTGGGTGGAGGAACAGAGGGCAAAGCTAAAAAGGGGGCATAGTGAAGGCAACAGACCTCTGCAACAAGCAAGTAACCAAAAGCAAGAAGAAAAACAGACTGCTATGGTTCTCGAAAGAAGCGTCTGAAAACATAAAGGCTAAAAGGGGGTAGCCAGTCAGAAGAGTGCTACATTAATAGTGGCAGTCAAGGGAGCGCTAGTCCATATAGTGCTACCAGGGACAGCAAGCAAGGATTTACAGTGCTAGTCATATGCGCTCCACTGGTCGCTGTCCATGGTACCGCTATATGGACAAGAACAGCAGAATCCAGGAGCCTGGATGAGCTGCTTCTATGGTGTGGAGGGCTGGGGCACAGAGTAGCTCATCCAGTAGCAGTGGAGACCAGGGTTTTTATTCTGGTCTCCGAAAATTTTAGCATATTGGGACTCTGAATGTTTTTACATGGGGCTGTGGAAACAGTATTCCACGGCCCCTTGCTTTTTAACTTTCCCAGGATCCACTCCTCCACATAGAGAATCCCATAGAAGGGTGGGGGGCAGGGGGCTGCATTTTACCATGCGTTCCTAGCCAATGCTATTCTTGTCAGCACTCTTTCAGCCCAGTGCCCTAAAAGGATAGCATTCAAAAGGTAAAAGGAGATGCAGAGGGAGGAGGATAGGAAGGGGTATCACAGGAAATAGAGGGAAGCAGGGAAAGCAGTAAGGAGCACAAAGGCTCAAACTGAGGAGATAATAGCCTAGGCAGCATCGAAAGAGGACTTAGGTACGTAAGTGGAAAGGGGGATTGTAAGGTTAAAGAAGGGAAGAGGGGCTTGTGCAGAGGAGTACCAGGAAAAAGCAGATATTATGACCAAATATTTTTGTTCAGTATTCATAGAGAAAGGAGATGGGGAGGGGCCACAAAAGAGTAACAGGAGCGTTGGAGGGAGGGAAGTGGGCACTAGTTCTTTTTCAGATGAGAGAGTCCAGAAGGGACTCACAAATCTGAAAGTGGACAAAGCAATGGGGTCAGATGGGCTGTATCCAAGGTATTGCAGGAGTTCAGGGAGGTACTGGCTGTACTTCTGACAGTCCTATTTAAAGCAGCAGTGCAACATAATCAGGAAGTTATTTCTTGAAATTCTGCTTTTTGGCTGGAAGCATGCGTCCATAATTCCATTTTCCATATCTGTAAAAAAAAAAAATGTGGTCATCTTTAGTTTTTTAGGCATTTGCAATTTATTTTAATTATTGTGGATCCACAGCAAATATGGCAGCTGACTAATTTTCAGCTGTGCTCCCCCTTCAGGTCGCATCCTGTCTTTTGGTTATTGCAGTGGGACCCTGTGCTGAACTGTTCCAATGTCCCTGTGTAGTACTGCAAGTCATACACATGTGCAGCTGGAAGCAGAAGGGGTTCCAATGCAGCATGCCGGGTGGCAGAAATGTAAACAAAAACAAAGGAAAACTGTGCAACTTACTTGGAGATAGTGCATTGCTGGCAGGAAAGAGTACCAGGGAAATGCTCGGCAGAGTACAGGAAATAAACTGTTGAAACAGCACAGATTTTTTTTACATTGCACTGCTGCTTTAACAACTCACTGGAAACAGGAGTGATTCTGGGGGTCTGGAGGAGGGCATATGTTGTTGCACTTCACAAAAGAGGTGGGAGGAGGAGGCTGGCAACTATAGGCCAGTCAGCCTGATAGTAATGGAAGGAAAGTTAATGGAAACACTACTGAAGGAAAGCACTGTGGTATATCTTGAATCCAATGGCTTATAAGACTCAAGGCAGCATGGATTCATGGAGGGAAGTCATGTCCAATGAATCTGATAGATTTCTTTGACTGAGTAATCAGGGAATTAGATCAGGGTGGAGCAGTGGACGTGGCCTACTTAGATTTCAGTAAGGCTTTCTATAGCATTCCACACAGGAGACTCGTAAGGAAGCTGGTCAACTTAGTGGTGGGTCCAAAGGTGGAAAACTGGGCAAGAAATTGGTTAGGGGATAGGCGACAGAGGATCGTGGTAAACAGAGTTCACTCTGGAGAAAGGAAGGTGACCAGCAGGGCGCCTCAGGGATCAGTACCAGGACCAGTTCTCTTCAATGTCATAGAAACACAGAAACATAGATTTTGTCAGCAAAAAAAAAAAAAAAGTTTTAGGCCCATCCAGTCTGCACCTTGTCACTGCCTCCTCATTCCTCCACCTAATATGCCCCTGTGCCTATCCCAGAATGTTTTTAGAGGTACTGACAGGTAAGTACATGAGGAAGATTAATCTAAATAGATATGATCTAATAGAAATGATCGTGTCGCAGGTGTGATGGGTTGACACCTAGAGCCAACACAAGACTTTTTCTGGGGTCTGCTCAGTTGATGGCCTCCCCGAGGGTGTGTGATCCTGGTGTGATCCTGGTGTGATCCTGGACAGCAGATTGACATTCGAAGATCAGGTGTCTTCTGTTGCCAAAACTGGGTTTTACCATTTACGGAACATTGCCAGGATCAAACCCCTCATTCCACCTGAAAATCTGCCTACACTTTACACTCTTTCGTTACCTCTAGGCTTGACTACTGTAATTCTATTTACTTCAGGGTCATAGGAGGGACCCTCCACAGACCGCAGTTGGTGCAGAATGTGGTGGCCCGGTTACTGACTTTCTAGGTCCAGTCATGTGACCCCAATCCTGAGTGCTCTGCACGGGCTGCCTGTCAGGTGGAGGGTCCTTTTCAAGGTGGGCTTGCTCACCTTAAAGGCCCTATACAGACTGGGCCTTGGCTATCTGACCAAGCTCCTGATGTCTGCTACCTCTATGCGCTCCCTCTGCTTCTCATCAAGGGGCCCACTGGATGTTCCCAGAGTTCGGCTCAAGACATCAGGCGACCATGCCTTTAGTGTCGCCAGGCCAACCTTGTGGAACTCATTACCACCTACAGTCCAGGAGGCCCCCTTGATTGGAGTGTTTAAACAGAGGCTAAAGGCCCACCTCTTCTGCCTGGCCTTTGGGGAATAATTTTCCACTGCTCGATCGTTTGAGTAATTTTTAAGTCTTAAAAAGAAAGCTGTGAATATGAATTCTTTAGTTATTATTTTATTGCTCTGTTTTAATTATTTGTACTGTTCTCATTGTTAAGCACCCAGAGCCTCTGAGAATGGCACCATAGAAATAAAATTTGCTTTGCCATATTTTTTTTTTTTAAGTGAGGTTGTGGGATTCAAACCCAGGTCTGCTGGATGTAGCAAGCTTGTTCACTGCTCATTGCTCTAACCTCTCAGCTATACTGTGTGACTCCCCTTTATAAGTGACATTGCAGAGCAACTGGAAGGGAAGGACTGCCTCTTTACAGATTCTACCAAAATGTACAATAGAGTGAACATCCTAAGGTGTTTAGTGGAAAAAATGAGCAGAGACTTGTAAAACCTTGAGGAGTGGCCAAGGGTATGGTAGCTGGGTTTCAATGCGAAAAAGTGAAAAATCATGCACTTATGGCACAGAAACCCAGGGCTGGAATATAAAATGAGTGGTAGAGATTGCCACTGAACAGGAAAGAGACCTGGGGGTAATCATATCTGATGTCCTAAAGGTAGCTAAGCAGTGCGACAAGGCAGTTGGGAGGGTTAGTGGGATGTATAGGGAGGGATATCACCAGCAGAAAAAGGGAGGTGGTAATGCCTTTGTATAGATCGCTGGTAAGACCCCATCTAGAGTACTGTGACCACATCTTTGGAAGGACACAGACAAAGTGGAGGCTGCCCAGAGGAGGCAATTAAAATGGTGTAGGGTCTGCATCAGAAGCCCTATGAGAAGAGGTTAATGGACTTCAATATGTACACCCTGAAGGGGGGTGGGATATGATGAAGACCTTTGAATATGTCACAGGAGTAAGCAAAGTACAGCAGGGGAGAGTTAAAAAATGTACTCAAGAACACTCCTTTCTGGTGAGGGCTGCCAATTGGCTAAACAAAGTGCGAAAGTTGCTGTTTGAGCTTCCCAATCTTGCACTTTTTAAAAGCTCTCTGTAGTCATCATTACAAAGTTGCTGTAGCTGCATATAACTTGTTTGTAGCTTGCCTTGTTTGGTGACTTTGCTTCACGATTTGCTATGGTAATGGGATTGAATTCACTGTATGTTATTTGATGTTGCTGTTATTGTATCCTAACTGTATTTCTATGACTTTGACATGGAACCGTTGTAAATGAGCATTTGTACTTTATGAATAACTGAATAAATAAAAAGAAATAAAATGCATCTGCAGCTCTGTCGCATTGTAATAAATAACTAAGTTGCATGTGCAGTTGTCGCAATGTAATGAATAACTAAGTTGCACATGCAGTTCTGTCATGCTGTAATGAATAACTAAGTTGCATGTGCAGTTGTCACAATGTGATGAATTACTAAGTTGCACGTGCAGTTCCATTGCAATATAATGAATAACTAAGTTGCATGTAGAGTTCCGTCGCAATGTGATGAATAACTATGTTGCACATGCAGTTCTATCATGCTGTAATGAATAACTAAGTGGCATCGGTTAGACAACTGTTTTTGTGCTGGATTCAGCAATACTTAAAGTCTATGTTTCTATGTTTTCTATGTTTCTATGCTCCATACTATGACAGCAGATAAGGACCGCTTGGCCCACCTAGTCTGCCCATTTCCCTACCTACAGGATAAGCTGCAGATCCTGGTTAACCAACAGCCTATTTCTTCCTACCCCCCACAAAAATTGCCTTATGTCTGTCCCTTGCATTCTTGAATTCTCCCACAGTTTTAGACCCCACAGCCTCCTCAGAAAGGCTGTTTCATGCGTCCACCACCCTCTCTGTGAAAATATACTTGCTCACATTGCCCCTGAACTGCCCCCTCTCTATCTTCAAATTGTGTCCCCTTGTTCTTGCACATCCCTTTTTCTGAAAGATGCTACCCTCTTGGACTTTGTTGATTCCACTGAGGTACTTAAAAGTGTCTATCATGTCCCCTCTTTCCCTCCTTTCCTCAAGGTTATACATATTAAGCTCCTTTAGCCTCTCCTCGTTTGGCTTCTCTTGCAGACCCTGCACCATTTTAGTTGCCCTCCTCTGGACTGCTTCTATTCTATGTCCTTGCGGAGACAGGGTCTCCAGAAGTGGACACAGTACTCCAGATGGCATCTCACAAACTGTCTATACAGAAGGATAATAACTTCCTGTTTTCTGCTGGTGATGCCTCTCCCTATACATCCCAGTATCTCCCCAGCCCTCCCTACTGCCTTCTCACATTGCTTGCTAAGCTTAAGGTGATCTGATATGATTACCCCCAGGTCCCTTTCCATTTTTGTTGTTGTTACTACCCCCCACCCATCGTATAATCTTCCCCTGGGTTTTTGTTTCCCAGGTACATTATTTTGCACTTCTTTGCATTGAATCCAAACTGCCATACTTCTGACCATTCCTCCAACCTTGCCAAGTCCCTTCTCATCCTTTCCACACCACCTTGTGTATCAACCCTGTTGCAGATCTTTGTGTCATCTGCACAGAGGCATACTTTTCCATCCAATCCCTCTGCACTGTCACTTATAAAGACATTAAAAAGGACTGGACCCAGTACTGAACCCTGCGGTACCCCACTAGTAACCCCTCTTTCTTCAGAGTGGATTCCATTTACAATTACCTTCTGTTTCCTGTTGTCCAGCCAATGTTTTACCCAGGCTACCACCCTGGGACCCACTCCCAGGCTGGTTAATTTGACTATTAATCTTTTGTGTGGGACTGTGTCAAATGCCTTGCTAAAGTCTAGGTAGGCCATGTCCACAGCTCCTCACTGGTCTACTACTTTTGTCACCCAGTCAAGCAATCAATCAATCAATCAATCAATCAAGCAGCACATTTATAATTGTGAAAACAGCTCATTAGCACACTTAGACACTTAAAAGCACTGAGGTTGGAAATAATTGCATATTAATGGGGGATTTCAATTTTCCAAAGACAAATTGGAATCTGTTACAATATAATAGTCTCTTAGAAGCCAGATTTATTAAAATGTGCATGGATAAAGACCTAGAACAATGTGCAAACAGGAAACCAGGGATAACAATGCAATAGATCTGTTCCTTAGTAACCTGGAGGGAGTATTAGAAGATATTGAGATAATACACCCATTAGGAACAAGTGATCGCAACATGGTGAGCTTTAAATTACTAGAAAATAACTGTGATGTTAAAGGTAAGACCAAAATAAGGAACTATAAGGCAGATTATGAGAAAATTAAGCAGGTCCTTAGAAATCTGAATTGGAAGCATGAGCTAGAAGGTCTAATATGAGCTAGAAGGTCTAACATTCAGTGAAATGTGGATAATGATTATGGATAAATTACAAGCATATGTTAACACATATGAACCACTGGTATCTAAATATTATGGCAAAGGTAGAATCCCAAAATGGTTCACCAAGAAAATCAATAAATAAATAAAAAGAAAAAATAAGGCTTTTAAAAAGTTCAAAATATGTCCAACACAAAACAGGTGGGAAGCCTACAAGGAAAAGCCCTGACTTTGTAAGAAAGCAATAAGAAAAGCTAAAGCAAATGCAGAACATAAATTGGCATCTGAGAATAAAGATAATCATAAATGGTTTCATAGCTATATAGGAAGTTTAAGGAATGGACAGAGGCAAATAGGCCCATTACTCGAGGGTGAACAGATAATAGTCAATGAACAGGAAACGGCAAACTCAACAGGTATTTCCTTAGTGTTTACTTGGTTCAAGATAAGGGAATCGGCATATCCAAAGATTTCAGGGAGGATGTTGGTAACATACATAAAAATATCACTGAAAAGGAGGTATTAACAAAACTTGAAAACCTAAATATACACAAATCGTGTGGACCTGATGAACTACATCCCAGTTTCTTGAAATCTCTGGCAGAGGAGCTAGCAGGCCCCCTCTCTAAGTTATTTAACGCCTCCTTAATAGAGGGTAAAGTGTTGAAAGAATGGAAAAAAAAGCATATATTACCCCAATATGGAAATCAGGAGATAAGAAATGTGTTGAAAGTACCGTCCTATCAGTATTACCTCTGTCATAGGTAAAATGATGGAGAGTTTCATTAAGTAATCAATAATACCCGACAGGCTGGGAGGTATTAGGAAATACTGGACTGCCCAGGGGTGTAATGAGGCCTGACGCCACAAGTGGAGGGCCTTATAGCCCCTGGAAGGTCCGGTATTTTCCAATATCACCCACCCTTGAGGGTATTATTGCATTTAGAAAATGGGCACTGTAAAAAACAAAGTTTAATAAAAAATTGTTAAGGAAAAATTAGTTTAAAATAAGTTTTTTAATAAAATAGTTCCTCCGCCTGCATTAGGATGATGGAGTTTTGTCCTGCTTGAGACTCTGTAGTTCTCAAAAAAAAAACAACAAAGCTGGTCGTCTGTATTTGCCATTCCCAGAGCAAGAGTTACTGTTTATGTATTTGGATCCTATCCCCCCCCCCGTTGACGGTAACAGTTTTTTCTTCCCATCCCACCACTTACTTTCTAGTTCCTTTTTATTTGAGAGTATTCTTTTGTTCGTTTTTTTTATGTTCTGTGTCTTTTAACACTGGTCATGTGGGGGCTGCAATGTGTCATGTGGTGTGCGGTTTGGTGGCGTTAGCGTGGTCAAGGAGGCAGTTCTTGGAGTCAGTTGTTTTTTCTTGCCTGCAGGTGCCCCTTTAATCAAAACTGCTTTGCATGAGACAGACAGTGACAGCTCCATTACCACTACTGTGCATGAGAGAAGCGGTACTTTCCTGGCTTTCCGTACTGGAGATGGAGGTCCATGTATGATATGGAAAATCGAGAAATGCTGCTGCTCTCAGGCACAGTAGCGATACCGAGGAATATCCAAGCAGGCACATACACTTGGAGAGATGTCCCCAAGATATGAAGAAAAAATAAAGCAGATGGATTTAGGAGTTTGCTGTGCTAAAATACAAAACAAAAAAACTGCAGAGGATCAGAGACGGGGCGGGCAGCCAGACGCAATGTGGAAAAACTGAATATGGATGGCAGGTCCGTACATATTCTAGAAAAGAGGTGAATGAGGTAGCAGAGGAAAAAAGTAAGGCTGCATAAGGCAGGTGGATATCTGAGTTTTTTGTGTGAAAAAAAAGTAATAGGCAGAGGATCGGTGATGGGACGGTGGATGGACTGCCGCTAAGCAGGACAAAAAATGGCGGTTGCTACCTTTGCAAATTCGGGGTGCCCAATGATACACTAAGTAATGGGGCACCCCAAATTAGCACTTGTTTTCTGTGACCTGAACTCCCATGAATCACTGCAAAATCTGCCTTCGGAGCTCAAAAACAAGGCGAATTGAGGTAAAGTGAACTGCCACCAATGTACTTCACCTTAAAAATTGAAAGAGAAGTGACCAGTGGAGGTGGACTAATGCGAAGTAGCTGTTTCCAATGCACTTCACGTTCCTCATTATAACGCCAAGTACTCTGCTTTGTGTTGCAGAGCACTCCGTGAATCTGCCTTTGCTCCGCGAATCACTTCGCGGAGCGGATTGAGCCCACTTCTCCCACCACTACATGTCATGGAGTATGGACTGTCTTTCAGTATCCCTCAGAGTGTTGGTAGTACCAAGTCGATGGAGAGAGTCCAAAGAAGGGCATCTAAGACAGTAAATAATTTAAGAGGAAAAAATGATGATGCTAGGCTCAGGGACTTGGGATTATATTCCATAACATTGCAAGTTCTCTTATATTATGTAGTTTTACTTGTACTATCTTCTCTTCTCCTGACGAGGTATCTTTGGAAATGAGCCTCTGGCTCAAAGGTTGTAAACTGATTGCAATATAAAATAAAAAAAAAATAAAAAGTTAAGAGGGGACCTGTGCTATGTATACATGGCCCTGAATAATGAAAACTTTTTTGAATCAACTGGACTGACAAGAAAGATCAAAGCAGACTGGGCCATGAGAGGGCACATAGTACAGCTAAGGGGAGAAGCATATACTGTAGGCAAGGCAAGGCAAATTGTATTTTTCTGGTGCCCAATCCTAGAGGCTCTGGGCTCTATACAAAACACAAAAATGTAATTTCCTCATACATAAACACAACATATACCATAATACAAACCCATTAACTATATAAAAACCCTCTTTAGTTTTAAAAAGGACTGATAACAGTAGTATCAGATAGAATCTGAGAAGACCTGACTAAACAGATAAAACTTCAGGTGGGTCTTAAAAGCCTCCACCGACGGGGCCTCTCTCACCGATAGCAGGAGCGAATTCCACATGACAGGACCAGTGACACTGAAAGCTTGATCACCGGCTGTTTTCACTCTTGTCCTGGGAATCATCAGGAGGCCCCTTGAGGAGGACTGAAGGGGACGAACCGAAGGTCAGCCAGGTAACAAGGGCCCAGTCCATGTAGGGCCTTATAGGTGAGCAAGTCCACCTTGAACAGCACCCTCCATCGAACTGGCAGCCAGTGCAGTTCCCGCAGCACTGGGGTGACATGGCAGTATTTCGACTGACCTGTCAACAGCCTGGCAGCTGCGTTCTGCACTAGCTTCAGTCGATGAAGGGTGCCTCCAGAGACCCCGAGGTAGAGCACATTACAGTAGTCAAGCCTAGATGCTACAAATGCATGTACCAAGGTGGGGAGGTCCAGGGGCAGAATCAGGTGCCTAATCCTGGCGATGTTTCTCAGATGAAAAAAACTCCCCTTGACAATGGCAGACACCTGATATTCCATCTTCAAACCGCTGTCAAATATCATGCCAAGATTTCGCACTTTAGAGGAAGCCATAATTGGGACAGACCCTAGAACAAGACCAGAGTCTGCTCCAGGGGGCAACCCCCCCGTCTGCTGTTCGACTCCACCACCAGGACATCCGTCTTATTGGGGGTCAGTTGCAACCAGCTGGAGGCCATCCAGTCATTGATCTCTGCCAGACAGTTGTTTAATACAACCACCACATTGGATGTTCCAGGGGCAAAGGATAAGTACAGCTGGGTATCATCGGCATAAAAATGAAACTTCAAGCTGTACTTCCTAATGATCTCTCCCAGGGGCAGCATATACATGGCGAACAACATCGGAGACAGCACCGAACCCTGAGGTACCCCACAAGACAGAAGGCTAGAAGATGAGGAGAAATTCCCCATCACCACCCTCTGTCTTCTGTTTGTCAAAAAGGACTTGAATCAGCAAATGATAGTGACAGTGAGTCCACAGAAGTCCCTCAGGTGGTCAAGTAACACCCGATGGTTCACCATGTCAAAAGCTGAAGAAAGATTGAGTAGAATGAGAATTGTCCCCTCCTCTCGAGCTCTCGCCCTGAGGAGATCATTGTGCACCCAAACTAATGCAGTTTCTGTTGAATGTCCTGCACGAAAACCTGACTGGAGTGGCTCATAGATATCAAATGCCATGAGGTGATCACCCAACTGATGCACCACAATATTCTCCACAACCTTTCCTAAAAATGGAAGGTTGGAGACCAGTTGATAATTCGCCTTGATGTCAGGGTCCAATGATGACTTCTTCAGGAGGGGTCTTGCCAGTGCCTCCTTCAAGGCATGTAGGACAACTCCCTCTGACAAGGAGCACCGGACAATCAAGGCAAATACTGGACCAACAGCATCGATGCATCCCACTAAGAAACGCGTCGGCACCGGGTCCAGTTCACAATATGTGTGCGTCAGTTTTGAGATATAAAACCACAATAAGAGGAAAATGGTTCAATCAAAGACTAGTTGAGATATGGAACAAACTGCCTGAAGAGGTGATAGGGGCCACCAGTATGTCTTCCTTTAAGAAGTTACTGGATGAATGTATTGCTGATAGGAAAATGAAATATATCCACTGATACGTGGCAAGTCTAATTATGGCTCTTTTAGCCACTAGACTTGTAATCTAACCTATGAACCTATGAATCTATTAATGCACACTCTGGCTGCTGGGAGGTACAAGGCCAAAGTTTATTTATGTAGAGCTGGCAGTCACCTGATACTGATGCAAATGCCTAGAGTCATGGCTTTAGTTGTCAGCTCTGAATTTCATGATATTAGGTCACACACTGGTGCTCAGTATGGCAGCATGCTAAGAGTACTGCTTTCACATCTTAGTGTCAGTTATTTTTACATTTTACAAGTTGATTTATGGGAGCTTTGTCAATAGTTTTTGCTTTAGTCTGAACAAAGGAAATGAATTTTAACGAAATGCTGCGTCCTTAATGCTGTATGTTATATTTTTCTCTCACAGAAAGTCAGCAGTATGACCCTCCCTCTGGAGCCCAGCAGCAGCAAGCCTTTAATGGCCAGCGCAAGCTGTCACAGCGGGGGCCCACCACCAAGCTCGAACAGCCAGACAACCACACCTAATTCCAACTCTGCAGGTAAACTGGACACATCCCTAGTAACATAGAAACATACAAGTTGACGGCAGATAAGGACCGCAAGGCCCATCCAGTCTGCCCATTTCTTTTTCTACCTTATAACTGTGCCATCGGCCTTTGCTCTGTCAGTGGCCTATATAGTCATACTCATCTGTATTGCTCCCTTATGCCTATCCCATGCCTGTTTGAAGCCCTGCACTGTATTCATAGCCACCACTTCTGTGGTAAGCCATTCCATGCATCCACCACCCTTTCTGTGAAAAAGAATTTCCTCACATTCCCCTTAATAGGCCTCCCTCTAATCTCATGCTGTGTCCTCTTGTCCTGCTATTTTTCTTATATTTAAACATGTTAGACTCTTTCACCTTGTTTATGCCCTTAAGGTGTTTGAATGCCTCGATCATATCACCTCTCTCCTCCTTTTGCTCAAGGGTATATATTGAGTCGTTAATCTGTCCTCATATGTCTTCTGATGCAGTCCCTGCACCATTTTGGTTGCCCTTCTGACTGCCTCAATTTGGTTAATGTCCTTGTGAAGGTGTGGCCTCCAATACTGCACACAGTACCAGATGGGGCCTAACCAGTGTCTTGTACAGGGATTATTACCTCCTCTTACGACTTGTGATACCCCTACTAATACACCCTAACACCCCTAGCCTTACTTTCTGCTTTAGAGGTCTGCTTGGATGATTTTAGGTCATCAGTGATGATGCTGCCCAAGTCTCTTTCTTCCTTTGTGACTGCTAGCAACTCCTCCCAGCCTATAAGTGGCTTCAGGTTTCTCTTCCTATGTGCATGATTTTGCACTTTGCATTAAATCCCAGTTGCCACTCTTCTGACCATTCTGCTAGTTTATCCAGATCTCTTCTCATTCTGCCCACCCCATCTGGATCATCTACTCTGTTGCAGATCTTGGTGTCATCTGCAAACAGACAAGCCTTACCCTCTAGTCCATCTGCAAGGTCACTAATGAAGATGTTGAAGAGGACTGGCCCCAGGACTGATCCCTGAGGAACCCCACTTGTGACTTGCATCTCTTCTGACTGTATACCATTTACCACCACTCTCTGTTTTCTGACTCGACAACCAGTTTGCCACCCAGTTGACAAACTTCTGACCCACCCTGAGCCTACACCAGCTTATTTATCAATCTTCTATGTGGAACAGTGTCAAAAGCTTTGCTGAAGTCAAGGTAGGTGACATCAACTGCTCCCCTTGGTCCACCACTTGGTTACCCAGTCAAAGAAATCTATGAGATTAGTTTGACAGGACCTTCCTTTTGTAAACCCATGCTGTCTTGGATCCTGTGCCCCTATGGATTCCAGGTGTTGCACTATCCTTTCCTTAAGGAGTGCCTCCATAATCTTGCCCACTACTGAGGTAAGACTGACCAGTCTGTAGTTCCCCGATAGTAGTAATAGAAATGTCTTCAACAGTTTAGCAGGACATAACAGTGCTGAAATTTACCTCAGAGTCAGAAACAGAAAAAATATCAGAACTGGCAGGGAGAATGGATTCATTCAAAGGAAAGATTATTTTTCCAGGATGAAACCCTTACAAGATATGAGGATACTATAAACTCTGTGATAGCCTGTCAGACTTATTTTCCAAAGTTGATGATTTGGAAATTTTTGGAAAATAAAGGTAGACGAAATAATCTTCACACCAGTAGGGTACCAGAAGGGCTGAGGACAGGGACATGATATCATTTGTACAATCCTTTTTACCCTCATTCCTAAATTACCAATGACTGTGGCCTCTAGCTAGAGAGAATTCACATATATCTCTCTGGCAAACCCAAGCAAGCGCAAAAGAATCATCCCATAATAGTCAAGTTTCTCTGTTTTAATGTCAAGGAGAAGATACTTAAAGTAGCCCAGGAGACAATGGTACTCATCTGGAATAAAACCAAAATACATATACTTCAAGACTTTTCCACATTTGTTGCAGAGAAATGGAAAGCTATAGTCATATCAGGACTGTCCTACAATCTCCAGGAGTCTACTGCTTCCTTAGATACCCTGCCAATTCTGCTGATAAACAGAGGGGGAAGAAACCACAGATGTCATACCCCAGAGGAAACCTGGTAGATTTTGGAAAAATTCTGGCCGGCAGTACTCCACATTAAAACAAAAGGTCAGTCTAATGACCATCAGACCCCTTCTCGCAGCACAGCTTCTAGCCCACCCACTCCATCCACAGGTGATGTAGCATGTAAGGAGATATCACAAACAGCTGCTCCCAAGATCAACAGGACAGATGTGAATAAACCTGTTTAAGCATCTACACACAATGTTCCCCCTCCTTCATGTGCAGCCAAAGTCAATATTATTCTGAAATCGCAGGCCTGGGTTACAAAGCAATATAGGAAAACCTAGACCATTATGAAGTACAGTGACCAAAACCTGCCAAATGCAATAAAGGATTACACCAAAAAGAAAGAAAGTAAAAGCAGAAACACAGTGAAGAACACAGCAACAGATCTAACAAACCGCTTTGTCCCATGACATGATGCCTATCCACCCGAGAAACAAGCAGAAATGTTAACAGATATTGAACAACCTCTGGAGTAGACTCCTTGAAACAGTTCTATTAGACAATTAGAAAATTGCCTCATACACCTGCCATTATACAGCCATCAAACACTTACAGCAAAAAGAACATTTACGTAAGAACTTACCATAACAGTAGATTCGAGGAATCTTTCATCAGATCGCACCTATGGAACTTAGCCATCAGGTGCTAGGATCCCATGAAAGCTTTCCCATAGCAGTCTGCTAGGGGCTGCCCATGTTGACGCCACTCTCTGATGTCACATACATACCCTACATATGCATGGGTGGCCTCACTCCTCCTCAGGTCTTTTCCCCGGAGACTGAAGAGCTAAGTCTCCCTAAGGGGCTGAGGAGGAAAAGAGATGTCCAGCAACAAACAGTACCCTGTATATGCATGGGTGGCCTCTACCCTCCTCAGTTCTTTTCCCCAGAGATTGAAGAGCTAAGTCTCCCCTAAGGGGCTGAGGAGAGAGAAGAGATGCCCAGCAATAGGTGAAAAAGGCTGGAGCAACAATAAAGACAGTAAAGAAACAAAGCCACAAAGGAAACAGAGGGTAGGATGGCATGACCTGATGAAAGAGAGTCACTTGATGATCCACTGTTACAGTAAGTTCTTACGTAACTGTTCTATCTTCTTCAGGGATATCTCTTTCATTAGGGCACACCTGTGGAACGAGACCCAAGCAGTACTGATACCAAGACATTCTGTGTGTCAGGAGGCCATAGGCCTGATAAGAAGACCCTAAAGCACAGAAGGCCAAATCCTGCCCTCCCTCTAGAGGCAATGTTCAGACTGCAGAGCTGGGTGAAAGTGTGGACAATACTCAGTCCTCAACCATGCAAGATGCAGCAGCTGACGATTCCTGAAACAGCCAACAGAAGTGGCCCTGCTTCTGGAGGAAGAGACCCGACAACCGTGAAGTAGTTCTTTGCTGTACTGCTTATAACAAAAAGCAATGCCAAAGTAGAAGAAGCAGACAAGAGCTCCTTAACAGATGAGTACTGAAGGCCAGTGTCAGACAAAGACAAAAAGTACTTGAACTTGGGGCATCGGACATTTAAAAGGGTCCTGATGGAGGGAAGAGGCCCAGATGGCACAACGCTGAGCCCTGCAAAGGGGCAGAGAAACTGAAAGTCCAATGCGAACTGCTGCAGTAACCAGTGTGTGATGAGTGGGGACGCAAAGTCCAACTCTGATGACCCCATCCATCAAACAGATGCCCTGTGACTAGGCCATCAGTGTCCACTCATGCATTCTGACTGCAACTGGCAGAGACTGCCCACCAGGACAGTTCAGTAACCCAGAACATGTGGATTTCATTGGATCCTTGGAGTCTACGGAGCAATCCAGACATGCAGCCTAGTCAAAGGAACCATAACAAGGGCCATGACCATGGAGTCCAACAAGCTCAGGAAGGTGCTGGCAGAGACGGACTTGCTCTGAGCTGAGAGGCAGGCCTGAGCCATCAGGCCTTCTGCTTAAACTAGAGCAGGATGGCCTCACCCTCAACAGAATTAAGAAAAGTCCTTAAGCACTGAAATAATTGAAACAGAGTCAGGATCAACATGCGCATATTCACTAGTATGCCCAGAGATAGGAACAATTGCAAGGTACTGATCCGGGAGTGCAACAGCTGGACCTGGTACAGCACCTCCAATAGCCAGTAATCCAGGAACTGGAACACATACCAGCCCTCCCACCCAAAGACCACTGCCACCACCGCTAAGCATTTGGTAGAGACCTATGGTACAAAGGATAAGCCAAAGGGCAAGACTCTGAACTGGTAGTGTACCCTTGGAACTGGAACCTGAGGTTGCTGAGGGAAACCATGATATGCAGATAGGTGTTTTGCATGTTCAGGTAGTTCAACCAAATCACTTGCTGCAGCAGTGGTGAGAGACCTTGAGATTGACCATCCAGAACCTATGTACTGGATGCAGCGGTTGAGGTCCTAGAAGGCTAGAATGAACCAAAGATCTCCGGTTCACTAGGGGACCAGAAAGAACCTGGAGTACAACCCTCTGTTCCTCTGCCTTTTATGCACCAACTTTATGGCCTTCTTGAGGAACAAAGTGGGCCCCCTTCCCTTAGCACTGCGACATGGTCCAGAGGGTACGAGAAAGGAACAGGAGGGATTACTGAAGGCTGCTCCAGAAGTTTCTGGGTGTGCCCATGCTGAACCTACTGCAGAAGTGATGGGTCTCAGATGCAGAAAGAGAACAAATATCAGAACTTTCAGGGAGAATGGATTCATTCAAGGAAAGATCATCATTCCTGGATGAAAGCCTTACAAGATATGAGGATACTATAGACTCGCACCATGACAGTCTGTCAGACTTACTTTTCAAAGTTGATGATTTGGAAAATTTTGGAAAAGAAAGGTAGGCAAAATAATCTTCACCCCATTAGGGTACCAGAAGGACTGAGGGCAGGGACATGATATCATTTGTACAGTCCTTTGTAACATCATTCCTAAATTACCAATGGCTGTGGCCTCTAGCTAAAGAGAACTCACATATATCTCTCTGGCAAACCCAAGCAACAACAAAAGCCATGTCCCATAATAGCCAAGTTTCTTGTTTTAATGTCAAGGAGAAGATACTTAGAGTAGCCCAGAGAGAAAGGTAGTCATCTGGAGTAAAGCCAAAGTACTTATATTTCAAGATTTTTCCACATTTGTTGCAGAGAAATGGAAAGCTAGTGTACCAGTCACATCAGGATTGTACTACAATCTCCAGGAGTCTACTGCTTTCTTAGATACCCTGCCAAGTCTGCTGATAAATAGTTGGGAGGAACCACAAATGTCACACCCCAGAAGAAGCCTGGTACATTTTGGAAAAATTCTGGCGGCAGTACTCCACATTAAAACAAAGGTCAGTCTAATGACCATCAGACCCTTCTCGCAGCGCAGTTCTAGCCCACCCACCCCATCCAGAGGTGATGTAGCATGTAAGGAGATATCACAAACAGCTGCTCCCAAGATCAAGAGGACAGATGTGAACAAACCTGTTAAAGCATCTACACACAATGTTCCCCCTCCTTCATGTGCAGCCAAAGCCAATATTATTCTGAAATCTCAGGCCTGGGTTACAAAGTAACATTGGAAAACCCAGACCATTACAAAGTACAGTGACCAAAACCTGCCAAATACAATAAAGGCTTACACCAAAAAGAGAGAAAGAAGTAAAAACAGAGACACAGTGAAAAATATATCAACAGATCTAACAAACCGCTTTTTCCCATTACATGATGCCTATCCACACGAGATACAAGCTGAAATGTTCACAGATACTGAACAACCTCAGGAGTAGACTCCTTGAAACAGTTCTATTAGACAATTAGAAGATTGCCTCATACACCTGCCATTATACAGACATCAACCACCTAGAGCAAAAGAACAGTTAGGTAAGAACTTACCGTAACAGTAGATCTTCGAGAGAGTCTCTTTCATCAGATCGCTGCTATGGAACTTAGCCATCAGGAGCTAGGATTCCATGGAAGCTTTTCTATTGCAGTCTACTAGGGGCTGCCCATGTTGATGTCACTCCTTGATGTCACATACCTTATATATGCATGGGTGGCCTCACTCCCTCCTCAGTTCTTTTCCCCTTGGATACTGAAGAGATAAGTCTCCCCTGAGGGCCAAGGAGGGAAAAGAGATGCCCAGCAACAAATAAAAAGGCTGGAGCAACAAGAAAGACAATAAAGAAACAAAGTCACATGGGGGATGGATGGTGGGACGGCATGACCTGATGAAAAAGAGTCTCTTGAAGATCTACTGTTATGATAAGTTCTTACATAACTGTTCTATCTTCTTCAGGGATATCTCTTTCATTAGGGCAGACCTGTGGAATGAGTCCCAAGCAGTACTGATACCAAAACATTTGTGTGTCAGGAGGCCATAGGCCTGATAAGAAGACCCAAAGCACAGCAAGGCCAAAGCCTGCCCTCCCTCTAGAGGCAATGTTCAGACTGCAGAGCTGGGTGAAAGTGTGGACAATACTCCAAGCCTCAACCATGCAAGATGCAGCAGCTGACGATTCCTGAAACAGCCAACAGAAGTGGCCCTGCCTCTGGAGGAAGAGACCTGCACAACTGTAAGAAGTTCCTTGCAGACTGCTTATAACAAAAGCAACACCAAAGTAGAAGAAGCAGACAAGAGCTCCTTAACAGATGAGTACTGAAGGCCAGTGTCAGACAAAGACAAAAAGTACTCTGGAACTTGGTGCATCAGACATTTAAAAGGGTCCTGATGGAGGGAAGAGGCCCAGATGGCACAATGCTGCCACTTCATAACATGGATAGCCTCAGTGGAGGGTTCCTGGCAGTCACCAGGACATCGGCCACTTTCTGATACACCCCAAATCAGGCAAAGGAATGTTTTCCAGAGCCATGCATGCAGTCGAAGGATGTGAGGCTTGTAGGAATCAAGATCCTTAACCTGAGGCAACAGAGCCCTGCAAACTGGCAGAGAAACTGAAAGTCCAATGGAACTGCTGCAGTAACTAGTTGTGTGATGAGTGGAACTCAAAAGTCCAACTCTGGATAACCCCATCCATCAAACAGATGCCCTGTGACTAAGGCCATCAGTGTCCACTCATGCATTCTGGACTGTGACTGGTGGAGACTGACCGCCAGGACAGTTCAGTAACTCGGAACATGTATGGCTGATAGTGGTAGACTGTGCTGTGGAGCCCAGTAGCAAACTCTAATGCCTCCAGACACAGTGGGCAGTAGAAGTGAGTCCCCTGTTTTTGATGTAATAAACCACACAGAGGCTGTCCAACTGCACCAGCAGGGGACTCTAGAGAAGAATGTCCAGGAAAGCTGGCAAGACATAGAGAACTTCCCTGAATCCTAGGATGCTCACATGCAGGAGACCTCCATTCTGGATCGGGTTCCTCAGGTCTTCCTTACATGGATTTCATTGGACCCTCGGAGTCTACTGAGCAATCCAGACATGCAGCCTAGTCAAAGGAACCATAACAAGGGCCATGACCATGGAGTCCAACAAGCTCAGGAAGGTGCTGGTAGGGATGGACTTGCTCTGAGCTGGAGGCAGGCCTGAGCCATTAGGCCTTCTGCTCAAACTAGGGCAGAAAGGCCTCACCCTCAGCAGAATTAAGAACAGTCCTAAAGCACTGAAATTACTGAGACAGAGTCAGGATCAACATGTGCATGTTCACCAGTATGCCCAGAGATAGGACCAACTGCAAGGTACTGATCCGAGAGTGCAACAGCTGGACCTGGTACAGCACCTCCAATAGCCAGTCATCCAGGAACTGGAACACATACCAGCCCTCCCACCCAAAGGCCACTGCCACCACCGCTAAGCATTTGGTAGAGTCCTATGGTACAAAGGATAAGCCAACGGGCAAGACTCTGAACTGGTAATGTTCCCCTTGGAACTGGAACCTGAAGTTGCTGAGGGAAAACCATGATATGCAGATAGGCGTTTTGCATGTTCAGGGAGTTCAACCAAATCACTTGCTGCAGCAGTGGTAGAGACCTTGAAGATTGACCATCCAGAACCTTATGTACTGGCTGCAGAATGAGGTCCTTGAGGGCTAGAATGAACCAAAGATCTCGGTTCACTAGGGACTAGAAAGAACCTGAGTAGAACCTCTGTTCCTCTACCTTTGTGCACCAACTTTATGGCCTTGTTGAGAAACAAAGTGGGCCCCTCCCTTAGCACTGCGACATGGTCCAGAGGGTACGAGAAAGGAACAGGAGGGAATACTGAAGGCTACTCTAGAAGTTTCTAGGTGTGTTTGCAAACTGCAGAAGTGATGGGTCTCAGATGCAGAAAGAGAACAAATATCAGAACTGTCAGGAAAATGGATTCAGTCAAGGAAAGATTATCATTCCTGGATGAAACCCTTACAAGATATGAGGATTCTATAGACTCACACCCGGACAGCCTGTCAGACTTACTTTTCAAAGCTGATGATTTGGAAAATGTTGGAAAAGAAAGGTAGACAAAATAATTTTCACCCCATTAGGGTACCAGAAGGGCTGAGGGCAGGACATGATATCATTTGTACAGTCCTTTGTAACATCATTCCTAAATTACCAATGGCTGTGGCCTCTAGCTAAAGAGAATTCATATATCTCTCTGGCAAACCCAAGCAAGAATAAAAGCCGTGTCCCATAACAGCCAAGTTTCTCTGTTTTAATGTCAAGGAGAAGATACTTAGAGTAGCACAGGAGAGAAAGGTAGTCATCTGGAGTAAAGCCAAAGTACTTATATTTCAATTTTTTCCACATTTGTTGCAGAGAAATGGAAAGCTATAGTCCTATCAGGACTATCCTACAATCTCCAGGAGTCTACTACTTCCTTAGATACCCTGCCAATTCTGCTGACAAATAGTTGGGGAGGGAACCACAAATGTCACACCCCAGAAGAAACCTGGTACATTTTGGAAAAATTGTGGGTAGCATCACCCACACTAAAACAAAAGGTCAGTCTAATAACCATCATACCCCTTCTCACAGCACAGCTTCTAGCCCACCCACCCCATCCAGAGGTGATGTAGCATGTAAGGAGATTTCACAAACAGCTGCTCCCAAGATCAACAGAAGAGATGTGAATAAACCTGTTAAAGCATCTATACAAAAGGTTCCCCATCCTTCATGTGCAGCCAAAGCCAATATTATTCTGAAATCTCAGGCCTGGGTTACAAAGCAACATTGGAAAACCCAGGCCATTATGAAGTACAGTGACCAAAACCTGCCAAATACAATAAAGGCTTACACCAAAAAGAGAGAAAGAAGTAAAAACAGAGACACAGTGAAAAATATATCAACAGATCTAACAAACCGCTTTGTGCCATTACATGATGCCTATCCTCACGAGATACAAGCTGAAATGTTCACAGATACTGAACAACCTCTGGAGTAGACTCCCTGAAACAGTTCTATTAGACAATTAGAAGATTGCCTCATACACCTGCCATTATACAAACATCAACCACCTACAGCAAAAAAGAACAATTATGTAAGAACTTACCGTAACAGTAGATCTTCGAGAGAGTCTCTTTCATCAGATTGCTGCTATGGAACTTAGCCATCAGGAGCTAGGATTTCATGGAAGCTTTTCTATAGCAGTCTACTAGGGGCTGCCCATGTTGACATCACTCCTTGATGTCACATACCCTATATATGCATGGGCAGCCCACTCCCTCCCTCCTCTGTTCTTTTCCCCTTGGATACTGAAGAGCTAAGTCTCCTGAGGGGCCGAGGAGGGAAGCTGTCCAGCAACAATAAAAAGGCTGGAGCAACAAGAAAGACAAGAAAGAAAGTCACATGGGATGGATGGTGGGATGGCATGACCTGATGAAAGAGAGTCCCTTGAAGATCTACTGTTATGGTAAGTTCTTACGTAACTGTTCTTTCTTCTTCAGGGATATCTCTTTCATTAGGTCACACCTGTGGAACGAGTCCCAAGTAGTACTGATACCAAGACATTCTGTGTGTCAGGAGGCCATAGGCCTGATAAGAAAACCCTAAAGCACAACAAGGCCAAAGCCTGCCCTCCCTCTAGAGGCAATGTTCAGACTGCAGAGCTGGGTGAAAGTGTGGACAATACTCCAAGCCTCAACCATGCAAGATGGTGCCACTGACGATTCTCTGAAACAGCCAACTGAAGTGGCCCTGCCTCTGGAGGAAGAGACCTGCACAACTCGTAAGAAGTTCTCTGCCGTACTGCTTATAACAAAAGCAACACCAAAGTAGAAGAAGCAGACAAGAGCTCTTAACAGATGGGTACTGAAGGCCAGTGTCAGACAAAGACAAAAGGTACTCTGAACTTGGTGCATCGGACATTTAAAAGTGTCCTGATGGGGGAAGAGGCCCAGATGGCACAACGCTGCCACTTCATAACATAGATGACCTCAGTGGAGGGTTTGTGGCAGCCACCAGGACATCAGCCACTTTCTGATAGACCCCAAATCAGGCAAAGGAATGTCTTCCAGAGCCATGCATGCAGGCGAAGGATGTGAGGTTTGTAGGAATCAGGATCCTTAACCTGAGGCAACAGAACCCTGCAAAGGGGCAGAGGAACTGGAAGTCCAATGCGAACTGCTGCAGTAACCAGTTGTGTGATGAGTGGGGACGCAAGAAAGTCCAACTCTGGATGACCCCATCCATCAAACAGATGCCCTGTGACTAAGGCCATCAGTGTCCACTCATGCATTCTGGACTGCGACTGGCGGAGACTGCTCACCAGGACAGTTCAGTAAATCAGAACATGTATGGCTGACAGTGGTAGACTGTGCTGTGGAGCCCAGTAGCAAACTCTTAACACCTCCAGACACAGTGAGGGGGGGTAGGTGTGAATCCCCCCCTGTTTTTTGATGTAATAAACCACGCAGAGGTTGTCCAACTGCACCAGCAGGGGGCTCTAGAGAAGAATGTCCAGGAAAGCTGGAAAGACAAAGAGAACTTCCCTGAATCCTAGGATGCTCACATGCAGGAGACCTCCATTCTGGATCGGGTTCCTCAGGTCTTCCATACGTGGATTTCATTGGACCTCGGAGTCTACTGAGCAAACCAGACATGCAGCCTAGTCAAAAGAACCATAACAAGGGCCATGACCATGGAGTCTAACAAGCTCAGGAAGGTGCTGGCAGAGACGGACTTGCTCTGAGCTGAGAGGCAGGCCTGAGCCATTAGGCCTTCTGCTCAAACTAGGCAGGAAGGCCTCACCCCAGCAGAATTAAGAACAGTCCTAAGCACTGAAATCACTGAGACGGAGTCAGGATCAACATGTCATACTCACCAGTGTGCCCAGAGATAGGAACAACTGCAAGGTACTGATCTGGGCGTGCAACAGCTGGACCTGGTACAGCACCTCCACTAGCCAGTCATCCAGGAACTGGAACACATGCCAGCTCTCCCGCCCAAAAGCCACTGCCACCACCGCTAAGACTTTGGTAGAGACCTGTGGCACAAAGGATAAGCCAAAGGACTAGACTCTGAACTGGTAGTGTTCCCCTTGGAACTGGAACATGAGGTTGCTGATGGAAAACCATGATATGCAGATAGGTGTTTTGCATGTTCAGGGAGTTCAACCAAATCCCTTGCTGCAGCAGTGGTGGGATACCTTGTAGATTGACCGTCCATAACCTTATGTACAAGATGTAGAGGTTGAGGTCCTTGAGGGCTAAAATGAACCAAAGATCTCTGGTTCACTTGGGGACCAGAAATAACCTGGAGTAGAACCCTCTGTTCCTCTGCCTTTTGTGCACCAACTCTATGGCCTTGTTGCAGAACAAAGTGGGCCCCCTCCCTTAACACTGGGACATGGTCCAGAGGGTAAGAGAAAGGAACAGAAGGGAACTCTGAAGGCTGCTTCAGAAGTTCCTGGATGTGCCCATGCTGGACCAACTGCAGAAGTGATGGGTCTCAGATGCAGAAAGAGAACAAATATCAGAACTGTCAGGGAGAATGGATTCATTCAAGGAAAGATCATAATTCCTGGATGAAACCCTTACAAGATATGAGGATTCTATAGACTCGCACTGTGACAGTCTGTCAGACTTACTTTTCAAAGTTGATGATTTGGAAAATTTTGGAAAAGAAAGGTAGACAAAATAATCTTCACCCCATTAGGGTACCGGAAGGGCTGAGGGCAGGGACGTGATATCATTTGTACAGTCCTTTGTAACATCATTCCTAAATTACCAATGGCTGTGGCTCTAACTAAAGAGAACTCACATATCTCTCTGGCAAACCCAAGCAAGAACAAAATCCATGTCCCATAATAGCCAAGTTTTCTGTTTTAATGTCAAGGAGAAGATATTTAGAGTAGCCCAGGAGAGAAAGGTAGTCATCTGGAGTAAAGCCAAAGTACTTATATTTCAAGACTTTTCCACATTTGTTGCAGAGAAATGGAAAGCTATAGTCATATCAGGACTGTCCTACAATCTCCAGGAGTCTACTGCTTCCTTAGATACCCTGCCAATTCTGCTGATAAATAGTTCGGAAGGGAACCACAAATGTCACACCCCAGAAGAAACCTGGTACATTTTGGAAAAATTCTGGCCGGCAGTACTCCACATTAAAACAAAAGGTCAGTCTAATGACCATCAGACCCCTTCTCGCAGCACAGCTTCTAGCCCACCCACTCCATCCACAGGTGATGTAGCATGTAAGGAGATATCACAAACAGCTGCTCCCAAGATCAACAGGACAGATGTGAATAAACCTGTTTAAGCATCTACACACAATGTTCCCTCCTTCATGTGCAGCCAAAGTCAATATTATTCTGAAATCGTAGGCCTGGGTTACAAAGCAATATAGGAAAACCTAGACCATTATGAAGTACAGTGACCAAAACCTGCCAAATGCAATAAAGGATTACACCAAAAGAAAGAAAGTAAAAGCAGAAACACAGTGAAGAACACAGCAACAGATCTAACAAACCGCTTTGTCCCATGACATGATGCCTATCCACCCGAGAAACAAGCAGAAATGTTAACAGATATTGAACAACCTCTGGAGTAGACTCCTTGAAACAGTTCTATTAGACAATTAGAAAATTGCCTCATACACCTGCCATTATACAGCCATCAAACACTTACAGCAAAAAAGAACATTTACGTAAGAACTTACCATAACAGTAGATCTTCGAGGGAATCTTTCATCAGATCGCACCTATGGAACTTAGCCATCAGGTGCTAGGATCCCATGAAAGCTTTCCCATAGCAGTCTGCTAGGGGCTGCCCATGTTGACGCCACTCTCTGATGTCACATACATACCCTACATATGCATGGGTGGCCTCACTCCTCCTCAGGTCTTTTCCCCGGAGACTGAAGAGCTAAGTCTCCTAAGGGGCTGAGGAGGAAAAAGAGATGTCCAGCAACAAACAGTACCCTGTATATGCATGGTGGCCTCTACCTCCTCAGTTCTTTTCCCCAGAGATTGAAGAGCTAAGTCTCCCTAAGGGGCTGAGGAGAGAGAAGAGATGCCCAGCAATAGGTGAAAAGGCTGGAGCAACAATAAAGACAGTAAAGAAACAAAGCCACAAAGGAAACAGAGGGTAGGATGGCATGACCTGATGAAAGAGAGTCACTTGATGATCCACTGTTACAGTAAGTTTCACGTAACTGTTCTATCTTCTTCAGGGATATCTCTTCATTAGGGCACACCTGTGAACGAGACCCAAGCAGTACTGATACCAAGACATTCTAGTGTCAGAGGCCATAGGCCTGATAAGAAGACCCTAAAGCACAGAAGGCCAAATCCTGCCCTCCCTTAGAGGCAATGTTCAGACTGCAGAGCTGGGTGAAAGTGTGGACAATACTCCAGTCCTCAACCATGCAAGATGCAGCAGCTGACGATTCCTGAAACAGCCAACAGAAGTGGCCCTGCTTCTGGAGGAAGAGACCCGACAACCGTGAGTAGTTCTTTGTTGTACTGCTTATAACAAAAAGCAATGCCAAAGTAGAAGAAGCAGACAAGAGCTCCTTAACAGATGAGTACTGAAGGCCAGTGTCAGACAAAGACAAAAAGTACTTGAACTTGGGGCATCGGACATTTAAAAGGGTCCTGATGGAGGGAAGAGGCCCAGATGGCACAACGCTGAGCCCTGCAAAGGGCAGAGAAACTGAAAGTCCAATGCGAACTGCTGCAGTAACCAGTTGTGTGATGAGTGGGGACGTAAAGTCCAACTCTGGATGACCCTATCCATCAAACAGATGCCCTGTGACTAAGGCCATCAGTGTCCACTCATGCATTCTGACTGCAACTGGCAGAGACTGCCCACCAGGACAGTTCAGTAACCCAGAACATGTGGATTTCATTGGATCCTTGGAGTCTACGGAGCAATCCAGACATGCAGCCTAGTCAAAGGAACCATAACAAGGGCCATGACCATGGAGTCCAACAAGCTCAGGAAGGTGCTGGCAGAGACGGACTTGCTCTGAGCTGAGAGGCAGGCTGAGCCATCAGGCCTTCTGCTTAAACTAGAGCAGGATGGCCTCACCTCAACAGAATTAAGAAAAGTCCTTAAGCACTGAAATAATTGAAACAGAGTCAGGATCAACATGCGCATATTCACTAGTATGCCCAGAGATAGGAACAATTGCAAGGTACTGATCCGGGAGTGCAACAGCTGGACCTGGTACAGCACCTCCAATAGCCAGTAATCCAGGAACTGGAACACATACCAGCCCTCCCACCCAAAGACCACTGCCACCACCGCTAAGCATTTGGTAGAGACCTATGGTACAAAGGATAAGCCAAAGGGCAAGACTCTGAACTGGTAGTGTACCCCTTGGAACTGGAACCTGAGGTTGCTGAGGGAAAACCATGATATGCAGATAGGTGTTTTGCATGTTCAGGTAGTTCAACCAAATCACTTGCTGCAGCAGTGGTGAGAGACCTTGTAGATTGACCATCCAGAACCTTATGTACTGGATGCAGCGGTTGAGGTCCTAGAAGGCTAGAATGAACCAAAGATCTCCGTTCACTAGGGACCAGAAAGAACCTGGAGTACAACCTCTGTTCCTCTGCCTTTATGCACCAACTTTATGGCCTTCTTTGAGGAACAAAGTGGGCCCCTCCCTTAGCACCGCGACATGGTCCAGAGGGTACGAGAAAGGAACAGGAGGGATTACTGAAGGCTGCTCCAGAAGTTTCTGGGTGCCCATGCTGAACCTACTGCAGAAGTGATGGGTCTCAGATGCAGAAAGAGAACAAATATCAGAACTTTCAGGGAGAATGGATTCATTCAAGGAAAGATCATCATTCCTGGATGAAAGCCTTACAAGATATGAGGATACTATAGACTCGCACCATGACAGTCTGTCAGACTTACTTTTCAAAGTTGATGATTTGGAAAATTTTGGAAAGAAAGGTAGGCAAATAATCTTCACCCATTAGGGTACCAGAAGGACTGAGGGCAGGGACATGATATCATTTGTACAGTCCTTGTAACATCATTCCTAAATTACCAATGGCTGTGGCCTCTAGCTAAAGAGAACTCACATATATCTCTCTGGCAAACCCAAGCAACAACAAAAGCCATGTCCCATAATAGCCAAGTTTCTCTGTTTTAATGTCAAGGAGAAGATACTTAGAGTAGCCCAGGAGAGAAAGGTAGTCATCTGGAGTAAAGCCAAAGTACTTATATTTCAAGATTTTTCCACATTTGTTGCAGAGAAATGGAAAGCTAGTGTACCAGTCACATCAGGATTGTACTACAATCTCCAGGAGTCTACTGCTTTCTTAGATACCCTGCCAAGTCTGCTGATAAATAGTTGGGGAGGGAACCACAAATGTCACACCCCAGAAGAAGCCTGGTACATTTTGGAAAAATTGTGGGTAGTATCACCACATTAAAACAAAAGGTCAGTCTAATGACCATCATACCCCTTCTCAGCACAGCTTCTAGCCCACCCACCCCATCCAGAGGTGATGTAGCATGTGAGGAGATATCACAAACAGCTGCTCCCAAGATCAAGAGGACAGATGTGAACAAACCTGTTAAAGCATCTACACACAATGTTCCCCCTCCTTCATGTGCAGCCAAAGCCAATATTATTCTGAAATCTCAGGCCTGGGTTACAAAGTAACATTGGAAAACCCAGACCATTACAAAGTACAGTGACCAAAACCTGCCAAATACAATAAAGGCTTACACCAAAAAGAGAGAAAGAAGTAAAAACAGAGACACAGTGAAAAATATATCAACAGATCTAACAAACCGCTTTTTCCCATTACATGATGCCTATCCACACGAGATACAAGCTGAAATGTTCACAGATACTGAACAACCTCAGGAGTAGACTCCTTGAAACAGTTCTATTAGACAATTAGAAGATTGCCTCATACACCTGCCATTATACAGACATCAACCACCTAGAGCAAAAAAGAACAGTTAGGTAAGAACTTACTGTAACAGTAGATCTTCGAGAGAGTCTCTTTCATCAGATCGCTGCTATGGAACTTAGCCATCAGGAGCTAGGATTCCATGGAAGCTTTTCTATTGCAGTCTACTAGGGGCTGCCCATGTTGATGTCACTCCTTGATGTCACATACCTTATATATGCATGGGTGGCCTCACTCCCTCCTCAGTTCTTTTCCCCTTGGATACTGAAGAGATAAGTCTCCCCTGAGGGCCAAGGAGGGAAAAGAGATGCCCAGCAACAAATAAAAAGGCTGGAGCAACAAGAAAGACAATAAAGAAACAAAGTCACATGGGGGATGGATGGTGGGACGGCATGACCTGATGAAAAAGAGTCTCTTGAAGATCTACTGTTATGATAAGTTCTTACATAACTGTTCTATCTTCTTCAGGGATATCTCTTTCATTAGGGCAGACCTGTGGAATGAGTCCCAAGCAGTACTGATACCAAAACATTCTGTGTGTCAGGAGGCCATAGGCCTGATAAGAAGACCCTAAAGCACAGCAAGGCCAAAGCCTGCCCTCCCTCTAGAGGCAATGTTCAGACTGCAGAGCTGGGTGAAAGTGTGGACAATACTCCAAGCCTCAACCATGCAAGATGCAGCAGCTGACGCATTCCTGAAACAGCCAACAGAAGTGGCCCTGCCTCTGGAGGAAGAGACCTGCACAACTGTAAGAAGTTCCTTGCCGTACTGCTTATAACAAAAAGCAACACCAAAGTAGAAGAAGCAGACAAGAGCTCCTTAACAGATGAGTACTGAAGGCCAGTGTCAGACAAAGACAAAAAGTACTCTGGAACTTGGTGCATCAGACATTTAAAAGGGTCCTGATGGAGGGAAGAGGCCCAGATGGCACAATGCTGCCACTTCATAACATGGATAGCCTCAGTGGAGGGTTCCTGGCAGTCACCAGGACATCGGCCACTTTCTGATACACCCCAAATCAGGCAAAGGAATGTTTTCCAGAGCCATGCATGCAGTCGAAGGGATGTGAGGCTTGTAGGAATCAAGATCCTTAACCTGAGGCAACAGAGCCCTGCAAACTGGCAGAGAAACTGAAAGTCCAATGCGAACTGCTGCAGTAACCAGTTGTGTGATGAGTGGGAACTCAAAAAAGTCCAACTCTGGATAACCCCATCCATCAAACAGATGCCCTGTGACTAAGGCCATCAGTGTCCACTCATGCATTCTGGACTGTGACTGGTGGAGACTGACCGCCAGGACAGTTCAGTAACTCGGAACATGTATGTCTGACAGTGGTAGACTGTGCTGTGGAGCCCAGTAGCAAACTCTTAATGCCTCCAGACACAGTGGGGCAGTAGAAGTGAGTCCCCCCTGTTTTTTGATGTAATAAACCACACAGAGGCTGTCCAACTGCACCAGCAGGGGACTCTAGAGAAGAATGTCCAGGAAAGCTGGCAAGACATAGAGAACTTCCCTGAATCCTAGGATGCTCACATGCAGGAGACCTCCATTCTGGATCGGGTTCCTCAGGTCTTCCTTACATGGATTTCATTGGACCCTCGGAGTCTACTGAGCAATCCAGACATGCAGCCTAGTCAAAGGAACCATAACAAGGGCCATGACCATGGAGTCCAACAAGCTCAGGAAGGTGCTGGTAGGGATGGACTTGCTCTGAGCTGAGAGGCAGGCTTGAGCCATTAGGCCTTCTGCTCAAACTAGGGCAGAAAGGCCTCACCTCAGCAGAATTAAGAACAGTCCTAAGCACTGAAATTACTGAGACAGAGTCAGGATCAACATGTGCATGTTCACCAGTATGCCCAGAGATAGGACCAACTGCAAGGTACTGATCCGAGAGTGCAACAGCTGACCTGGTACAGCACCTCCAATAGCCAGTCATCCAGGAACTGGAACACATACCAGCCTCCCACCCAAAGGCCACTGCCACCACCGCTAAGCATTTGGTAGAGTCCTATGGTACAAAGGATAAGCCAACGGGCAAGACTTGAACTGGTAATGTTCCCTTGAACTGGAACCTGAAGTTGCTGAGGAAAACCATGATATGCAGATAGGCTGTTGCTATGTTCAGGAGTTCAACCAAATCACTTGCTGCAGCAGTGGTGAGAGACCTTGAAGATTGACCATCCAGAACCTTATGTACTGGCTGCAGAAGTTGAGGTCCTTGAGGGCTAGAATGAACCAAAGATCTCCGTTCACTAGGGGACTAGAAAGAACCTGAGTAGAACCTCTGTTCCTCTACCTTTGTGCACCAACTTTATGGCCTTGTTGAGAAACAAAGTGGGCCCCCCTCCCTTAGCACTGCGACATGGTCCAGAGGGTACGAGAAAGGAACAGGAGGGAATACTGAAGGCTACTCTAGAAGTTTCTAGGTGTGCCCATGCTGGGCCAACTGCAGAAGTGATGGGTCTCAGATGCAGAAAGAGAACAAATATCAGAACTGTCAGGGAAAATGGATTCAGTCAAGGAAAGATTATCATTCCTGGATGAAACCCTTACAAGATATGAGGATTCTATAGACTCACACCGTGACAGCCTGTCAGACTTACTTTTCAAAGCTGATGATTTGGAAAATGTTGGAAAAGAAAGGTAGACAAAATAATTTTCACCCCATTAGGGTACCAGAAGGGCTGAGGGCAGGGACATGATATCATTTGTACAGTCCTTTGTAACATCATTCCTAAATTACCAATGGCTGTGGCCTCTAGCTAAAGAGAATTCACATATATCTCTCTGGCAAACCCAAGCAAGAATAAAAGCCGTGTCCCATAACAGCCAAGTTTCTCTGTTTTAATGTCAAGGAGAAGATACTTAGAGTAGCACAGGAGAGAAAGGTAGTCATCTGGAGTAAAGCCAGTACTTATATTTCAATTTTTTCCACATTTGTTGCAGAGAATGGAAAGCTATAGTCCTATCAGGACTATCCTACAATCTCCAGGAGTCTACTACTCTTAGATACCCTGCCAATTCTGCTGACAAATAGTTGGGGAGGGAACCACAAATGTCACACCCCAGAAGAAACCTGGTACATTTTGGAAAAATTGTGGGTAGCATCACTCACACTAAAACAAAAGGTCAGTCTAATAACCATCATACCCTTCTCACAGCACAGCTTCTAGCCCACCCACCCCATCCAGAGGTGATGTAGCATGTAAGGAGATTTCACAAACAGCTGCTCCAAGATCAACAGAAGAGATGGAATAAACCTGTTAAAGCATCTATACAAAAGGTTCCCATCCTTCATGTGCAGCCAAAGCCAATATTATTCTGAAATCTCAGGCCTGGGTTACAAAGCAACATTGGAAAACCCAGGCCATTATGAAGTACAGTGACCAAAACCTGCCAAATACAATAAAGGCTTACACCAAAAAGAGAGAAAGAAGTAAAACAGAGACACAGTGAAAAATATATCAACAGATCTAACAAACCGCTGTGCCATTACATGATGCCTATCCTCACGAGATACAAGCTGAAATGTTCACAGATACTGAACAACCTCTGGAGTAGACTCCCTGAAACAGTTCTATTAGACAATTAGAAGATTGCCTCATACACCTGCCATTATACAAACATCAACCACCTACAGCAAAAAAGAACAATTATGTAAGAACTTACCGTAACAGTAGATCTTCGAGAGAGTCTCTTTCATCAGATTGCTGCTATGGAACTTAGCCATCAGGAGCTAGGATTTCATGGAAGCTTTTCTATAGCAGTCTACTAGGGTCTGCCCATGTTGACATCACTCCTTGATGTCACATACCCTATATATGCATGGGCAGCCCACTCCCTCCCTCCTCTGTTCTTTTCCCCTTGGATACTGAAGAGCTAAGTCTCCTCTGAGGGGCCGAGGAGGGAAAAGCGATGTCCAGCAACAAATAAAAAGGCTGGAGCAACAAGAAAGACAAGAAAGAAAGTCACATGGGGATGGATGGTGGGATGACATGACCTGATGAAAGAGAGTCCCTTGAAGATCTACTGTTATGGTAAGTTCTTACGTAACTGTTCTTTCTTCTTCAGGGATATCTCTTTCATTAGGTCACACCTGTGGAACGAGTCCCAAGTAGTACTGATACCAAGACATTCTGTGTGTCAGGAGGCCATAGGCCTGATAAGAAGACCCTAAAGCACAACAAGGCCAAAGCCTGCCCTCCCTCTAGAGGCAATGTTCAGACTGCAGAGCTGGGTGAAAGTGTGGACAATACTCCAAGCCTCAACCATGCAAGATGGTGCCACTGACGCATTCCTGAAACAGCCAACTGAAGTGGCCCTGCCTCTGGAGGAAGAGACCTGCACAACCGTAAGAAGTTCCTTGCCGTACTGCTTATAACAAAAAGCAACACCAAAGTAGAAGAAGCAGACAAGAGCTCCTTAACAGATGGGTACTGAAGGCCAGTGTCAGACAAAGACAAAAGGTACTCTGGAACTTGGTGCATCGGACATTTAAAGTGTCCTGATGGGGGAAGAGGCCCAGATGGCACAACGCTGCCACTTCATAACATAGATGACCTCAGTGGAGGGTTTGTGGCAGCCACCAGGACATCAGCCACTTTCTGATAGACCCCAAATCAGGCAAAGGAATGTCTTCCAGAGCCATGCATGCAGGCGAAGGGATGTGAGGTTTGTAGGAATCAGGATCCTTAACCTGAGGCAACAGAACCCTGCAAAGGGGCAGAGGAACTGGAAGTCCAATGCGAACTGCTGCAGTAACCAGTTGTGTGATGAGTGGGGACGCAAGAAAGTCCAACTCTGGATGACCCCATCCATCAAACAGATGCCCTGTGACTAAGGCCATCAGTGTCCACTCATGCATTCTGGACTGCGATCATGGAGACTGCTCACCAGGACAGTTCAGTAAATCAGAACATGTATGGCTGACAGTGGTAGACTGTGCTGTGGAGCCCAGTAGCAAACTCTTAACACCTCCAGACACAGTGAGGGGGGGTAGGTGTGAATCCCCCCCTGTTTTTTGATGTAATAAACCACGCAGAGGTTGTCCAACTGCACCAGCAGGGGGCTCTAGAGAAGAATGTCCAGGAAAGCTGGAAAGACAAAGAGAACTTCCCTGAATCCTAGGATGCTCACATGCAGGAGACCTCCATTCTGGATCGGGTTCCTCAGGTCTTCCATACGTGGATTTCATTGGACCCTCGGAGTCTACTGAGCAAACCAGACATGCAGCCTAGTCAAAAGAACCATAACAAGGGCCATGACCATGGAGTCTAACAAGCTCAGGAAGGTGCTGGCAGAGACGGACTTGCTCTGAGCTGAGAGGCAGGCCTGAGCCATTAGGCCTTCTGCTCAAACTAGGGCAGGAAGGCCTCACCCTCAGCAGAATTAAGAACAGTCCTTAAGCACTGAAATCACTGAGACGGAGTCAGGATCAACATGTGCATACTCACCAGTGTGCCCAGAGATAGGAACAACTGCAAGGTACTGATCTGGGCGTGCAACAGCTGGACCTGGTACAGCACCTCCACTAGCCAGTCATCCAGGAACTGGAACACATGCCAGCTCTCCCGCCCAAAAGCCACTGCCACCACCGCTTAAGACTTTGGTAGAGACCTGTGGCACAAAGGATAAGCCAAAGGACTAGACTCTGAACTGGTAGTGTTCCCCTTGGAACTGGAACATGAGGTTGCTGATGGAAACCATGATATGCAGATAGGTGTTTTGCATGTTCAGGGAGTTCAACCAAATCCCTTGCTGCAGCAGTGGTGGATACCTTGTAGATTGACCGTCCATAACCTTATGTACAAGATGTAGAGGTTGAGGTCCTTGAGGGCTAAAATGAACCAAAGATCTCTGGTTCACTTGGGGACCAGAAATAACCTGAGTAGAACCTCTGTTCCTCTGCCTTTTGTGCACCAACTCTATGGCCTTGTTGCAGAACAAAGTGGGCCCCTTCCCTTAACACTGGGACATGGTCCAGAGGGTAAGAGAAAGGAACAGAAGGGAACTCTGAAGGCTGCTTCAGAAGTTCCTGGATGTGCCCATGCTGGACCAACTGCAGAAGTGATGGGTCTCAGATGCAGAAAGAGAACAAATATCAGAACTGTCAGGGAGAATGGATTCATTCAAGGAAAGATCATAATTCCTGGATGAAACCCTTACAAGATATGAGATTCTATAGACTCAAGACTGTGACAGTCTGTCAGACTTACTTTTCAAAGTTGATGATTTGGAAAATTTTGGAAAAGAAAGGTAGACAAAATAATCTTCACCCCATTAGGGTACCGAAGGGCTGAGGGCAGGGACGTGATATCATTTGTACAGTCCTTTGTAACATCATTCTAAATTACCAATGGCTGTGGCCTCTAACTAAAGAGAACTCACATATATCTCTCTGGCAAACCCAAGCAAGAACAAAATCCATGTCCCATAATAGCCAAGTTTTCTGTTTTAATGTCAAGGAGAAGATATTTAGAGTAGCCCAGGAGAGAAAGGTAGTCATCTGGAGTAAAGCCAAAGTACTTATATTTCAAGACTTTTCCACATTTGTTGCAGAGAAATGGAAAGCTATAGTCATATCAGGACTGTCCTACAATCTCCAGGAGTCTACTGCTTCCTTAGATACCCTGCCAATTCTGCTGATAAATAGTTCGGAAGGGAACCACAAATGTCACACCCCAGAAGAAACCTGGTACATTTTGGAAAAATTCTGGCCAGCAGCACTACACACTAAAACAAAAGGTCAGTTTAATGACCATCAGACCCCTTCTCACAACACAGTTTCTAGCCCACCCACCCCATCCAGAGGTGATGTAGCATGTAAGGAGATATCACAAACAGCTGCTCCCAAGATCAACAGAACAGATGTGAATAAACCTGTTAAAGCATCTTCGCAAAATGTTCCCCATCCTTCATGTACAGCCAAAGCCAATATTATTCTGAAACCTCAGACCTGGGTTACAAAGCAATACAGGAAACCCAGACCATTATGAAGTACAGTGACCAAAACTGCCAAATGCAAAAAGCCTTACACCAAAAGAGAGAAAGAAGTAAAACAGAGACACAGTGAAAAATATATCAACAGATCTAATAAACCGCTTTGTCCCATTACATGATGCCTATCCACACGAGATACAAGCTGAAATGTTCACAGATACTGAACAACCTCTGGAATATACAAAATCACACATGCACCCACAAACCTCTGGAGTAGACTCCTTGAAACAATTTTATTAGCCAATTAGAAGATTGCCTCATACACCTGCCATTATACAGACATCAACCACCTAGAGCAGAAAGGACAGTTACATAAGAACTTACCGTAACAGTAGATCTTTGAGGGAATCTCTTTCATCAGGTTGCACCTATGGAACTTAGCCATCAGGTGCTGGGATCCCTTGGAAGCTTGCCTTAGCAGTCTACTAGGGGCTGCCCATGTCGATGTCTGTCTCTGACGTCACATACCCTATATATGCATGGGTGGCCTCACTCCCTCCTCAGTTCTTTTCCCCTTGGATCCTGAAGAGATAAGTCTTCCCTGAGGGGTCAAGGAGGGAAAAGAGATGTCCAGCAACAAATAAAAAGGCTGGAGCAACAAGAAAGACAATAAAGAAACAAAGTCACATGGGGGATGGAGGGTGGGACGTCATGATCTGATGAAAGAGAGTCCCTTGAAGATCTACTGTTATGGTAAGTTCCTACGCAACTGTTCTATCTTCTTTGGGGATATCTCTTTCATTAGGTCACATCTATGGAATGAGTCCCAAGCAGTGCTGATAGCGAGACAGTCTGTGTGTCAGGAGGCCATAGGCCTGATAAGCAGACCCAGAATCATAGCAAGGCCAAAGCTTACCCTCCTTCTAGAGGCAATGTCCAGACTCCAGAGCTGAGTGAAAGTGTGGACAATGCCGCAGGCCGCACAAGATGCAGCAGCTGATGCATTCCTGAAACAGCCAACAGAAGTGGCTCGCTTAGAAAATAGAAACATAGACTTTGACAGCAGATAAGGACCAGCTGGCCCACCTAGTTCTGCCCATTTCCCTACCTATTGGATAGGCTGCAGATCCAAGTTAACCAATAGCCTACTTTTCTTACTCCCCACCAGAATTGCTTTATGTCTGTCCCATGCATTCTTGAATTCTCACTGTTTTGGACCCCATGACCCCTCAGGAAGGCCATTCCATGCATCCACCATCCTCTCTGTGAAAAATACTTCCTCACTTTGCCCCTGAGCCGTCCCCTCTATCTTCAAATTGTGTCCTCTTGTTCTTGCATATCTCTTTTTCTGAAAGATGCTACCCTTTTAGACTTTGTTGATTCCTTGAGGTACTTGAAGGTTTCTATCATGCCCCCTTCCTCATAGGTATACATATCAAGCTGCTTTAGTCTCTCCTTGTATGTCTTCTGGTGCAGACCCTGCATGATTTTGGTTTCTCCTCAATGTCTCCAGCTGGAGTCTCTCTCGAACTGCTTGAGTCTCCTCAGGTTCAAATAATCCCTCTTTTATAAAGGACAGGATTTTAGGAATCCGGTTGGCCACCTAAGCTGTCAATCGCATGCTTGGTCCCTTAATTGGTTGCATTTTAGGCACCAGAAAATAAACCCTGTTTTATCTCCCAAAAGTCTCTGCTATGTCCCATGAGTCTCTGGCTGAAATCCAGGCTTCCAATTCACTGATAAACTGCTAAGATGGTGGCTGCTGTTAAAATATCTTGTGCAGTCCAACAATGTCCCACCTTTCAAACTGTGATGCAGCCAGCAAATATATTTTTAATTTACATTTTCCCACAATAATGTAGCCCCAAATGTGCTCATTTGAATAAGCCCACTTTTAAACATTCATCCCACACACTTTTGCTGTCGCTGCCAGCGAAACACTGTCCCCCTAAGTGGCAGGCATCATCTAATCAATATTCATAAGAATTCATGAATATTAATGAGCTCTGCATCAGCCCTGATTCAGACTTCCTTCTCATGCTGGCTTGCGCACAGGCACAAGTAACATAGTGGCACCATACAAGTTTTAGAGGTGTGCCGCTGCTCTGCCAGTGCCCTGCTCCATTTTGCAGGTGGGACCACACAGCACCAATAAATGGCCAAGCTATCTACGACAGCACTTCAAATGCAGTGGCGTGCAGTTGAAATGAAACCACTGCAATTTGCATACGGCCCACGTCAGCAAGCAGGGGCTGTCATCAGCCACTTCTCCATCCCTCATGAAAGTCTGATGGGGTGCCCAATCCCCTTATTGGCATGTCCCTCCCTAGTTCCTTTGCCGATGGGGTAACCCAGTCCATGTCATCATGATGTGCCCCCCCATCTGTTGTGTGTCGGGTACCAATCCCCCTCGGCTCAAGCACCCCACACAGAATGGCTGATGGGGTGCCCAATCCCTGTCGGCTCAACTCCCCAAACACAAACATCTAGGGCATGCTGGGAGCTCCACTTAGCGTGTTGCAAGTCCTGCCTTTTTTTTTTTTAAATAGAAAATAAACCCTGTAAAAAAAGAAAACGGTCCCTGTGGCCTCTCTTGCCCCTCCCCAACCCATGCCCACCCTCTGTGCACCCACCTCCCACACCCTCACACACACCTCACCCCATAATCAAACCTCCAGAGCACGGCACGACAATCTTCGGTGGACCAGGAACAAGTCTGCACTCTTCAAAGCCAACCGTGAACTGAAGAAATGCCAGTAAGCTGTATAATGGCATAAATGTTTTTTTTTTTCAATTTTGGTGCATACCTCGACCATTTTGGGGAATTTTGGCACCAAATTTTCAACATGGAGTTCTTGGGACCCCACCTCATGAATTCAGTCACTGTCATCTGGTTATTCAGTCCTGAAAGGTGATTTTGCGTGTCACTGCTCGAATCACCTTTTGGGACCGATTAACAAAATGACAGTGTCACTGTTCATGAGATGGTCTCTCAAAAGCCTATGTTGCAAATTTGGCAAAACAATTCCAAAATGATGTGTTACAAGTGTGCATTGTATAGTTTCCACGCACACTTGTAACTTTGCAAATTTGTAATGTTATCACCCAGATTTTCAACTTTGACATTTTTTCAAACCTCCTTATGAACAGTACAGCTGTCATTTTTCATATCCTGGCCGAAATGTGTTTTTGCACTTACGGTGCAGAATAGCACTGTCGCTGTGGGAAATCACTGTTTGGGACAAATCACAGTGGGAAAATCACAGTGCCACTGTTCATGAGGAGAGGTTCAAACATACCCATGTTGAAAATTTGATGGGAAAAAATCCAAAAAATGATTGCGTTACAGGCGTGCATTACGCAGTTTCTACACACGTTCGCAACTTTGCCAATTTTTCATATTTTTACTCCAGATTTTCAACATCGCCATTTGTTCACACCACCTCACGAACGGTATAGCTGTCATTTTTCACGGCCTGTCAGAAATATGTTTTCACACCTTTAGCGCCAAATGGTGCAGTCGCTGTGCAAAACCACCTTTCCGGATTGAGCAACAAAATGATAATGCCACTGTTCATGAAAATCCCATTTTGCAAATCTGGAGCAAAAATAACAACAAACACCCATGGTGTTACAGTTTCCTACCATAATGCCCTACTCTGTACAGACTGACACCCAATGGGTGTGACTTGGGATCGTCACACATAATGCACACACCATTCTACCCCCACCCTGCTGCCACTGACAGGCATCGAGGTGTGTCTTGCAGTCATCAGGCTCAGCATTCACCCCATTCTCCTGTACCACACCCACTTCAACATATTTCCTTATGAAATGGGATGAGTGTAAGGCCCAAAGACCACAAAGCACACTGCAACACCTGTCAGTGTCTGTGGGGTAGTGTGAGATGAAATGGCATGAGTGTTATGTCCAATGATCCAACTTCACACCCCCAATGCCTGTCAGTCTCTGCAGGGTGGGGGTGGGGTTGACGTCAGTTCAGTACTTAAGTGCCATTCCTATCATGCATCCCTCTAACTCCTGCACTACCAATGCCAATGCCAGTAAGCCAACATTCGGCATTGATAAATGTTTGTTTAATTACTGCTGGGGCTTCTGCCCATCCTCCCCGAGGTCACCAGTTCCTATTTAGCTTTGAAGGGGCACTGGGAGTGAACAAACACTCTTAAAATGACCGCAAAAGTGGCGGCTGGGACGTCAGGTGAATCCTTTGTACATGCACAGTTGCCAGCTTCCCTGAATCACACCGGCTACTCGCAACTTAGGATTTAAGCACAGACAAGGCTGAAATTTACTCCTGGGCTGTGCAGAGAACAAAAGGAGGCAATCGGGGGATGCCAGCAGCAGCGGGAGATAACAGGAGGACAGGGCAATTAAGGTAAGCCCCCGGGGGGGTTACATCTGCGACTGGTGGAGACTGCCCGCCAGGACAGTTCCGGCTACTTGAAACATGTACTGCTGATAGTGCTAGACTGTGTGTGAAGCCCAGCAGCAAACTCTCAACACCTCCAGACACAGTGAGGGTAGGAGTGAGTTCCCCCTATTTGTTGATATAGTAAACCACACAGAGGCTGTCCAACTGCACCAGTAGGGGACTATGAAGAGGAAGGTGCAGGAAGGATGGCAAGACAGAGAACTTCTCTGAATTCTAGGATGCTCACATGTAGGAGACCTCCATCCTGGATTGGGTTCCTTGGGTCTTCCATCCATGGATTCCATTGGACCCTCAGAGTCTACTGGGTAATCCAGACATGCAGCCTAGTCAAAGGAACCATAACAAGGTCTATTGCCATGGAGTCCAACAAGATCAGGAAGGTGCTGGCAGAGACAGACTTACTCTGAGCTAAAAGGCAGGCTTGAGCCATCAGGCCTTCCGCTCAAACCGGGGCAGAAGACCTCACCCTCAGCAGAGTCAAGAACAGTCCTTAAGCACCAAAACCATTGAGACGGAGTCAGGATAAGCATGCGTACATTCACTAGTATGCCCAGAGGTAGGAACAAAACTGCAAGGTACTGAGCCGGAATGCAACAGCTGGACCTTGTACAGCATCTCCAATAGCTAGTTGTCTAGGAATTGGAACACATACTGGCCCTTACACCTGAGCTTACACTGAAGGTCACCTACCACTAAGCATGTGGCACAGACCTGTGGCACAAAGGATAAGCCAAAGTGAAAAGACTTTGAACTGGTAGTGTTCCTTTGGAACTGGAACTGGAACCTGAGGTTGTTAAGGGAAAACCATTGTATGCAGATAGGCATTTTGCATGACCAGGAAGTGCAACTAAACCGCTTGCTGCAACAATGGTGGGAGACCTTGCAGACTGACCATCCAGAACCTTGTGTACTGGATATAGAGGCTAAGGTCCTTGAGGGCTAGAATGAGCCAAAGATCTCCGGTTCGCTTGGGGACCAGAACAAAATCCAGAGTAGAACCCTGTGTTCCTCTGCCTTTTTGTCACCAACTCTGTGGCCTCGTTGCAGAGCAAAATGGGCCCCCCTCCCTTAGCACTGGGACATGGTCCACAGGTAAGAGGAAGGAACAGGAGGGAATCTCTGAAGACTGCTCCAGAAGTTCTAGGGTGTGCCCATTCTGGGCCAACTGCAGAGGTGATGGGTATCCTCTGCTCGAAGTGGAGGGAGAACTAACCCTGGAGCAATGCCTCCTGGCTTGGGGCAGGAGGAAGGGGCCCAGCAAAGGGGCATACTGAAAACATTCTGCAGTCAGAGCTGCCATCACCTCTGCTGGGGATCTTGGAGGGGACACCCTTTATTGAAGGAGAGGAAGGGGAAGGCTAAACTGGCCCGGCGTTCACCCCGGGATCAGGGACTTGAGCCAGCCATGTTAGAGACTTCACAATAAGAAGGTGCAGGCTAAACTCCTTAGCTGAGTATGATAGAGAGAATAGACAGACCTAATGGCTCTGCCCAAAGCCTGGAGAGCATTAATGATATCTTAAACATCATGGCTAAAAGGACTGAAGCCCACAAAGGGTGCAGTGGGAACTTTCTGCTGGACTTCAGCAGCAGAAGCTCGAAACCCTCAGCCAGGGGTAGGACAGATGCCTGTGGCAGCCGTCCAAGCAGTAGTATCTGCCATGTCATAGATTGCTCTAAGGATGTGCCTCTTGACATCTTCTGCATGAAGTACCATAAGAAGCTCTTAGAAACATAGAAACATAGAGTTTGACGGCAGATAAGGACTGCTTGGCTCACCAAGTCTGCCCATTTTCCTACCTAACAGATAAGCTGCAGATCCTAGTTAACCAACAGCTTACTTCCTCCTACCTCCCACTAGGACTGCCTTATTTCTGCCCATGTATTCTTGAATTCAACCACTGTTCTTGACTCCACGACTTCCTCAAGGAGGCTGTTCCATGCATCCACAACCCTCTCCATGAAAAAATACTTCCTCACATTACCTCTGAGCCGTCCCCGTCTATCTTCAAATTGTACCCCCTTGTTCTTGCACATCTCTTTTTCTGAAAGGTGCTACCCTCTTGGACTTTGATGATTCCCTTGAGGTACTTGAAAGTTTCTATCATGTCCCCTCTCTCCCTTCTTTCCTCAAGGGTATACATATTAAGCTCCTTTAGTCTTTCTTCGTATGTCTTCTGGTGCAGACCCTGCACCATTTTGGTTGCCATCCTCTGGACAGCCTCCACTATGTCTATGTCTTTGCGGAGATGGAGTCCCCAGAACTGCTCTCAGTACTCCAGATGGGGTCTCACCAACTGTCTGTACAGAGGGATAACAACTTCCTGTTTTCCACTATTAATGCCTCTCCCTATGCATCCCAGTATCCCCCCAGCCTTCCTTACTGCCTTTCTTACATTGCTTTCCCACCTTCAGGTCATCTGATATAATTACCTCCATGTCCCTTTCCATTTTTACTGTTGTCAGTATCTCACCCCCCATTGTGTACTCTTCCCTTGGGTTTTTGTTTCCCAGGTGCATTACCTTGCACTTCTTTGCATTGAATCTGAGCTGCCATACATTTGACAATTCCTCCAACCTTGCCAAGTCCCTTCTCATCCTTTCCACTCCATCTTGTGTATCAGCCTTGTTGCAGATCTTTGTGCCATCTGCAAAGAGACATACTTTTCCTTCCGGTTCCTCTGTAATGTCACTTATAAAGACATTAAAAAGGACTGGTCCCAGTACTGAACCCTGCGGTACCCCGCTAGTAACCCTCCTTTCTTCACTTGGACTCCGTTTACTACTACCCTTTGCATCCTGTTGTCTAGCCAATTTTTTATCCAGGCTACCACCTTGGGACCCACTCCAAGGCTGGCTAACTTATGTATTAATCTTTTGTGTGGGACTGTATCAAATGCCTTGCTAAAATCTAGGTAGGCCATGTCCACAGTCCCTCTCTGGTCAACTACTTTGGTCACCCCATCAAAGAAATCTATTCGATTCGTTTGACATGACCTTCCCATTTTGAATCCATGCTGCCTTGGGTCCTGTGCCCTTTTGCCTTTGAGAACCTTCAGGAACGGTTCATGCAGCATCCTTACCCTTCTTCCAGTGGGTAATCTGGCATTTGACCATGTGAGATAAATAGTTGGCAAAACTGAGGCCCAGGGTGGAGGAATCAAAGGTCAGCTTGCCCTAAAGGTCTAGCCTCCAAAACTAGCTATCTGAAGGGAGTGGTCTAAGGTGTTTGGGCACCTTAGAGATGTCCATGGCAGCCCTTATTACAAATGAATCCAATTCAGGCTGAGCTGGATAGAAGGAAAACCCCTGCAGTGTCTGACAGAGCTGGCTGACCTGTCTGGAAATAGCTGGGACCAAGCTAGGCCTACACCAGGCCACCCAGAGAAGTACACCTGCCTCAACGTCGGCCCCAACCGATGAAGAGTTGATGAACAGGCCAATGGCATCAGGAAGGCACAGGATGTGGAGGCCTAAGTAGTAACAAGGTCAGGAGACTCTGACTGTGTGAATGACAACTTCCCAGCCCCCAAGAATGCTGGTGTACCAACATGATCAAAGGCATGGTGAACACGGACAAAAAAAAATCAATGGCACAAAAGGACACTGCCACTGACCTAGGAGGTGTGCAGGTCCCAAGTCCATCAATGGGCCTTCGCCCACGGAGAATCCACCTCCTGAGGACCTAGGGGAGCCATAGGTCATTGAGGTGGTGCAAGGAATGATGAATGGGAAAGGCACTGCCATTAAAAGAGAAGCCAGTGAAGAGGGCACTAGGTCCAGCTCCATTGAAGGGCTGGTGTTAGAAGGCATGCCCAAGGGTCCAAATACCTCAAGGACCAGGGAAATGATAAGCTGTTAAGGGTAAAAGTTGATGGTCAAAAGGACATTGTTGACCACAGAGGGATTGGCAGAGGGGGAACAGAACCAACCCTGTTGATGGGACAATGTCAGAAGGTGAGCCCAAGGAACCTGGTGCCTGAGGACCTAGGGAAGCCATAGGCCATAGCAGCAGGGCAAGGAGCATCGGGCAGGAACAGCCCCATCATTGGGAAAGGCCCCATCAATGATGAAGACACAATGGAGGGGGCACTGAGCCCAGCTCCATCAACCGGACATCACCCGGAGGCACGTCCAAGGAACTCAACACTGGACAGCCTGGAAAACCCATAGGCCATTGTGGCAGGGCAAGGAGCAATGGGCAGGAAAGGCCCTGCTGATGATGAAGAAGCAACAGAGGAGGCACTGGGCCCAGCTCCATTGACAGGACATCATCCGGAGGTGCATCCAAGGAACGCAACACTGGAGGGCTTGTAGCCATAGCCCCTACAGTGGGAAAAGGCTCAATGGGCAGGAAGGAGCACTGTCAACAAAGGAAGAAGGTGATGAAGGGGGGCTTGAGGCTTGACTCTGTCAATGGGACATTGCCAGATGGCACGCCACAGGAACCCAGTGCCAGAAAGCCTAGAAAGACCATAGGCCTCTGAGGCGAGGTGAGGTTCAGCGTCCCAGAGGCTGGTGAACCATCTCCAGCCCCAAAGGATGCAATGGAGATCACTATTAGTTTGGGTCTGGAAAAGACATAGACCTGGACAGCCAATGACAATGGTGGCGGGGCAACTGTTGTCGAACACCCGAAGGAGTAAGACCAAGTAACTGGGAAATGGAGAGCTCCTGAAGGAACAGAACCATGAATGAAACCCTGACTTTTCTATGACAGTTCCCTGACAACTGGCCCGGGCCTAGATGGCCTGAGAGACCAACCAAGAAGCCGGTGACAGTGGGGGCATGAAGGTCTCTGGTCCTAGTTGTGAACATTTACTCCAAAGGAACCTCTGCCAGGTGCTCCAGATGATGCCACCAGGAAGAGAGGGAAATGACAGGCAGGACCCTCAGGTGAGGATGGAGCAGATAGGTCCAAGGCAACACCACTGTAAGAGCGAGATCTTCGGACGAGGGAAAAATTGCTGCCTGTTTCAGCAGCAACGAAAGAGAGTCACAGATCCTTGACCTAAAACAAAAGAGAAAGGAAAATTTTAATACAAGGAAAATTTTGGAGGTTGACTGTAGCAACAAAGCTGCCACAGAGTCTGTGCGAATAGGTTGACAGCAGGAAAAGAACTGAGGAGGGAGTGAGGCCTCCCATGCATATATAGTGTATATGATGTTGGGGAGTGACATCGACATGGATGGCCCCTAGTAGACTGCTATAGAAAAGCATTCATGGGATCCTAGCACCCGATGGCTAAGTTCCATAAGTGCGACCTGATGAGAGGCATCCGTGAAGCAGATCAGATGGAACTCCAAAACCAGACTCATACCATAAACATTGTGCTTACTTTTAAACTTTGTTTTTTGCAGACCTACAAGCCAGCAACAGCAAGGCTTGCAAGACTAAATAAGTAGTATCTGAACAAAACTACCTGCGTGCAGTTTGCTAGTGGATACAGCAGCATGGCATCACACTTCTCTAACAACACACCCGTGGCATGGACCCAGCATCACTTCCTTTTCCTCTGTAGCAGTTCCTCTGTCAATATGTTCATAATTATAGGATATCTTCTGACGAGGGGCAATGTTCGTATTTAATAAACCAGTTTGCAACTGATTATATTCTTTTTGCAACATGACTCAGAGCGTGCTCTTGAATGTATTTTTATCTCACTTGGAAACATTACTCACTGGCTCCTACTGTCTTGGGTGAAAGATAAAAATACTACGATACGAGATGGACTCACAAGTGGCCAATGTGCAAATTCTTAAACGCAAGGATCATAGATCTTGCAAGGTATATCCCCCTTACATACTGAACCAGCTGTGCCCAAACCCGAAACTCGAGGAATCGGGTTGCCTCATCCTGACCTAAGTCCAGCTTGATAGCTCAAAGTGTGCACGCAACCCTTATCTGTCTCACCAAGATGAAGCCTAATATTTAGCCTTAAAAGGATCACACCTCAGCTAAAAGCAATAGTACCTTAAAATGGATCAGTTAGTCATTGGGGGTGGCTGTACCCAAAGCATAAAGTTCAAATCAGAATCTTGCTAATACGTAATACCATATACACAGATCATAGTAATTGGGGCTTGTCCTTCCCCACTCTACTTTTACCAAAACTATACCAAACCTAACCATAGTTAACAAGAATGCAATAATACGTGAATACAATGTTCTCAAATTATGCTTCAGTAACTTATGAAATTGTATTGCTAATATAAATTCTTTCTTGGTGTCTTAATGTATGTACTGTCTTATAGTTTTTCTCTCATGTTTTGAATTCTTAGTTTGTTCCTGAATACTTTATTGAATGTCAGATCCGTTCATAGATGTGACAGCTGGGGCCCCATATTCAAAAGGATTGTGCCCAGCGCTAACCATTAGCGCCAGTGCTGAGCCCATTTTGTGCACGTTTCCTATATTCATTGCATAGCTCTGCACCTGTCATTATTGTTAGCAGGTGAATGTAAAGCTAATATATGCAGCACACAAACAGGGGGGCAGTGACACGCATATCAGGCGCAGTGTGATATTCAAAGCTTTAGCACTGCACCAATGAAACAAAGCAGCAGCATAGCACCATGCAAATAATGGCTATAAAAAGCAGATCTAAGCCTGAGGCAAACTCCAGAGATGGGGAGAGGTACTGCAGAACACACACACGCACACATGCATGCACGCACAAACACACACACACACACATACCCGGCAACAAAATGGTACACACTGTGTACCTGATGCAGCAGATCATGAAGGATGAGGGAGGCCACGCCTCCCAGGTCCCAGCACAGGCTCTGAGGCAGTATGCTGCAAACAGACAGTGCTGTCCATGAGTCACATACAAAGTCCCCAGTGACACAGCAATTGTTGGCCGGTACAGGTTCAACAGGACCATGCTTAGGCAGCTGTGTGAGCTGCTGCCCGACCAGCTGTGTACAGACACTCAGTGCAACCATTTGATATCCGCAGAGCTCAAAATGATGACTGCAACAAGTTTCTTGGCCACCAGAACCCTGGAGACACCACCAGTATCTCACAATCTGCCACCTTGCACTTGTTGACCCAGTTCCTAGGTGCCATGCTGGGGAGTTCATCATATTCTGCACTGCACCAGTGGAGCAAACAGCAACCCTGCAGTAATTCTGTCAAGTTGCACACCTAATTATATTATACATGGTGGAACTGGCTGCACCCATGCTACCATCTGGGTACCCACTGCTGATGGATGTGAGGTCTATGCGACTAGGAAGGGGTTCCATTCCATCAGCTGCCAGGTGGTCGTCCTATTCTAGTAAGAGAAACTACAGACATATACCTATACAGAAAAGCAGACACAAAGAAATTGATAAAAGAATTTGAAAAAAAAAATTGGGGGATTGGTTACTTAAGATATGTCAGTAGAAGTTATGTGACAAATCATTAAAACAACAATAGTAAATACGCATCTAAAAATATTCCCACAATCCAAAAATACAAGAACAGGATAAAACTGAAATGGTTAACTCACGGTATTACAGAATTACGACCAATCTGCAGCATTACAGTAGGTAGGGAATTTGAGCAGACTAGGTGGGCCAAGCGTCCTTATGTGTCGGTAATTTCTGTGTAAATCAATGTAAAACTAAAAGAGTGAGGTGTTCAATTCAGAGGAAAACAAATGTTACAAATCCTACTTATCCGCAAAAGGAAGAGTCATTGCACATACAAACCTTTTTTAGAAAATGTCAGGTGAAATCAAAAAGCCAAAGCAAAATATGGAACTTAATGGCGAGGCAAGACAATTTTATTTATACTGCACTCAATCCCTGGGGCTCTGGGCGCCTTACATTAAAAACAGGTAAGGTCAATACAACACACATACACACACACACACACACATTATAAAACAAATGCAAAGCAGCAAGGATATAAAACAATACATAAATCTCAGCATAGTTAAAATAACTTCATGTAATTAGTGCTGGTCAGTCACTTCCGTCGGGGAAGGCCATACGAACATACAAATCTGCCAGCAGAAACAGACCATCTGGTCTATCAGTGTGTGCCTGAGTGTGCAACTAGCCCCCTAGATTGCAACTGCCCCAACCTCCCCAGTGCCGTAGGAAGGCGTTTTGGTGTCCTGGGCAAGGGACAAATTTTGCACCCCAGAAAGAGCCAGGGATCTGGGGGTTATCATTGTCTGTGGTGAGTTTTGGGCTTTTCTTGAAGACAAAACATACTTTTATTATGTGTTCCCCCTGATTTCAAGGAATATTTTGTGGAGACTCTGGCCGGTTGGCATCACAGTGTGCAACCACAATTTTTGTGGATAAGTGGCTGACCAACAGTGCCATCAACCATCCATCCTATATGCATATTTGAAATATACTGTGAAAGATTGCTACATAGAGCATGGGGGTCTGGAGTCCGCAAGGCACCCAGAAGCTTTGAGGGACTTACATGCTCTGTGGTGAGTTTTGAGACTTTTCTTGAAGACAAAATCATACTTTTGTTACATCATGTTCCCTACCCCTGATTTCAGGGAATATATATATATGCCAGCTGTGGTTCCAATTTCATTTAAGTTAATTAAGTTAGCTGATGGTTTATCATCAGCCTAGTAGGGTAGCAGCACCAGGCAGCGGTAGTAGTGGTACTGGTACACTGAACTTCCCTGGTCGGGTGGGTCCCTCCTGGTTTAGTTTGGGAGGGAGTGAGTCAGTAACTGGACTCCAGTTACTGACTCACTTCCTCCAAAACAAAACCGGATGGGACTCACTTCCCAAACAAAACCAGGTGGACTCCAGAGTCAGAAACAGAAAAATATCAGAACTGGCAGGGAGAATGGATTCATTCAAAGGAAAGATTATTTTTCCAGGATGAAACCCTTACAAGATATGAGGATACTATAAACTCTGTGATAGCCTGTCAGACTTATTTTCCAAAGTTGATGATTTGGAAATTTTTGGAAAATAAAGGTAGACTAAATAATCTTCACACCAGTAGGGTACCAGAAGGGCTGAGGACAGGGACATGATATCATTTGTACAATCCTTTTTACCCTCATTCCTAAATTACCAATGACTGTGGCCTCTAGCTAGAGAGAACTCACATATATCTCTCTGGCAAACCCAAGCAAGATCAAAAAATCATCCCATAATAGTCAAGTTTCTCTGTTTTAATGTCAAGGAGAAGATATTTAAGTAGCCCAGGAGACAATGGTACTCATCTGGAATAAACCAAAATACATATATTTCAAGACTTTTCCACATTTGTTGCAGAGAAATGGAAAGCTATAGTCATATCAGGACTGTCCTACAATCTCCAGGAGTCTACTGCTTCCTTAGATACCCTGCCAATTCTGCTGATAAACAGAGGGGAAGAAACCACAGATGTCATACCCAGAGGAAACCTGGTAGATTTTGGAAAAATTCTGGCCGGCAGTACTCCACATTAAAACAAAAGGTCAGTCTAATGACCATCAGACCCCTTCTCGCAGCACAGCTCTAGCCCACCCACTCCATCCACAGGTGATGTAGCATGTAAGGAGATATCACAAACAGCTGCTCCCAAGATCAACAGGACAGATGTGAATAAACCTGTTTAAGCATCTACACACAATGTTCCCTCCTTCATGTGCAGCCAAAGTCAATATTATTCTGAAATCGCAGGCCTGGGTTACAAAGCAATATAGGAAAACCTAGACCATTATGAAGTACAGTGACCAAAACCTGCCAAATGCAATAAAGGATTACACCAAAAAGAAAGAAAGTAAAAGCAGAAACACAGTGAAGAACACAGCAACAGATCTAACAAACCGCTTTGTCCCATGACATGATGCCTATCCACCCGAGAAACAAGCAGAAATGTTAACAGATATTGAACAACCTCTGGAGTAGACTCCTTGAAACAGTTCTATTAGACAATTAGAAAATTGCCTCATACACCTGCCATTATACAGCCATCAAACACTTACAGCAAAAAAGAACATTTACGTAAGAACTTACCATAACAGTAGATCTTCGAGGAATCTTTCATCAGATCGCACCTATGGAACTTAGCCATCAGGTGCTAGGATCCCATGAAAGCTTTCCTATAGCAGTCTGCTAGGGGCTGCCCATGTTGACGTCACTCTCTGATGTCACATACATACCCTACATATGCATGGGTGGCCTCACTCCCTCCTCAGGTCTTTTCCCCCCGGAGACTGAAGAGCTAAGTCTCCCCTAAGGGGCTGAGGAGGAAAAAGAGATGTCCAGCAACAAACAGTACCCTGTATATGCATGGGTGGCCTCACTCCCTCCTCAGTTCTTTTCCCCCCAGAGATTGAAGAGCTAAGTCTCCCCTAAGGGGCTGAGGAGAGAGAAGAGATGCCCAGCAATAGGTGAAAAAGGCTGGAGCAACAATAAAGACAGTAAAGAAACAAAGCCACAAAGGAAACAGAGGGTAGGATGGCATGACCTGATGAAAGAGAGTCACTTGATGATCCACTGTTACAGTAAGTTCTTACGTAACTGTTCTATCTTCTTCAGGGATATCTCTTTCATTAGGGCACACCTGTGGAACGAGACCCAAGCAGTACTGATACCAAGACATTCTGTGTGTCAGGAGGCCATAGGCCTGATAAGAAGACCCTAAAGCACAGAAGGCCAAATCCTGCCCTCCCTCTAGAGGCAATGTTCAGACTGCAGAGCTGGGTGAAAGTGTGGACAATACTCCAGTCCTCAACCATGCAAGATGCAGCAGCTGACGCATTCCTGAAACAGCCAACAGAAGTGGCCCTGCTTCTGGAGGAAGAGACCAGACAACGTAAGTAGTTCTTTGCTGTACTGCTTATAACAAAAAGCAATGCCAAAGTAGAAGAAGCAGACAAGAGCTCCTTAACAGATGAGTACTGAAGGCCAGTGTCAGACAAAGACAAAAAGTACTCTGGAACTTGGGGCATCGGACATTTAAAAGGGTCCTGATGGAGGGAAGAGGCCCAGATGGCACAACGCTGAGCCCTGCAAAGGGGCAGAGAAACTGAAAGTCCAATGCGAACTGCTGCAGTAACCAGTTGTGTGATGAGTGGGGACGCAAAAAAGTCCAACTCTGGATGACCCCATCCATCAAACAGATGCCCTGTGACTAAGGCCATCAGTGTCCACTCATGCATTCTGGACTGCAACTGGCAGAGACTGCCCACCAGGACAGTTCAGTAACCCAGAACATGTGGATTTCATTGGATCCTTGGAGTCTACGGAGCAATCCAGACATGCAGCCTAGTCAAAGGAACCATAACAAGGGCCATGACCATGGAGTCCAACAAGCTCAGGAAGGTGCTGGCAGAGACGGACTTGCTCTGAGCTGAGAGGCAGGCTTGAGCCATCAGGCCTTCTGCTTAAACTAGAGCAGGATGGCCTCACCTCAACAGAATTAAGAAAAGTCCTTAAGCACTGAAATAATTGAAACAGAGTCAGGATCAACATGCGATATTCACTAGTATGCCCAGAGATAGGAACAATTGCAAGGTACTGATCCGGGAGTGCAACAGCTGGACCTGGTACAGCACCTCCATAGCCAGTAATCCAGGAACTGGAACACATACCAGCCTCCCACCCAAAGACCACTGCCACCACCGCTAAGCATTTGGTAGAGACCTATGGTACAAAGGATAAGCCAAAGGGCAAGACTCTGAACTGGTAGTGTACCCTTGGAACTGGAACCTGAGGTTGCTGAGGGAAACCATGATATGCAGATAGGTGTTTTGCATGTTCAGGTAGTTCAACCAAATCACTTGCTGCAGCAGTGGTGAGAGACCTTGAGATTGACCATCCAGAACCTTATGTACTGGATGCAGCGGTTGAGGTCCTAGAAGGCTAGAATGAACCAAAGATCTCCGGTTCACTAGGGACCAGAAAGAACCTGGAGTACAACCTCTGTTCCTCTGCCTTTATGCACCAACTTTATGGCCTTCTTGAGGAACAAAGTGGGCCCCTCCCTTAGCACGCGACATGGTCCAGAGGGTACGAAAGGAACAGGAGGGATTACTGAAGGCTGCTCCAGAAGTTTCTGGGTGATGGAACCTACTGCAGAAGTGATGGGTCTCAGATGCAGAAAGAGAACAAATATCAGAACTTTCAGGGAGAATGGATTCATTCAAGGAAAGATCATCATTCCTGGATGAAAGCCTTACAAGATATGAGGATACTATAGACTCGCACCATGACAGTCTGTCAGACTTACTTTTCAAAGTTGATGATTTGGAAAATTTTGAAAAGAAAGGTAGGCAAAATAATCTTCACCCCATTAGGGTACCAGAAGGACTGAGGGCAGGGACATGATATCATTTGTACAGTCCTTTGTAACATCATTCCTAAATTACCAATGGCTGTGGCCTCTAGCTAAAGAGAACTCACATATATCTCTCTGGCAAACCCAAGCAACAACAAAAGCCATGTCCCATAATAGCCAAGTTTCTCTGTTTTAATGTCAAGGAGAAGATACTTAGAGTAGCCCAGGAGAGAAAGGTAGTCATCTGGAGTAAAGCCAAAGTACTTATATTTCAAGATTTTTCCACATTTGTTGCAGAGAAATGGAAAGCTAGTGTACCAGTCACATCAGGATTGTACTACAATCTCCAGGAGTCTACTGCTTTCTTAGATACCCTGCCAAGTCTGCTGATAATAGTTGGGAGGAACCACAAATGTCACACCCCAGAAGAAGCCTGGTACATTTTGGAAAAATTCTGGCAGCAGTACTCCACATTAAAACAAAAGGTCAGTCTAATGACCATCAGACCCTTCTCGCAGCGCAGCTCTAGCCCACCCACCCCATCCAGAGGTGATGTAGCATGTAAGGAGATATCACAAACAGCTGCTCCCAAGATCAAAGAGGACAGATGTGAACAAACCTGTTAAAGCATCTACACACAATGTTCCCTCCTTCATGTGCAGCCAAAGCCAATATTATTCTGAAATCTCAGGCCTGGGTTACAAAGCAACATTGGAAAACCCAGACCATTACAAAGTACAGTGACCAAAACCTGCCAAATACAATAAAGGCTTACACCAAAAGAGAGAAAGAAGTAAAACAGAGACACAGTGAAAAATATATCAACAGATCTAACAAACCGCTTTTTCCCATTACATGATGCCTATCCACACGAGATACAAGCTGAAATGTTCACAGATACTGAACAACCTCAGGAGTAGACTCCTTGAAACAGTTCTATTAGACAATTAGAAGATTGCCTCATACACCTGCCATTATACAGACATCAACCACCTAGAGCAAAAAGAACAGTTAGGTAAGAACTTACGTAACAGTAGATCTTCGAGAGAGTCTCTTTCATCAGATCGCTGCATGGAACTTAGCCATCAGGAGCTAGGATTCCATGGAAGCTTCTATTGCAGTCTACTAGGGCTGCCCATGTTGATGTCACCCTTGATGTCACATACCTTATATATGCATGGGTGGCCTCACTCCTCTCAGTTCTTTTCCCTGGATACTGAAGAGATAAGTCTCCTGAGGGCCAAGGAGGGAAAAGAGATGCCCAGCAACAAATCAAAAGGCTGGAGCAACAAGAAAGACAATAAAGAAACAAAGTCACATGGGGGATGGATGGTGGGACGGCATGACCTGATGAAAAGAGTCTCTTGAAGATCTACTGTTATGATAAGTTCTTACATAACTGTTCTATCTTCTTCAGGGATATCTCTTCATTAGGGCAGACCTGTGGAATGAGTCCCAAGCAGTACTGATACCAAAACATTCTGTGTGTCAGGAGGCCATAGGCCTGATAAGAAGACCCAAGCACAGCAAGGCCAAAGCCTGCCCTCCTCTAGAGGCAATGTTCAGACTGCAGAGCTGGGTGAAAGTGTGGACAATACTCCAAGCCTCAACCATGCAAGATGCAGCAGCTGACGATTCCTGAAACAGCCAACAGAAGTGGCCCTGCCTCTGGAGGAAGAGACCTGCACAACTGTAAGAAGTTCCTTGCCGACTGCTTATAACAAAAAGCAACACCAAAGTAGAAGAAGCAGACAAGAGCTCCTTAACAGATGAGTACTGAAGGCCAGTGTCAGACAAAGACAAAAAGTACTCTGGAACTTGGTGCATCAGACATTTAAAGGGTCCTGATGGAGGAAGAGGCCCAGATGGCACAATGCTGCCACTTCATAACATGGATAGCCTCAGTGGAGGGTTCTGGCAGTCACCAGGACATCGGCCACTTTCTGATACACCCCAAATCAGGCAAAGGAATGTTTTCCAGAGCCATGCATGCAGTCGAAGGATGTGAGGCTTGTAGGAATCAAGATCCTTAACCTGAGGCAACAGAGCCCTGCAAACTGGCAGAGAAACTGAAAGTCCAATGCGAACTGCTGCAGTAACTAGTTGTGTGATGAGGGAACTCAAAAAGTCCAACTCTGGATAACCCCATCCATCAAACAGATGCCCTGTGACTAAGGCCATCAGTGTCCACTCATGCATTCTGGACTGTGACTGGTGGAGACTGACCGCCAGGACAGTTCAGTAACTCGGAACATGTATGGCTGACAGTGGTAGACTGTGCTGTGGAGCCCAGTAGCAAACTCTTAATGCCTCCAGACACAGTGGGGCAGTAGAAGTGAGTCCCCCCTGTTTTTTGATGTAATAAACCACACAGAGGCTGTCCAACTGCACCAGCAGGGGACTCTAGAGAAGAATGTCCAGGAAAGCTGGCAAGACATAGAGAACTTCCCTGAATCCTAGGATGCTCACATGCAGGAGACCTCCATTCTGGATCGGGTTCCTCAGGTCTTCCTTACATGGATTTCATTGGACCCTCGGAGTCTACTGAGCAATCCAGACATGCAGCCTAGTCAAAGGAACCATAACAAGGGCCATGACCATGGAGTCCAACAAGCTCAGGAAGGTGCTGGTAGGGATGGACTTGCTCTGAGCTGAGAGGCAGGCCTGAGCCATTAGGCCTTCTGCTCAAACTAGGGCAGAAAGGCCTCACCCTCAGCAGAATTAAGAACAGTCCTTTAAGCACTGAAATTACTGAGACAGAGTCAGGATCAACATGTGCATGTTCACCAGTATGCCCAGAGATAGGACCAACTGCAAGGTACTGATCCGAGAGTGCAACAGCTGGACCTGGTACAGCACCTCCAATAGCCAGTCATCCAGGAACTGGAACACATACCAGCCCTCCCACCCAAAGGCCACTGCCACCACCGCTAAGCATTTGGTAGAGTCCTATGGTACAAAGGATAAGCCAACGGGCAAGACTCTGAACTGGTAATGTTCCCCTTGGAACTGGAACCTGAAGTTGCTGAGGGAAAACCATGATATGCAGATAGGCGTTTTGCATGTTCAGGGGAGTTCAACCAAATCACTTGCTGCAGCAGTGGTGAGAGACCTTGAAGATTGACCATCCAGAACCTTATGTACTGGCTGCAGAAGTTGAGGTCCTTGAGGGCTAGAATGAACCAAAGATCTCCGGTTCACTAGGGGACTAGAAAGAACCTGAGTAGAACCCTCTGTTCCTCTACCTTTTGTGCACCAACTTTATGGCCTTGTTGAGAAACAAAGTGGGCCCCCCTCCCTTAGCACTGCGACATGGTCCAGAGGGTACGAGAAAGGAACAGGAGGGAATACTGAAGGCTACTCTAGAAGTTTCTAGGTGTGCTCATGCTGGGCCAACTGCAGAAGTGATGGGTCTCAGATGCAGAAAGAGAACAAATATCAGAACTGTCAGGGAAAATGGATTCAGTCAAGGAAAGATTATCATTCCTGGATGAAACCCTTACAAGATATGAGGATTATAGACTCACACCGTGACAGCCTGTCAGACTTACTTTCAAAGCTGATGATTTGGAAAATGTTGGAAAAGAAAGGTAGACAAAATAATTTTCACCCCATTAGGGTACCAGAAGGGCTGAGGGCAGGGACATGATATCATTTGTACAGTCCTTTGTAACATCATTCCTAAATTACCAATGGCTGTGGCCTCTAGCTAAAGAGAATTCACATATATCTCTCTGGCAAACCCAAGCAAGAATAAAAGCCGTGTCCCATAACAGCCAAGTTTCTCTGTTTTAATGTCAAGGAGAAGATACTTAGAGTAGCACAGGAGAGAAAGGTAGTCATCTGGAGTAAAGCCAAAGTACTTATATTTCAATTTTTTCCACATTTGTTGCAGAGAAATGGAAAGCTATAGTCCTATCAGGACTATCCTACAATCTCCAGGAGTCTACTACTTCCTTAGATACCCTGCCAATTCTGCTGACAAATAGTTGGGGAGGGAACCACAAATGTCACACCCCAGAAGAAACCTGGTACATTTTGGAAAAATTGTGGGTAGCATCACTCCACACTAAAACAAAAGGTCAGTCTAATAACCATCATACCCCTTCTCACAGCACAGCTTCTAGCCCACCCACCCCATCCAGAGGTGATGTAGCATGTAAGGAGATTTCACAAACAGCTGCTCCCAAGATCAACAGAAGAGATGTGAATAAACCTGTTAAAGCATCTATACAAAAGGTTCCCCATCCTTCATGTGCAGCCAAAGCCAATATTATTCTGAAATCTCAGGCCTGGGTTACAAAGCAACATTGGAAACCCAGGCCATTATGAAGTACAGTGACCAAAACCTCCAAATACAATAAAGGCTTACACCAAAAAGAGAGAAAGAAGTAAAACAGAGACACAGTGAAAAATATATCAACAGATCTAACAAACCGCTTGTGCCATTACATGATGCCTATCCTCACGAGATACAAGCTGAAATGTTCACAGATACTGAACAACCTCTGGAGTAGACTCCCTGAAACAGTTCTATTAGACAATTAGAAGATTGCCTCATACACCTGCCATTATACAAACATCAACCACCTACAGCAAAAAAGAACAATTATGTAAGAACTTACCGTAACAGTAGATCTTCGAGAGAGTCTCTTTCATCAGATTGCTGCTATGGAACTTAGCCATCAGGAGCTAGGATTTCATGGAAGCTTTTCTATAGCAGTCTACTAGGGGTTGCCCATGTTGACATCACTCCTTGATGTCACATACCCTATATATGCATGGGCAGCCCACTCCCTCCCTCCTCTGTTCTTTTCCCTTGGATACTGAAGAGCTAAGTTCTCCTGAGGGCCGAGGAGGGAAAGCGATGTCCAGCAACAAATAAAAAGGCTGGAGCAACAAGAAAGACAAGAAAGAAAGTCACATGGGGATGGATGGTGGGATGGCATGACCTGATGAAAGAGAGTCCCTTGAAGATCTACTGTTATGGTAAGTTCTTACGTAACTGTTCTTTCTTCTTCAGGGATATCTCTTTCATTAGGTCACACCTGTGGAACGAGTCCCAAGTAGTACTGATACCAAGACATTCTGTGTGTCAGGAGGCCATAGGCCTGATAAGAAGACCCTAAAGCACAACAAGGCCAAAGCCTGCCCTCCCTCTAGAGGCAATGTTCAGACTGCAGAGCTGGGTGAAAGTGTGGACAATACTCCAAGCCTCAACCATGCAAGATGGTGCCACTGACGATTCTGAAACAGCCAACTGAAGTGGCCCTGCCTCTGGAGGAAGAGACCTGCACAACTCGTAAGAAGTTCCTGCCGTACTGCTTATAACAAAAGCAACACCAAAGTAGAAGAAGCAGACAAGAGCTCCTTAACAGATGGGTACTGAAGGCCAGTGTCAGACAAAGACAAAAGGTACTTGGAACTTGGTGCATCGGACATTTAAAAGTGTCCTGATGGGGGAAGAGGCCCAGATGGCACAACGCTGCCACTTCATAACATAGATGACCTCAGTGGAGGGTTTGTGGCAGCCACCAGGACATCAGCCACTTTCTGATAGACCCCAAATCAGGCAAAGGAATGTCTTCCAGAGCCATGCATGCAGGCGAAGGGATGTGAGGTTTGTAGGAATCAGGATCCTTAACCTGAGGCAACAGAACCCTGCAAAGGGCAGAGGAACTGGAAGTCCAATGCGAACTGCTGCAGTAACCAGTTGTGTGATGAGTGGGGACGCAAGAAAGTCCAACTCTGGATGACCCCATCCATCAAACAGATGCCCTGTGACTAAGGCCATCAGTGTCCACTCATGCATTCTGGACTGCGACTGGTGGAGACTGCTACCAGGACAGTTCAGTAAATCAGAACATGTATGGCTGACAGTGGTAGACTGTGCTGTGGAGCCCAGTAGCAAACTCTAACACCTCCAGACACAGTGAGGGGGTAGGTGTGAATCCCCTGTTTTTGATGTAATAAACCACGCAGAGGTTGTCCAACTGCACCAGCAGGGGCTCTAGAGAAGAATGTCCAGGAAAGCTGGAAAGACAAAGAGAACTTCCTGAATCCTAGGATGCTCACATGCAGGAGACCTCCATTCTGATCGGGTTCCTCAGGTCTTCCATACGTGGATTTCATTGGACCTCGGAGTCTACTGAGCAAACCAGACATGCAGCCTAGTCAAAGAACCATAACAAGGGCCATGACCATGGAGTCCAACAAGCTCAGGAAGGTGCTGGCAGAGACGGACTTGCTCTGAGCTGAGAGGCAGGCCTGGAGCCATTAGGCCTTCTGCTCAAACTAGGGCAGGAAGGCCTCACCTCAGCAGAATTAAGAACAGTCCTTAAGCACTGAAATCACTGAGACGGAGTCAGGATCAACATGTGCATACTCACCAGTGTGCCCAGAGATAGGAACAACTGCAAGGTACTGATCTGGGCGTGCAACAGCTGGACCTGGTACAGCACCTCCACTAGCCAGTCATCCAGGAACTGGAACACATGCCAGCTCTCCCGCCCAAAAGCCACTGCCACCACCGCTAAGACTTTGGTAGAGACCTGTGGCACAAAGGATAAGCCAAAGGACTAGACTCTGAACTGGTAGTGTTCCCTTGGAACTGGAACATGAGGTTGCTGATGGAAAACCATGATATGCAGATAGGTGTTTTGCATGTTCAGGAGTTCAACCAAACTTGCTGCAGCAGTGGTGGATACCTTGTAGATTGACCGTCCATAACCTTATGTACAAGATGTAGAGGTTGAGGTCCTTGAGGGCTAAATGAACCAAAGATCTCTGGTTCACTTGGGGACCAGAAATAACCTGGAGTAGAACCTCTGTTCCTCTGCCTTTGTGCACCAACCTATGGCCTTGTTGCAGAACAAAGTGGGCCCCTCCTTAACACTGGACATGGTCCAGAGGGTAAGAGAAAGGAACAGAAGGAACTCTGAAGGCTGCTTCAGAAGTTCCTGGATGTGCCCATGCTGGACCAACTGCAGAAGTGATGGGTCTCAGATGCAGAAAGAGAACAAATATCAGAACTGTCAGGAGAATGGATTCATTCAAGGAAAGATCATAATTCCTGGATGAAACCCTTACAAGATATGAGGATTCTATAGACTCAAACTGTGACAGTCTGTCAGACTTACTTTTCAAAGTTGATGATTTGGAAAATTTTGGAAAAGAAAGGTAGACAAAATAATCTTCACCCCATTAGGGTACCGAAGGGCTGAGGCAGGGACGTGATATCATTTGTACAGTCCTTTGTAACATCATTCCTAAATTACCAATGGCTGTGGCCTCTAACTAAAGAGAACTCACATATCTCTCTGGCAAACCCAAGCAAGAACAAAATCCATGTCCCATAATAGCCAAGTTTCTCTGTTTAATGTCAAGGAGAAGATATTTAGAGTAGCCCAGGAGAGAAAGGTAGTCATCTGGAGTAAAGCCAAAGTACTTATATTTCAAGACTTTTCCACATTTGTTGCAGAGAAATGGAAAGCTATAGTCATATCAGGACTGTCCTACAATCTCCAGGAGTCTACTGCTTCCTTAGATACCCGCCAATTCTGCTGATAAATAGTTCGAAGGAACCACAAATGTCACACCCCAGAAGAAACCTGGTACATTTTGGAAAAATTCTGGCCGGCAGTACTCCACATTAAAACAAAAGGTCAGTCTAATGACCATCAGACCCCTTCTGCAGCACAGCTTCTAGCCCACCCACTCCATCCACAGGTGATGTAGCATGTAAGGAGATATCACAAACAGCTGCTCCCAAGATCAACAGGACAGATGAATAAACCTGTTTAAGCATCTACACACAATGTTCCCTCCTTCATGTGCAGCCAAAGTCAATATTATTCTGAAATCGCAGGCCTGGGTTACAAAGCAATATAGGAAAACCTAGACCATTATGAAGTACAGTGACCAAAACCTGCCAAATGCAATAAAGGATTACACCAAAAGAAAGAAAGTAAAAGCAGAAACACAGTGAAGAACACAGCAACAGATCTAACAAACCGCTTTGTCCCATGACATGATGCCTATCCACCCGAGAAACAAGCAGAAATGTTAACAGATATTGAACAACCTCTGGAGTAGACTCCTTGAAACAGTTCTATTAGACAATTAGAAAATTGCCTCATACACCTGCCATTATACAGCCATCAAACACTTACAGCAAAAAAGAACATTTACGTAAGAACTTACCATAACAGTAGATCTTCGAGGGAATCTTTCATCAGATCGCACCTATGGAACTTAGCCATCAGGTGCTAGGATCCCATGAAAGCTTTCCTATAGCAGTCTGCTAGGGGCTGCCCATGTTGACGTCACTCTCTGATGTCACATACATACCCTACATATGCATGGGTGGCCTCACTCCCTCCTCAGGTCTTTTCCCCCCGGAGACTGAAGAGCTAAGTCTCCCTAAGGGGCTGAGGAGGAAAAAGAGATGTCCAGCAACAAACAGTACCCTGTATATGCATGGTGGCCTCCTACCCTCCTCAGTTCTTTTCCCCAGAGATTGAAGAGCTAAGTCTCCCCTAAGGGGCTGAGGAGAGAGAAGAGATGCCCAGCAATAGGTGAAAAAGGCTGGAGCAACAATAAAGACAGTAAAGAAACAAAGCCACAAAGGAAACAGAGGGTAGGATGGCATGACCTGATGAAAGAGAGTCACTTGATGATCCACTGTTACAGTAAGTTCTTACGTAACTGTTCTATCTTCTTCAGGGATATCTCTTTCATTAGGGCACACCTGTGGAACGAGACCCAAGCAGTACTGATACCAAGACATTCTGTGTGTCAGGAGGCCATAGGCCTGATAAGAAGACCCTAAAGCACAGAAGGCCAAATCCTGCCCTCCCTCTAGAGGCAATGTTCAGACTGCAGAGCTGGGTGAAAGTGTGGACAATACTCCAGTCCTCAACCATGCAAGATGCAGCAGCTGACGCATTCCTGAAACAGCCAACAGAAGTGGCCCTGCTTCTGGAGGAAGAGACCCGCACAACCGTAAGTAGTTCTTTGCTGTACTGCTTATAACAAAAAGCAATGCCAAAGTAGAAGAAGCAGACAAGAGCTCCTTAACAGATGAGTACTGAAGGCCAGTGTCAGACAAAGACAAAAAGTACTCTGGAACTTGGGGCATCGGACATTTAAAAGGGTCCTGATGGAGGGAAGAGGCCCAGATGGCACAACGCTGAGCCCTGCAAAGGGGCAGAGAAACTGAAAGTCCAATGCGAACTGCTGCAGTAACCAGTTGTGTGATGAGTGGGACGCAAAGTCCAACTCTGGATGACCCATCCATCAAACAGATGCCCTGTGACTAAGGCCATCAGTGTCCACTCATGCATTCTGGACTGCAACTGGCAGAGACTGCCCACCAGGACAGTTCAGTAACCCAGAACATGTGGATTTCATTGGATCCTTGGAGTCTACGGAGCAATCCAGACATGCAGCCTAGTCAAAGGAACCATAACAAGGGCCATGACCATGGAGTCCAACAAGCTCAGGAAGGTGCTGGCAGAGACGGACTTGCTCTGAGCTGAGAGGCAGGCCTGAGCCATCAGGCCTTCTGCTTAAACTAGAGCAGGATGGCCTCACCCTCAACAGAATTAAGAAAAGTCCTTAAGCACTGAAATAATTGAAACAGAGTCAGGATCAACATGCGCATATTCACTAGTATGCCCAGAGATAGGAACAATTGCAAGGTACTGATCCGGGAGTGCAACAGCTGGACCTGGTACAGCACCTCCATAGCCAGTAATCCAGGAACTGGAACACATACCAGCCTCCCACCCAAAGACCACTGCCACCACCGCTAAGCATTTGGTAGAGACCTATGGTACAAAGGATAAGCCAAAGGGCAAGACTCTGAACTGGTAGTGTACCCCTTGGAACTGGAACCTGAGGTTGCTGAGGGAAAACCATGATATGCAGATAGGTGTTTTGCATGTTCAGGTAGTTCAACCAAATCACTTGCTGCAGCAGTGGTGAGAGACCTTGTAGATTGACCATCCAGAACCTTATGTACTGGATGCAGCGGTTGAGGTCCTAGAAGGCTAGAATGAACCAAAGATCTCCGGTTCACTAGGGGACCAGAAAGAACCTGGAGTACAACCCTCTGTTCCTCTGCCTTTTATGCACCAACTTTATGGCCTTCTTGAGGAACAAAGTGGGCCCCCCTCCCTTAGCACTGCGACATGGTCCAGAGGGTACGAGAAAGGAACAGGAGGGATTACTGAAGGCTGCTCCAGAAGTTTCTGGGTGTGCCCATGCTGAACCTACTGCAGAAGTGATGGGTCTCAGATGCAGAAAGAGAACAAATATCAGAACTTTCAGGGAGAATGGATTCATTCAAGGAAAGATCATCATTCCTGGATGAAAGCCTTACAAGATATGAGGATACTATAGACTCGCACCATGACAGTCTGTCAGACTTACTTTTCAAAGTTGATGATTTGGAAAATTTTGGAAAAGAAAGGTAGGCAAAATAATCTTCACCCCATTAGGGTACCAGAAGGACTGAGGGCAGGGACATGATATCATTTGTACAGTCCTTTGTAACATCATTCCTAAATTACCAATGGCTGTGGCCTCTAGCTAAAGAGAACTCACATATATCTCTCTGGCAAACCCAAGCAACAACAAAAGCCATGTCCCATAATAGCCAAGTTTCTCTGTTTTAATGTCAAGGAGAAGATACTTAGAGTAGCCCAGGAGAGAAAGGTAGTCATCTGGAGTAAAGCCAAAGTACTTATATTTCAAGATTTTTCCACATTTGTTGCAGAGAAATGGAAAGCTAGTGTACCAGTCACATCAGGATTGTACTACAATCTCCAGGAGTCTACTGCTTTCTTAGATACCCTGCCAAGTCTGCTGATAAATAGTTGGGGAAGGAACCACAAATGTCACACCCCAGAAGAAGCCTGGTACATTTTGGAAAAATTCTGGCCGGCAGTACTCCACATTAAAACAAAAGGTCAGTCTAATGACCATCAGACCCCTTCTCGCAGCGCAGCTTCTAGCCCACCCACCCCATCCAGAGGTGATGTAGCATGTAAGGAGATATCACAAACAGCTGCTCCCAAGATCAAGAGGACAGATGTGAACAAACCTGTTAAAGCATCTACACACAATGTTCCCCCTCCTTCATGTGCAGCCAAAGCCAATATTATTCTGAAATCTCAGGCCTGGGTTACAAAGTAACATTGGAAAACCCAGACCATTACAAAGTACAGTGACCAAAACCTGCCAAATACAATAAAGGCTTACACCAAAAAGAGAGAAAGAAGTAAAAACAGAGACACAGTGAAAAATATATCAACAGATCTAACAAACCGCTTTTTCCCATTACATGATGCCTATCCACACGAGATACAAGCTGAAATGTTCACAGATACTGAACAACCTCAGGAGTAGACTCCTTGAAACAGTTCTATTAGACAATTAGAAGATTGCCTCATACACCTGCCATTATACAGACATCAACCACCTAGAGCAAAAAGAACAGTTAGGTAAGAACTTACTGAACAGTAGATCTTCGAGAGAGTCTCTTTCATCAGATCGCTGCTATGGAACTTAGCCATCAGGAGCTAGGATTCCATGGAAGCTTTTCTATTGCAGTCTACTAGGGGCTGCCCATGTTGATGTCACTCCTTGATGTCACATACCTTATATATGCATGGGTGGCCTCACTCCCTCCTCAGTTCTTTTCCCCTTGGATACTGAAGAGATAAGTCTCCCCTGAGGGCCAAGGAGGGAAAAGAGATGCCCAGCAACAAATAAAAAGGCTGGAGCAACAAGAAAGACAATAAAGAAACAAAGTCACATGGGGGATGGATGGTGGGACGGCATGACCTGATGAAAAGAGTCTCTGAAGATCTACTGTTATGATAAGTTCTTACATAACTGTTCTATCTTCTTCAGGATATCTCTTTCATTAGGGCAGACCTGTGGAATGAGTCCCAAGCAGTACTGATACCAAAACATTCTGTGTGTCGAGGCCATAGGCCTGATAAGAAGACCCTAAAGCACAGCAAGGCCAAAGCCTGCCCTCCTCTAGAGGCAATGTTCAGACTGCAGAGCTGGGTGAAAGTGTGGACAATACTCCAAGCCTCAACCATGCAAGATGCAGCAGCTGACGCATTCCTGAAACAGCCAACAGAAGTGGCCCTGCCTCTGGAGGAAGAGACCTGCACAACTGTAAGAAGTTCCTTGCCGACTGCTTATAACAAAAGCAACACCAAAGTAGAAGAAGCAGACAAGAGCTCTTTAACAGATGAGTACTGAAGGCCAGTGTCAGACAAAGACAAAAAGTACTCTGGAACTTGGTGCATCAGACATTTAAAAGGGTCCTGATGGAGGAAGAGGCCCAGATGGCACAATGCTGCCACTTCATAACATGGATAGCCTCAGTGGAGGGTTCCTGCAGTCACCAGGACATCGGCCACTTTCTGATACACCCCAAATCAGGCAAAGGAATGTTTTCCAGAGCCATGCATGCAGTCGAAGGGATGTGAGGCTTGTAGGAATCAAGATCCTTAACCTGAGGCAACAGAGCCCTGCAAACTGGCAGAGAAACTGAAAGTCCAATGCGAACTGCTGCAGTAACCAGTTGTGTGATGAGTGGGAACTCAAAAAAGTCCAACTCTGGATAACCCCATCCATCAAACAGATGCCCTGTGACTAAGGCCATCAGTGTCCACTCATGCATTCTGGACTGTGATGGAGACTGACCTCCAGGACAGTTCAGTAACTCGGAACATGTATGGCTGACAGTGGTAGACTGTGCTGTGGAGCCCAGTAGCAAACTCTTAATGCCTCCAGACACAGTTGGGCAGTAGAAGTGAGTCCCCTGTTTTTTGATGTAATAAACCACACAGAGGCTGTCCAACTGCACCAGCAGGGGACTCTAGAGAAGAATGTCCAGGAAAGCTGGCAAGACATAGAGAACTTCCTGAATCCTAGGATGCTCACATGCAGGAGACCTCCATTCTGGATCGGGTTCCTCAGGTCTTCCTTACATGGATTTCATTGGACCCTCGGAGTCTACTGAGCAATCCAGACATGCAGCCTAGTCAAAGGAACCATAACAAGGGCCATGACCATGGAGTCCAACAAGCTCAGGAAGGTGCTGGTAGGGATGGACTTGCTCTGAGCTGAGAGGCAGGCTTGAGCCATTAGGCCTTCTGCTCAAACTAGGGCAGAAAGGCCTCACCCTCAGCAGAATTAAGAACAGTCCTTAAGCACTGAAATTACTGAGACAGAGTCAGGATCAACATGTGCATGTTCACCAGTATGCCCAGAGATAGGACCAACTGCAAGGTACTGATCCGAGAGTGCAACAGCTGGACCTGGTACAGCACCTCCAATAGCCAGTCATCCAGGAACTGGAACACATACCAGCCTCCCACCCAAAGGCCACTGCCACCACCGCTAAGCATTTGGTAGAGTCCTATGGCACAAAGGATAGCCAACGGCAAGACTCTGAACTGGTAATGTTCCCTGGAACTGGAACCTGAAGTTGCTGAGGAAAACCATGATATGCAGATAGGCGTTTTGCATGTTCAGGAGTTCAACCAAATCACTTGCTGCAGCAGTGGTGAGAGACCTTGAAGATTGACCATCCAGAACCTTATGTACTGGCTGCAGAAGTTGAGGTCCTGAGGGCTAGAATGAACCAAAGATCTCGGTTCACTAGGGGACTAGAAAGAACCTGTAGAACCTCTGTTCCTCTACCTTTGTGCACCAACTTTATGGCCTTGTTGAGAAACAAAGTGGGCCCCTCCCTTAGCACTGCGACATGGTCCAGAGGGTAATGAAAGGAACAGGAGGGAATACTGAAGGCTACTCTAGAAGTTTTAGGTCATGCTGGGCCAACTGCAGAAGTGATGGGTCCTCAGATGCAGAAAGAGAACAAATATCAGAACTGTCAGGGAAATGGATTCAGTCAAGGAAAGATTATCATTCCTGGATGAAACCCTTACAAGATATGAGGATTCTATAGACTCACACCACGGACAGCCTGTCAGACTTACTTTTCAAAGCTGATGATTTGGAAAATGTTGGAAAGAAAGGTAGACAAAATAATTTTCACCCCATTAGGGTACCAGAAGGGCTGAGGGCAGGACATGATATCATTTGTACAGTCCTTTGTAACATCATTCCTAAATTACCAATGGCTGTGGCCTCTAGCTAAAGAGAATTCACATATATCTCTCTGGCAAACCCAAGCAAGAATAAAAGCCGTGTCCCATAACAGCCAAGTTTCTCTGTTTTAATGTCAAGGAGAAGATACTTAGAGTAGCACAGGAGAGAAAGGTAGTCATCTGGAGTAAAGCCAAAGTACTTATATTTCAATTTTTTCCACATTTGTTGCAGAGAAATGGAAAGCTATAGTCCTATCAGGACTATCCTACAATCTCCAGGAGTCTACTACTTCTTAGATACCCTGCCAATTCTGCTGACAAATAGTTGGGGAGGGAACCACAAATGTCACACCCCAGAAGAAACCTGGTACATTTTGGAAAAAATTGTGGGTAGCATCACTCACACTAAAACAAAAGGTCAGTCTAATAACCATCATACCCTTCACAGCACAGTCTTCTAGCCCACCCACCCCATCCAGAGGTGATGTAGCATGTAAGGAGATTTCACAAACAGCTGCTCCCAAGATCAACAGAAGAGATGTGAATAAACCTGTTAAAGCATCTATACAAAAGGTTCCCATCCTTCATGTGCAGCCAAAGCCAATATTATTCTGAAATCTCAGGCCTGGGTACAAAGCAACATTGGAAAACCCAGGCCATTATGAAGTACAGTGACCAAAACTGCCAAATACAATAAAGGCTTACACCAAAAAGAGAGAAAGAAGTAAAACAGAGACACAGTGAAAAATATATCAACAGATCTAACAAACCGCTTTGTGCCATTACATGATGCCTATCCTCACGAGATACAAGCTGAAATGTTCACAGATACTGAACAACCTCTGAGTAGACTTGAAACAGTTCTATTAGACAATTAGAAGATTGCCTCATACACCTGCCATTATACAAACATCAACCACCTACAGCAAAAAGAACAATTATGTAAGAACTTACCGTAACAGTAGATCTTGAGAGAGTCTCTTTCATCAGATTGCTGCTATGGAACTTAGCCATCAGGAGCTAGGATTTCATGGAAGCTTTTCTATAGCAGTCTACTAGGGCTGCCCATGTTGACATCACTCCTTGATGTCACATACCCTATATATGCATGGGCAGCCCACTCCCTCCCTCCTCTGTTCTTTTCCCTGGATACTGAAGAGCTAAGTCTCCCTGAGGGCCGAGGAGGGAAAAGCGATGTCCAGCAACAAATAAAAAGGCTGGAGCAACAAGAAAGACAAGAAAGAAAGTCACATGGGATGGATGGTGGATGGAGATGACCTGATGAAAGAGAGTCCCTTGAAGATCTACTGTTATGGTAAGTTCTTACGAACTGTTCTTTCTTCTTCAGGATATCTCTTTCATTAGGTCACACCTGTGGAACGAGTCCCAAGTAGTACTGATACCAAGACATTCTGTGTGTCAGGAGGCCATAGGCCTGATAAGAAGACCCTAAAGCACAACAAGGCCAAACCTGCCCTCCCTCTAGAGGCAATGTTCAGACTGCAGAGCTGGGTGAAAGTGTGGACAATACTCCAAGCCTCAACCATGCAAGATGGTGCCACTGACGCATTCCTGAAACAGCCAACTGAAGTGGCCCTGCCTCTGGAGGAAGAGACCTGCACAACCGTAAGAAGTTCCTTGCCGTACTGCTTATAACAAAAAGCAACACCAAAGTAGAAGAAGCAGACAAGAGCTCCTTAACAGATGGGTACTGAAGGCCAGTGTCAGACAAAGACAAAAGGTACTCTGGAACTTGGTGCATCGGACATTTAAAAGTGTCCTGATGGGGGGAAGAGGCCCAGATGGCACAACGCTGCCACTTCATAACATAGATGACCTCAGTGGAGGGTTTGTGGCAGCCACCAGGACATCAGCCACTTTCTGATAGACCCCAAATCAGGCAAAGGAATGTCTTCCAGAGCCATGCATGCAGGCGAAGGGATGTGAGGTTTGTAGGAATCAGGATCCTTAACCTGAGGCAACAGAACCCTGCAAAGGGCAGAGGAACTGGAAGTCCAATGCGAACTGCTGCAGTAACCAGTTGTGTGATGGGGACGCAAGAAAGTCCAACTCTGGATGACCCCATCCATCAAACAGATGCCCTGTGACTAAGGCCATCAGTGTCCACTCATGCATTCTGGACTGCGACTGGCGGAGACTGCTCACCAGGACAGTTCAGTAAATCAGAACATGTATGGCTGACAGTGGTAGACTGTGCTGTGGAGCCCAGTAGCAAACTCTAACACCTCCAGACACAGTGAGGGGGTAGGTGTGAATCCCCTGTTTTTGATGTAATAAACCACGCAGAGGTTGTCCAACTGCACCAGCAGGGGCTCTAGAGAAGAATGTCCAGGAAAGCTGGAAAGACAAAGAGAACTTCCTGAATCCTAGGATGCTCACATGCAGGAGACCTCCATTCTGGATCGGGTTCCTCAGGTCTTCCATACGTGATTTCATTGGACCCTCGGAGTCTACTGAGCAAACCAGACATGCAGCCTAGTCAAAAGAACCATAACAAGGGCCATGACCATGGAGTCTAACAAGCTCAGGAAGGTGCTGGCAGAGACGGACTTGCTCTGAGCTGAGAGGCAGGTCTGAGCCATTAGGCCTTCTGCTCAAACTAGGGCAGGAAGGCCTCACCTCAGCAGAATTAAGAACAGTCCTTAGCACTGAAATCACTGAGACGGAGTCAGGATCAACATGTGATACTCACCAGTGTGCCCAGAGATAGGAACAACTGCAAGGTACTGATCTGGGCGTGCAACAGCTGGACCTGGTACAGCACCTCCACTAGCCAGTCATCCAGGAACTGGAACACATGCCAGCTCTCCCGCCCAAAAGCCACTGCCACCACCGCTAAGACTTTGGTAGAGACCTGTGGCACAAAGGATAAGCCAAAGGACTAGACTCTGAACTGGTAGTGTTCCCCTTGGAACTGGAACATGAGGTTGCTGATGGAAAACCATGATATGCAGATAGGTGTTTTGCATGTTCAGGGAGTTCAACCAAATCCCTTGCTGCAGCAGTGGTGGATACCTTGTAGATTGACCGTCCATAACCTTATGTACAAGATGTAGAGGTTGAGGTCCTGAGGGCTAAATGAACCAAAGATCTCTGGTTCACTTGGGGACCAGAATAACCTGAGAGAACCCTGTTCCTCTGCCTTTGTGCACCAACTCTATGGCCTTGTTGCAGAACAAAGTGGGCCCCTCCTTAACACTGGACATGGTCCAGAGGGTAAGAGAAAGGAACAGAAGGGAACTCTGAAGGCTGCTTCAGAAGTTCCTGGATGTGCCCATGCTGGACCAACTGCAGAAGTGATGGGTCTCAGATGCAGAAAGAGAACAAATATCAGAACTGTCAGGGAGAATGGATTCATTCAAGGAAAGATCATAATTCCTGGATGAAACCCTTACAAGATATGAGGATTCTATAGACTCGCACTGTGACAGTCTGTCAGACTTACTTTTCAAAGTTGATGATTTGGAAAATTTTGGAAAAGAAAGGTAGACAAAATAATCTTCACCCCATTAGGGTACCGGAAGGGCTGAGGGCAGGGACGTGATATCATTTGTACAGTCCTTTGTAACATCATTCCTAAATTACCAATGGCTGTGGCCTCTAACTAAAGAGAACTCACATATATCTCTCTGGCAAACCCAAGCAAGAACAAAATCCATGTCCCATAATAGCCAAGTTTCTCTGTTTTAATGTCAAGGAGAAGATATTTAGAGTAGCCCAGGAGAGAAAGGTAGTCATCTGGAGTAAAGCCAAAGTACTTATATTTCAAGACTTTTCCACATTTGTTGCAGAGAAATGGAAAGCTATAGTCATATCAGGACTGTCCTACAATCTCCAGGAGTCTACTGCTTCCTTAGATACCCTGCCAATTCTGCTGATAAATAGTTCGGAAGGGAACCACAAATGTCACACCCCAGAAGAAACCTGGTACATTTTGGAAAAATTCTGGCCAGCAGCACTACACACTAAAACAAAAGGTCAGTTTAATGACCATCAGACCCCTTCTCACAACACAGTTTCTAGCCCACCCACCCCATCCAGAGGTGATGTAGCATGTAAGGAGATATCACAAACAGCTGCTCCCAAGATCAACAGAACAGATGTGAATAAACCTGTTAAAGCATCTTCGCAAAATGTTCCCCATCCTTCATGTACAGCCAAAGCCAATATTATTCTGAAACCTCAGACCTGGGTTACAAAGCAATACAGGAAAACCCAGACCATTATGAAGTACAGTGACCAAAACCTGCCAAATGCAATAAAGCCTTACACCAAAAAGAGAGAAAGAAGTAAAAACAGAGACACAGTGAAAAATATATCAACAGATCTAATAAACCGCTTTGTCCCATTACATGATGCCTATCCACACGAGATACAAGCTGAAATGTTCACAGATACTGAACAACCTCTGGAATATACAAAATCACACATGCACCCACAAACCTCTGGAGTAGACTCCTTGAAACAATTTTATTAGCCAATTAGAAGATTGCCTCATACACCTGCCATTATACAGACATCAACCACCTAGAGCAGAAAGGACAGTTACATAAGAACTTACCGTAACAGTAGATCTTTGAGGGAATCTCTTTCATCAGGTTGCACCTATGGAACTTAGCCATCAGGTGCTGGGATCCATGGAGCTTGCCTTAGGCAGTCTAGAGGCTGCCCATGTCGATGTCTGTCTCTGACGTCACATACCCTATATATGCATGGGTGGCCTCACTCTCCTCAGTTCTTTTCCCTTGGATCCTGAAGAGATAAGTCTTCTGAGGGGTCAAGGAGGAAAAGAGATGTCCAGCAACAAACAAAAGGCTGGAGCAACAAGAAAGACAATAAAGAAACAAAGTCACATGGGGATGGAGGGTGGGACGTCATGATCTGATGAAAGAGAGTCCCTTGAAGATCTACTGTTATGGTAAGTTCCTACGCAACTGTTCTATCTTCTTTGGGGATATCTCTTTCATTAGGTCACATCTATGGAATGAGTCCCAAGCAGTGCTGATAGCGAGACAGTCTGTGTGTCAGGAGGCCATAGGCCTGATAAGCAGACCCAGAATCATAGCAAGGCCAAAGCTTACCCTCCTTCTAGAGGCAATGTCCAGACTCCAGAGCTGAGTGAAAGTGTGGACAATCTCCAATCCGCAGCCGCACAAGATGCAGCAGCTGATGCATTCCTGAAACAGCCAACAGAAGTGGCCCTGCCTAGAAAAATAGAAACATAGACTTTGACAGCAGATAAGGACCGCTTGGCCCACCTAGTCTGCCCATTTCCCTACCTATTGGATAGGCTGCAGATCCAAGTTAACCAATAGCCTACTTCTTCTTACTCCCCCACCAGAATTGCCTTATGTCTGTCCCATGCATTCTTGAATTCCCCCACTGTTTTGGACCCCATGACCCCTCAGGAAGGCCATTCCATGCATCCACCATCCCTCTGTGAAAAATACTTCTCACTTTGCCCCTGAGCCGTCCCCTCTATCTTCAAATTGTGTCCTCTTGTTCTTGCATATCTCTTTTCTGAAAGATGCTACCCTTTAGACTTTGTTGATTCCTTGAGGTACTTGAAGGTTTCTATCATGCCCCCTTCCTCATAGGTATACATATCAAGCTGCTTTAGTCTCTCCTTGTATGTCTTCTGGTGCAGACCCTGCATGATTTTGGTTTCTCCTCAATGTCTCCAGCTGGAGTCCTCTCGAACTGCTTGAGTCTCCTCAGGTTCAAATAATCCCTCTTTTATAAAGGACAGGATTTTAGGAATCCGGTTGGCCACCTAAGCTGTCAATCGCATGCTTGGTCCCTTAATTGGTTGCATTTTAGGCACCAGAAAATAAACCCTGTTTTATCTCCCAAAAGTCTCTGCTATGTCCCATGAGTCTCTGGCTGAAATCCAGGCTTCCAATTCACTGATAACTGCTAAGATGGTGGCTGCTGTTAAAATATCTTGTGCAGTCCAACAATGTCCCACCTTTCAAACTGTGATGCAGCCAGCAAATATATTTTTAATTTACATTTTCCCACAATAATGTAGCCCCAAATGTGCTCATTTGAATAAGCCCACTTTTAAACATTCATCCCACACACTTTTGCTGTCGCTGCCAGCTAAACACTGTCCCCTAAGTGGCAGGCATCATCTAATCAATATTCATAAGAATTCATGAATATTAATGAGCCTGCATCAGCCCTGATTCAGACTTCCTTCTCATGCTGGCTTGCGACAGGCACAAGTAACATAGTGGCACCATACAAGTTTTAGAGGTGTGCCGCTGCTCTGCCAGTGCCCTGCTCCATTTTGCAGGTGGACCACACAGCACCAATAAATGGCCAAGCTATCTACGACAGCACTTCAAATGCAGTGGCGTGCAGTTGAAATGAAACCACTGCAATTTGCATACGGCCCACGTCAGCAAGCAGGGGCTGTCATCAGCCACTTCTCCATCCTCATGAAAGCCGATGGGGGTGCCCAATCCCCTTATTGGCATGTCCCCTCCCTAGTTCCTTTGCCGATGGGGTAACCCAGTCCATGTCATCATGATGTGCCCCCCCATCTGTTGTGTGTCGAGGGGGTACCCAATCCCCCTCGGCTCAAGCACCCCCCCACACAGAATGGCTGATGGGGTGCCCAATCCCTGTCGGCTCAACTCCCCAAACACAAACATCTAGGGCATGCTGGGAGCTCCACTTAGCGTGTTGCAAGTCCTGCCTTTTTTTTTTTTAAATAGAAAATAAACCCTGTAAAAAAAGAAAACGGTCCCTCAGGCCTCTCTTGCCCCTCCCCAACCCATGCCCACCCTCTGTGCACCCACCTCCCCACACCCCTCACACACACCCTCACCCCATAATCAAACCTCCAGAGCACGGCACGACAATCTTCGGTGGACCAGGAACAAGTCTGCACTCTTCAAAGCCAACCGTGAACTGAAGAAATGCCAGTAAGCTGTATAATGGCATAAATGTTTTTTTTTTTCAATTTTGGTGCATACCTCGACCATTTTGGGGAATTTTGGCACCAAATTTTCAACATGGAGTTCTTGGGACCCCACCTCATGAATTCAGTCACTGTCATCTGGTTATTCAGTCCTGAAAGGTGATTTTGCGGTCACTGCTCGGAATCACCTTTTGGGACCGATTAACAAAATGACAGTGTCACTGTTCATGAGATGGTCTCTCAAAAAGCCTATGTTGCAAATTTGGCAAAAACAATTCCAAAAAATGACTGTGTTACTAGTGTGCATTGCACAGTTTCCACGCACACTTGTAACTTTGCAAATTTGTAATGTTATCACTCCAGATTTTCAACTTTGACATTTTTTCAAACCTCCTTATGAACAGTACAGCTGTCATTTTTCATATCCTGGCCGAAATGTGTTTTTGCACTTACGGTGCAGAATAGCACTGTCGCTGTGGGAAATCACTGTTTGGGACAAATCACAGTGGAAAATCACAGTGCCACTGTTCATGAGGAGAGGTTCAAACATACCCATGTTGAAAATTTGATGGAAAAATCCAAAAATGATTGCGTTACAGGCGTGCATTACGCAGTTTCTACACACGTCTAACTTTGCCAATTTTTCATATTTTTACTCCAGATTTTCAACATCGCCATTTGTTCACACCACCTCACGAACGGTATAGCTGTCATTTTCACGGCCTTAGAAATATGTTTTCACACCTTTACGCCAAATGGTGCAGTCGCTGTGCAAAAACCACCTTTCCGGATTGAGCAACAAAATGATAATGCCACTGTTCATGAAAATCCCATTTTGCAAATCTGGAGCAAAAATAACAACAAACACCCATGGTGTTACAGTTTCCTACCATAATGCCCTACTCTGTACAGACTGACACCCAATGGGTGTGACTTGGGATCGTCACACATAATGCACACACCATTCTACCCCCACCCTGCTGCCACTGACAGGCATCGAGGTGTGTCTTGCAGTCATCAGGCTCAGCATTCACCCCATTCTCCTGTACCACACCCACTTCAACATATTTCCTTATGAAATGGGATGAGTGTAAGGCCAAAGACCACAAAGCACACTGCAACACCTGTCAGTGTCTGTGGGTAGTGTGAGATGAAATGGCATGAGTGTTATGTCCAATGATCTAACTTCACACCCCAATGCCTGTCAGTCTCTGCAGGGTGGGGTGGGGTTAAGCGCCAGTTCAGTACTTAAGTGCCATTCCTATCATGCATCCCTCTAACTCCTGCACTACCAATGCCAATGCCAGTAAGCCAACATTCGGCATTGATAAATGTTTGTTTAATTACTGCTGGGGCTTCTGCCCATCCTCCCCGAGGTCACCAGTTCCTATTTAGCTTTGAAGGGGCACTGGGAGTGAACAAACACTCTTAAATGACCGCAAAAGTGGCGGCTGGGACGTCAGGTGAATCCTTTGTACATGCACAGTTGCCAGCTTCCCTGAATCACACCGGCTACTCGCAACTTAGGATTTAAGCACAGACAAGGCTGAAATTTACTCCTGGGCTGTGCAGAGAACAAAAGGAGGCAATCGGGGGATGCCAGCAGCAGCGGGAGATAACAGGAGGACAGGGCAATTAAGGTAAGCCCCCGGGGGGGTTACATCTGCGACTGGTGGAGACTGCCCGCCAGGACAGTTCCGTCACTTGAAACATGTACTGCTGACAGTGCTAGACTGTGCTGTGAAGCCCAGCAGCAAACTCTCAACACCTCCAGACACAGTGAGGGTAGGAGTGAGTTCCCCCCTATTTGTTGATATAGTAAACCACACAGAGGCTGTCCAACTGCACCAGTAGGGGACTATGAAGAGGAAGGTGCAGGAAGGATGGCAAGACAGAGAACTTCTCTGAATTCTAGGATGCTCACATGTAGGAGACCTCCATCCTGGATTGGGTTCCTTGGTCTTCCATCCATGGATTCCATTGGACCCTCAGAGTCTACTGGGTAATCCAGACATGCAGCCTAGTCAAAGGAACCATAACAAGGTCTATTGCCATGGAGTCCAACAAGATCAGGAAGGTGCTGGCAGAGACAGACTTACTCTGAGCTAAAAGGCAGGCTTGAGCCATCAGGCCTTCCGCTCAAACCGGGGCAGAAGACCTCACCCTCAGCAGAGTCAAGAACAGTCCTTAAGCACCAAAACCATTGAGACGGAGTCAGGATAAGCATGCGTACATTCACTAGTATGCCCAGAGGTAGGAACAAAAACTGCAAGGTACTGAGCCGGGAATGCAACAGCTGGACCTTGTACAGCATCTCCAATAGCTAGTTGTCTAGGAATTGGAACACATACTGGCCCTTACACCTGAAGGTCACTGCCGCCACCACTAAGCATGTGGCACAGACCTGTGGCACAAAGGATAAGCCAAAGTGAAAGACTTTGAACTGGTAGTGTTCCCTTTGGAACTGGAACTGGAACCTGAGGTTGCTAAGGGAAAACCATTGTATGCAGATAGGCATTTTGCATGACCAGGAAGTGCAACTAAACCGCTTGCTGCAACAATGGTGGGAGACCTTGCAGACTGACCATCCAGAACCTTGTGTACTGGATATAGAGGCTAAGGTCCTTGAGGGCTAGAATGAGCCAAAGATCTCCGGTTCGCTTGGAGACCAGAACAAAATCCAGAGTAGAACCCTGTGTTCCTCTGCCTTTTTGTCACCAACTCTGTGGCCTCGTTGCAGAGCAAAATGGGCCCCCCTTCCTTAGCACTGGGACATGGTCCACAGGGTAAGAGGAAGGAACAGGAGGGAACTCTGAAGACTGCTCCAGAAGTTCTAGGGTGTGCCCATTCTGGGCCAACTGCAGAGGTGATGGGTATCCTCTGCTCGAAGTGGAGGGAGAACTAACCCTGGAGCAATGCCTCCTGGCTTGGGGCAGGAGGAAGGGGCCCAGCAAAGGGGCATACTGAAAACATTCTGCAGTCAGAGCTGCCATCACCTCTGCTGGGGATCTTGGAGGGGACACCCTTTATTGAAGGAGAGGAAGGGGAAGGTTAAACTGGCCAAGCCACCCCTGGATCAGGGACTTGAGCCAGCCATGTTAGAGACTTCACAATAAGAAGGTGCAGGCTAAACTCCTTAGCTGAGTATGATAGAGAGAATAGACAGACCTAATGGCTCTGCCCAAAGCCTGAGAGCATTAATGATATCTTAAACATCATGGCTAAAAGGACTGAAGCCCACAAAGGGTGCAGTGGAACTTTCTGCTGGACTTCAGCAGCAGAAGCTCGAAACCCTCAGCCAGGGTAGGACAGATGCCTGTGGCAGCCCAAGCAGTAGTATCTGCCATGTCATAGATTGCTCTAAGGATGTGCCTCTTGACATCTTCTGCATGAAGTACCATAAGAAGCTCTTAGAAACATAGAAACATAGAGTTTGACGGCAGATAAGGACTGCTTGGCTCACCAAGTCTGCCCATTTTCCTACCTAACAGATAAGCTGCAGATCCTAGTTAACCAACAGCTTACTTCCTCCTACCTCCCACTAGGACTGCCTTATTTCTGCCCATGTATTCTTGAATTCAACCACTGTTCTTGACTCCACGACTTCCTCAAGGAGGCTGTTCCATGCATCCACAACCCTCTCCATGAAAAAACATTTCCTCACATTACCTCTGAGCCGTCCCGTCTATCTTCAAATTGTACCCCTTGTTCTTGCACATCTCTTTTCTAGAAAAGTGCTACCTCTTTGGACTTTGATGATTCCCTTGAGGTACTTGAAAGTTTCTATCATGTCCCCTCTCTCTCTCTTTCCTCAAGGGTATACATATTAAGCTCCTTTAGTCTTTCTTTCAGATGTCTTCTGGTGCAGACCCTGCACCATTTTGGTTGCCATCCTCTGGACAGCCTCCACTATGTCTATGTCTTTGCGGAGATGGAGTCCCCAGAACTGCTCTCAGTACTCCAGATGGGGTCTCACCAACTGTCTGTACAGAGGGATAACAACTTCCTGTTTTCCACTATTAATGCCTCTCCCTATGCATCCCAGTATCCCCCCAGCCTTCCTTACTGCCTTCTTACATTGCTTTCCCACCTTCAGGTCATCTGATATAATTACCTCCATGTCCCTTTCCATTTTTACTGTTGTCAGTATCTCACCCCCCATTGTGTACTCTTCCCCTGGGTTTTTGTTTCCCAGGTGCATTACCTTGCACTTCTTTGCATTGAATCTGAGCTGCCATACATTTGACAATTCCTCCAACCTTGCCAAGTCCCTTCTCATCCTTTCCACTCCATCTTGTGTATCAGCCTTGTTGCAGATCTTTGTGCCATCTGCAAAGAGACATACTTTTCCTTCCGGTTCCTCTGTAATGTCACTTATAAAGACATTAAAAAGGACTGGTCCCAGTACTCGAACCCTGCGTACCCCGCTAGTAACCCCTCCTCTTCACTTGGACCCGCTTACTACTACCCTTGCATCCTGTTGTCTAGCCAATTTTTATCCAGGCTACCACCTTGGGACCCACTCCAAGGCTGGCTAACTTATGTATTAATCTTTTGTGTGGGACTGTATCAAATGCCTTGCTAAAATCTAGGTAGGCCATGTCCACAGTCCCTCTCTGGTCAACTACTTTGGTCACCCCGTCAAAGAAATCTATTCGATTCGTTTGACATGACCTTCCCATTTTGAATCCATGCTGCCTTGGGTCCTGTGCCCTTTTGCCTTTGAGAACCTTCAGGAACGGTTCATGCAGCATCCTTACCCTTCTTCCAGTGGGTAATCTGGCATTTGACCATGTGAGATAAATAGTTGGCAAAACTGAGGCCCAGGGTGGAGGAATCAAAGGTCAGCTTGCCCTAAAGGTCTAGCCTCCAAAACTAGCTATCTGAAGGGAGTGGTCTAAGGTGTTTGGGCACCTTAGAGATGTCCATGGCAGCCCTTATTACAAATGAATCCAATTCAGGCTGAGCTGGATAGAAGGAAAACCCCTGCAGTGTCTGACAGAGCTGGCTGACCTGTCTGGAAATAGCTGGGACCAAGCTAGGCCTACACCAGGCCACCCAGAGAAGTACACCTGCCTCAACGTCGGCCCCAACCGATGAAGAGTCGATGAACAGGCCAATGGCATCAGGAAGGCACAGGATGTGGAGGCCTAAGTAGTAACAAGGTCAGGGAGACTCCTGACTGTGTGAATGACAACTTCCCAGCCCCCAAGAATGCTGGTGTACCAACATGATCAAAGGCATGGTGAACACGGACAAAAAAAAATCAATGGCACAAAAGGACACTGCCACTGACCTAGGAGGTGTGCAGGTCCCAAGTCCATCAATGGGCCTTCGCCCACGGAGAATCCACCTCCTGAGGACCTAGGGGAGCCATAGGTCATTGAGGTGGTGCAAGGAATGATGAATGGGAAAGGCACTGCCATTAAAAGAGAAGCCAGTGAAGAGGGCACTAGGTCCAGCTCCATTGAAGGGCTGGTGTTAGAAGGCATGCCCAAGGGTCCAAATACCTCAAGGACCAGGGAAATGATAAGCTGTTAAGGGTAAAAGTTGATGGTCAAAAGGACATTGTTGACCACAGAGGGATTGGCAGAGGGGGAACAGAACCAACCCTGTTGATGGGACAATGTCAGAAGGTGAGCCCAAGGAACCTGGTGCCTGAGGACCTAGGGAAGCCATAGGCCATAGCAGCAGGGCAAGGAGCATCGGGCAGGAACAGCCCCATCATTGGGAAAGGCCCCATCAATGATGAAGACACAATGGAGGGGGCACTGAGCCCAGCTCCATCAACCGGACATCACCCGGAGGCACGTCCAAGGAACTCAACACTGGACAGCCTGGAAAACCCATAGGCCATTGTGGCAGGGCAAGGAGCAATGGGCAGGAAAGGCCCTGCTGATGATGAAGAAGCAACAGAGGAGGCACTGGGCCCAGCTCCATTGACAGGACATCATCCGGAGGTGCATCCAAGGAACGCAACACTGGAGGGCCTAGGGAAGCCATAGGCCTCTACAGTGGGAAAAGGCTCAATGGGCAGGAAGGAGCACTGTCAACAAAGGAAGAAGGTGATGAAGGGGGGCTTGAGGCTTGACTCTGTCAATGGGACATTGCCAGATGGCACGCCACAGGAACCCAGTGCCAGAAAGCCTAGAAAGACCATAGGCCTCTGAGGCGAGGTGAGGTTCAGCGTCCCAGAGGCTGGTGAACCATCTCCAGCCCCAAAGGATGCAATGGAGATCACTATTAGTTTGGGTCTGGAAAAGACATAGACCTGGACAGCCAATGACAATGGTGGCGGGGCAACTGTTGTCGAACACCCGAAGGAGTAAGACCAAGTAACTGGGAAATGGGAGAGCTCCTGGAAGGAACAGAACCATGAATGAAACCCTGACTTTTCTATGACAGTTCCCTGACAACTGGCCCGGGCCTAGATGGCCTGAGAGACCAACCAAGAAGCCGGTGACAGTGGGGGCATGAAGGTCTCTGGTCCTAGTTGTGAACATTTACTCCAAAGGAACCTCTGCCAGGTGCTCCAGATGATGCCACCAGGAAGAGAGGGAAATGACAGGCAGGACCCTCAGGTGAGGATGGAGCAGATAGGTCCAAGGCAACACCACTGTAAGAGCGAGATCTTCGGACGAGGGAAAAATTGCTGCCTGTTTCAGCAGCAACGAAAGAGAGTCACAGATCCTTGACCTAAAACAAAAGAGAAAGGAAAATTTTAATACAAGGAAAATTTTGGAGGTTGACTGTAGCAACAAAGCTGCCACAGAGTCTGTGCGAATAGGTTGACAGCAGGAAAAGAACTGAGGAGGGAGTGAGGCCTCCCATGCATATATAGTGTATATGATGTTGGGGAGTGACATCGACATGGATGGCCCCTAGTAGACTGCTATAGAAAAGCATTCATGGGATCCTAGCACCCGATGGCTAAGTTCCATAAGTGCGACCTGATGAGAGGCATCCGTGAAGCAGATCAGATGGAACTCCAAAACCAGACTCATACCATAAACATTGTGCTTACTTTTAAACTTTGTTTTTTGCAGACCTACAAGCCAGCAACAGCAAGGCTTGCAAGACTAAATAAGTAGTATCTGAACAAAACTACCTGCGTGCAGTTTGCTAGTGGATACAGCAGCATGGCATCACACTTCTCTAACAACACACCCGTGGCATGGACCCAGCATCACTTCCTTTTCCTCTGTAGCAGTTCCTCTGTCAATATGTTCATAATTATAGGATATCTTCTGACGAGGGGCAATGTTCGTATTTAATAAACCAGTTTGCAACTGATTATATTCTTTTTGCAACATGACTCAGAGCGTGCTCTTGAATGTATTTTTATCTCACTTGGAAACATTACTCACTGGCTCCTACTGTCTTGGGTGAAAGATAAAAATACTACGATACGGAGTGACTCACAAGTGGCCAATGTGCAATTTCTTAAACGCAAGGATCATGGATCTTGTAAGGTATATCCCCCTTACATACTGAACCAGCTGTGCCCAAACTCAAACTCGAGGAATCGGGTTGCCCTCATCCTGACCTAAGTCCAGCTTGATAGCTCAAAGTGTGCACGCAACCCTTATCTGTCTCACCAAGATGAAGCCTAATATTTAGCCTTAAAAGGATCACACCTCAGCTAAAAGCAATAGTACCTTAAAATGGATCAGTTAGTCATTGGGGGGGGGGGTGGCTGTACTCCAAAGCATAAAGTTCAAATCAGAATCTTGCTAATACGTAATACCATATACACAGATCATAGTAATTGGGGCTTGTCCCTTCCCCACTCTACTTTACCAAAACTATACCAAACCTAACCATAGTTAACAAGAATGCAATAATACGTGAATACAATGTTCTCAAATTGCGTTCTCAGTAACTTATGAAATTGTATTGCTAACATAAATTCTTTCTTGGTGTCTTAATGTATGTACTGTCTTATAGTTTTTCTCTCATGTTTTGAATTCTTAGTTTGTTCCTGAATACTTTATTGAATGTCAGATCCGTTCATAGATGTGACAGCTGGGGCCCCATATTCAAAAGGATTGTGCCCAGCGCTAACCATTAGCGCCAGTGCTGAGCCCATTTTGTGCACGTTTCCTATATTCATTGCATAGCTCTGCACCTGTCATTATTGTTAGCAGGTGAATGTAAAGCTAATATATGCAGCACAAACAGGGGGCAGTGACACGCATATCAGGCGCAGTGTGATATTCAAAGCTTTAGCACTGCACCAATGAAACAAAGCAGCAGCATAGCACCATGCAAATAATGGCTATAAAAAGCAGATCTAAGCCTGAGGCAAACTCCAGAGATGGGGAGAGGTACTGCAGAACACACACACGCACACATGCATGCACGCACAAACACACACACACACACATACCCGGCAACAAAATGGTACACACTGTGTACCTGATGCAGCAGATCATGAAGGATGAGGGGAGGGCCAATGCCTCCCCAGGTCCCAGCACAGGCTCTGGAGGCAGTATGCTGCAAACAGACAGTGCTGTCCATGAGTCACATACAAAGTCCTCAGTGACACAGCAATTGTTGGCCGGTACAGGTTCAACAGGACCATGCTTAGGCAGCTGTGTGAGCTGCTGCCCGACCAGCTGTGTACAGACACTCAGTGCAACCATTTGATATCCGCAGAGCTCAAAATGATGACTGCAACAAGTTTCTTGGCCACCAGAACCCTGGAGACACCACCAGTATCTCACAATCTGCCACCTTGCACTTGTTGACCCAGTTCCTAGGTGCCATGCTGGGGAGTTCATCATATTCTGCACTGCACCAGTGGAGCAAACAGCAAACCCTGCAGTAATTCTGTCAAGTTGCACACCTAATTATATTATACATGGTGGAACTGGCTGCACCCATGCTACCATCTGGGTACCCACTGCTGATGGATGTGAGGTCTATGCGACTAGGAAGGGGTTCCATTCCATCAGCTGCCAGGTGGTCGTCCTATTCTAGTAAGAGAAACTACAGACATATACCTATACAGAAAAGCAGACACAAAGAAATTGATAAAAGAATTTGAAAAAAAAAAAATTGGGGGGATTGGTTACTTTAAGATATGTCAGTAGAAGTTATGTGACAAATCATTAAAACAACAATAGTAAATACGCATCTAAAAATATTCCCACAATCCAAAAATACAAGAACAGGATAAAACTGAAATGGTTAACTACGGTATTACAGAATTACGACCAATCTGCAGCATTACAGTAGGTAGGGAATTTGAGCAGACTAGGTGGGCCAAGCGGTCCTTATGTGTCGGTAATTTCTGTGTAAATCAATGTAAAACTAAAAGAGTGAGGTGTTCAATTCAGAGGAAAAACAAATGTTACAAATCCTACTTATCCGCAAAAAGGAAGAGTCATGCGCCACATACAAACCTTTTTTTTAAGAAAATGTCGAAGTGAAATCAAAAAGCCAAAGCAAAATATGGAACTTAATGGCGAGGCAAGACAATTTTATTTATACTGCACTCAATCCCTGGGGCTCTGGGCGCCTTACATTAAAAACAGGTAAGGTCAATACAACACACATACACACACACACACACACATTATAAAACAAATGCAAAGCAGCAAGGATATAAAACAATACATAAATCTCAGCATAGTTAAAATAACTTCATGTAATTAGTGCTGGTCAGTCACTTCCGTGGGGAGGCCATACGAACATACAAATCTGCCAGCGAAACAGACCATCTGGTCTATCAGTATGTGCCTAGTGTGCAACTAGCCCCCTAGATTGCAACTGCCCCAACTTCACCAGTGCCGTAGGAAGGCGGTGTCCTGGGCAGGACAATTTTGCACCCCCAGAAAGAGCCAGGGATCTGGGGGTGGTTACATGCTCTGTGGTGAGTTTTGGGGCTTTTCTTGAAGACAAAAACATACTTTTATTATGTGTTCCCTACCCCTGATTTCAAGGAATATTTTGTGGGAGACTCTGGCCGGCTGGCATCACAGTGTGCAACCACAATTTTTGTGGATAAGTGGCTGACCAACAGTGCCATCAACCATCCATCCTATATGCATATTTGAAATATACTGTGAAAGATTGCTACATAGAGCATGGGGGTCTGGAGTCCACAAGGCACCCAGAAGCTTTGAGGGACTTACATGCTCTGTGGTGAGTTTTGAGACTTTTCTTGAAGACAAAATCATACTTTGTTACATCATGTTCCCTACCCTGATTTCAGGAATATATATATATGCCAGCTGTGGTTCCAATTTCATTTAAGTTAATTAAGTTAGCTGATGGTTTATCATCAGCCTAGTAGGAAATAGCAGCACCAGGCAGCGGTAGTAGTGGTACTGGTACACTGAACTTCCCTGGTCGGGTGGGTCCCTCCTGGTTTAGTTTGGGAGGGAGTGAGTCAGTAACTGGACTCCAGTTACTGACTCACTTCCTCCAAAACAAAACCGGATGGGACTCACTTCCTCCCAAACAAAACCAGGTGGGACCCACCCAACCCGGGAAGTACAGTATACCAGTAGAGTACTATCCCTGGGCTGGTGCTGCTTCCCTCTAGGCTGATGATATACAGTCAGAGAAATTAATTACTATAGTCAGGTGACACCATCACCACACTAGTCTGAAGTGACTACTGGACTGGCTGGCTGGCTCTCTCTGGGACTGGGACAGATGGCCAGCCCGCCAGTGGTAGACAATTTGTACAGTTACAGTATTGCTCTATTGTCTGCTCAGCTCCCACGGAGAAGCCTACTTTACCTATTTCTTTAAGAGACAATATTCTTTAATAAGCCCCCCCAGACAGTACCTAGTACAACAATTACATTTGACTTCATCATGATGTGTCCTCATTTTCCCCATATCCCATGACCCCATGAGCACCGTCTGAAAATTATACTTCATGACTGATGGCTGCATGCTATCCTTCCAAGCTGACTGCGCCCCACTCAGCTGGGAAGGATGCAGTCCTGCATCATGTATGCAGTATAATTTGCAGACTGGGTAGTAGGTTACCACATGACATAAGGCACATAATATGGAAAATAATCTGTGAACGAATAAATTCCTTATAAGTCATGACAGGAGGACAGTGGACTAGAACAGGCTTGACTGATACAAAGACACAGATGCTGTAATTTGTTGAGGTAATAAAAATGCTGTTTCCCATGGCAGACATACATTCAAAGACTTTGAAGTTTGAATGTATGCTTATTCATTTAAAGAAGAGACTCAAGGCCAGGGAAAGGCATTTTTTATTACCTCAACAGAGTGGTGTTCTACTGACATGTTTTGTGCTTGTTGTGCCATGGCCCATACCATAACCATACACAACGTTTATTTATTTGCTAATATTTTGTGGCCTAGCTAGCCCCTAGCCCTGGCTAATAGCCTATCACATGACACATCCTGATTCCATCCTGGCTGTCCTACGTTAAAATGAGGGGTAAAGTGGTTGCTGCTTGAGAGCCTTGCTTGCGTTGCACTTGAGTAAGTTTTCTTCCTCAACAATCACATTTTATTTTTGGCACTTTTAACTTGAAATTAATCAACAACATCGGAGGATTCAAACTCAGAGTCTCTCAGATTAGACAAGACCCCAAGTGATCATTCAGCACCACACAGGCTAGCCTTCTTTATGCCTGGCCTTCTTCAGTTTAATTATCACTTTGCGATTACTTCATTCACTTAATTTACGTTGGCATAGTGTATAAATTAAATTATTACTTTCTTTGGCAGTGCTATTTTTGTTCTGAATAGCGAGTAGCATCCTATTTGGGGAAGGGATGTTATTCTGGGGTTTTCTTCATTTTTGCATCCCTGGATTTTTGTTTCTATGTTTTTTGTTGTACAGTGAGTGAAGCCTGCTTAAAACGCATGAGGGACCGTGGCTAATTATGCAATTAGACTGGCTAGACATCTTCGGCGATCTTGCTCTTGTGTACTAGCTTGGCAGTGCTCTGTGGGCATTGTGGTGATTGAGATCATTGCACACCCTGCCACGGGTACCATGAATATAATGATTAATCATTAACTGTGCTTGTAGTCAGTGGCTTTTAATGTGTGTTGATCAGTGTGAAACAGGGATGGGGGGATTGAAATACACAGTAATGATTACTAGGAACACACACGGTGCTTGTGCTGGAAATTGTTGGGGATTTGGTAATTCTTTGTGACCACCAGAGTTGGCAGACAGCGCGGGAGCTTGTTGTGAGGGAGTTGGGGACTGCCCTGGGAGGGACGGAAGCAATTGCAAATTCAACAAATTGGCAACTGGCAAGAAAAGAAGCAAGTTCTGTAGTGAGGCGAGGGCAGGAGCGAAGCTCCAACCAAGTGGGAGCGGACTAACAGAGACAGCAGAGACGGGAGAAGAGAGAGCACAGGCAGTGCTGTCCGAGTCACAGAAGGACAGTAAATACTACTAGTGTATTCTTCTCCAACTCCGGCGATCACCCTCACCGATCATGTTGCTTACAAAAATAAACAGCAGCAGAGAGCAGGCAATGAGGCTGAGGCACTGACTGACTGCAGCCAGGCGGGCGGCCCAGGGCCCCGGACCCAAAGTAATACATTCACAATAGACAGACACACTGTCACATCAACATCGATCATTTTTCTATTCTGATTTCCAAGCTTTATCTGCCTGAGACTTAAGCCTGTCTGCCTCAAGCAACACTGACTAGACAATCCAGAGGACAGAACGATGGAGGGACTCCCTCCTCCCCCCATCAGGCAGTTTTAATACTTGAAAATGTAGCTGCCTTGCCTGCCCTGCTGCAACATACACAGTCACCAGAAATAATAAATAACATTTTTTTGTTTGTTTTTTCAATGTGAGACGACGGGATGGTCGGACGCCCCCCCCGACAGACTCTGCTGTCAGTAGTGTCAGTGAATAATATGATGCTTGCTGTTTTATTTGCTTACACAAATTAATTACCTCCACTTCAAAGATTCCGAGTCTCCCTCCTGACCTCCTCAGTCACTCACTCTAACTCTATATCCTCCTTCTCCTTCCACTCCAAGCTAAACCTCTCTACTCTATCTCTAATTAATGTTCGTGTTTTTTCTTTTTTTCTCCTATCTCTAACTAACCACCACTCTCTCACTACAACCACATGCTCCACAAGTCTGCCTGTACCTTTTATGGTGAGACCGTGGAGGAGCCAAATCCACACCACATGTTTTTTTTCCTTGCAGACAGCGAGGACCATGTGACCCCTCCAATTTGCTAGTCCTGCGTGAATGCGCCCCTGCTGTCAGCATTCATTATTATACACACAAAACAAATTAAGTCTACAGCACACAGCTGTAGTCTGTGCAAATGATTTAAGTGAATCAGTCAGGTTTGAAAACTGCGCCCCTTTGAGGCATGCGCCCGGGGCAGGAGCACCACCCGCCCCACCCTTCCTACGGTTCTTCATGGGAGGTTCATTGTCTGCCTGTAGGTTTCTGTAGAGACCTGCCTGGGGATTGTGACATGGTAGAATATAGGACCCTGTCCCATTTGTTAGGAAGAAAGTGTTAAAATGCAAGGATCTGTATTCTTTCCTTTTCTCTCTCCTCTGTCTGGTTGTGCAACCAAGTTTTCCTGCGAAACCTTCGGGCTTAATCAACCCGAACAATCTCGCAATCCTTTACCTCTCACTGTCTCTCTGTTTTTTCTTGCTGTCTGTTTTTCCTCCCTTGCATATCTAATTCTGGTAATATTAAAATTAATGAGAATCAATGTATGGAAATGCAGCTGATATTGGGATCACTTTTATTTAGAGAATTGTGTTACTGTTGAAATGTATATATTTATAATTTGAGATAACTAAAACGTCAGAGGTAATCCAAGTTCAAATGCCTGAGTCTTTTGCAAAGGTTGGAGGTACCTCAGGAAGTTCACAGTGTTCTAGCAGCTCCAGAAACTGACAAAGAACATGATGCTTGCAGAGGATAGGGGTTGGAAAAGGTATAAAAACAGCTAAAGCTGAGCTGCAAGGTAGATATTTTATTTTGCTACTGTACATAGTTGTTCTGATCAGGTTTATTTTATTTTATGTTACTGCAACTATAAATAAACAGTTTTGTGAATTTTTACAACTGCTCCTGGGTTTTCTCTATGCTTCCTGACCTGAGTCTTGACGACAGATGGTGTGAGAAGTGGGATTTAAACTGTGCACACCCTAAGACAGGAGATTTGTGTGTGAGTACTGGACTTAGTACCAGGGAAGCACACAGGAAGATGTGGATTCTGCAGCAGCAAGTCCAGGATTGGTTACCAGAAGAATGGCAGCCAAACTAGCCACAACAGAAGTCCAGTCTGAGACTGTAAAGCCAGCACAAGTCATGGAAAAAGAACAGGCAATGACAGAACCTAAAAGCCTGATGGACTTTTTGAAATGGTGGGCTATACAACAAAAAGAGACTGAGATGCGGAGAGAAAAAGAAATTCAATGGTTAGAAGCATTGATGAGAGAAGAGCTGTAGCAACAGGAGCAGCAGATGAGAGAAGAGATGCAGTGACAGGAGCAGCGATGGCTGGATGCCTTACAAGGCAGAGGATCCGGCACAGACCCAGATGAGCAACAAAATGCAAGCAACTTAAAGGCCATTAAGATTACTAAGTTGTGCCTCTCAGATGATATTGAAGCATACCTGACAACCTTTGAAAGAGTTGCCACAGCCTACCAGTGGCCAAAGCAGCAATGGACAATCAGACTGGTACCCTACCTGACAGGGAAATCCCAACTTGCTTACAGCATTATGGACACTGCACAGTCAGAAAACTATGACCTGGTGAAAAGTGAAATCCTGAAAAGGTACGACATCTCCAGAGAGACCTACAGGCAGAGATTTCGATCTCTGAGGTACAACTCGGTTGAGAATCCTACAGAAGCCTTCACCTGACTTCGAGAACTCCTGATGAAGTGGATCCAACCACAGAGCAAAACAGTCCCACAGATCATCGACACAATTGCCATGGAGTAATTCATCAACATCTTGCCTACAGATGTGCAGCTGTGGGTAAAGGAACACCGACCAGAGAATGGGAAAAAAGTTGTTTCTTTGGCTGAGGACTACCAAATGGCCAGACAAAAGCCACAGCAGCGAGGTACCAGCCAAGCACCGGTAAGAAACTCTTTTGCCCATCTAAATTATAAGCCTGCTAACAACTCTGGTGGGGGAGTAGCAAATCTGTGCCAAAAGACATTCTCTGCAATAACTGTAATAAGCCAGGCCATTTTGCAAGAAACTGCCGTGATAAAGAGAGTGGCACTGGAGCAGATTTGTCCTTGGCAAATTGGGGTAAGTACCTAACAGATGTGAAGGTGGGGCATAAGACTGTAAAGGGACTCATTGATTTGGGAAGCAGACAGTCCCTCATGCATGTTTAAGTGCTGGGAAAACACTGTGCAAAGGAACCAGGTACTGGTGTCATCTGCATCCATGGGGACACTCAATACTTTGTATACCCTCGAGGAAAGGAGGGACAGGGGGACATGACAGAAACTTTCAAGTACCTCAGGGGAATCAACAAAGTCCAAGAGGGTAGCATCTTTCAGAAAAAGAGGTGTGCAAGAACAAGGGGGCACAATTTGAAGATAGAAGGGGATGGCTCAGAGGTAATGTGAGGAAGTATTTTTTTCACAAAGAGGGTAGTGGATGCATGGAACGGCCTTCCTGAGGAGGTTGTGGCATCAAAAACAGTGGGGGAATTCAAGAATGTGTGGGACAGACATAAGGAAATTCTAGGGGTTGGGGGTAGGAGGAAGCAGGCTGTTGGTAACTAGGATCTGCAGCTTATCCATCAGGTAGGGAAATGGGCAGACTGGGTGAGTCAAGCGGTCCTTATCTGCTGTCAAATTCTATGTGTCTATGTTTCTATCCCACCACCCAAGTGACTCTGACTGTTAAGGATGTGTCGTACCAAATGAAAGTGGGGGTAGTACCAAAGTTGCCTGTACCTGTGATTATTGGAAATGACTTTCCAGGATTTACTGAACTGATCAAAGAGGGAGTAAGTCCTGATGTTTCAGCAGCTGTGATGACAAGAGCTCAGGCAAAGAAAATTTCAGTCAGTGGGGACACTTTTCCTTTCAGTGATTTTGATTCAGACTTGTTTGAGCACAGCTCTAAGATCCAGAAATCCAGGAAAGAAAGACAAAGCCTGAAAAAAATGTGGCAACAAATGACTGATGGACATGAGGGGTTAAAATATGAAAATGCGGAAACTAAACTGATAACTGATTGTGATTTTCTTTTAGAGCAAGCTAACGATGTGTCTCTTCAGGGTTATTTCAAGCAGCTAGGGGTAAAACCAAAACAGGGTGGACCAATGTTCAAAAAAAGTAATGGACTACTGTACAGAGTTTGGGTTAAACCTCAGACACAGGAACAGACAGAACAGTTGGGTATATCACAGAAGTATAGAACAGAATTGTTACAGACAGCACATGATAATCCTATGGCTGGTCACTCAGGGAGGGTTCGCACCCTTGCCAGATTGCTGTATAGATTTTACTGGCCAGGAAATCATGAAGATGTTGCTACCTATTGTAATTCCTGTGCTGAGTGTCAAAAAGTAGCCCCAGTTACTAGAAAAGACAAGGTGCCCCTGGTACCCCTACCGTTAATAGATGTGCCTTTTGAGAGAATTGCAATGGTTGTGGTTGATTCTTTAGACAAAAGTAAAAAGGGGTAATAGATTTATCCTGGTTGTATGTGACTATGATACTCGATACCCAGAAGCAGTTCCAATGCATACTGTTACAGCCCCAAACGTTGCAGCAGAGCTAGCCAACATTTTCAGCAGAGTGGGCATACCTAAAGAAATGATTACTGATCAGGGAAGTAATTGTGGTGTTGCACTGCCTAAGAAGCTGTACAGACTGTTAGGAATCACTGCCATAAGAACCTCCCCTTATCGCCCTCAGACAGACGGTCTTGTTGGGCATTTTAACCAAACCCTGAAATGCATGTTAAAAAGGTTTGTAAAAGGGGAAGGGGAAAGACTGGGACCATTACTTACCTTAACTACTTTTTGCTTACAGAGAAATGCTACAGGCATCAACAGGGTTTTCACCATTTGAAATGCTGTATGGTAGGCAGCCAAGAGGGCCACTAGATGTGATAAAAGAAACATGGGAAGATAACCCCACTCAGAAACAATCTATATCTTCTTATATGTGTGCCCTAAGAAAGAAGCTGGCAAAATATGTTGAAATTGCCCATAGTAATCAGGAAGAGGCCCCAAACCAGCAGAAGGTATATTATGACCATGGGGTAAAAGAGAAAGTTTTCGAGCCAGGTGAAAAGGTTTTGCTATTGTTACCCACAACAGAAAATAAGTTGTTAATGAAGTGGCAAGGGCCTTATAAAGTTCTTAGACGTACTGGCACTGTTAACTATGAGATTGAGACCTCTGACAAGAAAAATCCTACTAAGATATACCATGCTAACCTCCTCAAGAAATGGGTTGAAAAAATGCCAAAAGCTGCTTTGCTAGTTTTACCAGAAACTGATAAAGAAGATATTGATGTAGCTTATGATAGACTGGAACAAACTGTAAATGTTGATGCTGTAAAGGTGAATGTTTCCTTAACCTCAGAACAAACTGCAGACATTCGTAATGTGCCAAAGATCTTTAGCAGTACTTTTACCACGGTACCAGGCCGAGCAAAAGGGGGTTGAGCACGTAATAGTGACAAAGAATGCTTGTCCTATTAGGCAAAAGTCATACAGGTTGCCAGAGTGGTTAAAAGCTGATGTGGTTAAGGAAATACAAAAAATGAAGGAATTGGGTATCATTGAGGAGTCGAGGAGTGCTTGGTCATCTCCCATGGTAGTTGTAAACAAAAAAGAAGGGGTGTTAGAATCTGCCTTGATTTCAGGAAACTTAATCAAGTGTCAGAATTTGACAATTACCCTGTGCCCAGAATAGATGAGTTGGTGGACAGGCTGGGGAGTGCAAAGTATATCAGTACCCTTGATCTCACCAAGGGTTACTGGCAAATACCTTTAGTGAAAGAATACAGAGAAAAAACTGCATTTGCCACCCCTGTAGGATTCTATCAGTTCACCACCATGCCCTTTGGTTTACATGGTGCGCCAGCTACATTCCAGCGGTACATGGATGTAATTTTATCCCTCACACTGGTTATTGTGCTGCGTACCTGGATGATGTCGTGGTGTACAGTCCAGACCGGAAAAGTCATGTGGAACACCTACGAGCAATTATCCAAGTTATCAAAAATGCAGGTCTGACAATTAATCCTACCAAATGTGCACTGGGCATGCAGGAAACTAGATATTTGGGCTATGTGTTGGGAAATGGAGAAGACAAACCAGAGATTTCTAAAATACAAGCTGTAGCTAACAACCCTGTACCTAAAACAAAGAAACATGTCAGGTCATTTTTAGGGCTGGCTGTTTATTAATGAAGATTTGTTCCTAACTTTGCTGAGTTAGCTGCTCTTCTCACTGAACTCACAAAGAAACGGTTCCCAAATAATGTGAAATGGACCCCAGAGTGTGATGAAGCTTTTCAAGCCATAAAGGCTGCATTATGTTCAGCGCCTGTTTTAAGAAGCCCAGACTTTGAGAAACCATTTCTGTTACAGACACATGCATCTGAGGAAGGCCTAGGTGCTGTCCTAAGTCAAATTGTAACATGGGTATTAACGCAAGCGAAAACCGAGCACAGCGATCCGCTGAAATACAGCAGCTGATCAATTTGCAGCGGTTATTAATCCCACAGTAATGCCCACTGATGCTATCCCTGCAAAGGCCACCAAACATCCATATCGCAGACAATAATGCCCGCAGTTGTAGTACCGAGAGTAGCCAGTTTGGCAATGCGGTATGTTATTGCAAGAACTGTGATAACCCACCCACCCCATGGACAGTGTGTTGTCAACGCAGATAGCGGGATGAATGCACCGAAAGAAAGAAAGAAATCAGATCAAGTAGGCAGTTGTTATATCTCACACAGTCTTCAGATCTGCTGATTAGTAGAAGAGCAGCAGAGAGGGAACAGGAGCAGGTAACGCACAATACCGGATTGCATACATCGCTGAAATATACAAATTAGATCAGACCATATCTAAGAAGAAGAAACAGACATGCATCAAAGCAGATAAGCAAGTCAAATTAAACAGTTTTGTACGTGTAGTTATTTTAAAAAAATATACCGTCACAGTAATGACAATGTTTGCTTTCAATCACAGACCTGTTAATGTGTAGGTAGAAAAATACCACAGTATAACTAAATATGGTTGTGACAAAATGAAAAATACTTGAGCCCAGATATTCATTCACATATCTGGACTGACTAGTACGGTATGGGCTGCACGTCGAGGCTCATCTCTGAACCAATGGGCATGCAGCCATACCAGCTTTATCGGCCGGGTGGCGGTGGCAGGTGGGTGGGGTGCTGCCGCCCGCCGGCTGACGGGGAGCAGTGAGGGTCGTGCGGCGGGTGGGTGGGGAGTCCACCAGATCACCAGCGATTTTGACTTGGGTGGGTGAGGATGCCGCCCGCGATCAGGCTCCATGCGGTCCACTGGACCACCAGGGATATTGGACTTCGGGAGGTACTGATGCCCACGATTGGGCTAATGGGGATACAGTTACCCTTGATCCGGGCTACTCGTTGATACAGTTATGCCCGCGATCGGGCTACTGGGTACAGTTGCCCACGATTGGGCTACTCGGGGGGGGATACAGTTATGCCCGCGATTGGGCTAATAATCGCGGTACACTGGACCACCAGGGGTAGGAGACATTCATTGTCCCTTATGGGATGTCCTGCAATAGGGCTGCAGGGGACGGCTGCTGCCTGGCAGGGCACCAGGCGCAAGTCATCTGGGGATCGGCGCACCTGCATGCTAATGGCATGCAAATGGGGCCGTAATCAGATGCAAATTGCCCCCCGTGCTCCTTGCATAAATTATGGCCCCATTTGCATGTCACCCTTTGAATATCGCAGGTGCTGTGCATGGTGCAATGGAACTTGCGCCACCGCATCTCAATGCTCACTCTGACCATTCGTGCTGGCGCGGATGCCATGCATGCACAGTGGTGGTAGCCAGGGGGCGATATTCAAAGCAGTTCTGCCATAGCGCAACTCCATTGAATATCACCCAGGCCACACCCCTGCGCAACTATTTTGAGCGGCACACAGGCTTGCGCCACAAACTGGCGCAGTTTGAATGTCTGGGCCCTGATATTTTGTATCCCAACTCATGTGTTGTGAAAGAATAGACCTATGCATATGTATAATATATTACATGTAATAATGGCACAGAAATAATATCCACATTGCCCATGTTACAAGAGCATTAATCCCCTCCAGAGTGGGGCTCTACTACGGGATTAATGTCTGGTTGGTGGTTGGAAGCACTCGGTCTGCAGCCTCGTGCACCAACCCCCCAACCAGGCATTAAACCCTACATAGAAACATAGAAACATAGAATTTGACGGTAGAGGACTGCTTGGCCCACCCAGTCTGCCCATTTCACTACCCAATGGATAAGCTGCAGATCCTAGTTAACCAGCAGCCTACTTCTTCCTACCCCCAACCCCTAGAATTGCCTTATGACTGTCCCATGCATGCTTGAATTCCACCACTGTTTTTGACTCCACAACCTCCTCCGGAAGGCTGTTCTATGCATCCACAACCCTCTCTGTGAAAAAATACTTCCTTAAATTACCTCTGAGCCACCCTCCCTCTATCTTCAAATTGTGCCCCCTTGTTTTTGCACACCTCTTTTTTTGAAAGATGCTACCCTCTTGGACTTTGTTGATTCCCTTGAGGTACTTGAAAGTTTCTATCATGTCCCCCCTCTCCCTCCTTTCCTTGAGGCTACACATATTAAGCTCCTTAAGTCTCTCTTCATATGTCTTCTGGTGCAGACCCTGCACCATTTTAGTTGCCCTCCTCTGGACAGCTTCCATCCTGTCTATGTCTTTGCGGAGATTGGGTCTCCAGAACTGCATGCAGTACTCCAGATGGGGTCTCACTAACTGTCTGTACAGAGGGATAATAACTTCCTGTTTTCTACTGGTGATGCCTCCTATGCATCCCAGTATCCCCAGCCTCCTTGCTGCCCTCTCACATTGCTTGCCCACCTTTAGGTCATCTGATATGACTACCCCAGGTCCCTTTCCATTTTGTTTTTTAGCATCTCACGCCCATTGTGTACTCTTCCCTGGGTTTTGTTTCCCAGGTGCATTACCTTGCACTTCTTAGCATTGAATCTAAGCTGCCATACATTTGACCATTCCTCTAACCTTGCCAAGTCCCTTCTCATCCTTTCCACCCCACCTTGTGCATCAACTCTGTTGCAGATCTTTGTGTCATCTGCAAGAGACATACTTTTCCTTCCAGTCCCTCTGCAATGTCGCTATAAAGACATTGAAGAGGACTGTCCTAATACTAAACTCCTTGCGTACCCCACCAGTAACCCCCTTTCTCAGAGTGGACTCCATTTATTATTACTCTCTGTGTCCTATTCTCCAGCCAATTCTTTACCCAGGCTGTCATCTTGGGACCCAGTCCCAGGCTGGCTAACTTGTATATTAATCTTTTGTGTGGGACTGTGTCAAATGCCTTGCTAAAGTCTAGGTAGGCCATGTCCACAGCCCCGCCCTGATCTAGTAGAGCCCTCTTCTGTTGGGAATTAAGGCTTACATATAGATGGGAAAGAACATCCTATTTTGCATATAAGTAGGAAACTGCATGACAGAGCGAAAAAAAGGTACTCCACTATCGAAAAGGAGTGTTTAGCAGCAAAGTGGTCCATGGAGTCCCTCAAATTTTATTTGCTAGGAACTTATTTTATTCTTGTAACTGATCACAGTCCTCTTTGTTGGCTTAACCAGATGAAAGATAAAAATTCCAGAATCACACGGTGGTACCTGGCACTGCAGCCATTTAAATTCTCTGTGATTCACAAATCTGGTAAAGAGAATCGCAATGCTGATTTATGTCAAGATATGGATCAGGAATTGGGGGGTTCTGATGGTTGAAAAAAATGTATGGTTGGAACTGTAATTTTTTACTGCACTGTTAAAAAAATGGATGCAAATGTGCTTAAATTCTTGAAAGTAGAAAATGTTAGTAGAAAGTAGAAGGTTTCGGAAACCTGTTTAATAAAACAGGTTCCCTCTTAAAGGGAGGGGGGCTATATGTGACAGGGTAGAATATAGGACCCTGCTCCATTTGTTAGGGAGAAAGTGTTAAAATGCAAGGATCTGTATTCTTTCCTTTTTTCTCTCTCCTCTGTCTGGTTGCGCAACCTAGTTTTCCTGTGAGACCTTCTGACTTCATCAACCTGAACAGTCTCGCAATCCTTTGCCTCTCACTGTCTCTCTGTTTTCTCTTGCTGTCTGTTTTTCCTCACTTGCATATCTAGTTCTGCTAATATAAAATAAATGGGAATCAATGTATGGAAATGTACCTGATATTGGGATCACTTTTATTTAGAGACTTGTGTTACTGTTGAAATGTATATATTTATAATTTAAGATAACTAAAAAGTCAGAGGTTATCCGAGTTCAAATGCCTGAGCCTTTTGCAAAGGCTGGAGGTAACTCAAGAAGTTCACAATGTTCTAGCAGCTCCAGAAACTGACAAAGAACAGGATGCTTGCAGAGGATAGAGGTTGGAAAAGATATAAAAACAGCCAAAGCTGAACTGCAAGGTTGAGATTTTATTTTGCTACTGTACATAGTTATTCTGATCAGGTTTATTTTATTTTATGTTACTGCAACTATAAATAAACAGTTTTGTGGAATTTTACAACTGCTTGTGGGATTTCTCTGTGCTCCCTGACCTGTGCCTCGATGACAGGGATAAGATGACCAAGGTTTGGGGTCACAGGTTATCATAGGTTGAAATAGGAGACTAGAAGCTACTGTTGCTCTTTCATATTCCCACGGACACTTTGTGTAAGACGGAGGAGTCAAGGTAGTTGCAGGCAAGGCCACGCGTGGCTCTGCAATGGTCCCTTTCTGTAGGCAAAATTACAGCATATTACAGCATGTCAGGTGGGCCTGATGTCAAACAAAGAGGTACCCAAGGGCAGACAAGGAGTCTGAGGTGGTACATGTGTTTTATTCTTTTCTGAGGGAAAACCTACCAAGGAGGAGGTGGGTGGAAAATGGATTGGAACCTGTGTTGGGGAAACACCAAAAGAGTGTCTACCCTCAGGTGTCTGTATCAGTAGAAAGTGAAATGAATGAATTGAGACATATTGGGTTTATGTAGAGGGGTTGAACTTAGTACTTGGCCCCTGCTTAAAACTGACATGTCTGGTGGGGTTGGAGCAGGTAATTATTCACCCCAGAGAAATTGTTTCTATGGTACTGGACTTTACAGCCATCCAGATTATTGATTAAGAAATATGACGTACTTTCCCAATAAGGAGATGGGAAGGTAGCGTTAGTGTCTGTTGAGAAATGAGTTAATGCCTCAGGGTAAAGAATGATGATGTCCACTATGTTTATGATAGTATGTTTATCCTTAATAGGGACCCTGAGACAGAGCTTCTGAAGATAGATGGGTGGAAACTCCATCCCTTCCTTGGACAGGAAGGTGGTAAGCAGTCTGCAATAACTGCTTCCCTCTTAAGGTGAGGGATATGTGACAGGGAGCTCCTGCCACTCTTGAGGACTGACCTTTTTTTAAATCTGTTGCAACAGTTCTTCTATTTCTTAACCTAATCTATTCTTTACAATTTCTAGTCCATAAGGTTGGCCACCTATGGGCATCCCCTTCCCTTTGTTGACTATGCTGTAGTGTCCTCTTTAATTTTCCTTTGCCCTCTCAGGTCCTCATACAGGGAGGTTATTGTTGTGATCTTCGAGCTGATATAAAACAACAGACTGTGTTTCTTATTGTTAGATTTAGTATGCAATGGCACTATGTCATAAAATACTTTAATGTATATACCATATGTGTATAAAACCTGTAAATGTTGAAAATACCATGGCACTACATGTTTTTGATAAAGTTAAAAAATACTAGGTGACTGTATTATAGAAATTAAGTTGGTTATGCTATTTAAAATGCATGTAAATTGCTGAAAACTGAACAAGTCTGAAATGTCATGGTGATTTGCATATATCCCATAATGCTTTGTATTTTGGAAGTATGAGTGATGTTGTGTTTCTTTGAAACTTAGCTTATTGTCAATGCCCTTTGGGGTATTGTTTCAGTGCTTCTGCACTGAGGCGCTTTGTCTTTAGCTTGTTTTGTGCCTTTTATATGAGTCACCACCACCCAAGCAAACAAGGCCTGCATAGGGGAAGCTAAATCTCAACAGATAAGTTAGATCAGAGAGTCAGTAGGTGCTGGCTAAGTGTAGAAGAAAGACTTGCATAGTCTGTTGCTACAAACTGATGTACTAAAGAAGGGATATGCCATTGCTGAAGGTTATCTCTTGCATTTTGAATAAACATCACACAGAGATTGTGTGCCGAACTTGAAGTTTGGTGTCTGGTTCATCTGTTAACCCACAACCCCTTCACAGACCACTAGACTAATAGGGAAATATATTTTTTTTATGTGGGGTGGTGATGGGACATTGGGGAAGAGACCACTAGATTACCAGTGAAATATATTTTTTTAATATTGGGATGGCGATCAGAGAATGGAGTAGGAGTAAGGTACCTATTTTTTACACAACGGGACCACGGTAGAAGAATGGGGCAGGGGAGCAGGACCATTACACTACCAGGGAATTATTTTTTACACAATGGGATGGCGATCGGAGAATGGGGAAGGGACCACTAGACTACCAGGTGTAACCCCCTTGTTACCCGGGGTTACTAGAATCCTAGTAAGACCTAGTGGTAGGCAGAGAAGACAGCTTGTGAAACTCCAGTTAAATGGATTTCACACTGTCTCACTCTGTTCTCAGTCTCAGCTGAGACTGAGGGATGACATCACCATAGAACTATCGCAGCTGCATGAGCCACAATGGAATCTGCAGCATGGAGTTGGAGTAGAATGTTGGGAGGTTTGAACAGTAGTCTGTAGGTCAGTTGGAGTTTGGAGCTTGCTGAGACAGGAGCACAGCAGCTCTGTGTTAGGCTCTTGGAGCCTCAGCCCTGACATAGGGCTACATTTAGAAAAAAGGTGTGTGTTTCCACCTAAAAGAGAGACACAGAAGCAGTTTTAAAGTGGTGGAGACCGCTGATTCGGGTATCAGTGCCCCATCCCTGAGGGGATGGGGCAGGAAAGTTTAGCCTGCATATTCCAGGGCAAACCCCTGGCTTCTGCTAGTGGAGAAGCTGCCTTAATTTGTCCAAGAGTTGTGGGAAACAAGAAGAGTTCATGATTTGCCTGTGGGGCACCTGCAACCAGAGGGTGAGTTTCTGCTCTTTCTAAAGGGTCCATGTTTTCACCCTTGGACTTGTGTGATAGTGGGGATTGGACTAGTGATGTAGTGGGAGGCCTAGAGTAATAGACTTAGCCAAAAGTAAAAGTATGTTCAAGTCCGGCACATAGTGGAAGTCAAGACATGTAGAGGAGATGTGACATACGTCTTCCCAGTAATCTACATTGCCAAGCTTTTGGTAAAGAGTTGTTTAGTATCCAGAGAAATGGGCAGGTATGGATTGTGGGAGCTGGAGGTGGGAGACCCCCCATCTTTAGTAACCAGGTCCACCTCTACGGATTTGCTATGTGAATTTCTACTTTGCCTCATGCACTTGTCCAGTGATGAGGGAAGTACCCAGACGTGGGATTGGAAGGAAAACTCCCTCTAGGAATCGAAGGCTCTATGGTGGTTTGGGGAGCCACCAACAGGAATACTGGTTCATTTCCCAAAACGGACCGTGGATCAAGTGGCCGGAGGGGGAGCCGGGCCAGTGGGGAAAACCCAAGTAGTGTACAAGTCGGGCTGTGTACCCAAAGCTGCATGCAAGTCCGGGCTGTGTGCCTGGTGGGTTCAGAGCCTGAGGGCTGGAAATGTGAAGAAGTGTTCCGTTGTCTCTAATCTGCATTACCAGGAATGTAGCCCTGTGGGGGTCTGTCTATGCTTTGTTTGTTCAGCTTGGATGTGAATAAAAGCCACACTGTAGAATCCCATTCCTGGTTCTGGACATTACAGTTATTGCTTCCTGTGTTTGGATTTACTTGGGTGTCCCTGTGCAGAGTAGCCAAACCTAGGCCCCCTGTGCCGAGTAACCTCATCCTCCCCGAACCGAGTCCCCACCAGGTACTGCTGTCAGCTTCAACAGCATGCCACCTGTCATTTTGCAAAAAGGCAGGGGTCTGGGGATTACAAAATTGGAGGCACTGCTTTGGATTTAATTCTGGGAGGTAGGTGTTTGGGCAAGGGGCTAGCATTTTGGCTATCTGGCAGTGGGTAGCCTAAAAGCTGAAGCAATTTAATTAGTGTGTCACTGTGTGATGTGGATCTTATGCTGCTGTTTAAAATGCCAACAGTTTACCAAGGAGCAGTAAAGCATAAAGAGTGTGCCCTTGTCCTGCATCAATTGTTTACAGTGTTTTGCCTGCTTTTAAAATGAACTGTGGTAAAGAAAAGTATGCAAGACTAGGGGTAGCAACAGGAAAATTGTGCCCTGCACATTGGAAATGCTTTTAAAATGAACTGTGGTAAAGAAAAGTGTGGAAGACAAGGGGTAGCAACAGGAAAATTGTGCCCTTGACGTTGGAAATGCTTTTGAATGAACTGAGAGACTTGCAGGTGTGAATGGCTATGTTAAATGGCTGAAATGGGCTCCCGCCGTGGAGTCAGCTGAGAAAAAAAAAAAGCATTCTGCAGTTTAAATTTGCCTGCTCGACGATCGCAGTGAGGAGAAGAGCACTTGCGAGGAAGAAGAGGCTCATTTGCATGGCATCGTGTGATTGGTGAGGCTGCAATTGGTCCCGCCCCCAGCCAGCTCTACAGTGACTGCCCCAGCATTCGAGAGGGAGTGTGAGTGGAGTGCGTGTACTGGCTAGTGGAGGAGCATCACGGAGTTTTAAAAACGCTGTAAACTTTCTAAAAATAGACTTGTTTGTTTAAAATCGGGCTCAACCGGCGATTCGATTATCTGAATAGCAAGTGTGGTGGTCGAGGAGACGATCGGCAGGACTGCCCACCCGTTTCTGTTCTGAGGCCTCCAAGACTGGCTGCAGGCTGTTTTTTCCACATCGCAGCAAACTGCTACTGATAACAGTAAGTACTAAGAGTGAAATTGCTCAAACAGTGATTTTCTGCCAAATGCCATTTAAATGTGTGTGTAGCAGTGCAGTCGCTTTGCAAGCAATGACTGTGGCAAGTCCTACCAGCAAGTGCAAGTCTGTTAAGCCATTGGCTGTGTGCATAGTAATGAGTTCAGCCTCAGTTTAAAGTTTAAAGCCAGAGAGAGACTGTGAGTTGTAGCCAAATGTGTAGCACTAGTTTTACAGGCAATCCTGTGCTTAAAAACCTGAAGCTTTAAGGGACTGTGAGTTAAAGAAATGTTTCCAGCATGTGAAAAGTCCGTGGAAAATCATGTTAATTTGTTTAGAACCAGAACAGTGCAAGTCTGTGCAGTTTGAGCAAAAGTTATCAGTAGTGTGTGTAAATCGGATGCGCAGTGGCTTGTGAATTTCTAGTGTTGATGCACAAGGTGCTGCCGCCGCCATTACAGGGTGGGGTAGTAGTAAACACAGCAGCAGAGGTTCTATTTTAAAAGTAAAGAGAGTGTTCAGTAAAGTGACTTTTCAGTTACAGTGAACTTTTGTTTATTTTCCCTGCAGTTATGGCCTCAGGACCGTCTCGCTACCCGGATCATGCCCGGGCTGCAGTAACAGCAGCAGTAAATAGACTGAGGGACATTGAAAAGTGATGCTATGGAGGACAGCTGCCTCCTCATGTGGCGATTTCTGGTTATCCAGTGCATGTGTGTCAAATATGCTTAAACGCTGGAAGGGACGTCTTCATGATACCTCACTGTGCTGGATGCCTAGAAAAATATGGCTTGTATAAAGTGCCTCAGATTCGTTTGGCTCCCACATGGACAAAGGTTCAGGAATCTGCAGTTGGCAGCAACAGCACCAGGCGGAGCCTGTGGAAGAAGGCCCCTCGGGGGAGTGTGGCACAAAGCTAGAGGGTGCAGAGATAGAGACAGAACCAGAAGTTGAAGTTTCAGATGCTGGATCCCAGAAGGAAAGTTCGATAAAGCATCAGTAGACCCCTGGAGGGGGAGCCTAGCCCAAGTCTCATAGGAGAAGATGAGATGCGGGAGGCCTTTGAATGGGAGGTGTCGACCTCCGCGCCTAGTGATGAGTGGATGGTCTCAGGAGTGAGGACGACTGCTCACTCCTGGGCTCAGATCCTTAGTGAGGAAGAAGATGAGGGGGAACCTATGTGGCCTTGTGAAAAAGGAACAGGTACACAGCCTCAAGCTCTTGCCTCGGAGGAATGCATGGAAGAGAGTGGTGATGCCACTGCCCTGGCTATGCAAGAAGAAGAAGTCAGGGATCCGTTTTTAATTTCGTTAAGGATGCGTAACTGGCAGAACCAGGACTGGCCACCCCCAAGCCAGGCCAGCAGTCTCAGTTTGACCAAAGTTAGTAAAGAGGAAAGACTGGTTCGTAGGAAGGCGAATGAGGTCTATGGTATGACCTTTCCTACCTTTCCTCAGAAAGTCTGGAAGGAGATTGAGAACAGCAGGAAATCCTGGATCTGTGCCGAAAGCAATGAAAGGTGTGCATCCTGGGGCAAACAAGCATGTAAGGAACAGACTGTTTCATGAGAAATATACCCAGTGGAAGAGAGGCAGGACACTGTTTATGGACAGAGTGCGAATAGTGGATGGAGAGGGACGTGAAATCTCCCACTGTGTGAATTATGTGCGCCCAGACGGGGTAATAATTCAAGCTTCTGACCCCCGGTACTACTGGCCTCAGTGCAAGGACCTCCCAACAAATGTGCCCGTGCCTACTAAATGGAAAGCTGAGCAGTGGTAGTCACTACTGCCACACCAGCCTGTGAAGTGCCTTATTGATCCGCCAGTGTGGACATCCAGGACCCAGTGCCCTACGCTCATTAGTTCTACAGTGTACTGGCCTTCCAGAACCTCTTCGACTGACCCACCAGATGACTTCAGATCCAGAGAGACACAGCCCAGCTGCACCCCTGCTTCATCGCCTGGTAATCGGATGACGTTGGACCAGCTGTTTTCTTTTGTTCCTGTTCTAAGGTTCCATCTCCAGAGATGACATCAGCCCAGCAGTTCCCAGATGTGCCTCCCAGTTCCCGGAAGATGTCCTCCCAGCTGTATCGGAAGACATGCTGCCAGGGAGAGTCTTCGCCGAGGTGAGGTCGTTCAGAATTTTCGACTACAAGGGCTGGTAAGTCCAAACTTTTCTATCTTTTATGACATTGCAGTACACACCCCTACACTAGCAGACTCCAAATGTGTGAACTGTCCTCAAAGACTCTCCCCTTTGGGACTTTGGCCTGCTAGAACTGTGCTTCACCGGGCTCCTGCCCAGGAGAGGCTCTTTATTGGACTAGCCTTCGGGCACTGTGGTCACTAGTTGGGACTTTTAAGGCACTCCATCCCCCCAAATGTGTATTGTACATAATGTCATTGTTTTCTACTGTTTTCTAGTGTATATACTGTTTTTCTACCTTTTCTAAAAAATCTTTTTGGGATTCTTCAGTGTTTTGATGGTAGGGGTTTAGGTAGACTGTGTATGTAGATTAGGAGTGTGTGTTGTCTTTCTTTTTCTTGCAGGTGGTCCTGAAGAAGATAGAAGAGAAGACAAGAAGAGGAGGAGGAGGAGCTCATCGGAGTTCCGCACTAGTACTTTAGTGTGTAGTAATTTAAAGTACTGTGGTGTTGTTATTGTTGTTGTAACTGTATTAACCCTTTTCCTTCCACAGGTGTGGTTGTGGGGGTAGGGAGGAGGCAGTAAAGTGATATAATAATGTGGTATTAGTTTCTTGGTGTGTGGTTGCAGGTTGCCCAAGGTCGGGGAGGTCCCCGGGTTGTTTTTATTTTGGGGTGTTAAGTTAGAGGCAGACAGATTTTCCCTAGAGGGTTGGGGGGATAGACAGGCTGTGGTCCTGAATGGCCATAGGGACTGCAGTGCTGAGCTATTAGGGCTATGCTCTGGATAGTTCTACCAGAGCCACTAGGCATCCATAGTAAGTGGGTAGAGTAGAGGCTGATATGTCAGCTAAAGGCCTCTAGGCCCTTAGTGTTGCCTGCCTGTGCCCCACATGGTAGGAGGAGGCCTGATCACCCCCCTCCACAGGTAGCACATAGGGTGGGATGGCCTAAAGCCGGGTAAACAATGACTGCGGACAGTCATTTTCCTGGTCAAGGGCGAGTGTAACCTCCTTGTTACCCAGGGTTACTAGAATCCCAGTAAGACCTAGTGGTAGGCAGGGAAGGCAGCTTGTGAAACTCCAGTTAAATGGATTTCACACTGTTTCACTCTGTTCTCAGTTTCAGCTGAGACTGAGGGATGACATCACCAGAGAACTATCTGCAGCTGCATGAGCCACAATGGAATCTGCAGCAGAGAGTTGGAGTAGAATGTTGGGAGGTTTGAAACAGTAGTCTGTAGGTCAGTTGGAGTTTGGAGCTTGCTGAGACAGGGAGCACAGAGTTTCTGTGTTGGGCTCTTAGCCTCAGCCCTGACATAGGGCTACATTTAGAAAAGGTGTGTGTTTCCACCTAAAAGAGAGACACAGAAGCAGTTTTAAAGTGGTGGAGACCACTGATTTGGGTCTCAGTGCCCCATCACTGAGGGGATGGGGCAGGAAAGTTTAGCCTGCATATTCCGGGGCAACCCCCTGGCTTCTGCTAGTGGAGAAGCTGCCTTAATTTGTCCAAGAGTTATGGGAAACAAGAAGAGTTCGTGATTCGCCTGTGGGGCACCTGCAACTGGAGGGTGAGTTTCTGCTCTTTCTAAAGGGTCCATGTTTTCACCCTGGGACTTGTGTGGTAGTGGGAAATGGACTAGTGAAGTAGTGGGAGGCCTAGAGTAATAGACTTAGCCAAAAGTAAAAGTATGTTCAAGTCTAGCACATAGTAGAATTCAAGACATGTAGAGAAGATGTGACATACGTCTACCCAGTAATCTACATTGCCAAGCTTTCAGTAAAGAGTTGTTTAGTATCCAGAGAAATGGCCGGGTATGGATTTTGGGAGCTGGAGGTGGGAGACCCCATCTTTAGTAACCAGGTCCACCTCACGGATTTGCTCTGTGGATTTCTACTTGCCTCATGCACTTGGCCAGTGATGAGGGAAGTACCAGACGGGATAGGAAGGAAAATTCTCTAGGAGTCGAAGGTCTAAGGTGGTTTGGGGAGCCACCAACAGGAACACTGGTTCATTTCCCGAAATGGACCGCGGATCAAGGCCGGGCGGGGAGCCGGGCCAGTGGGGAAAACCCAAGTAGTGTACAAGTCGGGCTGTGTACCCAAAGCTGTGTGCAAGTCTGGGCTGTGTGCCTGGTGGGTTCAGAGCCTGAGGGCTGGAAATGTGAAGAAGCGTTTTGTTGTCTCTAATCTGCATTACCAGGAATGTAGCCCCGTGGGGGTCCATCTATGCTTTGTTTGTTCAGCTTGGATGTGAATAAAAGCCACACTGTAGAATCCCATTCCTGGTTCTGGACATTACAGTTAGGGTTGTCAGAACTAGTTCGTCAAAGATTTGAACCCTCCTCGAACCCTGGTGTTCGAGTTTTAACTTAGAACTCGAACACTAAAAGGTTCGCAAAAGGGTTCGAATCTGAGTCCCAGCATGTGTGTGGAGAGGAGGGTGGAGGAGGCATGTCCCAGCAGGCAGCCCCGAAGGGGGGGTGTAGGGGTATGTGTGGGGACTGGAGGAGGCATGTTCCAGCAGCAGCAGGCAAGTGGTAGCCCCGATGTGGTGGGGGGGCGTGCAGCAGCAGCAGCAGCAGTGTTGTTGGGGTTGAACTTGCCATTGCCAGCCTTGCCAGATCCACCACGAGTTGTCTCAGTTTGCACTTGCGTAATGTACTTACATACATACGCAAGTGAAGTCATCTCTCTCACCACCTGACCAATACTATGTGGTCAGGATGGGGTCGAGCAGCTGCGCAGCCTGGATCTGTGGGGGTATTTAGGTGATGCAAGCCGAGACAGAGCGCCATTTGCTGAGGATTTTAGGAGGCAGCAGCAGCAGCCTATTTAACTGTAGCGGCATCGCTACTATACTACCGCAGCCAGGCATTCCTTGCCTGATACTATACTTATAGGCCAGGCCCAGGTCGGTGTGGTCGTGAATCGACTGCAGCACTTGCTAGTTGCTGCAGTGCTATTTAAAAAATTCCATCATCCATTTTCCTGTGAGACCGAGAACGAGAGAAAGGCTGAAAAAAAGGCTCAGTAAATTAACGGTAGGGTGGGAGTGGGACTAGGGGGAGGTTCAGGTGGAGGGATTAATCAAGAATTGGGAAGGGATTGGGGAATAGGGAAGGATCGAGACTGAGATCAATCAATATCAGGACTCAGGAGAGAGAATAAAAATAAAAGAAGAACCTTGTGAAATGTGATTGTGATTGAACTGCAGCACTGCACAGTGGTGCACACTCAGCAGCTGCCAGCAACAAGCATATAACAGCAAGAAAAGGCAATAAATCTGTACCTCACCCAGTGTAGTGTGTGTCTCAGAGAGAAGCCCAGTGGCCAGTTGTGTGGGTGGCATTAACCTTACATGACAGAAGTGTAGGAATATACTTCCATTCCCTGAGTTGTGTGTTATGTATGTGACTCGCCTCCTGTGGTCAGCCCATCACCTGCTGCTGTGTGCCCTTGACTGCACTGTACCACCCAGTGTGTGTTACAGAGAGAAGCCCAGTGGCCAGTTGTGTGGTGGCATTAACCTTACATGACAGAAGGTAGAAATATAATTCTCATTCCTGAGTTGTGTGTTATGTATGTGACTCGCTCCTGTGGTCAGCCCATCACCTGCTGCTGTGTGCCCCTTGACTGCACTGTACCCTACCCAGTGTGTGTTACAGAGAGAAGCCCAGTGGCCAGTTGTGTGGTGGCATTAACCTTACATGACAGAAGCGTGAAATATAATTCTCATTCCTTGAGTTGTGTGTTATGTATGTGACCTGTCTCCTGTGGTCAGCCCATCACCCTGCTGCTGTGCCCTTGACTGCACTGTACCCCTACCCAGTGTGTGTTACAGAGAGAAGCCCAGTGGCCAGTTGTGTGGTGGCATTAACTCACATGATTGAAACGTAGAAATATAATTCTCATTCCCTGGTTGTGATGTGACTGCCTCCTGTGGTCAGCCCATCACCCTGCTGCTGTGCCTTGACTGCACTGTACCCTACCCAGTGTGTGTTACAGAGAGAAGTCCAGTGGCCAGTTGTGTGGTGGCATTAACTCATATGACAGAAACATAGAAATATAATTCTCATTCCCTGGTTGTGTATGTGCGGCCGCCTCCTGTGGTCAGCCCATCACCCTGCTGCTGTGTGCCCTTGACTGCACTGTACCCACCCAGTGTGTGTTACAGAGAGACGCCCAGTGGTCATCCATGGTGGCATTAACCCACATGACAGAAGCGAGAAATATAATTCTCATTCCCTGGGTTGTGTGTTGGTTATGGCGTGACTCTGTCTCCTGTGGTCAGCCCTTCACCCATGCTGTGTGCCCTTTGACTGCACTGTACCCTACCCAGTGTGTGTTACAGAGAGAAGCCCAGTGGCCAGTTGTGTGGTGGCATTAACCTTACATGACAGAAGCATAGAAATATAATTCTCATTCCCTGAGTTGTGTGTTGGTTATGTATGTGACTCCGTCTCCTGTGGTCAGCCCATCACCCTGCTGCTGTGTGCCCCTTGACTGCACTGTACCCTACCCAGTGTGTGTTACAGAGAGAAGCCCAGTGGCCAGTTGTGTGGTGGCATTAACCTTACATGACAGAAATGTAGAAATACAATTCTCATTCCCTGGGTTGTGTATGTGACTCCATCTCCTGTGGTCAGCCCATCACCCTGCTGCTGTGTGCCCCTTGACTGCACTGTACCCTACCCAGTGTGTGTTACAGAGAGAAGCCCAGTGGCCAGTTGTGTGGTGGCATTAACCTTACATGACAGAAATGTAGAAATATAATTCTCATTCCCTGGGGGTTGCATATGTGACTCCGTCTCCTGTGGTCAGCCCATCACCCTGCTGCTGTGCGCCCCTTGACTGCTTTGTGTATGCCTATGCCCAGCAGCCCAATCATTCTGTAAGCCTTGAACCTGGGATCCTTTAGTTGCAAACCGTCATATTCTTTAATTACTTTCAGTCTACTGCATCACAGTGTCGCACAACCAAAATAAAATTTTGGAGTTGTAGCCAGCGATCACAGATCACATTGCTTTCTTACACAGGAATTGTTTGGGTGTGGGTGTGTTCACCGCAGTGTATACTGGTAGTACTGGTACAGTCTGTTATGGCTGACACCAACATAGATGAAGCATCTGGTGATGGTGTTGGAGTAGGTGTTGGTGGTAGTGGTAATCCTGGTGCTAGCAGAAATAACCAAAATGTTTCATGTGATAACAATTCTAGAAACAGCAAAAGAGCAACAGTGAAGTGTGGTAAAGGGGGGACCTTTTAAGAAAATCTGTACAGCTGCTGGGGTCACACGGAGAGGCACCATAAGGTATGCCATTCATGCTGTTAAGATCCCTGTGACTAGCAGCAATAATGCAAGTGACAGTGAGTCCCTCTCTGACTCAGATAGTAGCTCTTTGTCTTAGTCCAACACTGTTGTGTCTCGCGATGAATCATTACTTCCTCAACAAAGTGAAATGAGCAAGTCTGCTGACAATGAATCAGGTAGTGCACTTGCAAATACATCCAGTACTGTTGGCAATGAAAAGGACATATCCGTTGAATCCACCACTTCTGTGTTGGCCAGCAATGAAAATCCATCAGAGTCTTCTGCCCACTCTTCTAGCACCAAGGAACATGTCCCGGTTCTGTTAGGACAGGTGAAAAGACACAAACAGTCTTTAGCTATCTTCCTAGCACTCAAACAAAATCTGTCACATCTGAGGTGTGGAATTATTTCTCTGTCAGTAAAACTGATCCATGCAGAGCAATTTGTTCCCTGTGTAAACAGAGTGTAAGCGTGGTAAAGTTTATCATCCAAACCCCATGTCCTCCATCTTCCAGACCGCACGTGAGAAGGGTCAGGAATCTGAAATGGATACTGAATTGTCTGAACTTGATGCAGGCAGAACCACTGCCAGCTCTAGGATCACTGTTACCACCAATGCCAGCACCATTAGTACCAGTTGCACATCCAGTGATGGCACTGAATGTATAAGTCCTAGTCTACCATCTCTGCTTCCATCTGCCCATCGAAGCACGGTGTATAATAAACCAGCAGGGACATGTTGTAAACAGCTAACACTGTCTCAGGCATTTGAAAGGAAGAATACCTTTACTAGAAATCATCCAAAGACCCTTCATCTTAATCACCGAATTGGAGAACTGTTAGCTGGAGCCCTTCTCCCATACTCTTTGGTAGATCATGAGGATTTTAGGGAGCTCATGACATTAGCAGAGCCTCATTACAATGTTCCTCATCGAATGGACTACAGGACCGAAGGCAGCATGGTTTCACCAGGGGGAGGTCATGTCAGACTAACCTCGTTGAATTTTTTGACTGGGTGACTAGGGAGGTGGATCAGGGAGGGCAGTGGACATGGCCTATCTGGACTTCAGCAAGGCCTTTGACACTGTGCCACATAGAAGACTATTACACAAACTGGGGAATATGGGTGTGGGCAGGACAGTAGTGGTGGGTAGGTAACTGGCTGGGTGGCAGGACACAGAGGGTGGTGGTAAATGGCTGTCACTCCACAGAGGGAAGAGTGACCAGTGGGGTACCACAGGGATCAGTGCTGGGACCGGTCCTATTCAACATCTTCATCAGTGACATTGCGCAGGATCTAGAAGGCAGAATTTCACTGTTACGCTGATGACACAAAGCTCTGTAACAGAGTAGACACACCAGAGGGTGTAGACAGAATGAGAAGTGACCTGCAGAAACTTGAAGAATGGTCAAGGGTTTGGCAGTTGAAATTCAATGCAAAAGAAGTGCAAGATAATGCATATGGGGCACAAAAACCCTGGCACAATATATCAGTTGGGGGTGAGGATATAGCATGCACCAAGCAGGAAAGAGATCTTGGGGTTGTCATCTCTGATGACCTCAAGGTAGGAAACAGTGTGACAAGGCAAGGTAAAGCAAATAGGATGCTGGGATGCATAGGCAGGGGCATCACCAGCAGGAAAAGGGAGGTCATAATTCCGCTATACAAGACACTAGTGAGGCCCCACCTGGAGTACAGTGTACAGTTCTGGAAACCATACCTACGTAAGGACATAGACAGGATAGAGAAGGTTCAGAGGAGGGCAACAAAGATGGTGCATGGATTGCATCACAAGTCCTATGAAGACAGGTTGAAGGAACTGAACATGTACTCCCTGGAGGAGAGGAGGGAGAGAGGGGATATGATAGAGACATACAAGTATCTTACAGGGAGGAACAGGGTGCAGAAAACACTATTTTAAGCGAAAAAGATGTTCCAGGATTAGAGGCATGGGATGAAGTTGGAGGAGGGCGATTCAGAGGAAACGTGAGAAAGAATTTCTTCACAGAACGGGTGGTGGACAAGTGGAACACCCTGCCAGAGGAAGTGGTGGGGGCTGAAATAATCACGGGATTTAAGAATGCATGGGATAGACATAAAGGAATTCTAGAGGTCAGGGGTAAGGGGCAACAGACTTCTAGGAAAACAAACTGAACTTACAAGCTCAAATGGGCAGACTGGGTGGGCCATAGGCCCTTATCTGCTGACACTGTCTATGTATCTATGTATCTATGTAGGTACTTTTCCTGTGTTGAAATACCAAACATTTATCAGGCTTTAAAAGTGACAATGATGCTTGCACTTAAAACTGCGGAGGGTGGGGTTATTCATGTCACAACAGATATGTGGACCAGCACTCAAAACATAGATTACATGTCCCTTACCGCTTATTGGGTCACGTTTTCTTGTGCTTCTTCAAAAACAAAGACACCCCAAAAGATGGCGCTGCTGCATATAAAGAAGTTTGGGCAAAGTTATACTGCTGCAAACATCTTGCAGGAACTAAATGATCTCCTTGATGAATGGGTTTATTCTCACGGTCTAAAGTGTGGCTTCATAGTAAGTGACAATGGAGCCAACATCTTGAAAGCAGTAAAGGATGAAGGATTTCTGCATGCTTCTTGCTTTGCACATTGCTTACATTTAATTGTCACGGGATTTCTCAGCAATGAAACACAAGTGGATGGTATGATTGGTGTTTGCAAAAAAATTGTGACTCACTTTTCACATTCAACCAAGGCTATAAGGATATTGTCCGAACTGCAAAAAAAACACAAGCTGCCCCAGCAAAAGCGGATTCAAAATGTTTCCACTTGTTGGAACTCAACACTTTATATGCTGCAGCGCCTCTTGGAGCAAAAGCAAGCTGTGCATGAGTATTGCTCCAGTTACATTATTGGAGATGGCATTATGCTGTCTGTGCTGCAGTGGAAATTAATAGAGACAGTGTGCTGCAACCTAGCTCCTTTTGAGACAGCTACAAGGGACATGTCTTCTGAAGGCGCATCTGTGAGTCAGGTTATCCCACTCATAATGCTCATTTCACATCATCTTAGTGTTCTAAATCTACAAATAGAAAAAGACAGATCTGAAGCGCAAACAACATGTCGCCTGTATCATGGGAATCTGGTAAAGAGAATGAGCGAGCGCTCCAAAACCAATGACAAATTAGTTGCAATGACGAAATCAAAACACTACATCCTTGCAACTCTCTTAGAGCCCAGGTTCAAGGCTATACATCTTCCAAAAACAGATGATATAGAGCAGTACAAATGTCTGTTGCTAGATGAGCTGCAGCACTCACAGGAGTCAAACACAGACACGCACAGTACCCTCAGGTTGTCATCACCACAACATGCAGGTTCATCTTCACAAAGGGATACAGAACTGGAAAAGTCACCAAACACTAACAGTAGTTGTTCTACAACTGCCACTTCTTCAACCCTTAGTAGCAAGCTAAATCTGTGGCAAAATCTTTCCCAAATTGCTGCCATACCAGTGTATGCTGATTCCTCTTCTGAGCGGTCTCTGTCCATCATGGTAGACAGTTACCTGCAAGAACTGCCTATTCCTATTGATGCATGCCCTTTTGAATACTGGAGATCAAAAAAGTCAATTTGGACAGAGCTGTATGATGAAGCCTGTAAATATCTTGGTTGTCCTGCAACAAGTGTCTCTTCAGAACGCATGTTTAGTACAGCTGGCAATACTGTGACAGACACCAGAAATAGGTTGCTGCCAGAAAATGTACACACGTTAACTTTTATTAAAGTTAATAAGTCAAGATTTTCGTATCTCTACAAGAGTATACAAACTGATCCTGAAGTGATTGATGTTGTGGATGTTGATGGTGATGACAACTCAGATGGTGGTGGCTGGTAAATATTGTGTGGGACAGAGTCTCTCTGCACCAAAAAGGAAACTTTTACAGACTGTGATGACTTTGGTTGTCTCTCTCCTTTCTTGATCTACTACCTTGGACTATATACCCCACAAAACTTTCTCCATTTCATGGCAAACTGCTTTGTAGCTAGGGTCTAAACTAAAGTCAACAAGTTTTATACACAGGACAATTTTAACATCAGTGGGAACAGGCCCAAATCTGGCATAAAAGGGACACTGTCACGTCAATCCTTTCTGTATCATATTATTTAAAGTTAAAGTGCAAACATATATTTTTGGATTTCCCTTCTGTGACTTTGTGGTGCATCAGTATGGGCTGGGACCAGGGGTGATCTATTTTTCAATTTTAAAGAGGACAAAACAATGAGTTCTAATTGGTAGCTGTTTATTATTTTTTCAATTACAGAAATGTTAGCCATAAACCAAAAATGGATGCTAGTACATGGGTGAGGGTTGTGGGTTGGTTTTTAACATGGGTGTAAGGGTGGTATGGGTGCTACTGCACAGATGAGGGTGGTGGAAGAAAAGTGGAATGGGTGATGGGGTGAAAGGTGGGTGTTGTTTTAGTTCTTTCATTTACAGATTCGTGATCGGCTGGGGATGGTGAGGAAAAAAATGATGACAGACCGAACCTACTGTGTACATATAATATATATATATATATGCCCCACAATACAAAGCATCATGGGCTGCATATCAAATCACCACAGAATGTTATGCTAGTCCAACTTTAAGCAGAATTGCATGGTGCCGAAAGGCCTCTCACACAGTTTACAAAGGGTGCTAACAGAAGACATGAACGCGTGTCTATGTCTTCTGTGCTACTACTTTAACGTAATGACTACTAAACTCCATAATTCTCATGAACTAACATATTATTCCTATGCAACCATGATCTTTGTCATATCTTTCTTGAAACTTGAAGCTTGCTGACCAAATGCCCTTTAAGGAGTAACCCTTGCCTCGGTGTTTACGACTTTAGAGGTTCTTTGTCCCATATATATATTTTTTTTTTCTTATTAAATACATTGCAAACTGCTGCCACCTAGCACAATTGTCCTGTCCCTTTAAAAAGAATAAAGGAATCAGAAATAAAAGAAAATCTGCATCAGCAGTTTTCACAGAATGTGACCTATCATAAAGTGTTTTTGCTTTACAAGTAGTGATAATTTGATACATAATGGGGTTGACAGACGCTGTCCCTTAAACATCACATGCCAACTGCTGCAGCTACATTAAATGTTCCTTAAGTTAGTATGTGGTGAGGAAACCACTTTTTTTATTTATGTGACTGAAATATAGATTTTATTGAAGTATCAGCTGCACAAATGCATCATCTTAGAAAGTTGTATGTATTACTTCAATTTGCCAACAAAAATGTTGGTATATGTATGCATTATCTTAGAAAATTGCATGCATTTTTTGACAGCAACAATGACTGGCATATTTTTTTTATTCAAATGTCTTGACTGACTATGTTATGACATAATATGTTTTGCAACAGTTCCACATGCTGCTGCTGTAGTACCTTGGCTTGACTGTTATAAAAGCTTTCTTTTAAACATAGCAACTTTTGAGTTACTCATTTAAAACAGAAAGTTGCAAATAGCTGAGATTAGGTAATATCAGTTATTTTTTCTCATAATTCATGACGATGAGTATATATAACTGAATACATAAATGGCTAATGTGCCTCTTTCTTTCACTAAGGAACTATGATGCAGCTGCAGCAGGAAAACTTTTAACATATGGGTAGGTGGGATGGCCTGTTACGTATTAAGTTGCTGGCTTTAGCAAACAGAAGAAACCATAGATAAACCTAGTTGTATTCCTATCAATGTCACACATGATCACTTCTCTCCCCTTATATTGAACAGTTTTTCCTTTACATGTATTTTATTACTATCTTCATTACTGGCAGCACAATAAAAAAATAGGGTTCGAGTTCTAAAAAGTTCTAAAAAAGATTAGAACCCTAGAACTTTTTCAAAAGTTCTAGACTAGAACTAGAACCCAGAACTTCAGAGGGTTCTGACAACCCTAATTACAGTTATTGCTTCCTGTGTTTGGATTTACTTGGGTGCCCCTGTGCAGAGTAGCCAAACCTAGGCCCCCTGTGCCGAGTAACCTAGTCCTCCCCGAACCCAGTCCCCACCAGGTACTGCTGTCAGCTTCAACAGCATGCCACCTGTCATTTTGCTAAAAAGGCAGGGGTCCGGGGGTTATAAAGGGAACTGAGAAACTAAGATACATGCAGTTCAATGTATTTCAATGGGGTGTTAACCTCTGGTGTTTAACTAGTGTATAACTTTGTCATTTTTAAAGATTTTGACAAATTTTCAACATATCCTTTTTGAGGACCCCTTCTCATAGTAACATACTGTAGTAACATAGTATCTGATGGCAGATAAGGACTGCTAAGCCCACCCAATCTTCCCATATTCCCCAACTCCGCAGATAACCACTGTGCTACTACATAAAGAAGCCGATGCTATCTAGTGGGCAGCAAGCCCAAGCAGAATGCTGCAAATCCAGTCAGATAGCACTCAAGGTAGAAAAAATATATTAACTTACGCGAAAGTTGTCAGCACATGCAGTTTGGTTTATTTGAAGCTCAGGCTACACAGGCAAAGCCCCTAGCACCTCGGCTTAAGCCTTCCAAGAGACTTCCCATTGTCCCTACCTGCATCAGTGGTCACGGACACTACTTAGTCACTGGCTTTAGCTTTTTCTACCCACCTCTAGGGTTCCCTTGTGCCTATCCCATGCATGTTTAAATCCCACCACTGTGCTAGCTCCCACTACTTCCTGGGGTTGGCTATTCCATGCATCTTCCACCCTTTCTGTGAAGAAAAACTTCCTCACATTCCCCTCTATCCTGCCTCCCTCCAATCTGATATCATGCCCCCTCATCATTGTATACCTCCTGTAATGAAAGATGTCGCTCACTTGTACTTTGTTTATGCCTTTAAGATACTTGAAGGTTTCTATCATATCTCCCTGTTCCTGCCTCTCTTCCAATGTATACATATTAAGGTCTTTTAATCTCTCCTCGTATGTCTCCTGGTGCAAGCCCTGCACCATCTTTGTTGCCATTCTCTGAACGGCATCCACCCTGTCTGTGTCCTTACAAAGATGTGGCCTCAAGAACTGTACACCATCCTCCAGATGAGGCCTCACTAGTGTTTTACACAATGGCATCACCACCTCCCTCCCTTCCTCTGCCAGTGATACTCCTTCCTATGCACCCCAATGTGTTATTGGCCCTTCCCACATCCTTGGTACAGTTTGGACACCTGTAGGTCATCTGAGATGATTATCCCTAAATCCCTTTCTTCCCTTATAACTGTCAGCAACTCTCCCCTCATCTGCAACTCTTTGAGGCTTTCTGCACCCCAGGTGCATGGTTTTGTACTTCTTTGCATTAAATATGGGAGGCAGTATAGTGCAGTGGTCTAAGGCTCTGAGCTGCAAATCTGGTGACATCCAGCAGACCAGACCTGGGTTTGAATCCCACAGCTTCCACTTGCATACTGTGTGACCCTGAGCATGTCACTTAACCTCCTTGTGCTCCCAGGTTGCTCCTGTAAAAAAGCTTTCAGCTTAGTGTGCTATACCTGGTTAAACAACTAAATAAAAAAAAATATTAATTGCCATACATTGGACCAGCTTTCCTAGGTCCCTCCTCATTTTCTCAACCCCCCCCCAGATTGTCTGCCCTTTTGAAGATCTTGGTATCATCTGCAAAGAGGCAAACCTTTCCCTCCAGCCCTTCAGCAATGTCTCTAATATAGACATTAAAAAGGACTGGCCCCAGAACTGATGCCTGAGGCACTCCACTGGTCACCCCCTTTCCTCTGATTGGATCCCATTAACCACCACCCTCTGCTTTTTGTCCCCCAACCAATTTCTAACACAGTTCTCCACTTTGTGGCCCACCCCCAGGCAACCCAACTTGTTAATCAGTCTTCTGTGTGGAACGGTGTCAAAGGCCTTGCTGAAATCAAGGTAGGTGATATCCACTGCTCCCCCATGATCCACCTCCTTCGTCACCCAGTCAAAAAAGTCTATCAGATTTGTTTGACATGACCTTCCCATTGTGAATCCATGCTGCCTTGGATCCTGTGCCCTGCTGGATTCTAAGTGTTCCACAATCCTTTCCTTTAGCAGCGCTTCCATAATCATGCCCACTACTGAGGTGAGGCTGACTGGCCTACAGTTTCCTGCATCCTCTTGTGAAGCATGTTGGTGAAATTTTGCAAATCCTGCCCATAAGGTGATTTTGTGGTCAGTTGGCAAAATCACCTTTCAGGCCAGATTTCAAAATGTTCACCATGTTTGTTCATGAGGTGGGGTCATAAGAAGGGTATGATGAAACTTTGGGGTCAAAATTTGCTAAAATGGCAGTGCTGTGCATCTGGTGACATTTAGCTACGCTCGCTCATAACTTTCATAATTTTCAATATTTTCATCCCAAATTTTCAACTGAGCCATTTCTTTACATCACCTCATGAATGTGACAGCTGTCAGTTTTCAAATCCTGGCCAAAATGTGTTTTCTCACCTGTGGCATGGAATGACATTGCTGTGCTGCAGAATGACATTTCAGCGCGGGGATTTGAAAATTCTCAGCCCAGCGTTCATGAAGTAGAGTAATAGCAAGGCTATGCTGACAGTTTGGTTGCTGTTGTAGCTGAAATGCTTTCACGGCAACATACATGTACGCATCTATGGAGGGATGGGAGCGGGTCCTACGCTCCGCCAGCGAAATGAGGATACGATTATACTATCTCAAAAAGTAAGGAAATTCTTTGCAAAAATGTCATTAATGTATCAGTTAAAGTTCCAGTGACAAAAATTGGGAAATATGGTGTTGGTGTTTTTTGACTCTAACACCCCACTCTGCATTCAGCAACAGGTGTGTGGGTTTGCCTTGGGGTTGTCAGCCCTAATGCTCACCCCATTATCCTGTACTGTACCATTCTCAGCTTATTTACTGATGGAATGGGGTGGGCGTTAGGGCTGACAACCCCAAGGCACCCCCCCACTCCTGTTGCTGTGTGTGTGTGTGGGGGGGGTTGTTAGGGTTGGAAACCCTAACATCACATTTCCCAGCTTTTGTTTCTAGAACCCTAACTGATGCATTAATTAAGTTTTTTGCATAAAAAATAAAATACTTCTTGCATGCACACGTTTACTAGTGCCTCAATGTCATGTTGATATTGCAAATGCGCTTCCGCAACTGGCAGCAGTAAAACAGTCAGGTCACTTACAATAGGATTTTATAAAAATAGCAAGAAAATCTTTATTTCATCAAACTCAAGGGTGCAGTATATACTCTGTAAGAATGCTGATGGCAACAAGCCAGGCACCATCATCTGTCACTGCATAAAAAAATTCCCCCAAAAGCTGACAGTGTCCCTTTAACGGGGGGAAACAGTTAAGGGGTAATTATGAGGAAGCATTGTTTCACCCAGAGAGTGAGAATCATATGAAACAAGCTTCTAAATGAAGCAATATGAAAGGGGAGGACTGAATCTTTTAAACCCAGTGTAAGAGGTCTGAACCTCACGTTCAGGGGGAATGCAAATAATCACAAACAGGTTGCATTCGAGTAATAAACAAGTTTATAACTACAAAAGGGATAAATCACAGTTGCCCTAAGCAGTTCTTACCAATACGAACCGGGAGCCAGTGCTAAGCATTCCCTACACCTCGAGGTTTCTCTGTAGTCTCTTGGGATCTCTCGGGTCTCCGAGGTGTAAAGCCTCTGCATAACATTATATACCTGTGATAATTACTATGGTTACTAAAAGATAGAAACATTTCTAGTTACAGAGATGAGCCCTATTGGCTAATTTAGAGGTGGCTCCACGGTCCAAGATAACATTATATAATTCTGTAAAGTCATCAGTTTTAGAACAAAGACGTTCTTATACAGAGTCTTACATAACAGGGTGAAGTGGTGCACATCACCAAAGGATGGCAATGTTGCCTTACATATTACAATTACTTCAAGGACAGGTGTCTTGGCATCTGACAAGTAAGAAGTAGACAGAAAATACATGGTATAATATGCGTGCATTAGCAAGCAAAGTGGGTTACAATAATATGCATTCATATCCTGACATCTACTCTTATCCGGTAGATGCCTTTAGCCCTATGTATTAGTATAGCCTATGCCTAACCATTAGCATTATCACGGTGTACCCCTAGGTATCAATTAGGGTGCAGGGACCTCGTGTAACAATTCCCCCTTGTTGCCTCCAAGGGCAACACAGGCAAATCCAGGGAATGGACAGGAGCAGTGGACGTTTACAAGCCTGACACGCGAGCCTTGTAAAGGAACTCAAGCTGCTCACGGCGTTGGCGCAGTGTACGTCGTAGGCAGCAAAGCATAATAATCAAAGTGAATATTAAAAATGCTTGTATTATAACAAAACCTTTAAAAGTGATTTCTAACCAGGTGTTAGTCAATGCATTATTCATATCTCCATCGTTGATGAGGTCAAGAACAGCTTCATTGACTTTGGTTATATTATTGCTGATGTGGATGAGGTGTGTGTCCTTTCTATCTAAAAGGGATTTTAGTGTAAGTGTAAGTGGATCTATGTGTACGTTAAACTATGGTAGGTATTTTGAGAGTGTGAGTAAGTAATCTGGGTTACCATCAATAATGTCTGCATCCATAAGGGGAACGTGGGTTATTAAGGTATGTCCAATAACAGTTTTCTGATGGGAAACAAAACAAAAGTTGGGGTAATCAATTGAACAAGTAACAGAACCATATGTATAGGACTTAACATTAGTAACTATACAGTACTCTCCGTCAGAGTTATACTGTGAACGTACAGTAGGTAGTCTCCATTTTTGTAACCGGACAGGGCATGTGTAGGTCGTCTCCGAGATCCATGTTGACAGGCGATGAGCTTCCTCACGATAGGACTGGTAGAGTTGATCTGGTGACAGAGTAGAGTCAAAAGAGTTGGTGCCATTCTCAGTGATGTCATCATCCATAGTGAAAGTCCAATCAATGCTGTCTGGAGAGTAGCCACAAACAGGGCGTATAACATCAAACACATCACATCGGCACAAGTAGATATATTGCTTTTTCGCACAGCAGACCGTGTGCAGTGCCACCCAGGCATCCAGGAAGGAGTGGTAGACCAGTAGAGGTGGGAGATCCAGGCGTTCTCTGTAGATGTCGTCAGCCAAATGCCCAATCGAATGTGCCAGTGCAAGCTTGTCGAACAAGGCTGTGGTGGGATCAAAACATGGTAAGGAGACGGTAAAAGAGACAAACATGGTATCTGTTATGGAACATTTCTTGGTAGAAAAACAAGGACCAGTATTAGGGTGTCTGGTCACAAACCCCAAATTTCTCGCTGTGCAGAGAGGAATAGACAAAGTCTGTTGCATACATAAGGAAACACAAGTTGAAAGTTTGCATTTAGGACAATACCATTTAGAGATGCGTCTATCATGTAATATGTTAGGGATTCTTCCAGTTTAAAAGTCACGGAAGAGGTTGTTGATGGTAGTGAGAATGTATGAACCATATGCAGAACAAAGTATTTCTCTACCAATGTATTGTTTTTCAGCTTCTCTATTGTTCTGTTGTATGAGTGCGTTAATCTTATCTTTCGAATTAGTGAAGGCTTTTGCAATGTCATGCATGTTGTATACAGTGTATCTTTCTTCCTGACTAAGGCCATCCACACCATGCAATAATGGTGGTAAAACATTATTAACCAAACCAGTGGAGAACTTGGCAGAATGACTTTGATAGCAGCAATGTCTGCTTTTTTTCAAATGGACATAGCAGTACCAAAAGACCCAGACAGTACCTGTAGCACCCGTAACATCAGAACTGTCAACTTCACGCGTACTACGCTTATGATTAAGAGTACCAGGAGGGTTTCCTCCTGAAATTACCTCTATGCTCAGTAGAATAAACCCCAGTAAAGGGATCCTTAGTACGAATCTGAAATGCAGCTAAACTGTCAAGCAATAATGTACTATAGAATGCAGATGTATTGGTATTGTGACACATACCAAATTCTTTCATAGTCCAGTAAGTAAGGTTAAACAAAACAGGTATATGCATAAACTGTAAATTATTAATCAAAGAACCTGAGAGGGCAGTGGCTGTGAGACCACTACGGGGACCAGGGTTATGTTTTGGACATTCCAAAAGCTGTTTTTCAGTGGTTGGTAACACAGAGAGATACATGGCTGCAGAGGCCATGTGGTGTACAGAACAGAATCTACGGGCAGAATCCTGGGAGAGAGAGTTACAATAGGAAGGATCAATCAGAGCAGTGATGTTGTACAAACCAGAGTGTCTTAATGCAGTTTGTAACAAGGACAGTGAACCATTCAGGGATAATTTAGCGTTGGGCCAACCCTGAAAAGTTCCCTTGGAGAGTTTGGCCACAGGGAGAATTTGTCCTTGTGATGTGGTTTGCCACTCAATTTGAAGGGTAGATTTGTCAGGAGCAACGACCGAGGCAGTGAGGTATGCATCGGAACCTTCCTGGACAGTAATCATAGTGTCTGATATTTTGATGGAAACTCCCTCTGTAGGAGGTGCTGGAGGATCCAAGTGTCGAAGGAGATCCGGTACCGTGCCTTGGGCGAAAGGGATCACTCCTGCAAGGAGGAGAGATAGGAACAAGATAGCCATCTTGTCAATGTATCTGAAAAGGAAGATCAAAGATTAGTACATTAGTACAATTTCGCCCAATGGGGTTAGGAAAAGTAAGTTTTAAGTTCCTTTGTACAGTTTCAATTTGTTTGCATGTAACCATTTGTCAGTCAATTTATTGTTGTGGAGGAGTCTAACTTGATAGACTGCTGGACTGAGCTTGTTGACAATGGGGTAAGGGCCTTCCCACTTATTGGAGAAGGAGTGGGTGGGATGTGCAAATCGAAGTACCATTACCTGGTCTCCAACCTGCCAATCCACTTCTTGTGCATGTTTGTCAAATTGTATTTTGACTGTTGCTGGGCTTTGCCCATGCAGTTTGCAGCATACAAGTGTGTGTGTATGAGGTCTTTCTGAGCTTTTCCACATCTGATCCACAGACACACGGTCTGCAGTGGGGTGTGTAGGTCAAAGAGCAAGTGTTCAGGCAATTTCATTTTGTCTTCCAGTCATTACCTCGAAGGGTGTAAGCTGGGTGGTGGCTGAGGTGTACCCTAATTGCCATAAGGAGTAAAGGCAATAGGGAATCCCAGGTCTTGGGATTGTCCTCAATGAATTTGGAAAGCATTTGCTTAATCCGTCTGTTGGCTCTTTCTACTTGACCTGAGGATTGAGGATGATAAGGTATGTGGAACTTTTGCTGAACCCCAAGGAGTTCAAGGGACTCTTTCATCAACTCACCTGTAAAACTGGTTCCTTTGTCGGAGTCTACCTTGAGAGGCAGGCCCCACCTGGAGAAGATCTGTTCTACCAGGATTTTGGCAGTTGTTTTTGCGGTGCATGTCTTAGTGGGGAAAGCTTCAACCCACTTGGAGAATAAATCGGTTACCACAAGGGTATACTTGTTGTTTCTGCTGGTATTGGTCAAAGGACCAATGAAATCAATTTGAATGGCATGCCAAGGGCCAGTGTGTCTTTGTGGTAAAAGTTTGGCATTTCGTTTTGTAGGTATGGGATTGTTTTGTGCACAAACGAGGCAATTATCAATGTATTGTTTAACATCTTTGGTAATACCAGGCCACCAGGCGGTGGTCTTGAGACGTTGGAAGGTATTTTCTGCCCCCTGGTGTCCACCAGTAGGAGTGTCATGTACCTGGTGCAAAAATTCAGATCTCAAATGTCTGGGGACAACCCACAATTTGGTGGTAGTATCCTCTGGTTGGAACCAAATGAGTTTATCGTCAGGAGATAAGTGTAACTTACCTTCATGCCTGCGATATGGGTTATGTGTAGGGAGTCTTTCTTCAGTACCCTTGTCCAGGAATCTGAACACTTCTTTGAGTTCAGTGTCCAAATGCTGGGCTGCTGAGAGGTCCGGGGAAAGATTCAGATTTCTTTTTGAGAGCTGCTACACGTACAGCTGCATTGGCTTCTGGATGATCCATCATCCAGACGTCCCCCCCTCGGGCCCCTTCATTAACAAGGGTATCTGCTGTGTCATTGAATGCATGATAGGGATCATGTAGGGAGTGAGCTTTAACCTTGTGCACATAAAGTTTGTGTGGGTGTTTCTGTGCCAATGCGTGTATGTAGATTACCAATTCTTTGTATTTCACTGGACTTCCATCAGAGGAGAGAAAGGAGTTCTTCTGCCAGAAAGGGAGAAATTCTGTAAGGGAACAACAGACCCAATTAGAATCTGTGAAAATGATGGTATCCTGAGTTCCATGTTGAATAAACTCAAGTGCACAGGCCACCTCACGATCTCTGCATACTGTGATGAAGTTACACTACAGCATTTAGATATCCCAACAGTGTTCCCATAAGGATACACCACCAAGATACCCATCCCTGCAATCTGTTCTCCTGATAGTATGATGCTGAACCATCAGTGAAAACATGGCACAAAGAGGCACTTTCCAGTATCTCAGGGTGGCAGGAGGAATGGACCCGGATCTGGGAGGTCAGGTGACTGCAGCGTACAGTCATGGGGTTCCCCTGAAAAGGAGACCATGAGCTAGCAAAGATGGAACTTTGGTCTGGTGGACCTGGATATCCCTATCCTGGAGGAGAAGTGACCAATGTGTCAGCCTTGTGTTGAGACTGACCCATCCTTCACTCTATCTGAGAGCAGAAAGGTAGTGGGCGTATGATTAGTGTTAAGAATCAGTGGTGAGTACCCAATGATATACAGGAAGTTCTTGACAGCCCAGTAGGTGGCCAGAAGGTTCCTTTCACAAAGGCCGTACTTCTGTTCCACTGGGGTCAAGCGCTGCAATGCATATGCAATAGGTCTCAAGGTGCCATGCACCTTCTGGGCCAGCACTGCTGACATGGCAATGTCAGAGGTGGCACACTCTAGATGGAATGGTAGTGCTGGATTAAGGTTCACCAGTGCTGGGGCGGAGGCCAAAGCCTGCTTCAGTGACGTCACAGCCTGGGTATGGACAGGGCCCCAATTCCATGGAATGTCCTTTTTGAGCAGATCATACAGAGGAGCGGCTTTCTGAGCAAAATCACAAATAAAATCTCTGGAATAGTTTACCATACCTAGAAACCTTTGAAGAGTTGCCACACTGGTGGGTAATGGCAAGTCTTGTAATCCCTGAATCTTTTTCCAAGTAGGGCTCCAGCCTTGGTCAGTTATTTTCAAACCCAGAAAGAGTACTTCTTTCTGACATAATTGTGCTTTTGCTGGGTTGCACTTCAGACCTGCTCTCTGAATGAGAGTCAGTAGTTCGTCCAAGAGATCCAGATGTTGTTCCTGAGTGGCAGTGGCCAACAACAGGTCATCTACAGGTAAGAGACATTGGGGGGCTGATAAACTTTGTAGGGCATCCATCATGTGGAGATGGAAGAGGGATGGGCTATTATGGAATCCCTGTGGCAAGCAAGTCCACATGTACTGTCGTCCTTCAAAGGTGAAGGCAAACTTATATTGACTCTTGAGGGCCAATGGTAATGACCAAAAACCATTGGAGATATCCAGGGCACTGAACCATTTCTGATCTGGTGTTAAAAGTCGGCAATATCTGGTGCCGCACACAGTTAGGAACAACTGGGAGTAACCTGATTCAATTTCCTGTAGTCAATAGTAAGTCTCCAGGTGCCTGTGGGTTTCTTCACAGGCCAGACAGGAGAGTTGGCAGTGGAGACACAGGTTCTGATTACTCCTTGTTTAAGGAGGTGACTTGATCGTTCTCGGAGAGAGGTAAGGCTTCAGTGGGGAAGCGGATTTGCCTTTGTCTCTCATGTCCGGGCCTGGCACCTCGATAATAGTATGCATTCTGCCACAATCGTGCTTGTTAACTGCAAACCTCCAATGTCATTACAGAATAGGTAGGAGTTTTGGGAAAAGTTCATGGTTCTTGAACAAATCTAAGCATCCTCTTGTTGCTAATAGATATTGTTGCCACAGCATGCAGTCAGGAATTAAGACAGTATGGTATTGACCCTGGATCTGTATCAGCAACATGTTTGCTAGATCCACCACACAGCCGTGCGGTGCAAGGAAGTCAATCCCAATGATACTAGGATGATCATGCAGCACCATCAGTTGGAAAGCATGTGAGGCTGTCAAATGGCCTACCTCTACTGGTAAGGGTAGAGAACGGTATGCAGGTAGCTTAGTACCATCAACTCCTGACATATTGCTCTTCCGTCCGGTAGACCAAGGAGATGTGTCCGGGTGTTCATCGTGTAACACAGATACAGCTGCACCTGTATCTAACAAGACAATTAGTTGGCGGCCCCCGACCTCGGCCTCGGTGCAGGGCCTTCCATTTGTATCTAAGACCAGCTTGTTTACAATGCGGACTGGGGCCTGTAATTGTCAATCCGTATTGCTGGAGGCATGCAGAGGTTGGGCTTGACTTGCATGGATGCCTTCACAGTGTTGCACTGATGCAGTATAGGAGGAGCTTCGGGTTCAGGCTTGTGTATGGGCCTGAGAGCTCGTGCTTCTGTGTCTCCATGACCAGTGGTGGCATGGTACGGTTGTACTGCTGCAAGGGTCTGCAGGGAACAGCATCCGCTCACGGAGTGCACTTGCCCCAGGAGTTCCCGAAATTTTTGATTTTCTTCAGCTATCTCCTTGTATGAGGGACCCGATCTTTGTAATGGTTTCCCTCTGCCCTTGTGCCTTCTGTTTTTAGGCCAATTCCGGTTCCCACCCCACTGTTGTTGTTGAGTCTGTTGGAGGTTTTGCTGGGTGCTAGCTGGAGGGGCCGATGGATGTTTAGGCTGCTGTTGCTGGGCCTGCCCTTCCACGGTGTAATGTGTCGTGGTCCCGGAAGCAGGTTCCATGGCGGCAACCTTTTTGGAACCGGAACCCAAATCACGGATGTACAGTTGATACACCCTCTCGGTTTTCTGAAGAATATCGGCAAACCTATCCGTATTTGGGTATGTGGTTGGCTCTACCTTCTCTCTTACAGCTGGGATCATGTTCCTAAGGAACAAGGTCTTATATTCAATAAGATCTACATCTGCAGCTTCTTGTGCCAGATGCTTCCCTGCTCGGTAGGCCATCCAGAGTCTCTGGTGGTAGGTCGCTGGACTTTCTTTAGCATTTTGCTTCACGGGGTATGCCAGCATTACTCCAACCACACCAGGGCTGTGAGCAGAGATGAGTTCAGCTGCGACTTCGTCAAAGGTAGCATTCCCATCCTGGTGAACTGTTTCGGGGAGTTTGGCCCATAAACCAGGATCGATGGTCTGGCGTAGTATTTGGACCTGATATTCTGCGGCGAGGCTAAGCATCTCGCATTTGGAGCACACCTTTTCCAAATGGCAGCTGAGATTGTCGGACGGGCTCATCCAACCAATGCTGTCAGCAATTTGCTGAACAGAGTAGGCCATTTGTTGGGGATTAGTCGGTCGCATCAGGCACAGGTAATGCGTCCTGCACCATCCAATGCTGCGCGAGCTGCAGCTTCTGCTGCAGTACGAACAACACCTTCCTGAGTGCCAGCTTCTTGGAAAATTTGTCGGATCTGACTTTTAATGGCTTTCATACTTCTTTCAGGAAGAGGAACATTTCCTAATGCTCTATCAATCATGGTTTCAATCTCTTGCCTGTCTTCCACACTAATAACGGCTACCGGAGGCGCCGTCGGGACCAGGCTTGGGCCTGCTGATGGCGTTTCCCATGATGAGCGTCACGTCGTCGTCGACGTGTGACCTGGGGAGTCGTGGGCGGGGACCCGCCATACTGTGGATGGCTAGGTGGGGAATCTGGGCCATAGTAGGGGCATGACTGGGCGTTGTACTGTGAGACGTCATCATCAGATAGCTCCCCTTCTGATGACGAGTGAAAGGCAGGGGCTAAGCCTCCCATTGCCTTAACATGGCCAGCCAAAACCTCTCACTGATGGCGCAGTTTATCCATCTTAGCTTTACATTCATCATGATTCACACTTGCAACATCCATATCAACCTGATCCTGTTTCTGCTTCTGCAAAACACGGTAGCGGCACTCAATTCACGATTGTCCCTATAGGCTATTTCGTCGTTACATACCTGGTTGATCTCGTCCTGAAGTTCACCCATTTCATCACTCAACTGTGCATTCGCAGCACTCAACAAATCATTCATTTGCACAACCTGACTCTTATCCTGTCTCAAAACTATCACACCCCTGTTTCAGAGTACACATTTTTGTTCACCAGCCTGTGCGGAATGATGCAATAGTGAATCCTTTCATTACGTGAGATTGGGTTCTGACTCAGGGTTCTGCTGTATTCGAACACATTCTGTTTCTGTAAACCCATCTCTTGCTTAAGAGATGCGATCTGCAGGTCAAGGGTACGAAACCTCGCCTGGAGGCTCCAAAGCAGCGGAGAGCGGGCAACATCAACCCCTTAGCGCAATGCTGATTAGTTGACTGTCGCTGGCCTCTGCATACTGGGTTGAAATCCCCAGTACAGGGTTTTCGGATTGACTTGTGTCCCACGCGAAGTCAGCCCATCCTCCGTGGGAGGTAAGAAAGTTAGAGACATCGAGTCTCAGTTCTGTGCAGATATCTGATACTGTGACCATTGTGTGGGAGGGAACGAAAATTCAAACTGTGAAAAAGACCACGTGTTGTGTATCGATCCACAACACGAGTACTTCAAACACAGCCGGGCTACTGTATAAGTTGTAGGCTTGCAATTCAAAGCTGTTATGGAGTGGGTCGAGACGGCATCGGCCACACCCAAAAAGTCAGCCAGACTTTGCAAGTATCTACAAACTGGTAGAAAAGACGGGAGAGGTATTACGGGAGTGTACACCTGCAGTCCCTGTGGAGAAAGGGAAAATTTACAGCAACAAGTGAAAACTTGCAAACACCAAATATTGCCTGCATACGGTCGCCAATTTGTAAGAGGTCTGAACCTCACGTTCAGGTTCTTGGCAATATTGGGAATGCAAATAATCACAAACAGGTTGCATTCGAGTAATAAACAAGTTTATTACTACAAAAGGGATAAATCACAGTTGCCCTAAGCAGTTCTTACCAATATGAACCGGGAGCCAGTGCTAAGCATTCCCTACACCTCGAGGTTTCTCTGTAGTCTCTTGGGATCTCTCGGGTCTCTGAGGTGTAAAGCCTGTGCATAACATTATATACCTGTGATAATTACTATGGTTACTAAAAGATAGAAACATTTCTAGTTACAGAGATGAGCCCTATTGGCTAATTTAGAGGTGGCTCCACGGTCCAAGATAACATTATATAATTCTGTAAAGTCATCAGTTTTAGAACAAAGACGTTCTTATACAGAGTCTTACATAACAGGGTGAAGTGGTGCACATCACCAAAGGATGGCAATGTTGCCTTACATATTACAATTACTTCAAGGACAGGTGTCTTGGCATCTGACAAGTAAGAAGTAGACAGAAAATACATGGTATAATATGCGTGCATTAGCAAGCAAAGTGGGTTACAATAATATGCATTCATATCCTGACATCTACTCTTGTACGGTAGATGCCTTTAGCCCTATGTATTAGTATAGCCTATGCCTAACCATTAGCTGTCTACGGTGTACCCCTGAGGGTATCAATTAGGGTGCAGGGACCTCGTGTAATACCAGGTTTCACTGCTCTAGCTCTTCATGGAGAATAGCATGACTGGGTACAGCATTAATGAAGAGGGCCGCGGCTCCCAGGGGTTTCCATTATTTGAGCACAATGGTGAGTGCATCTACAGCTGTGTGCATGGCAGAAAGTGAATACAACAGACCTGTTGAGCAGGATTCTCAAACAAGCAGAGGTTAACGCTCATGCCAGTTTTCCACTTTGCCAGCCTCTTCCTGTTTGCGCTGAAAGTTGACTGCCCACTTTTTAAAAGTGCTCGGATTTTTGTGACAGTTTTCTGGTTTGCACCAGTTTGCATGTGTTTATGCAAGCACTGCCATCTCTGGTGCAATTACCTGAAACTGCAGCAGACATTTGGATGCAGTTAGACAACCTTTTATTAGGGTTGTGCGAATACCTTTTCCTGAATATTCTGCTGAATATTTGTTATTCAGTGCTGAAATAGCCAGGTATTGTTATTTGCATTGGGCTGTGATACTGCATTTTATTAAACTACCTTTTTCCTCCTCCCCAGGATGCCAGGGCTGATCTTCTGGCCATGTTTCCTCCACATTAGCAATAACTGGATGTATCTCACCCACCACCCCCTTCTCCCATGTTCTACATCCCACAACATTGTATATTTTCAAATCCCAATTCCTGGCACACTGCTTGGAGCTGACATCATCTTTAAAAAGCTCACCCGCTAAGTCCCACTCCCCACATGGCCACAAAAAAAAAATACAATACAATATGCATTTTGCCCCAACCCATACCCTGATCCTTGATTTGGGGGTGGTATGTAAAACAAAATCCAACTAGCCAAGAGGACCCCCCACAGAGCACCCTCGCTAAACGTATACAATTTCTGCTACAGCTCCGTAGTACATACCGCTGCCTTCAGAAATGAGTGAATGTGAAAGAGAACTAGCCAAGTAGAGAGGCGTGATTGTGAGGAAGGGGGTGGTGCAGAAGGAGTATCATTAATGGCATTGGATAGCCTACGGCCAATCAGGCTGCTAAGTATAGCTCATGAGGCTCCTCCTGCCCCACCCCCTGCCTTGTGATTGAGCCTCCGTATCCTGCAAGTTCTTCACCATTCATTCCTTTCTCCAGGCAGTAATCTATACTGTGGACTATGAGCTGTAGTGGGTATTGTATAAGTTTAGTGAGGATGCTCAGTAGGAGGAGGTTCTGTTTGGCTAGCTGGATTTTATTTTGCCATTCCCACCCTTCAAATCAAGGATTAGGGCAAGGGGGAACAGAATGTGCATTGTACTTTATTTCTTTGTGGCCATGTGGGGAGCGGGGCTTAGCTAGTGAGCTTTATAACAAATGTCAGCTCCTTGCAGTGTGCCAGAAACTGGGATACGAATATGGTATATAAAATGTTGTGGGTCTTGGACATGGGATGAGGGGGGGAGGTTGGCTGGATATATCTGATTATTGCAAATGTGGAGGAACGGTGGCTAGGAGACTAGCTCTGGCCTCCTGGGGATCAAGGAAAGGTTTTTTTTGTGAGGTTTAATTCCCGAATAGTAATACAGTACGAATAGTGGGCTATTTGTTATTCAGGACTGAATATTCGGATGGCCCCCTATTCATAGTACTATATTTGGGAAATGATAATCTTTCCTGCCCAGCCCTGCCTTTCATGTGGTATATGCTTCTGCAGCAGTTCCACCCAGTTGTGCACTGAAAATTCTATCTTTTGTTTTGATTCCTCTAGCATGACCCATGTTCCTATTAATCCTTTACCGTGGTAGCCTCTCAGCTGCACTTATTACATATGTACGACAGTATCTACAAAGGGACTGCATCGATATTACATCCAACAGTCACAGTGGTGCCAGACATTTTGGGAATTGTGTCCAGTAAAATTGTTGTACTTGGAACTGACATTAAATTATCGGTTTATGCAGCCTAAATTCACGGTATGATATGTTGCTCTCCGGGGACAGTGCCACTGCAGTCACAGTTGAGAAATTTTATGTGATTAATATATTGGATGCATTTTCTTATTGTGACCTACTTTTAAATAATATTACTTATGAAATCGGTTGGAACAGATTTCTGTTTTGTTAAAGGTTTTGGTTCATTCATATGACATACATATGAACATAAACACCCATGCAGAGACACGGTCAAGTGTATGCACGCGCACACAAACACACACACACACACGTGCATGCACAGACACACACGCACATACTTGCCCCTCTTACTGAAGCTTTAGAGGTTAGGGTAACAGATTTAAGTTAAATATGTGAGAGTTACAACACAGTTCTGAGGCTCTGATGAGCCAGGAAAAGTTCTGATTGCTATTTAACAAAGTCTCATAAAATAGCTTGGGTAACTAAAGCAATCTGATTGGTCAGCAGAATTCAGAAGGTGTATAATTATCTTAGTACTACTGCACACCTGAACTCACATGATCTAATAGCATCTCAATCACTTTTGTTTTCTCAAAGGCCATTTTGTAAGCAATACAGCACACTCCAAAGTGTATATTCAACATAGGATATACAAACGTTTTGTGTGGTGGAAGGCACTTGACTTTGCCTTGTGTCTTACAGCACACCCAAGGTGGCTGCATCATATATCCTATGATGACTGTATACCCTTTTGTGCATTATCAGAACCTTCTGAACCTTTCAGGAGGACTGGAGAAGAGCAGACATGGTCCCTCTACAGAAGAGCAGAAGCAGGGAGGAAGTTAGCAACTATTGGCAGGTCAGTCTCACTTCAGTGGTGGGAAAGGCTGGTACAGTATCTTGAATGTAATGGGCTGCAAAACCATAGGCAGTATGGACTCTTGGGGAGGACCATGCCATGGAGATGAAGGTGATGATTTCTTTGACTGGGAGACCAGGGAAATAGATTGGAGAGGACAGTGGCTGTCCGGTCCTGATGAGGCCTTTGACATGGTGCCACACAGGAGCCTGTTAGAGAAATTGAGTAGCCTTGGAGTGGTATTTAAAGTCATGAATTGGGTTAGAAACTGGTTAAGAGATAGGAGACAGAGAGTGGTGGTTAACGGCACTTACTCTAATGATGACAGAGTGACCAGCAGGGTGCCACTGGGCTCGTTACTGAGACCAGTCCTCTTCAATGTCTTCATAAGTGACATTACAGAAGAACCGGAAGGGAAGGTATTCATTTTAGCAAATGGTACCAAAATCTGTAATAGGGTGAACACCCAGGATGTGATTAAAATGATGTGCAGGGATCTTAGGAAACTCGAGGAGTAGTCATGAACATGGTAGTTGGGGTCCAGCGCCAAAACATACAAAATCATGCACCTAAGGCAAAGGAACTCAAGAGAACAGTATACAATAGGGATGGGGGGATTACTGACAGTCACTAAGCAGGAGAGGGACCTTGGAGTTATCATAACGGAAACCTCAAAGTGGCAGGGCAGTTTGACAAACCAGTGGGTAGGGCTGGAGGGATGCTGGAGTGCATAGGAAGAGGTATCTCCAGCAGGAGGAGGGAGCGGATGTTGCCACTGTATCACTCATTGGTGAGACCCCACCATGAGTACTGTGTCCAGTTCTGGAGGCTTCACCTCAGAAAGAACATAGACAGGGTGGAGGCAGCCCAGAGAAGGGCAATTAAAACATTGCAGGGGTTGCATGAGAAGCTGTAGAAAAAGTGACTGAGGGATCTTAACTCATTCTATCTGATGCTGCCATTTTGGGTCAGGTTAAGCAATGGATGGTTCTGATGCCATATGGGTATAATGGGTCAACATACACACCCTGGAAGTGAGGAGAGCGAGAGAGGACACGATAGAGACCTACAAATACCTCATAGGGGTGCACAGGGTGCAAGAGGGAAGTCTTTAATGAGAAACTGCACCAGGACCAGAGAGCATGCAATGAAGCTGGGGGGAGGGGGGCACTTAAGAGGGATGTGAGGAAGTACTTCTTCACTGAAAAGGTGGTAGATGTCTGGAACAGACTGCCAAAAGAAGTGGTGGAGGTGAAAACAATGGGGGGGGCTGCAAGTATTGGACATGCATGGGCTAGGCATAGGGGAATATTAGTAAATAGGCAGGAAAGTAGGAGGGTCACCAGGGACCAGTTAGGGTCAGCGGAGACTGATTAGGCAAGCAAGGCAAGGGAAGGCAAGGCTATTTCTATTTAAAAAGATGCAGGGAACATCTGGACAGACTGGGTGGGATGAACGGTCCTTTTCTGCCAACAAATTATGTGTTTCTATGCTTCACTTTTTATTGCAGTTTAAATTTTAAATCATAAACACTCATCAGGTTAATCCGTGTTGATTATTGCTTGCACATGAAGCTGTTTTATAACCATTAGAGGGCCTCAAACACAAGATGTGAAAATAGGGAATTAGGGCTTTAGGTCCACTTTCAAATCACAACATTGCACTGTGCTTCTTGTGGGGTTTACAGCACTCAGCTGTGACACCCCATGGCACACCGTATGAGGTGCTGGTAAATCTCACAAAAGCACACACCCTGTCTTGCATTACTACTTAATTAAACAGAAAATAATGAAGTTCCACGGTATTCTAAGCTTGTTGCTCCATGGTTTTATGGTGTGTCCCACTATTTTCTTTTCATATGTACTTTATTGGTTTTCCCTTTTTCTCCCTTACCCCCTGAGGCCACGGGAAGCACACGCAAAAGCATGTGAGTTGCACTCCACACGCCAGATCCAGTGGCCCCTTCCTCCCTCCCTGACTTGCATCACCGCCTCTGTACCACCCACGCACTCACCAGACCTCCACCCGTGGAGTGGGACTACGGATGAGCGGGCAGCCACTCCCTTGGAAGGGAGAGCATGCTCAATCCCGCTCTAGCCCCCCCCCAAGCCGGCTCCCTGGTGACCCAAGGTTGTTACCAAACCCGGGTCACTGGCTAGCGTGAGGTAAGGTGCCAGCGCCTCAGCCCTCTGCACCACTGGGCTGACTGTGTCCCACATTTCTAAAGCCTGCGCCCCACATTGTGCCACATTCTGAGTGCCAGCTGCCACATTCAAAGTAGCAGTGATGCAAACTCCGAGTGGCAGTACCCTGCTCTTTGAATGTTGGTTTCCCTTGTTTCAAGTGACAAAAGTAATTAAGTGAAATTTATTTTTATGCAAGATATTACTGTTTGGGCAAGCCTTTCCGAAGTTCTCTTGCAATCTTTGTCTGTTGCATTTATAAATAATAATGAGAAGTAGGTCCTCAGTCACCCCCAGAGTCCGCAGCTGCCCCCCCGAACTCTACAGTAGAGCCAATAATAATAATTAGCTCTAATATTTGGGACACACTAATGTGTGCTCCCCATCACAACTGTCTCTGTTCTGCCCACACTCAATCATCACCACCCATCTGATGAGCCAGCCGGGAACTAGGACAAAAGATAGGGTACTGGAAGTAGGTGTCAGGCCAATAATACATCTGTCTATCAGGTGGCAGAATTATAGAGCCAGGGCAGGGCATGGAGTGAGGTTTACTAAACAGAGGCCTAATGGCAAAGAACATCCTATAGGAAACCCAAATCCCTGCTCCATCCTTGCTCTTTCACTTGGTCTGCTGACAGAAACACGGAAACAGAATTTGTCAGCTGAAATGGAATGCTTGGCCCATCCCCTCTGCCCCAATGTTTTCCTCCTATTCTACATCCACGGACCATAACTGGTCTTCAGCATTCCTCCCCACTCCTTGCCTCTGATCTAATATACCCTTAGGTTTATCCCATGCCTAAAGCCCCCACCATTTTAGCCCCCACCACTTTGACTGGTAGTCTGTTCCAGGCACCTTTCAGTAAAGTACTATTTTCTCACATATCTCTCAACTCCCCCAAACCCAGCTTCATCACATACCCCCGGTCCTGGTGTTCATCCTATTCTGGAAGAGGTTCCCCACCTGCACCCTGTCCACCCCTGTGAGGTACAGTATTTGTAGATCTCAATCATATCACCTCTCTCCCTCCTCTTTTCTACAGGGTACAACTGAGATCCTACAACCTCTCCTCATAGGGCTTCTCCATAAACCCTGCAGCACTTCAGTTGTCCTCCTTTGGCCCACCTCCCACTTCTCTATGTCCTTTCTGAGGTGCTGCCTCCAAAACTAGCTGCGGTATTCCAGGTGGGGCATACCATGAAATGATTTGGGTGCACCCCCACCTCTCTTCTGTTGGAAATACCCACAGCAATGCATCCCACTATCCCTGCACACTGCCTTGTCACACTGTGCTGCCACCTTGAGGTCCTCTGCTATAATACCCCAAAGGTCCCTTTCCTGGCTAGTGACTGTCAGTACCTCCCCTCCCATCCTATACTCATCACTGGGGTACCTACGGCCTAGGTGCATGATTTTGCACATCTTGGCATTGAGCCCCAACAGCTATGTCCTTGATCACTCCTCTAGCTTCCCTAGATCCCAATGTATTCTCTCCTCCCCCTACTGAGTGTCCAGCCTATTGCAGATTTTAATGTCATCTGCAAAAAGACATCTTCTCCTCCAGTTCTTTTGTAACGTCCCCCATGAGGACATTGAAAAGGACTTGTCCCAGTACCGAAGCCTATGGTACACTGCTGGTCACTCTCCCATCCTTAGAGTGAGTGCTGTTTACCACCACCCTCTGTCTCCTATCCATTAACCTGTTTCAGACCCAATTTAACAATTTGGACCCTACTCCTAAGATGGTCAACGTCCTAATCAGGCTCCTGTGCGGCACATTGTCGAAGACTTGCTGAAGTCCAGATAGGCTATGTCCACTGCCCTCCTCCTATTTCCCTGGTCACCCAGTCCCCCAGTCAAAGAAATCTATCAGATTCATTTGGCATGACCTTCCTCCTATGAATACATGTAGGTTGAGGTCCTGCAGCCCACTGGATTCCAGATGCTCAACCAGCCTTTCTTTCAGTAGGATATCCATTAGTTTCCCCATCACTGAAGTTAGGCTGACTGGCTTATAGAAACATAGAATATGATGGCAGATAAGGGCTGTGGGGCCCACCCAGTTTGCCCATATTATTTTAATCTTCATGTTTTGCTGCAGACCCAACTTGATCTAGGGTGCCATCACTTCCCTCTATGAAGGTCTGCCATCATCCCCCCTGCTGCTGCTCTTATATAGAGGGACAAGGCCAGCCCTTCTCCAGTCCTCTGGAACGACACCCGTTTCCAGTGAGCTATTGAACAAGGCTGTCAGTGGGACAGCTAGCACTTCCCTGAGCTCTTTTGGTACCCTGGGGAGTATCCCTTTCAGTCTGTAGCTTTACCCACCTTCAGAGTTCTGAGTCCCTTCAGGACTCTTTTCTCTGAAAATGGACTATGTCCACCATCTCCTTCTCCTAATCTTTCTTCCCCTTGGTGGTCCCTTTACTGTGAAGACTTAGCAGAAGCACTTGTTTAGAATGTTTGTTTTTTCTTGTTCCTCTTCTGCAGTCTCCACCTTCCTGCCCTTTTAATGCTCCCTTCCCTTGTCTTTCTCACTTACATCTCAGAAGAATGTCTTACTCCCCTTAGCCACTCCCTAGCTACCCTGTCTTCTGCCGGCGTCTTTGCTCCCCTAACTGCATTACCTGCATCTGTATGCCTTGCTAGGTACATCTCCCTGTCCTCCTCCCTCTGCATTTCCCTGCGTTATGTGTAGTATAGCTTTAAGAAATGTTAGACACAGTACAGCTTTAAGAGAATGTACTTCCTGTAAGTCTTCCTGTGTGTGTTGAAATCAGTTTTCCTCTTGTATCACTACTGAACAAAAGTAAACAGAGAAGGCCTGGATTATAGTGAGACATGTTTTTCTAACTACCAAGACCCCAATGTGTTTAAGGTACTTATTTTCAGCCACCAAATACAACAAACTGGCGATGATGGATGGTGGATATTTTCACAGTTCCAGCTTACTGAATTACACCATTTTTGTGACTTTCTGCATTGGAGGCAAGTAAGCAATTTGGAACTGTGCAATATCATGGAGACTTCAGCCAGCTTTGACATTTTTACAGGAACAGGCTGAGATACAGTGGTGCAGATGGTTTGATCAGTGGTTATTACTTAATCCTGCCATACAATCTGCAAATGTTGAACAACTGGTTAAGCTTATTCGAGCTGCTTTTTGTACTTTCTTGGGGAGTGAGACCTTTAAACTTTTATGTCGTCTGTGTGCACTGGACCGGCCGGAGGATTTGTCATATCAAGATCTAAAGTTTAAATTGAATGCACAATACGGTTTAACAACTTTCCCAAGGGCTGAACGTTATAAATTCTACAGCTACCACCAGAAACCAGATCAGTCATTACAATCTTATTTGGCTGAGATCAAATGCTTAGCTCTCATGTGTGAGTGGAGCAGGGAGCATCTTGAATCTAATCTAGCTGATAAGTTTGTTATGGGGTTGAATAATGAACATCATATTCTGCAATTACTTTCTGCAAGTGTCAAGAAGTCTACTGAGGAACTTTTACAAAGAACTAAGGGTAGAACTAGTGACACCACTGACTACCATTTTTAACAAATCATAGGAGGATGTATCAATCAATCAGTCAAAATCTTTATTTATCCAGGCGAACATCACTGAGCAGAGCTCTTTTACAAGATGGACCTGGTTAGAACAGGGTCGGGTAACATCCATCATAAAAACATATAAATACATGTAAATAAGTATATAAACACAAACACAATGGTGCAGTAATAGGGGAGTCTAATGATAAAAGGAAGACAAGACAAGCCATAACAGAGAAGTATTCAAATACAAGAGGGCAGGTCCACCATTGAACCATGCAACTGTATATAAACCATGTTCTCTGTATAGAAGTACCAGTTAGTTCATTTACCAGCGGCAGTCACTAGTACTAGCCATGAAAATGGCTTGGAGAACCACCAACTAATGGCAGATGGGGTACCAGGTGGGGTATGTGATATGTAAGCGAAGGATAAACATTGTGAGAAGTGAAGCCCCAAGGATAGGTCGGTAGAACTGACGCGGCGGTGGGGGCCTATGGGGAGAGGGAAAGGGGAGTTAGGACGTTTATAGTATGATTGCGTGTAGATTGTAGATGAGTGCAGTATAGAGTTGTGAAAAGAAGGCTGGAGAAAGCGGGAAGATAGACCAGTATCAAAGGGAGGACAGAGGCATCAAGGTGTTGCATGAAAGTATGATGACAGACCAGGGCCAAGGAGGAGACAAGCACTAGAAGTAATGGTGCAGGAGGACTGGAGGAGGGTGGACGTGGTTCCCCTTCACAAGAGTGGGACTAAGACAGAGGCAGGAAACTACAGACCTGTTAGTTTGACCTCAGTGGTAGGGAAAATGATGGAATCACTTCTGAAGGTAAGAATTGTTGAGTTCCTAGATGCCAGTGGGGCACAGGACCCAAGGCAGCATGGATTCAAAGCAGGAAGGTTATGTCAGACAAATCCAATAGATTTCTTTGACTGGGTGGCCAATGTAGTAGACCAGGGAGGGGCTGTGGACATGGCCTACCTAGACTTTAGCAAGGCATTTGACACAGTCCCACACAACAGATTAATATACAAGTTAGACAGCCTTGGAGTGGGTCTTGGACAACAGGATACACAGGGTAATAGTAAACGGAGTTTACTCTGAAGTAAGGGGGGGTTACTAGTGGGGTACCGCAGGGTTCAGTACTGGGACCGGTCCTCTTTAATGTCTTTATAAGTGACATTGCAGAGGGACTGGAAGGAAAAGTATGTCTCTCTGCAGATGACACAAAGATCTGCAACAAAGTTGATACAGAAGGTGGGGTGGAGAGGATGCAAAGGGACTTAGCAAAATTGGAGGAATGGTCAAATGTATGGCAGCTTAGATTCAATGCAAAGAAGTGCAAAGTAATGCACCTGGGAAACAAAAATCCAGGGAAAGAGTACACAATGGGGGGTGAGATCATAACAATAACAGAAATGGAAAGGGACCTGGGGGTAGTCATATCAGATGATGTAAGGTGGGCAAGCAATGTGAGAAGGTAGTAAGGAAGGCTGGTGGGATACTGGGATGCATAGGAAGAGGCATCACCAATAGAAAACAGGAAGTTGTTATCCCTCTGTACAGACAGTTGGTGAGACCCCATCTGGAGTTCTGCATCCAGTTCTGGAGACCCTATCTCCAAACAAGGACATAGACAGGATGGAGGCTGTCCAGAGGAGGGCAACTAAAATGGTGTAGGGTCTGCACCGGAAGACGTACGAAGACAGATTAAAGAAGCTTAACATGTATACACATGAGGAGAAGAGGGAGAGGGGGGACATGATAGAAACATTCAAGTACAATAAGGAATCAACAGAGTCCAAGACTGTAGCATCTTTCAGAAAAAGAGATGTGCAAGAACAGGGGTACAGCTCAGAGATAATGTGAGGAAGTATTTTTTCATGGAGAGGGTTGTAAATGCATGGAAGAGCCTTCCTGAGGAGGCAGTGGAGTCAAAAACAGTGGGGGAATTCAAGAATGCATGGGACAGACATAAGGCAATTCTAGTGGGGGATAGGAGGAAGTAGGCTGTTGGTTAACTAGGATCTGCAGTCTATGCATTAGCTAAGGAAATGGGCAGACTAGGTGGGCCAAGCGGTCCTTATCTGCCATCAAATTCTATGTTTCTAAGTTGGTACAAATGTATGAGGCTGCAGAAAATGAAGCACATGCTAAGATGGACACTAAAATGAGGTACAAGTACTGTAGCTGCAGTAAACCCCTAATCAAAACAGCTCAAACCTAAGTCTAAGCCACTGTTTTGAAAGACAAATTCAACCACTCCACCCAAACTGCATGGCCAATACAATTGTACATCATGTGGGTTGTCTCAGCACATCAGGGACCAGTGTAAATTCAGAGAAGTTCAGTGTCATGCATGTAAACATCAGGGGCATATTATTAAGGTTTGCAGGAGCAGGAGAGCCATGGTAATCAGTTCGGAGGGCCCAGACAGTGCAGTGGTTTCTGTTGCACCACAAATGCAGACTAAAGATGTTCCTCCTTTATATGTGTTACATCAATTGCCACAACTGAGGCATCAGTTGCATTTAATGGTAGACTCTGCTTCCCCAGTTACTTTTATTAACCATCAGACATGGTCTAATCTGGATAAGCCACCATTGTCTCCTTGTAATAAGTTGCTACACATATTTGAAGGGCAACCAATTCAGCCACTGGACTCGTTTACCACTTTGGTATGCAGGACTAATTCTTCCAAGACTGGTACACCTTTAACTTTTCTGGTTTCAAAAAAGGGTGTCAACATTTTGGGCAGAGACGCTCAGGTTCTTCTAAACATTCATGTTGATCCAGCAGATTTTGACCTACTTGCTGCTGTCCAGGTACCACAAAGCAGTAATCCACCCAAGCTTGGGGAGATTTTACACATGTATCCAGAGTTGTGGAAAGGCCTGGGATGTTGCACAACAGCTAAAGCCAAGCTAGTTACAAAGCCTAATACAGCCCCTAAGTTTTGTAAACCACAGAAACTTCATTTTGCCTTTAAACCAGTAGTTGGGGCAGGATTGGATAGACTGGAAAAAGCTTGTGTGCTGGAAAAGGTTTTGAGTTCAGATTGGGCCACTCCAATTGTGGCGGTATGTAAACCAGGTGATAAGGTTCAAATATGTGGAGATGTTAAGGTAACAATTAATCCAGTACTTAGCACAGATGTATTTCCTTTACCCTTACCAAAGGAACTTTTTCATAGACTGAATGGTGGTATGGGGTTCTCTAAAGTGGACCTCGCTGATGCATACCTTGAAGTGGAACTGGATACAGACTCTCAGAAATTGGTAGTGATTAATACACAACAAGGACAGTACAAGTACAAACGGTTATGTTTTGGCCTGAGTAATGCACCTGCTATTTTTCAAAAAGTGATTGAACAAACGGTGGGTTTGCATACCAGGTTTTGCTTGTTATTTGGATGACATCATTGTCACAGGCAAGACAGAAGCAGAACATTTACTTAACTTGCAAAAGACTTTAGAGAGACTGCAACAGAGTGGATTCAGACTCAGGAGAGAAAAATGCCAATTTTGTCAACCAAGTGTCACATACTTAGGTCACACTATTGAAAAAGACAGAATTCATTCAAATGATGAAAAGGTGGAACCCATAGTGCACATGCCTGAACCACAGAACATGTCAGAGTTGTGCTCATTCTTGAGTATGGTTCGCTACTATGACCATTTCATACCTGGCTTAGCCACTAAATGTGCTATCCTAAATGAACAAATGAACTGTTACATAAGGGTACTCCGTGGAAGAGAACCAAGGGCCACTGTAAGGCAGTTCAAGCCATCAAGCTCTCTCTAACTGATGTGAATAATTTAATTCATTATGACCCTAACTTACCTATCACATTGGCCTGTGATGCTAGTCCTGCGGGTACAGGAGTTGTCCTTTTCCATACAGATCCAGAAGGAGTGGAGAAGCCGATAGCCCATGCTTCACGCAAACTCACTGCAGCTGAAATGAATTATGCCCAGATTCAGAGAGAGGCATTAGCAATTGTGTTTGGAGTACAAACATTTCACCAGTACTTGCTAGGTTGCAAGTTTCACCTGAAGATGGATCACAAGCCACTGGTGACAATTTTCAGTCCAGAAAAAGGAATTCCAGAAACAGCCGCTAGCAGACTTCAGTGATGGGCATTAATTGTGTCTGCCTATAATTCTGAGTACATACCAACCAACGGACCAGCATGGAAATGCGGATGCCTTGTCGAGGTTACCAATATCCAGAGAAATGGAGTTCAATGTGTGGGACTTAAAGAGGAGCCATTAGTATGCCAGGTGGGGCCAGATAGTTTTCCACTGCAATTCAAAGATATGGAGGACTCTACTGTGGTGTGAGCAATGGAGCTACAACAGTTACATCAGCTTCCAGTACTAGCCAAGGACATTGCAAAAGTGACTAGTCAAGATGTAATTTTGAAACAAGTGTATCAGTATACGCTTGAGGGTTGGTCACAAGGCACTACTTGTTTGGCTGTACTACAACCCTACTATACAAAGAGACAGCATTTCTCCATTGCTGAGGGGTGTCTTCTATGGGGATTGCATATCATAGTACCCCAATGTTATCATTCAAATGTGTTGACTCTTTTGCATGTGGGCCATCCAGGCATTGCTAAAATGAAATCATGGCCAGACTTCATGCATGGTGGCCTTTTATTGACAGAGACATATACCACTTCGTGCAAAGATGCGAAGGTTGTGCTGTATTGATGGGAAATGCGACAAGAGCTCCAGTTCACCATTGGGAATGACCAGAAAAACCCTGGCAAAGGTTGCATATTGATTTAATGGGACCCTATTTAAATTCCATGTAGTTACTCTTAACTGATGCTTATAGTAAATGGCCAGAAATTCATCAGATGTCTTCGACAACTACTGAGAGTACCATTAAAGTGTTGAAATCTATCTTTGCTACCCATGGTTTTCTGCAAATGATTGTCTCAGATAACGGACCACAGTTCATGATTGTTGAATTCCAAGAGTTTTGCCAGCAACATGGTATCTGCCATATTTTCTCACCTCCCTATCAACCAAGTTCAAATGGCAAAGTGTACTGCCCGGTTCAGACTTTTAAAAAGAGTATGGACAAAGCTAATCCTGCTACACCAGTGGTAATACAAATAGCCTTTTTGAGCTTTCTTGCGATGTAGCAAACAACACCACATTATGTCACAGGAATATCCCCTGCAGAATTGTTTGGATGACAGATTCAAACTCAGTTGGAACTTCTTCGCCCTCTAGGCTATAAGTCAATAACTGAAATTCTTCCTAAGACCAGATCCTTTAAACTCAAGGATCTTGTGTGGGTCAGGATGTATGTAAGCCTGAAGAGATGGATAGAAGGCGTGGTGGAAAAAAAATTCGGAAATGTTGTCTATAGTGTTCAACTGACTAACCGGAGGAGAGTGAAAAAACATGTGGACCAATTACGTACTAGAACTGAAACAGAACAAACAAGCATTTGTCAATGCCGAATGTTGTCTTGCTGGCATTGGCATTGGTTGTGCAGGAGTTAGAGACGCATAATAGGAATGGCAGTGAAGTATTGAAGTGACGCCAACCCCATCCCCACCCTGCAGAGAGTGACAGGCATTGGGGTGTGCCTTTGGGTCATCAGCTATAACGCTCATGCCATTTTACCTCACCCTACCCTGTAGACACTGACAAGTGTCGTGGTGTGCTTTGGGGTCTTTGGGCATTATACTTACCCCATTCCATAAGGAAATACACTGAGAAGGGTGCAGTATAGGAGAATGGGGTGAAGTATGTGACTGAACACTGCAAGGCACACCACGATGCCTGTCACTGGCTGCAGGGTGGGGGTGGGGGTCGGGGTGGAATGGCGTGAGCATTACAGCTGATGACCCCAAGTCACAACCCTGATGCCTGTCAGTCTCTACAGGGTGGGGTGTTACAGTTGGAAACCCTAACACCAGAGGCGTGCGTTGGTATTTTCACTCCAAATTTTCAACATGGGCTTTTTGTGAGCCCACCTCATGAAGAGCGACACTATCAGTTTGCTAGCTGAAAGGTGGTTTGGCACAGTGGCTATGCCATTTGGCGACAGGGCAAAAACACATTTTGGGCAGTATGTAGAAAATGACAACTGTATTGTTCATGAGGAGATGTAAAAAAATGGCAGCGTTGAAAATCTGGAGTGATAATGTGAATAATTTGTGAAGTGATGAGCATGCACAGAAACTGTGCAACACACGTCTGTAACCCAATTATTTTGGGGATTTTTTTAACCACATTTTTAACATAGGCATTTTGCGACCTCCCCTCATGAACAGTGGCACTGTGATTTTATTAATTTGTCCCAAACGTTGATTTCCCACAGTGACCACGTCATTGTGCGTCACAGGTGTGAAAACACATTTAGGGCAGGATGTAAAAAATGACAGCTGTTCTGTTCATAAGGAGGTGTGACAAAATGCAAGTGTTGAAAATCTGGCATGAAAATATTGCAAATTTTCAAATTTACAAGGGTGTGTGGAAAACTGGAAATTGTGCAATGCACACTTGTAACACATTCATTTTATGGAATTTCATCACCGGATTTTCAACATAAGCATTTTAGGACCTCTGCTCATGAAAAGTGTCACCGTCATTTTCTCAAACTGTACCGAAAACTGATTTCACACAGCAACCGTGCTATTCTGCGCCGGATGTGCGAAACACATTTTGGCCAGGATATGTAAAATGACAGCTGTACTGTACATGAGGAAGTGTGTAAAAATGCCAATTTTGAAAATCTGGAGTGAAAATATAAATTCACGAAGTTACAAGCATGCATGGAAACTGCGCAATGCATGCTTGTAAAACAGCCATTTTTTTTAGTTTTTCCACCAAATTTGCAACATAGGCTGTTTGAGAGACCCCTCATGAACAGTGGCACTGTCGTTTCGTTAATTGGTCCTGAAAGGTGTTTCCGTGCAGTGACCGCAAAATCACCTTTTGGGATGAATAATGCCATGACAGTAACTGAATTCATGAGGAGGGGTGCCAATAACCCCATGTTGAAAATTTGGTGTCAAAATTCCCCAAAATGCCCGCGATATGCACCAAAGTTGAAAAAACCCTATTTATGCCATTATACAGCTTACCGGCATTTCTTCAGTTCGCGGTCAGCTTTGAAGAGTGCAGACATGTTCCCGGTCCATCGAAGATTGTCGTGCCAGACTCCAGAGGTAAGTATAGGGTGAGGGGTGTGTGCGGAGGCAGGGTATGCAGTGGGTGGGCAGGGTTGCGGAAGGGGGCAGGGAGACCGTGAGGGACTGTTTTCTTTTTACAGGGTAAAAAAAGGAACATCACAGGATGGTTTTTTTTCAGGGAGGGATGGTTTTTTTGTTTTCAGGGATTTGACATGCTGGGGTGGGCTCCCAGTGTGCCACCTAAGTGTTTGGGGATGCTGTAGCCGACGGGGATTGGGCTCCCTGAGCAGGAGCCGAGGGGATTGGGCACCCGGCACACAACAAAAGCTGGGGAGACATTATGATGATGGGGAGGGCTCCCCATTGGCAAAATAAGCCGGAAGGGGATAAAAGCCGGACGGGATTAGTCTCCACGGCAAAAATACTTTTTGGGGCATATGATGCTGAGGGGATTGGGCACCCTCAGCACACAGCAGAAATGGGAGGGGACTTTATGCCAACGGGAGTGGGCTCTGCCGACATTATGAGCAGGCGATGGCGGCAGTCACCGCCGCCATGTTGCTTGCACGCTGAGGAGGTGTGTTGTTGTCCTGCTGCATGAGGGCTTCGATCTCATTGCAGCAGACCTTTTCTTAGAACTGGTGGCCACATTAGGGATGCATGATGTCAGTGCCTGCTGCTGGCTTATTGGGGAATGAGGGACGCACCTACTGATGCATGCCCTTCATTCTCCCAACAGTGACCGCGCCTCCAAATCTGCTACTACCACAAGATGTTGGGTGGCGCGCAAGCGTGAGCCAACATAAAAAAGGATGCCCAGAGTCAGGGTAGTTATCCAGTGTTACATGAGGTCCCTGCACCCTTATTGGTATCACCAGAGGTACACTGTAGACAGCTAGTGCTTAGGCATACGTTATACTAACATATAGGGCTTAGGGCATCTGCCGTACAAGAGTAGATGTCAGGATATGTATGCATATTATTGTTATACACTTTGCTTTCTAACACATATACATTTTCTGTGTGGAGTACAGTGTACAGTTCTGGAGACCATACCTACGTAAGGACATAGACAGGGTAGAGAAGGTTCAGAGGAGGGCAACAAAGATGGTGCATGGGTTGCATCACAAATCCTATGAAGACAGGTTGAAGGAACTGAACATGTACTCCCTGGAGGAGAGGAGGGAGAGAGGGGATATGATAGAGACATACAAGTATCTTACAGGGAGGAACAGGGTGCAGGAAAACACTATTTTTAGCGAAAAAGATGTTTCAGGACTAGAGGGCATGGGATGAAGTTGGAGGAGGACGATTCAGAGGAAACATGAGAAAGAATTTCTTCACAGAACGGGTGGTGGACAAGTGGAACACCCTGCCAGAGGAAGTGGTGGGGGCTGAAACAATCACGGGATTTAAGAATGCATGGGATAGACATAAAGGAATTCTAGAGGTCAGGGGTAAGGGGAAATAGACTTCTAGGAAAACAAACTGAACTTACAAGCTCAAATGGGCAGACTAGGTGGGCCATAGGCCCTTATCTGCCGACACTGTCTATGTATCTATGTATCTATGTATTTCTCACTTACAAGATGTTAGGACCTCTGTGTCCTTATAATGATTATGATATATAAGTCGGCATTGCCACCTTTTGGTGATTTGTACTTCTACACTGATTTGTGTAAGAACTGTACTCTTTTGTTTCACAAAGTGATGACTACTACAAAATTGTATAATGTTATCTTGGACCGTGGAGCCATCTCTAATTTAGCCAATAGAGCTCATCTCTGTAACTAGAAATGTTTCTATATTACAGTAACCATAGTAATTATCATAGGTATATAATGTGAGACACTGAGTCTTATACCTCGGAGACCCCAAGAAACACAAAGAAACCTCAAGGTATAGAAACGTAGAAACATAGACTTTGACAGCAGATAAGGACCGCTTGGCCCACCTAGTCTGCCCATTTCCCTACCTACAGGATAAGCTGCAGATCCTAGTTAACCAACAGCCTATTTCTTCTTACCTCCCACAAGAATTGCCTTATGTCTGTCCCATGTATTCTTGAATTCTCCCACAGTTTTAGACCCCACAACTTCCTCAGGAAGGCTGTTCCATGTGTCCACCACCCTCTCTGTGAAAAAATACTTCCTCACATTGCCCCTGAACCACCCCTCCATCTTTAAATTGTGTCCCCTTGTTCTTGCACATCTCTTTTTCTGAAAGATGCTACCCTCTTGGACTTTGTTGATTCCACTGAGGTACTTAAAAGTTTCTATCATGTCCCCCCTCTCCCTTCTTTCCTCAAGGGTATACATATTAAGCTCCTTTGGTCTCTCCTCGTATGGCTTCTCTTGCAGACCCTGCACCATTTTAGATGCCCTCCTCTGGACTGCCTCTGTCCTGTCAATGTCCTTGCGGAGATGGGGTCTCCAGAACTGGACACAGTACTCCAGATGGGGTCTCACCAACTGTCTGTGCAGAGGGATAACAACTTCCTGTTTTCTGCTGGTGATGCCTCTCCCTATACATCCCAGTATATCCCCAGCCCTCCCTACTGCCTTCTCACATTGCTTGCTAACCTTAAGGTCATCTGATATGATTACCCCCAGGTCCCTTTCCATTTTTGTTGTTGTTACTACTTCCCCCCCATTGTGTAATCTTCCCCTGGATTTTTATTTCCCAGGTGCATTATTTTGCACTTCTTTGCATCGAATCCAAGCTGCCATACTTCTGACCATTCCTCCAACCTTGCCAAGTCCTTTCTCATCCTTTCCATGCCTCCTTGTGTATCAGCCCTGTTGCAGATCTTTGTGTCATCTGCAAAGAGGCATACTTTTCCTTCCAGTCCCTCTGCAATGTCACTTATAAAGACATTAAAAAGGACTGGACCCAGTACTGAACCCTGCGGTACCCCACTAGTAACCCCTCTTTCTTCAGAGTGGACTCCATTTACAATTACCTTCTGTGTCCTGTTGTCCAGCCAGTGTTTTACCCAGATTACCACCCTGGGACCCACTCCCAGGCTGGTTAATTTGACTATTAATTTTTTTGTGTGGGACTGTGTCAAATGCCTTGCTAAAGTCTAGGTAGGCCATGTCCACAGCCCCTCCCTGGTCTACTACTTTGGTCACCCAGTCAAAGAAATCAATTAGATTCATCTGACATGACCTTCCTGCTGTGAACCCATACTGCCTTGGGTCCTGTGCCCCACTGGACTCTAGGTACTCAACAATTCTTTCTTTCAGAAGTGATTCCATCACTTTCCCTACCACAGAGGTCGATCTGACAGGTCTGTAGTTTCCTGCCTCTGTCTTGGTCTCACTTTTGTGAAGGGGAATCACATCTGCCTTCCTCCAGTCCTCAGGTACCACACCATCCTCCCATGATTTGTTAAAAATGGTAGTCAGTGGTTTCACTAGTTCTCCCCTTAATTCTTTTAGAATTCTGGGGTGAATTCCATCAGGCCCCATTGCTTTGTCCACCTTCAGTTTTAGGAGTTCTTTCAGAACCCTTTCTTCTGTGAAAGGACTGGGATTGACCCCCCTATCAAGAGTGCTTCTGTTAATTGGATTAGGCACCTCCCTTCCTCCTCTTTTGTGAATACTGAGCTGAAATATTCATTCAGTATCCCTGCTTTTTCATTGTCCCTCTCTGCCCACCCACCGTCCATTCTATTCAGCCTCACTATCCCTCCCTTTGTCTTTCTACACTTCCTGATATACCTATAAAGGTTTTATTCCCCTACTTGACCGAGTTGGCTATCTTTTCCTCAGTTTGGGCCTTTGCTATTCTGACTTCCCTCCCTGCTTCCTTCTGCCTTAACTGGTACAGCTCTCCGTCCTGCTCCTTCTGTGCTTCCTTATACTTGCTGAATGCTATCCTTTTCTCCCTGACTTTTCCCACCACCTCTTTTGAGAACCATAGTGGCTTTTTCTTTTGATTTGTTTTTTTTTTTTTATTATTTTTTTACTTTATTCCTCCTCACCTAGCCGCCAGCCACCCGGGACTATCAGCCCATGCAGCTTCCACCTCTCCAGAATGGCCTCGAGCCCTCCGATAGCCCGCTACTTACCCCCCACGGGCAGGAACTCACGGGGAGGCGGGGGGCACCCGCGAGCACTAATTTTGGATCGGAGGCGGCCTGGAGGAAGCTAATTGGCCCGTGGTGTGCTTTATGTAGGCGGCCGACAGCCGCCCATTTTCTGCTTTTTTTCCGGGAGGCGGGACATGCAATGACGTGATGACGTCTGCCCCGCCTCGCAGCCTTTGGCGTGTCGGTAGCTGTGTGACCCCTCAGCCTCCGCTCGGGGTCGCTATAGTTCCGAACACTAACCACCCTCCCCCCTGGAGAAGGAGAGCAGTCCATAGGATGCTCCATCCTTCTCCCCCCAGCCAGCCCTCCGACGATCCAGGTCCGTTCCCGAACCTGGGTCACCGGAGTCGCAAGCGGAAATCCCACCGCTGCTTTTGATTTGTTTTGATTTGTTTATTTGGTTGACACAAAGGCTTGTTGCCTCTGTGATGGCAGTTTTGATGTTTCCCCATTGTTGCTCCACCTCTCCTTCTAGTGCTTTTCTAAGACACTCTCCCATCTTGCCAAAGTCAGCCCTCCTGAAGTCCAGTACCCTCACTTTTGTATGGCTTGATTCTGTATCTGAGTTTTTTGTGAACCACACTGTTTGATAATAATAATAATAATAATAATAAGTTTTATTTATAAAGCGCCTTTCATTTTTCAAGATGCTGTACAAGTTAAAACAGTACAAATCAAATATTAAAATCCAATATTAGACACAGATAAAAACCAAAACATGATCAACAACTTCAATACAGTCAGCTTTATAAGAAGGCCATTTGCCAAAAGTGGGTTTTCAAATCCCTCTTAAATTCCTCCACGGTGGTACAGTCCTGCAACCGGCGGGGTAGAGAATTCCAAAGAGTGGGCACAGCATAAGAAAATGCTCTACAACCTGATGATTTAAGACTCACTCTTGGAATCTCTAACAACCCCTCATCGGCCAAGTGGAGTGATCGGCCCGGGAAGTAGGGGACCAGAAGTTCTTTCAGATGGTCACTTGTTCCCAGATGGCAACCCACTTCTAGATCTGAGATCCTCTTCACTGTCCCCATTTGAGAGTACGAGGTCTAAGATTGCTTCCTCATGAGTGGGTTCCGAAACTAGCTGTCTGAGGCATGTCACCTGTAGGGCATCGAGAATGGCCCTGCTCTTGGATATGGCTGAGGCAAATGTGCTCCAGTTAACATGTGGCATATTCAGGTCTCCCATCAACAGTATCTCCCCTTTCTCTGTCATCCTAAGAATGCCTTCTATCATATTCTAGCATATAGGGAACGCTTAGCATTGGTTTCTGGTTCGTATTGGTAAGAACTGCTTAGGGCAACTGTGATTTATCCTTTTAGTAGTAATAAAGAAGTTTATTACTCTTATGCAACATGTCTGTGATTCCTTGCATTCCCAATATTGCCAAGAACCAGAGAGTGAGGGTTTCGACCTCCTGACACCAGCATTATTTGTTCCAGAACAAAAACAAGAAGAGAAAGTGGAACCACAGCATTTGAGACAAGATGTGGCTGATGCTAATCAGATTCCAGTGCAACAGCCTTGGATTCCAGTATAACAGCCTCAAGTCCTACTACATTGGTCAGGACGTACAAGACGTCCACCAAAGGGAATGGACTTGAAGTGTTGAGTAAGTTACTTTTTCTATTACTTTCTATTACTTTGGGAAACTTGTTCCAGGAAGCTCTGTGCAGTCACTAGCAAGGATGGAGAAGTACTAGAAAAAGTAATACACTTTACAGTTACAGTTACTTCTTTCTTTTTATAAAAAAATATACAAAAGTAATAAGTAACTGTAACAGATTACATTTATTTGACAGTAATAGGTTAGTTACTAGTTACTTTCAAATAAATGTAATCAGTTACAGTTACATATTACTTTTGTATAAAAAGAAAGAAGTAACTGTAACTGTAAGGTGTATTACATTTTCTAGTACTTCTCCATCCTTGCTAGTAGCTGCACAGAGCTTCCTGGAACATGTTTCCAAAAGTAATAGAAAGTAAAAGAAACAATAACTTACCCAACACTGTGGACTTGTAGAGATATAACCTAATGACATGACTAACTAAAAGGGACATTGCAGTACTAACTGTAATAGTTTCATATTACTTCTGAATTATTGACTTACATACTTTAGCTTAGTCAGGAGGGATTGTTATGTGTAGTATAGCTTTAAGAAATGTTAGAAACAGTACAGCTTTAAGAGAATGTACTTCCTGTAAGTCTTCCTGTGTGTGTTGAAATCAGTTTTCCTCTTGTATTTCTGCTGAATAGAAGTAAAAAGAGAAGGCTTAGATTTCAGTGTGGCATGTTTTTCTTACTACCAAGACCCTGTTGTGTTTAAGGTACCTATTTTCGGCCACCAAATACAACACCCTGTATCTCTTGAACCCTCTTTCTTTCACCAACACTGCCAGTTCTTTGGAAAACCATTAAAGTCTCCTTTTCTATCTAATGGTGCTTACATTCCTCACGCAAAGGTTTGCTGCCATAATTATACCCTCTCTTATTCTTCTCCGTTGTGTCTCTACTCCTTCTCCCTGGCTATCTCCTCACTATCAAGTCATTTTCTGAAGCAGTCTCCCATTTCTTTAAGATCTGCCCTCCTGAAGTCCAGGTCTCTCCTCCTCATTTGGCTCACCTTTGTTACTTCCCTTATGTTGAACCACACTGTATGGTGATCATAGGTACCCAAGGGACTGCCTACTGTGATGTCTGCAATCCTATTCCTGTTCATGAGCCCCAGGTCCAACACTGCCCGGTCCCTAATAGGTGCTATAACTAGTTGCCTGAGGAAAACCCCTGGTAGGGAGGCAAGGATGACCCTGCTTCTTGCCTAGGCTGCAGCTGGAAAGTTCCACTCCACATCTGGCAGACTAAAATCTCAGACTAACAGCACTTCCTCCTTGGTTGCCACCCTAATAATGGTCACCTTCTGTGCCTTGTCCATCTCCATGCCCTGTGCTGGGGGTCTGTACGCTACCCCTGTATGAACAGAGCCTGCCTTCAGGATGACTCACATCACCTCCAGCCCCTCCTCCTTACCTTGATCCACCTTCACCTCTGTGGCTTTTATTTGTTTATTTTCCAGGTCCATCTTGAAAATGAGCTCGCTCAACGATGTTTGCCTGGTTAAATAAAGATTTTGATTTATTGATTGATTGATCTGTTTGTTTGAAAATTGGTAACTGTGAAAGGCCCACTGAGTCTTGACTCGTTTCCAGGTCTGACCCAGTGGGGGAGAGGGAAGAGGAGTACAAACACAACAAAATTTCAATTACACAACGGTGAGCAATTATAGTATCAACTTAAAGTGCAAGAGATGCACCAACAGGCAAACAACAACTATTGGTCAAATCAAGACCTTGTAGCACACTCTTGCAGGTACAGAATAAAGGGTGCAGTGCCTAAGAAAGTGGTTACTCCCTTCTTTACATTTATTGCCACACTCTACCCCTCCTCCCCACCCTGTCTCTCCTGAATGGAAAGCAGCCCTGTATGGCCATGTCCCAGTTGTGGCGCTTAGTGCACCATGATTCCGTTATGGTCACTAGATGCAGGTCTACCTCCATCATGATAGCCCCTAAGTTGGGGATTTTATTTCCAAAGCTCCTGGTGCTGACATGCGTAGCTCTCCACAGCTTCTCACCCCCTGCCCGATACGTTTCATCTACTCCCTTCCTGCCTGTGTTGTTACCTGAAGCCCCATCTGACTCCTTTCTTCCCATTTTGCTTTCTCCATTCCTGGTCTTCTTTGATCCACTGTCCTCTCCTACCTGAGTTGTATCCCCCTTTTCTTCCATCTTTATCCCAGTCCCCACTCTGTGCCTCTATGCTAGGGGTGTTTATACAAGTGGTGGTACAAGAGACCAGTATGATTCTCTGGAAACATCAGGGAAGCAGTGAGAGCCAAAAAGAAGGCCTTCACAGGTACAGTGTAAAACAAGGAAAGTAAGAATGGGGTGAGTATCTAATGAGGACAATGGAAAACAAAAGGATGGTCAGAGAAGCAAAGGCAGACACAGAGCTATGTATTGTGGCAGGGTCAAGGGCAGGGAAACACACATTGTTTAGACATATTGGGGAAAAAATAAAGAAGGTAGCAAGAGTTGTTAGGCTAACAGAGGGAAGTAGGGTAACTGAAGAAGGTGAGCAGAATGCAGCCATTCTTAATGACTGCTCCTGCTCTGTATTTACAGGGGAAAACAGAGGGCCTCTGGCAGAGAGTGGTATTAAGGCATCTGTAAAGGGGATCCCTGGGATGAGGCAGCAAGTATGTACCACAGAAAGAGTTTGGAAAAGTTTAGCAACCCTAAAGTTAGATAAGCCCCAGGGCCAGATGGGATGCATCTGAGGGTGCTCAAGGGATTGGCAGTGGGACTAACCGAACCCCTAGTGGGGCTGTTCAGTAGCTCAGTTCAGACAGGGTAGCTTGAAAAGACTTGAGGGTAGCACACGTAGTTTCTCTCCATGAGGTGGTGAGAAGGGGCAATGGGGTAACAACGAACCTGACAGCAGTACCTCTATTGTGGGCAAACTGATGGAGACACCAGTCAAAGAGGACCTCATGACTACCTGGAGAGCAATGCACTCCAGGATAGTAAACATCAGGGGTTCATGGCAGGAAGGTCTTGTAAGATCAACCTGATAGCATTCTTTGACTTGGTAATGAAGATAGTGAATAAGGGCCATGCTGTGGATTTATTCTACTTCGATTTCAGAAAGCCATTTGACTTGGTGACTCACAAAAGGTTGCTAAACAAACTATAGGACCTAGGTACAGTGAAGAACACATTTAGCTTGGTGAGAAACTGGTTGGAAGAGACACAGCAGAGGGTTGTGGTTAACGAAGTCAAGTCAGAAGAGAGGGAGGTCACCAATGGAGTGTCACAAGGATCGGTCCTGGATCCTCCAGTCCTTTTCAATATGTACATTAGCAATGTGGGAGAAGGAATCCAGGTCAAGTGTGTGTCTTTGCAGATGACACTAAGCTCTGTCACAGGGTGTAGACAGTGAGGAGGGGGTTAAGAAGATGCAGAAAGACTTGCAAAAGCAGGAGAGGTGGTCAAGGGTTTGGCAGCTGAAATTCAATGCCAAAAAGTGCAAGGTGATGCACATAGGGAACAAGAACTCGAGGACAGAGTACTGGATGTGGGAGTAAAGTCGTGCATGACCTCTGAGGTAATAGACCTACTAGCGATCACCATCAGTAACTCAATAAAACAATCAAGCCAGTGTAACAAAGCCTACAGTAAGGTAAACCAAATGCTGCACATATAGGAAGGGGTATGGAGTGCGGATTTCAGTACTGGTGCCCACACCTCAAAAAGGACGTGCTGGAGAAGATCCAGAGGAGGGCTACAAAGATGATAGTGGGTCAGCAGGGTAAGGCATATGGGGAGCTGTTGAGAGCACTGAACATGTACTCCCTGGAAGACAGGAGAGAGAGAGAGAGAGGGGGGGCATGATTGGGACCTTCAAGTATCTGAAAGGGCTAAATAAGGTTGGTAAGGAGAGTCTCTTTAAGCTGAGTGGCAAGCATAACACGAGGGGGCACAGTCTTAAGCTGGAGGGTGGGAGGTTTAGCATGGAGGTCAGGAAGCACTTCTTCACAGAGGTGGACACTTGGAATGCACTGTCAGAAAAGGTAATCTCATTGAAGACAGTGAGCAGCTTAAAGAGAAGCTAGGATAGGCATGGGGAAAGGTAAGGATCATGGATAGGGAGGATGGGAGGAGTGGGAAGGGAGGGCAGGGACATTAGCTCAAGCTGTGGACCCTGCAATATGAGCAGACTTAATAGATCAAATGGCCTTCTTCTGCCGGTTTCTTCGTATGGTCGCATGTACGTTCATATGTATTGGCAGCAGAAGGAAGGAGGTATTACTACCTCTCTATAGATCACTGGTGAGGCCCCATCTGGAGTACTGTGCCAAGTTCTGGAGTTCTCACCTATGGAAGGATAAGGACAGGCTGGAGACAATGCAACGTAGAGTGATCTAAATGATTCAGGGCTATCGGGGCAGATCGGCTCAAGGCACCGAACATGTACACATTGGCCAGATGTGAGAGGTGAGATGTGATTGAGACCTTCAGGTTTCTGAAAGGAATGAACAAGATAAACTGCAAGGAACTATTCAGTGTAAGTAACAGATCAAAAACGGGGATATGAGGAAACTGAGGGGGGAAGATTCAAGAGGGAAATGAGAAAGTTTTATTTCACAGAAAGGGTGGTGGAGCCATCAAATGATCTGCCAAAAGTGAGTGGTGTAGTCTGATTACATTGTGCATTCTGCCCTGGTGCAAGTGGTGCAGGTGGTTTGTGCTGCGCATTCTGCCCTGGTGTGAGAGGTGTAGCCTGTTTACACTGATCATTCTGCCCTGTTGCGAGTGATGCAGTGTGTTTACTCTGAGCATTCTGCCCCGGTGTGAGAAATGCAACCTGTTTACACTAAGCATTCGGCCCCAGTGTGAGTGTTGCAGCCTGTTTACACTGATCATTCTGCTCCAGTGCGAGTGGTGCAGCCTGTCTACACTGAGCATTCTGCCCCAGTGTGAGTGGTGCGGCCTGTTTACACTGATCATTCTGCCTCAGTGCGAGTGGTGCAGCCGGTTTACACTGAGCATTCGGCACCAGTGTGAGTGCTGCAGCTTGTTTACACTGATCATTCTGCCACTGTGCAAGTGATGCAGCCTGCTTACACGGAACATTCTGCACTGGTGCGAATCATGCAGCCTGCTTATGCAGCGGACTCTGCCCTGGTGTGAGTGGTGCAGCTTGTTTACACTGAGCATTCTGCCCAGTGTGAGTGGCGTAGCCTGTTTCCACTGCACATTCTGCTCCTGTGCGAGTGGTGCAGCCTGTTTACGCTATGCATTCTGCACCGGTGCGAATCATGCAGCCTGTTTATGCTGCGGATTCTGCCCTGGTGTGAGTGGTGCAGCTTGTTTACACTGAGCATTCTGCCCAGTGTGAGTGGTGCAGCCTGTTTCCACTGCACATTCTGCTCCTGTGCGAGTGGTGCAGCCTGTTTACGCTATGCATTCTGCCCAGGTTCGAGTGGTGCAGCCTGTTTACACTGCACATTCAGCCCTGGTGCCAGTGATGCAGAATGTTTAAGCTGCGCATTCAGCCCTGGTGCAAGCGGTTCAACCTGTTTACATTGTGCAGTCTGCCTTGGTATGAGTGGTGAAGCCTGCTTATGTTGCGCATTCTGCACTGGTGCACATGGTGCAGTTGTTTACACTGAGCATTCTGCCCTGGAGAGAGAGGTAAAGCCTGTTTACACTAAGCATTCTGCCCTGGAGAGAGAGATAAAGCCTGTTTACACTGAGCATTCTGCCCCAATGTGAGTGGTGCAGCCTGTTTATGCTGAGCATTCTGCCCTGTTGCAAGTGGTGCAGCCTGTTTACACTGAGCATTCTGCCCTGGTGCAAGTGGTGCAGCCTGTTTTCTCTGTGCATTCTGCCCTGGTGAGAGTGGTTCTGGCTGTTTTTTTATTCTGTGCATTCTGCCCTGGTGCACGTGGTGCAGCCTCTTTACAATGCACATTCAGCCCTTGTGCCAGTGGTGCAGTCTGTTTACACTAAGCATCCTACCACAGTGCGAGTGGTGCGGCCTGTTTACACTGAGCATCCAGCACCAGTGCAAGTGTTGCAGCCTGTTTATGCTGCACATTCTACCCAGGTTTGAGTGGTGCAGCCTGTTTACACTGAGCAGTCTGCCCCTGCGTGAGTGGTGCAGCCTGTTTACCCTCCACATTCTGCCCCAGTGCGAGAGGTGCAGCCTGTTTACACTGAGCATTCTGCCCCAGTGCAAATGGTGCAGCCTCGTTAAACTGTGCATTCTGCCCTGGTGTGATTGGTACAGCCCATTTACCCTGCACATTCTGTCCCAGTGCGAGTGGTGCAGCCTGTTTACCCTGAGCATTCTGCCCCAGTGCGAGTGGTGCAGCCTGTTTACCCTGCGCATTCTGCCACTGTGCAAGTGGTGCAGCTTGTTTGCACTGCACACTCTGCCTTGATGCGATTGGCGCAATCTGTTTATATTGCACATACGAGTGGTGCAGCCTGTTTACACTGAGCATTCGGCATCAGTGTGAGTGTTGCAGCCTGTTTACACTGATCATTCTGCCTCAGTGCAAGTGGTGCAGCCTCTACGCTGTGCATTGTGCCCTGGTGTGAGTGGTGCAGCCTGTTTACCCTGCGCATTCTTCCCCAGTGCAAGAGGTGAAGCTTGTTTACACTGAGCATTCTGCCCCAGCGTGAGTGGTGCAGCCTGTTTATGGCACACGTTCTGCCCCAGTGTGAGTGGTGCAGCCTGTTTATGGTACACATTCCACCCCAGTGTGAGTGCTGCAGCCTGTTTATGGTACACGTTCCGCCCCAGTGTGAGTGCTGCAGCCTGTTTATGTACGCATTCCGCCCCAGTGTGAGTGGTGCAGCCTGTTTATGGTACACGTTCCGCCCCAGCGTGAGTGGTGCAGCCTGTGTGTGGTACACGTTCCGCCCCAGCGTGAGTGGTGCAGCCTGTGTGTGGTACCTGCCCGCCCAGCGTGAGTGGTGCAGCCTGTGTGGTACACGTTCCGCCCCAGCGTGAGTGGTGCAGCCTGTGTGTGGTACACGTTCGCCCCAGCGTGAGTGGTGCAGCCTGTGTGTGGTACACGTTCTGCCCCAGCGTGAGTGGTGCAGCCTGTTTGTGGTACACGTTCTGCCCCAGTGTGAGTGGTGCAGAGTTGCTGATGTGCTGTCAGAAGATAAAGTATAAACACATGTGGGAGTGTTTTAAACTGATCTGTTTCAGTGTCTGTGAAAACCTGCAGTGGTGGGGAGCTGAAATGCTGCAGGAGTTTTAGGTCCTGTGTAAATGCTCTGCACCACCTGTAATGGTGCACTCAGGGCTGGCTTCAGGGTGTTGGGGGCCCCAGCAGGATTACTGAAGGCATGAGGCCCCCCTATGTGGTAGACCTTCAATCCATATGTTTGACTGCAACCCATATGCAGATAGTTTTATTTTATTTTCCGTACAATCAGTGGTATATTTAAATGTTTAGGAGGACACAGCAATGTTAGTTCTTGGTGCTGTTCTTTCCATCCCATTCACTGCTACGCATTTGCCTCTTATTAACTGGGTCATAGCCTGGTGAGGCATTCCATGATATTATGATGCCACAACAGAAGGTGCTGCACAGCCCCCTGCTGCTGTTTTAAGAAGATAACAAGATAACAAAACCATTTAAAAATAATTAAGGTAAACTCCTCTGGTTGGGGCCCCCCATAAGCAAGGGTCTCCAGTGACCACAAGGCTCACTGGTGCCCAAAACTGGCTATGGGTGCACTTGCAGTGTTAAAAGCCAGCAAAGGGGCCAAAATATAACACAAGAGGCAGGGAGAACCAGGCTGCATGCAGCACTTCCACAGCTTCCGCACCGCTCCACAGATCCTGTGTGCGGATGCACAGAAAATGGCTACAGCAGTGCCCTTCACACATACACACACACACACACACACACACACACACACACACACACACACACACACGTGTGCATGCATGCACACACACACACGCATGCATGCACACACATACATACACACACACGTGCATACATACACATGCGTGCATGCATGCACACACACGCACACACACACACACATATGCGTTCATGTATGCACACACACACACACACACACACACACACACACACACTGTTATGGTGCCAAAACCCAGTATATGTGTGTGTGTGTGTGTGTGTGTGTGTGTATACACAGATCTTAAGATACTGGCTTTGATCTCTTCACTCACTGGGTTCTAGTTACCAGCATAATTTAGATTGAGGGTCATGACCTCTGCGGTGCTGGAAGGGTACCAAAGAGGTTCAGTTTCATTTGTACTACAGGGTGCTAGCAAAACAGGCCATGCCAAATAATCCCCCTTCCCGTTGCAAAGGGAGAGTGCTGCCAGACCACAGAGCAGTGAGTAGACATTTTGACACTTGTTCTCTTGCTGCTTAATAAAGCATCTTGTTTTAATTACCCAACTGTATGTTTTTCCATGTGAGCTGCTGCATGCAGAGGCAAAATGAAGCTGTGTAAACTTGAATGAGATTTCCAGCTGGAACCAGATGATTTTCCATCTTGAGGTTACTTTAGCACCTTTATTGCCAAGTAGACTAGCTGCAACCTGATTTTTCAAAGACGGGTCTAGCTTTACTTCTTAGGAGTGTGTCTACTCCTTGGATCCCCACCATGACATCAAGTCTATTGCCATTTCCTCTTTCACTGTCAGGGCTACAGGTCTAAATGTCAGAGACTTTGATTGGTGTATATGATGTTTGTCCCTGCTACTTGAGCGGCTGCACTTCTGACACTTGCTGTGAGTCCAGCCTGGTGCTCCGAGTCCCAAAATGGGCAGTTTCAACCTGTCAGCGAAAGGATAATAATTCTCCTTTGCTGGTGGTGGTGGTGGGTGGTGGGTGGGGGTGATTACACAGAGCCTTTTGCTCTGTTTATATAACTGCTCCAACACAACTTCTTGTCCGCTCTGGTGCTGTCCCACCCTCCCATGTCACTACACACTGCATTTATATGGCCCCTCTTGGTATCGATGCAAGACACATGGAGAGGGGCTATGAGTTCGCGAAGTGATCACTTGCTAGACAATGTCATCTGGGAGGATGCTGAGAACATCCCTGATACATTGGAGTGAGATGTGCAGCCTGTTCACATGGCTACTTACATTGGTTGCTCCAGAATGCATCCCCAGCTATGCAGCAGCTCGGGAAGAGGAGAGAGGACTGACTTACTGCAATAGGGTAAGTGTCCACACTTGTGTATTTGCATGCAGCAACCCGAGTATTTGGGCTGCTATAGTGCAAATGCAACAGTGTAATAAGCAGTCTGCAAAAGAACTTGCAGCAGGCCAGAATTTGTCTGTGGTCCCTCCCCTGAATACCTGAACTGGTTAGGTCAGTTATGTAGAAGGAGCCTCCCACAGGGGGAGGAAGAGGTAGGCAGATCTTGCTGCCCTGGGGGCAGGAGGCTTCTAATGGAACAGGGGGAGAAAAAGGCTTTTAATAGCTGCACAGCCTGGGTCCTTGATCCCTCTTCAGTCAGCTGTCCCAGTACCTGCATTGTCGGGGTGATCCCAGCCACTGGTGACCCACTGGACTTGCCAGTACCATTAGATGGCCCCACGGCTCAAGTACCTTCTCTGCAAGTCCCACGAGGTTGTCCAGTGGGCCCCCAGAGCCTCCAGCAGTTCCACAGCTAATGTTATTTCAGCAGAATTTCGGTTAGGTCCTGGTCTTTACGGAAGCCTAAGAACAACAATGACAGGTATTTCCCAAGCCTTAGGAGGTCCCACAGGTGACCCCTCAGGGTGTGGGGATGGCACCTACAAGCCTGGTAACTGCTGTGGTACAGGAGATGACCCTATTACCCCCATTCAGCTACCTGAGACTGGTGGAGCCGTCAGTGTCACAACTCACAGACAAAGTGTGCCAGCAGATTTGGAGTGGAGAATATGTGGACATTTTCATCAATTGACGCAAAGAACCGGGGGAGAAAAAAGAGAAGAAGGAGAAGGAGGATGGGCTGGAAGTTAAAAAAGGTTCCAGATTTGCCGCACCTAGGAAAATTGATCAACAGCCTTCGTGATTTTTGCCAGGACTGTCAACCAGGCCAACACTGGAAAAGGCATGGGCCTAAGGAGTTATTATGGTTGGATCATGGCTATGCACATGAGCGAGCAAGGGTATTGGTGCTTGTAGTATGATTAACAGTATTGTGGGTGAAAGCCAAATGACCCAGCATGATAGTAGGATGTGTTAGATGTGGCCCTGTTATGGGCCACAGAACACCAGGGTGGAATCCAGAACATGGACAGAGGCTTCCCAATCAGGTGGGCCCCATCCTCCAAGAAGGGGTCAGGGAATGAGCCTGAAGGGGGTCATGAGCCCAGGACATTGCAACCATTTCAACCAGAGAGGTTGTAAGGCCAAGCACTGCCTTCTCTACGAGATACGCATGGCTTGAGGCTGGACTCACAAGTATACTCGGGGAGTACACCGTGGCTCTCTCAGAAGTGGTGCTACAAGCCTTCCAGTGCTAATAAAGGTGGAGATTAGAATGTTGCTGAACATTTGTTGGACCAGGCTTCCTCTTGTTCTTTGTTGGATGGCTTTACCACTGACTTTAGGATTGCATACAAAGGTCCATGTATCAATCTGGTCCCCAAGAAGGCACCAGGCTGGTACAGGATGTGTCTGGCTTAGGCAGAGATAGAGCAAGCAGGCTGAGAAGGCAACATGAGGATGAGTGTATGGAGGAACAGACATTTGAGACACTCAAAGGTGAGGAAGCATACAGTGTCGTGGTGGGCAGCAACTGGGAGCGGCCAGCTTCAGCAAACCCAGAAAGTCCGAACAGCCATACTCACAAAGGAAACCAGCAGACCAGCAGCTCAATGCAGAATGTGCTGTAATTCACTCCAGTGTCAATGCCATGCAAAAAATGTGGATATACCAAAGTTGAACACAGCACAGGAGAAGGTTGCTCCATGGACCCACAGTGCACTCAGCTGCAAATTATAGTACCAAGAATTACTCGCTAACAAGAGTCCATTTGGCCGAGACGTGCACATGTATGAAATATACTCACGTGTTCATTGGGTCCTTCAGGGAGGCTGATGTATGTCTGGATGTTTGAGGTGGCCTTGTGAAACATTATATTTCTCTCTTGTAATGTAAATAATGTGTGGATGTCTCATTTGTGATAAACAGTAAGCGCTGATAACAATCTGCTTTTTGTGGTAAACTCATCTTATGTCTACTTTGTTTATTATTAAAGCAGCAGTGCAACGAAATTGGGCAAAAAATGTGATCCTACCTTTTTCACTATAAAAGATTCCAGGCATCTTTCAGTTTTTGTTTGTTTGTTTGTTTTGGTGGTAAGACATTCTAGTTGCACCAAAATGTGAGTATTTTATAAATGTTTTACTTTAGCTTTTTTCTCAAGCAAAAAAATCTGTCTGACACATTTGGGTAAGAAATACCATTGTAAACCTGTTAAGGGATGGAATCAAGAAAAAATAATTGTGCCCAACATAGGAGGTACCTAATAAAGTAAATCTGACAGGTATGCTACTATTTTTAATAACTGCATCTGAAACTAGTTGTTTTTTAAAACATTTTTTTGTTGCACTGCTGATTTAAAATCTGCTGCTTAACTGTCTTAACATAGAAACATAGAAGTTGACGGCAGATAAGGACCGCAAGGCCCATCCAGTCTGCCCATTTCTTTTTCTACCTTATAAATGTGCCATCGGCCTTTGCTCTGTTAGTGGCCTATCTATTCATACTCATCTGTATTGCTCCCTTATGCCTATCCCATGCCTGTTTGAAGCTCTGCACTGTATTCATATCCATATCTTCCTGAAGCAGGCTGATCCATGCGTCCACCACCCTTTCTGTGAAAAAGAACTTCCTCACATTATCCCTTAATCGGCCTCCTTCTAATCTCATGCTGTGTCCACTTGCCCTGCTATTTTTCTCATATTGAAACATGTTGGACTGTTTCACCTTGTTAATCCCTTAAAACGTTTGAATGTTTCGATCATATCACCTCTCTCCCTCCTTTGCTCTAGGGTATACATATTGAGCTCCGTTAATCTGTCCTCATATGTTTTCTGATGCAGTCTCTGCACCATTCTGGTTGCCCTTCTCTGAACTGCCTCCATTTTGTTAATGTCCTTGTGAAGGTGTGGCCTCCAGTACTGCACACAGTACTCCAGATGGGGCCTAACCAGTGTCTTGTAAAGAGGGATTATTACGTCTTCTAAACATTTTTCATTACTTATACTGTATATGAAACTGTGATCAAAGCAGGACACCTTTGTAAATAGGTCTCTTGGGACCTAAAGTTTATATCCTGTTGAAAAATAAAGTTTTTACTGCTACTACTGCTCTTGCCCAGTATAAGAGGACAAAAACAATGAGGCCTGGATTTTCGAAGCTCTGGATGCTGGACTTGTTACAGTTATTCTACCGCAGACACAGCTGTGAAAATGCACCAGAATATTTATGTATGATGTTCACATGTTTGCTATCTTTTTTATGTTGGCTCACGCTTGCGCGCCAGCCAGCATATTGCATTAGTGGCAGATTTGGAGGCGCGGTCACTGTTGGGTGAATGCAGGGCACGCATCAGTAGATGCGTCCCTCATTCCCCAATAAGCCAGCATGCAAGTGCCACACCAGGAATACATAATGTGGTGAGCAGATCAAACAAAAGGTCCGCTGCAATGACAGCCACGGGTGTCATGCAGTGGCACCAAAACACGCCCTCGCTACATGCCTTTCCTGAAGCCCTTCAAGAAACATGGCGGCTCTGACTGCCGCGCCCGCAGGAAGCTGACTTCAGGGGTGCCCAGTCCCCCTGTCTGCATGCCACCAGTCAGTTCATGTGCCGACAGGGGAGCCACTCCCCATCAGCATAATTACCCCCCCTAATTTGGTCTGTGCCGAGGGGGGTGCCCAATCCCCCTCGGCTCTTGCCCCTCCTTCACTATGCTCAATCCCCCATCGGCTAGCCCCCCCAACACTCAGGTGGCACGCTTTGAGCCCACCCCAGAGTGCCAAATGCCCCTGTAAAAAAAAAAAAAAAAAGTCCCGCAATGTTTTTTTTTTTCCTCTGTAAAAGAAGAAAACTGTCCCTTGTGGTCTGTCCTGTTCCCTTCCCAACCCATGCCCACCCTCTGCTCACCCTGCATCCCCACACCCCACCTCACATATTTACTCTCCGGAGTCTGGCATGATGATCTTCAGTGGACCGAACACATCTGCACTCTTCAAAGCCGATCGTGAACTGAAGAAATGCCGGTAAGCTGTAAAATGGCATAAATAGGTTTTTTCAACTTTGGTGCATATCTCGGGCATTTTGGGGAATTTTGGCACCAAATTTTCAACATGGGGTTCTTGGGACCCCTCCTCATGAACTCAGTCACTGTCATGGTGTTATTCAGTCCCGAAAGGTGATTTCGCAGTCACTGCGCGGAATCACCTTTTGGGACCAATTAATGAAATAACAGTGCCACTGTTCTTGAGATGGGCTCCCAAAAAGCCTATGTTGAAAATTTGGTGAAAAAAATCAAAACAAATGACTGGTTTATGAACGTGCATTGCGCAGTTTCCATGCACGCTCATAACTTCATGAATTTGTAATATTTTCACTCCAGATTTTCAAAATTGGCATTTTCCCACACCTCCTTATGAACAGTACAGCTGTCATTTTATATATCCTGGCCGAAATTGTTTTTGCACATCTGGCACCGAATAGTGCAGTCGCTGTGCGAAATCAGTTTTCGGGACAGTGTAAGAAAATGATGGTGATACTGTTCATGAGCAGAGGTCCTAAAATGCCTATGTTGAAAACTTGGTGATAAAAGTCCATAAAATGACTGTGTTACAAGCGTGCATTGCGCAGTTTCCATGCACCCATGTAACTTCGCAAATTTGCAATATTTTCATGCCAGATTTTCAACTCTGGCATTTTTTCACACCTCCTTATGAATAGTACAGCTGTCATTTTTCACAGCCTGCCCAAAATGTGTTTCCGCACTTGTGGCACACAATGGCGAGGTCCCAAAATGCCGTATGTTGAAAATGTGGCTAAAAAATCCCCCAAATAATTGGGTTACGGACGTGTGTTGCGCAGTTCCTATGCATGCTCATGACTTCAACAATTTTTCATATTTTCATTCCAGATTTTCAACATTGCCATTTTTTTACACCTCCTCATGAACAATACAGTTGTCATTTTTCACATCCTGCCCAAAATGTGTTTTCATCCCTGTGTCACCAAATGGCATAGCCACTGTGCAAAACCACCTTTCAGCTAACAAACTGATTGTGCTGCTCTTCATGAAGTGGGATCACAAAAAGCCTAGGTTGAAAATTTGGAGTGAAAATACCAACAAACGCCTATGACGTTAGGGTTTCCAACTGTAACATCCCACCCTGTCGAGGCTGACAGGTGTCAGGGGTGTGACTTGGGATCATTGGCTGTAATTCTCATGCCATTCCACCCCCACCCCCACCCTGCAGCCAGTGACAGGCATCGAGGTGTGCCTTGGAGTGCTCGGCCCTAAAGTTCACCCCATTCTCCTGTGCTGCACCCATCTCAGGGTATTTTCTTATGGAATGGGATAAGTATAAGGCCCAAAGACCCCAAAGCACACCATGGCACTTGTCAGTGTCTACAGGGTAGGGTAAGGTACAATGGCATGAGCGTTATAGCTGATGACCCAAAGGCACACCCCAATGCCTGTTACTCTCTGCAGGGTGGGGGTGGGGTTGGCGTCAGTTCAGTACTTCACTGCCATTCCTATTATGCATCTCTAACTCCTGCACTGCCAATGCCAATGCCAGCGAGACAACATTTGGCATTGACAAATGCTTGTTTATCATTCATTCTTATCCTCCAGTCACCCAACCTGCCCTTATCAGCCTCTTCTCCCCGGCCCCATCCACCCTCCATCCCTGGGACTCACCACTGTCACCCCTTGCAGTGCCCCACAGATTACCCCCTGTGGCAGAGCCGCCGGGGTGACCCCTGTTCCCGGCAGGAGTTTAGCTCCATTGCATGTTGGTGCACCTAGTGAGTGGGTGCAGGTCTGGGGCTGTGAGTAAAGGAAGATTCATCCTGCAGGTTAGGGTGTTTTCCGCTCTTCCAGGTCCCCATCCATTGGATGCTCTGGGGCAGTGGTGGCTTGATGTGTGCATGTTGCACTGACATCTACTGCTTGGAGCATCACCATCCTGGACCGCTGCTGCTAGCCTGCCCCACCACCTAAAGGTCACCTAGGTGACAGTAGAACAGTGAAGCAGGCTACTCTCCCACCCCCAGAGGAGGAGAGCATCCGTTAGGACAATCAATCCTACTCCCCCAGTGGACCCCTGGACGAACCAGGCTCGTTCCTAAACCTGGGTCGCCAGCGTGGCTGCAGATGGGGCATAAGTGCCTCAGCACTCCATGCCACTGAGCCATGTTATGTTCACACATTTTGATGCACTTACAACACTTTGTTCATTTTATGTCTGAAACATCATGCTTACATTTTATAAGCATGCGTCATTTCTGATGCACAACGTTTTGTACTTGCATCACAAAGTGAGAGCATTTATTATGCACTCTAACAGTAATGTTTTACGTTGCGCTATTATGGCAAAATCATGCCACAGTTCTTTCACACTCCCGTCCTGTGTATTTTCAGTCTGCGCTGGTGTGCTGTTGTTGCCACCATGTGTATGCACCTTTGCACCTATTAAAATAAATGCCATTTTTATGTAGCAGTTCCCTTCACATTTACTCTGTCTTTTTGTCTGTAAGTGCATGGCTTTGCCTTTTGCTGGTATTAACCCTTAGAATGCCAACAGAATTAGAACGTATAGGAACTTTGGACTGATATATCAGTCCACAGCCCTGCAATGGTTAATATACTGTACTAATGACTCAAGGTGCATGTGACAGAAATGGGAAGGAAAGAGTTAATGGTTTGGATTCTGTAGATGCCTTATTTTTTTAGCAGTGTGGAAAAAATGCACTGAGGCTGAAATTCTCCAGCAGCAACCAGCTTGTGGAATTCCTAGCTGCTAGATAAGAGCTGGGTCATAAATCTCGAGTGGACATCTCCAGACACACACAGACCTTGCAGACACGGACACAGGGCAGTTTGAATGGATTGGATCATTCAAATATAAACTTTAGGTGAAAAGGGAATATAATTGGTCACCAATAGGTGTTCACTCTGATTGGGACAATTAAATACATACATGTTAGTTGGTTGGTGCATTTAAGGGGAGAATAGGAATGACCTAGTCTCTATAGACTATATAAACTTCTGTAAGACAGAGAACTCTCTTTCCTTGGGAAGCTGTGAGGGGAAACATAAGCTTGGAGCCTACCTGGTATGTCCGTGGGAGCTGGCAGTTAGAACAGGGCCAGTGTCTCTTGTAAGGACAGGAAGGGTAAGTTTAGTGATAGTATATTTCAGTAATAGCCTTCTTCTTTTGCCATCTGTTGTTTAAAAACATTTGTTTACTTTTCCTGTATGAGTGTTATTCTCTTGTGTTGTAAATACATTTCCTGTAAATGCTCATTGCACTTTCTGTTAAGTAAAAGCTATTTATTTGCTCAACAGTTGTGTCTCTGATGTCATTTTCTAAGGTAAGATTTGGTTTTCCACTGGCTAGAGTAAACTCTGTGTAGCATCCGCCACCTGAAAGAGACACACTACCAGACTTTAACTTGTGCAATTGCACGTGTGATTATTCAAGTTTGTACACTTGAAAGAGGTGCCGGAAGGAAAGTCTGGCTGGTGGCAGCGAATACCCGAGGACACACACCTCTCTAAAAGCTGTTTCAGCCCAGAGGGAGAGGTGGGTTGTCACATATTGGTTGGCAGTGGTGGGGTGATGATAGCGGACTGCGTAGCACACTGATACAGAGTTTGCCAGTGGAACAGTTACCTTAGCATTGCAAAACAGGATATACAAGAGGATACATTTGTACAACAGTTTTATTTGTTTCTAGATAGCACAGTATAGTGTAGCAGTAGAGAATGAGCTCCACGGAGTATGACTCACTTACTGTGCCACAGCTTGTTGAAAGGTGCCAGGAAAGGGATTCAGCCTGAAAGTCTGAAGCAGAAGAAAAAGGCAGATCTCATAGCTACTCTCTTGGCACATGATCTGAAGCAGACAGTCGTTGGGGGTGAGTCATGAACTGAGGCAGCAGGCCCACCAAATCAGCTTGAGGCACTGCGACTGCAGCTATTGCTGCAAGACAAGGCATTGGAGGCGAAAAGACTGGATGCCGAAGCAGAAGCAAGAAGGTTGGCAGACAGAGAGAAAGAACGTGAAGACAGAGAGAAAGAACGACAGCATGAACTCCAGAGACAACAGCACGAGAAGGAGATGATGACCCTCCGCAGTCAGCAAACCGTGAGTAATGGTGGAGTGAGTTTACCTCATGAAGCCAAAATGAATTCTAAATTGTTCCCTCAGTTTAAAGAGGAGATGACCTTGATTTATTTTAAGGTCATTTGAGAGATTATGTAATCAATTACAATTAAATAAGGCTTCCTGGTCAACTTATCTCACACCCTTGCTGACGGGGAGGCGTTGAATGCATTTGCTAAAATGAGTAATGAAGACTATGCTGATTATGATAAAGTAAAAACAGTGTTGTTGAAACATTTTGAATTAACTCCTGAGGCTTATAGAAGAAAATTTAGGAGTTAAAGAAAAGCCCAGAAGACAGTTATGCAGAACTGCAGGTTAAACTGTATACTTACCTTGATAGGTGGATGGAGGGGGCTAAAGCAACTACTGTGGAACTGATTAAAGATGTATTGGTGAGAGAACAATTCCTTAAAATTGTACCTGAGGACATGCGTGTATGGCTCATAGACAGGGCATGCGCCTCTTCCACAGAGGTGGCAGGAAGCGCTGACGAGTATCTGTCTAGCCGGCCATACACACAACGTAAGTCTTATGGTATGGGGGCAGCACATGGGTATAAGGGATCCCATGGGGGCAGCCCAAAGGAAACCAGCCTGCACCTGAGCCCAAAGTAGAGCCCTCTGGTTCTAAGGGGACTCAAGAAATAGGTCCCAAGAAATGTCATATTTGCAATCAAGTGGGACACTTGAGATATAACTGCCCTCAGAAACTGGTTAAGGGGCAGAGATATTGGGGCGGGGTGATCAAAAGGGCACTGGTGTGTTTGTAGGGTGTGTCCAGTCTGAAGAACCACTCTCCTCTGATGAGAATCTGCGTCCCATTACAGTTAATGGAATAGTAACACAGGGACTATGGGACACAGGTGCTAACATCTCCCTGGTAGGCAAGATCTCATTCGGGCAGAGCAGATCGTGCCTGGGAAATACTCAAGGTTCGGGCATTCACAGGGCCACCAGTCCCATTACCAATGGCTAGAGTCTTCCTGAGCCGGAAGGGGCCATGTAGAAAAGGAGGTGGGAGTTGTAGAGGACCTACCTGTAAGTATGATTGTGGGGAAGGATTTGGACCCCAGTAAAAAACTGGTGTGTGTTGTAACTCGTAGTCAGGCACAAGGGCAAGCTTCTGAGGGGGAAGAGGGGTTGACTCTGGGTGGTCCAGCCACACCCTCAGCAGCTGAGGAAGTGTCCAGCACAGGGAGGGCTGGCTAGAAGCTGCAGTCCAGAACCCCAGTCACAAATAGAGGAACCCACAGGACTTCCTTCAGAAGGGCACTGGGAAGGGTCAGACGAGGGCAGCTGAGTGCTGCACAGCCGAACCGACCCTACCCTGGAAAACTGAGGGAAATAGCTCATAGGGCTGAGCATTCTCAGGGGGTAAAGAGTCCATTACTGGGACAATGGGCTGTTGTACAGAGAATGTACAACAGAGGAAGGGCTAGCTGGTGAGTACTCCAGCAGCTGGTAGTCCCTAAGGTTCACCGTCAGCAGCTTTTGGCCCTTGCACATGATATCCCTTTTCAGGGCACTTGGGAGTGAGGCGCACGGCGCCTCACTAACAATTTCTTCTGGCCTGGTATTGGCAAGGATGTGCAATTATTGCGGACTTGTCCAGAGTGCCAGCGGGTAGGAAAATGGGGACAAGGCCAAGGCAGCTTTGGTGCCCCTGCCCATTATTGATGAACCCTTCAAGAGGGTAGCAGTGGACATAGTGGGGCCATTGAGCACCCCAAGTCGCACTGGCAAGCGGTATATCCTGGTAGTTGTAGACTATGCCACTAGATACCCAGAGGCAGTGGCCCTAACATCCTCTGAGGCAGGACCAGTGGCAGATGCACTGTTGGAAATATTTAGCGGGTGGGCTTTCCCAGGAGATACTGTCAGACCAGGGTGCCAATTTTATGTCAGGATTAATGAGTAGTTTGTGGGAGAAGTGTGGGGTAAAGCAGCTCAAAACCTCCCATACCATCCCAAGCTAATGGTCTAGTGGGCGATTTAATTCAACCCTTAAGACCATGCTAAGGACTTTGCTGACCAGCATAAGAGACTGGGACAAATATTTGCCTCATCCTATTTGCATACAGGGAAGTCCCACAGGAGTCCACAGGGTTCTCACCTTCGAGCTCCTGTTTGGTCATAGGGTGCGGGGGCCACTAGATTTGATTCGGACGAATGGGAGGTGACCGTGCCTCCCAAGGGAGTCTGTTGTGGAGTATGTCCTGAACTGCAGGACCGCCTTAAGGAGCTCATGGGGTTTGCTCAGGAGCACCTGGCCACTGCACAACAGCGGCAGAAAGTCTGGTATGACCGTGGGGCCCGAGGCCAGAGAATACGAGGTGGGACAGCGAGTGATGGCACTCATCCCTGTCCGACAGGAATAAATTACAGGCAGCATGGGAGGGGCCATTCTCCATTGTCCAAAAGGTTAGTGACGTCAATTACATGATAGAGCTACCGGACAGGAGATGCAAATGAAAGGTGTATCATGTTAACATGCTGAAGCCCTACCATGACAGAGAGGAAATGGTCCTCACTGTATGCAGTGCTCCAGAGGAGGAAACTGAGGTAGATCCACTGGTGGACCTACTTGGGGAGGCCAGGGGTGCATCCTTTGTGGACAGCCTTACCCTCTCGGAACAGCTGACACCAGCCCAGGTGCAAGAAATTAGGGGTGTGCTGAGAGAATTTGAAGACATGTTCACAGGGAAACCAGGATACACCACGATGGCAGAGCACCATGTGGATACAGGGACCCAGAATCCCCTGAAACAGTCCCCCTACAGGGTACCTGAGCATGTTAAGCAGACTGTGAAAGAGGAGCTCAAAGAGATGCTGGAACTGGGGGTAATCCAGGAATCTAGTAGCCCCTGGGCATCACCCGTGGTACTGATCCCAAAGAGATGGCACCACACGATTCTCGTGGACTACGGAAGCTTAACAGCTGCACGAGTCTGATGCTTATCCATGCCCAGAACAGATGAGACCCTGGAGCGACTGGGGAGCCAAGTATTTGACCACAATAGACCTAACAAAGGGCTATTGGCAGGTACCTCTGACCCCTCACGCCAGGGAAAGATCAGCGTTGTTACTCCATTTGGTTTATATGAATTTAAGGTAATGCCATTCGGAATGAAGAATGCACCGGCAACCTTTCAACGGCTTGTAGATCACATTCTGTCTGGGGTAGGTGAGTTTGCATTGGCTTATATGGATGATATAGCCATATATAGCCAGACCTGGGATGAGCACATCAAGAATGTGCAGGATGTGTTCCACAGGTTAAAGAAGGCAGGTCTGACAGTCAAGGCAGAGAAGTGCCAGATAGGTATGGAAGTATCCTACCTTGGGCACCGGGTGGGTAGTGGACACATCCGTCCGGGCCTGCCAAGGTTGATGCCATCCTGGCCTGGCCTACTCCTACCACAAAGAAACAGGTCAGGGCATTTCTAGGGACTGCAGGTACTACGAAGGTTTGTTCCCCTATAGCGATCTGGCTAAGCCCCTGACAGACCTAACCAAGAAGGGAAAGCCAGATGCAGTGAAGTGGTCAGAAGGTTGTGAGGTTGCTTTTCATGAGCTAAAAAGGCCTTAAGTGGCCCAGCTGTATTAGCTAGCCCTAATTATAGTTTAAAGTTTATGGTTCATGTGATGCCTCAGATCATGGGCTGGGGCTGTGCTGAGCCAAGTTACTCAGCAGGGGAGGACACCCAGTTGTGTACCTCAGCCGAAGGCTTTGCCCAGAGAGGAGGCATCATACAATTGAGAAGGAATGCTTGGGAATAGTGTGGGCCCTTCAGAAGCTGCAGCCTTACCTATATGGGAGAGAATTTACTGTGGTCACAGATCATAATCCCTAATTTGGCTTCATAAGGTCCAGTGGACAAAATGGTAACTACTACGTTGGAGTTTGGTACTAGGCATACAACATGACCATACAGCATCATGATGGCAAACAAAATGCAAATGCGGATGGGCTATCTAGGCAGGGCTAATGGCCTGGCTGGATACTTAGGCACTTCCCAGTAATTGCATGAACGGCTGTGTCACTTGGGGTAGCCCAGGGACACGCCTTCATATCTGGGGGAGATGTGACAGAAATGGGAAGGAAAGAGTTAATGGTTTGGATTCTGTAGATGCCTTATTTTTTAGCAGTGTGGAAAAATACACTGAGGCTGAAATCCTCCAGCAGCAACCAAGCTTGTGGAATTCCTAGCTGCTAGATAAGAGCTGGGTCATAAATCTCAGTGGACATCTCCAGACACACACAGACCTTGCAGACACGGACACAGGGCAGTTTGAATGGATTGGATCATTCAAATATAAACTTAAGGTGAAAAGGGAATATAATTGGTCACCAATAGGTGTTCACTCTGATTGGGACAATTAAATACATACATGTTAGTTGGTTGGTGCATTTAAGGGGAGAATAGGAATGACCTAGTCTCTATAGACTATATAAGCTTCTGTAAGACAGAGAACTCTCTTTCCTTGGGAAGCTGTGAGGGGAAACATAAGCTTGGAGCCTACCTGGTATGTCCGTGGGAGCTGGCAGTTAGAACAGGGCCCAGTGTCTCTTGTAAGGACAGGGAAGGGTAAGTTTAGTGATAGTATATTTCAGTAATAGCCTTCTTCTTTTGCCATCTGTTTAAAAACATTTGTTTACTTTTCCTGTATGAGTGTTATTCTCTTGTGTTGTAAATACATTTCCTGTAAATGCTCATTGCACTTTCTGTTAAGTAAAAGCTATTTATTTGCTCAACAGTTGTGTCTCTGATGTCATTTTTCTAAGGTAAGATTTGATTTTCCACTGCCTAGGGTAAACTCTGTGTAGCATCCGCCACCTGAAAGAGACACACTACCAGACTTTAACTTGTGCAATTGCACGTGTGATTATTCAAGTTTGTACACTTGAAAGAGGTGCCGGAAGGAAAATCCGGCTGGTGGCAGCGAATACCCGAGGACACACACCTCTCTAAAAGCTGTTTCAGCCCAGAGGGAGAGGTGGGTTGTCACAGTGCAAAATGATGCCAAACTGCCAAACAGAGGGAATGCGAACATGCCTAGCACTCCCGTGCCATGAGCCCCACACTCTAAAATCGTTTGCTCCTGTGCACTGACTTCATACATTTGCACTCTCTGCTTTGCACAGTTTGTTATTATCTTGCACCGTGTGTCATTGAAATATACATGGATTTTGTATGCCATTGAAGTGAATTACAGCACATTCTGCAACGAGCTGCCTGACTGTTGATTTCCTTCGTGATTGCATCTGTTTGGCCTTTTTGTGTTCAAACAAACAGAAGAAGAAATTGGGAGGCAGTGTAGTAGAGTGGTTAAGAGCAGTGAGCTGCAAACCAGGGGACCTGAGTCTGAATCCCACAGCCACCACTTGCGTAATGCGTGGTCATAAGCAAGTCTCATAACTTCCCTGTGCTCCCAGGATTCACCTGAACACACGCCTTGAAAAGAAACAGTCACAGTACTAAAGACACTAAAAGGCACCACACTCTGTTTTGTAAACTGTTCATTGATAGCATGCATTGAGGCAGGTTTTATTTCCCAGATACAGATCCTGTAGCTGGTTAGGCGTCCATCAGTGCACCCCACCAGCATACTACCTCCAACAACCCACTGTCCCCCTTTCCCACTACATCACTCCCTCCCCACCAGGGTCAGATTTGTTTTGTTATCGCAACTTTCTTTATCCTCCTCCTTGTGGAATGGTCCCAGCGATTGCACGACCACTGGCACCCACACCCCCGGACTGGGTCTGGTACGTGAATTACACTCCCTTTCCACACAGGCCAGACAGAAGCAGCATCCCTCCCCCATGGGGACCTGTCGCACAGGCACCTGCTATTGTGGTTGCACCTCTCCTGTTCAGGGGCGCAGGGCACTGCCATCAGCTGCAGCGATCGTTCCACAATTTTTCCCATCGGTTTTTACTCCCCTTAGGAGCCGGACGTGCAATGGCATCAGCACAGCCATGCAGACGCCCACCGTGCTCCTCCCGTTACTGTGCACACAACTGTAGGGCACCCAGCCTCCGCTAGATGCCATTGCAGGGAGATGCAGTTCACCCACCCTCCCCAGAGGCAGGAGATCAGTCATTGGATGCTCAATTCTTCCAATCCTTCCTCTCCCCTACCAACCCCCTGGTGGCCTGAGTCCGTTCCCGAACCTGGGTCACCAGCGTGGCATGCGGTGTGGCATCCAGCACTTCATCCCTCAGTGCCTCCAGGCCACCAGGGTCAGATTTTAATTGAAAAGTATATATTTATGAAAACTGACTTCCATACAGTACAAATAGATACATAGAGTTTTGCTGCCCAGACATACCATGTTTGTCATTTCATAGCTGTGCAGCTAAACCTACATACAGGGAAGAGATCTTAGAAATGTTCTCCATTGTAATACCAATTAGACCTAATTGCTGAAATAAAAATGAAATGAAGGGATATCTGGGGGTAGCAAATCTCCACTGATACCCTATACCCATGTGCATGGAAATCAACTTTCATCTACAGTATATACTTTTATGAACTTATGAAACTGCCAGCAGATACAGGCCAGATGGTCTATCAGGTCTGCTCGAATGTGCAGCTAACAGTCTATTACACTGCAGCTGCCCCTCCCACCCCTACCCTTATATCCAAATTCATGCCCATGCTTGCTGAGATCCCTCCCCCTGGTGTCCCCCTGGTGACCTTCCCCCAACCTTATCCCATCCCTTCTTAAAACTGCCCACCGACTTTACCGATACCACCTCTTTGGGCAGTGCATTCCTCCTTGACACTACCCTTTTGGTGAAGTAATGCCTTTTCATTTCCCTCCTGAATCTTCCACCCTCCTATCTCAGACTGTGCCCCCTCATGTCCATCTCACCCTTTAAATTAAGAATTTCCTCTGCACCAGTCTTGTTTAAGCCTGTCATATATTTAAAGGTTTCTGTCATGTCCTCTCTGTCTCCCCTTTCCTCCAGGGAGTACATGCTGAGAGCTCCCTCGGCCTCTCCTTGTAGGGTTTGTCTTCCAGTCCTAGAATCATCCTGGTTGTTCTGTGTTGGACCCCTTCTAACAATTTAACTCTTTCTTTAAGTAAGGGTGCCAGAACTGCACACAGAACTCTAGGTGCGGCCTCACCAATGACCTGTACAGTAGCAGCATTAGCTCTCCTGGCCTGGAGCCGATTCCCCAGGCTATACACCACAGCATCTTATTAGCTCTAGCCGCTGCTTTCCTGCACTGTGCTGAGTGGTTCATTTGCCCCGTTATTATCACCCCAAGATCTTTGTCCTCCTCTGCAGTGGCTAACAGTACCCCCCTCCCAGCTGATAACCATTCCTTGGGTTCTTTGCTCCCAAGTGCATGACCTTGCATTTATTTGCATTGAACCCCAGTTGCCATGGGTCTGACCAGTGCCCAAGCTTAGCCAGATCATCATGTAGTCCCTACCATCCTTCTATGTCATCTACCACTGTACTGGTTTTGGTGTCATCTGCAAAAAGGCTGATCTTATTCTGAATTCCATTCAAGATGTTGGGCAATAAAAATGCCAAACAGCACTGGACCCAGTACCGAGCTTTGTGGTACACTGCTGGTTACAGCTCTTGAAGTTGAGAGCCCCCCACCATCCCCCAGCAATTACCCTCTGCTGCCTGTCCTGCAAACATTTCCTGATCCAAACCACCATTTTCTCCCCTGCCCCTTGGTATCCCAATTTGCTAATCAGCCTCCTGTGTGGCACAGAATGAAAGGCCTTGCTGAAGTCCAGGTACAAGACATCTGGTGCCTGGCCCCTGTCGAGTGCCCTAGCCACCCAGTCATAAAAGTCAACTAGGTTGGTCTGATAGGATCTGCTAGATATAACCCCCATGTTGCCTGTTGTCCTGGAGGCCAGTATCTTCCAGGAAGGTTACCAGCCTTTCCTTGAGGATAGTCACCATTAGTTTCCCCACTATGGATGTAAAGCTGACTGGCCTATAGTTGCCTGGTTCATCCTTGGGTCCACTGTTGTGCATGGGCACCATGTGCTCCATCCTCCAGTCCTGAGGTATGCACACAGTTCCCAGTGAGGTATTGAACAAGTCTGCCAGTGGCTCCACCAGGACTCTGCCAATTCCTTCAGAATTCTGGGGTGTATGCAGTCTGGGCCAGGCACTTTATCCACCCACAGGGCCTTAAGGCCTTCCAGTACCCTGCTCACCTTGAGTTCCCCATCTGTTTAGCCCGCCTCATCTGTGCCCACCCCCATCCCCTGTGGCATAGACCCGTGCTTCTCCATTGTAAACACTGAGCAGAAGTAGTCATTGAGCACCTCCACCTGGTCTGCCCCCTTCTCTGCCCACCCTCCATCCTTCCTGATCCTTACAATCTTACCGTTGCGGTTCCTTCTCTCCCTTATGTACCTGAAGAAATCCTTTTCCCCTTCTCCGATGCCTTGTGCCAGCCTAAGCTCCTTCATAGCCTTGGCAGCCCAAACTTCTCTGCCCACTTCTCTTGATTTCTTCAGGTACTCCTCCCTATCCTCCCCCTGTTTGAAGCTCTTAAATTTTGTGAAAGCTACTCTCCCCCCACCTTCTCTAACACCTCCCTGCTTAGCCAACTTGGCTTCTTGGACCTTGTCTTTTTGCTTTGGATCTTTGTGCAAGAGGTAGTGACCTCTGTTAGCCCAAGCTTGATAATATTCCATTTCTGGTTAGCATCCACTCAATGGTGGATGCCGGCTAAGTATTGTGCCACTATTTCCATCATCCTGCCAAAGTCAGCCCACATGTAGTCCAGCACCTTGGTTCCTGTTCCTGCCATCTCCTTGCCCATGTTAGGCGAAAATCACATTGTGTGGTGGTCTCTCCCTTCCAGTAGATCCTTCACCTCCAGCTCCCCTTTAGTCAGCACAAAGTCCAGAATGCTATTTAACCTTGTCAGGCCCCTTACCACATGTACCAGGAAGCTGTCTTGGAAAGCCTCCAAGAGGACCTGTTCCCTGACACTCGAGGTGGCCAGGGTGCTCCAGTATACCCCTGACAGACTGAAGTCCCCAACAATCACTGTTACCCTTCCCACTGACTTTCCTGATTTGCTTCACTAGCTCCCCATCAATGTCCTCAGCCTGAGATGGTGGCCTATACACCACTCCCAACCTGACCCTCCTACCCTTCGAGTCTTGGATTTATATCCATAATGCCTTCGCCTTGCGCTCCTCCCCCTCCTCTCTGGTACACAGTATCCCCTCCTTTACATAAAGAGCTACCCCACCCCCTTCCCTTTTTCCCCGTCCCTCCAGTACAGACTGTACCCCAGAATTACCAGATCCCAGTCCTGATAGTGGGTGGCCTGTTTCCATGATGGCAGCTACGTCCACCTCCCCCTCTGCCATCAGAGCCTGCAACTCAACTGCCTTGTTCCCTAGGCTTCTTGCATTTAAGGAGGCTACCCTCCAGTATGTGCTCCTCCTATTCTTCCCTGTCTGATCACACTTACTGCCACCCCTATTGGAATACTCCCCTGATCCTCTCTTCCTGGAATGGGGGGGTAGGCTCTTCGGCTCCATGCTCTGGAGACCATGGTTGATTTCCACCCACTTGCCTCCCCCCATGCTTGGTTTAAATTCACTCTGGTTTCTATGTACTCCCCCAGCTTCCATTTTAAGACCTCTGAGCCCTCCCTACTCAAGGGTAACCTGAGTGGGGCATACAGGGTTTTGTTGTCCCATGTCCTATCCCACCTCCCAACCAGCACCTACCCTTTGGTCTGACACCGTGTTCCCAGCCATGAATTAAACTCCACTATCCTCTGCTTCCTTGCAATACTTGCTCTGGGTACTGGGAGAACTTCTGAGAAACCAACCAAGCTCCCTGCTTCCTTGCATAGCCTCTTCAGCTCCATGACTCTCTCCTTAGCCTCCCCGACTGTATTCCCCTCTAAGTCATTCGTGCCCAGGTGCACTAAGATATGAAGTCTCTTCCTTTGCCTCCCTGCACACTTGAGTATAGACTGCCCCACCCTTCCTGCCATTATTCCTGGCATACATTCCACCCAAATGCAACTATGTCTTATAGCCTTACTTCTCTATCTCACCGTTGTTAGTATTGGGTCCCCTATAACTCAGGGTGCAGTGGTTAAACTGTGAGCTGCATCTTAAGCAGATGCGATAGACCTTAAGACCTGATCTGTTGGCAAGTTCGTATGTTCATATAACTAGGACCCTACCTCCTTTTTCATGTTCTAACCCCTGACTCTTCCCTATTTTCTGATCACAGTTCTGCACAGTGATTTTATTTAGCATATCCCTGATGCCTCCTGCCCCACCAGCCTCCAGCCTTGCCCCTTTCCCCATCCTGTCCCCCGCCTCCATAAATCCACTACCCGGATCAGCATCCTGTCTCCCTACGCCACTATCACCCTGCACCATCTCCCCCCTCCTTGGTTCCAGTCCTCTCTACAACCCCCTTACCTTTCACACTCCTACTGTTACTGTCCCCTACCCTTCTCCCTGCCATACTGCTACCACCTGTGTCGCTACTACACCCACTTGCTCCTGCCCTACTCACAAGCTGTTCCACATCCTGCCCCTCGCTCCTGCCCCACTCACAAGCTGTTCCCCATCCTGCCTCTCCAGGTAAGCCAGCACTGGGAACCTGTTGCTCAACACCCCTACCACTCTTGGTGCTTCCCCTGACATTCTATACTGTAACCTCCACTTACACCCTGCTCTAGGTCTATTCCTGCCCTTGTTGCTGGTCCTCATCCATTCCCCTGAATCTGCACCCATGGGTTCCTGAAGAGGTGTCGAATTTGATCCATTTTACCCCCCTCCTTGCTTTCCCCTGAGCTTGCCAGCACTGCCATCTTCAGGGGCACCCCATGGGCCCCATGTCCTTGATCGTCTCTCCAGTCCATTCCCACCCCTCCCCTCAGCTCCCACTTTAGCCAACTGATCTCCTTCCTAAGCTGCTCAAGCTACCTGCACACCAAGCACCCCAGCCCTCCATGTAATCCCTAGAGAGATAGCTGCTCCACAGATGTTGCAGCCTATCACCCTTCCCACATCCCCCATATCTCTACCAAACATCCACCCCACCCCTGCTCCTCCACATGAAGCTTGCCTGCCCCATCCCCTTGGACCTTCCCACCATCTAGGTGAATTTTGCTGCCGCTAAACCACAGCCACTTCTTTTGCTCTTTAGCCTGTCCTCTGTTCTCTGGGTTTAATGAAGCAACTCAGCTGAGCTCACAAGCAGCCTTTTTTTACCCAGTCAAGTCATGGTAGCAAGCATACCTGTAGCAGGTGGTACTGATCCAGCGGGTGGGTGGGTACAGAGACTGTGAATTTTGAATTGCAATATCCTTAACAGGATAATCCTTGTGGAGAGAAAGTACTGTGGTGGGGTGAGGGACAGTGTTGAGGTGAGGCCAGTATACTTTAGGAGGGGGGTGACAGTTCTGTATGGCTGATCAGCTGTCTGGGAACTGGACATAAAACGTCCCACCATGTCAGTGGTGCACCTCTGGTTGGTCCCAGTTTTCTAGTCCAGGTCCTACTTTTGTCCTGGTATAGCCACACAGACAGTGATAATGAGTGTTCAAACTTCAGACTAACTTCCCAACAACCCATAATATAGAAAGCTGAGTGCCAGTTAGTGTTGTGCGAAATTGTGGAACTTCATTCCACGAAATATTTTGCAAAATTCACGCATTTCGCAAAATATTTCACAGGTGCGAAATGCGAAATTCCGCTGGTGAAATGTGGACTTTCACCAGCAAAATGCAGAATTTTGCCATTTGCAGCTGAAATTCCACCGCTCGCAGGTGAAATTCCAAATTTCACGGGTGAAATTTTGCATTTCGCACCTGTGAAATATTTTGCAGAATGTGCAGAATTTCATGAAATTCGCAATTTCGACTTCGAAATAAAATTTTGCTGCATCTCTAGTGCCAGTGCAGTGAAGTAAGCCAGTTAAGTCACTCAGAAGCAACTGGCTGCTGGCTGGCAGAAGCTGGTCACCAGCTTAACTGTTCTGTATGGAGTGGCATACAGTGGCAGAACTCAGTCCTAGCATCTGGCAGAGTACTAACAGCACAAGTCAGCCTGGCTGGCAGGGCCACAGATTATGAGTCACTTCATTAAACCTGAAGGACAGAGGGCAGGCTAAAGGGCAAAAGAAGCAGCTGTGGTCTAGGGACAGCAAATGTAGCTAGCAGGTAACTCAGCTGAGCTCACAAGCAGCCTTTTTTGACCAGTTGAGTCATGGCAGCAAACATACATGTAACAGGTGGTAGTGATGCAGTGGATGGGCAGGTGGATACAGGTGCAGAGGTCGAGAAAGGAGTCTATGGACAAAAACAAGTTCACAGTCACACATCAGAAAAAAATCTCATGTTAAACTGTTTGACGGCTGTTTGATAAGGCAGAAAAGGGGGGCAGCCCCTTGTACCCTGCAGTTCCATCGCCTATGGATTGCGGTGTTGCATCACTCCTGTTGTCAAAATTATATGGCAGAAGGTGGTGGAATAAAATGAGAGAACATGTCACTTCCAAAGGAGAAAAAGTGCTAAAGGGTCATCTGTATCCACCTGGGTCGCATGTAGCAGTTGTGAAAGTTGCATAAGCTGAATAATGAAGTGGGTGGGCAGGGGAGTGACACCGATCACTCTAGCAAATTATTTGAAGTACATACTGATACTGTGCAGTTTCAGCCATTCCATCTGTCTCCTTCAGTGCTATTCTCTTTCTTGCTGTTGTATTTATGAGGTTAGTCAGCAACACCTTAGCTGTGTAATTTTGGTAGTTCATTTTGGTACGTGCCATCTTATTTTTAAGGCCTCCAATGATTGTCACTAATGAGAAATTGATATTGTTAGTTCTGGCTATTGTGAAGTTTGGGGCGATACTTGTTAAATTTTTTGTTTGATATCCTTTTAACAAATGTAAAAAAAATATATGGATGGGGGACAGATTGCACGGATGGTAGATCTGTGGGGTGCGGGGGTATCCCTTGCTGATGCCACTTCTGCAATTGTGTGGAGAAAAAAACAAGATAAGAAAAAATGCTTGTAATGTACTGGTTAATAAAACTAAATATAAAAAACAGTGCAACCTGATTGAATAGAGACAGGAAAATAGCAAAGCCTACTCACCAAACTGCCTGGGTGCATACAACAGGAAGAACCACTTGTGCTCAACACAAAATTACCCGACGTCCCACACAGCGATGGCACACTACCGACACCGGTATTGTGCTGTCCCAAAAGACAGTGTTTTTTGCAGGGGGCTCTGCCCTCTGCACCCCCGCAATTAAAATTATAATCAACTTCCGGTCAGAGTTGTTCTGGGGATGGGGCAGAACACTATGAAAAGCCGCATCAGTGAAAACAGACCGTTACAGCGACTGTCACTGTAATGGTCTGTTTTCATGTTTCGCTGTCGGGGTGTTGCGTTAGAGTTGGCCACCGCTTATGAAGCAACATCCTTCTGAAACAAAAAAGGTGAGAAGTCCATGGAAGCCTCATATCAAAATTTATTATATAGAGAATAATGTGTAGGTGACTGTGTGTTGTGAAGATTTTTTACACACCGAGGGTGTGTAAAAAAAATTCGTAGACACACAGTTGCCTATGTTTTATTTTTTATTATTACTATTGAAAAGAGTCTATGCCGAAGCGTCTGTGTTTTATTTTTTATAACTGCTGGTGCAAGGAGCCTATGCCAAAGGAAGTCAATGAAGTAGCTATGCTGCGATCCCTGCTGCCTGTTGCTCAGTCCCTCTGCTACACACACACACACACACACTTCTCTCTCTTGCATAAGTAGCACTTTAGGAAGTCAGCCATGACCTGTTCCTGATTGCAGCTGCTGTCTCCCAATAAACCAGATACATCTTTTAAGTTATAAAGTCAGGATCAACCTGAATAAAGGATAAATACTGAAAAAGTAAATAATCCATAATGATAGTAAACAGCGGCAACTGATCAGTGCAGCTCCTTGTTAACCATGAAACAAAGACACCATGTTTGTGGAAGTGTTCAGCCCGCCTACACAAACAGCCAGCGAGGTAGCATGCTACAAATGGAACTGACTGGGAGTGAAACAAAATGCCGTAATAACTGGGTAACCCATTTATTATGGCATTTGAAACATGGATCGAGTTTGTGTATTAAAGGGAACCAGAATTACAGCCCATTAGTCACATAAATATGTTGTGCAGTACAATAGCGCTAAATGTTCGACTGCTAACACATTAGCCCCATGCATTAGCCATCGGACATTTAGCACTGTTGTATTGTATGGCATATGGGATGAATGGCTCCACTACCAAACCTGTCTCCTCACAAAAAAAACCCTACTCAGGCTCTCCCCCCCTGGGGTAACGGCATCCATCCACCAGAGCCCTCCCATGATTGCAACACGGTCTTCCAACAAGACCACTCTAATGGTCCCCAGATCAAGAACCAGCCATGGCCAGAGGTCCTTCTGCTATAGAGCCCCAACCTGGTTTAACTCTCTCCCTGCCCCCATCACCAGGCCACCACCATCTCCAAGTTCAAAACCACCCTTCGAAACCACATCATCAACACTCGTAACTGCTCCTGTCTCTGAAAGTAGCCTCCACCGCTACTTCTCTTGACAACGCCCTCCGGGCGGCTCTCCACCTAGCCTAGAACTAGCCTAGCATAGAACTCTATGTTTAACCTGGCTTATGTTTAACCTGGCCAGTGCCAGCTGTTTCAGTGTTTACCTATTAGATTGCTCACTATTTATACCAACTTGTGTAACACCTGTTCTCAATTACATGTACCCTGTAACCCAAATGTATTTGTCTGACCACAGTGTGACGTGCCGCCACTGTTGAACGCATATTGTTTTGCAAACCTACGCTATGTAACCAAAAACACAATGTATGCCTTTATGTGACGAAGTACCTTTGGAAATGAGCCTCTGGCTCAAAGGTTGTAAACTGATTTTACAAATAAATAAATAAATAAATAAATATTAAAGAGCTGCCGAAATCTCAAATAAATCTTTAATAAACAACATTTAGGTGCAATTCAGCTTGAATTCCATACATATTCTATAGTTGTTTTCTCTCCATAGTTTATCATGGAGGAAATGTGCATGAATACATGATCATTGACCCTCGGAGTTCATCTGCCTCTATAACTTACACCTTACTTTGCATCATAATCCTCTGTTGTGACATCACAATCTATTGCTGTGGGAGTAACAGTGATGTCACAAGCAGTGCATTTTGACCTCAGGTGGGCGAAAGCAGCAGGAATTGATTAACTGTTCAGGAGCAAAGATCCTGTTTTCATGCAGTTGATTTCAGTAATAAATAATGGGGGAGGAGAAATACCCAATTAATGTGAAATACAAGCTAGACCATGTCTAAATATTAGGTTTTGTTAAAGTTCTCATGAAGGTGTTAGCTGCTCTTTAACATTAAAAAATAGACACATAGAAGTTGACGGCAGATAAAGACCGCAAGGCCCATCCAGTCTGCTCATGTTTAATGTGGCTGGTAGGCTAGAATAAATTTTTGATAGCACAGCTATCTTTGTGTATAAGGCTTTCTTTCCATGGACTGCTCACCTTTTTCTGTTTCAAACCTAATTGAATACTCTGTTTCTCCTCATACTAATAAAGGTACTGTTTTTTACTGTTAAGTGACACGAATTTTGTAGATCAGGACAGTGCCCAGCCAGCTGCCCAAAAACTACTGTTGGTATTGATTTACTGAGATACTTAGTCATTTTATAGACCAACATGACAAAGGAAAAAAATATTACTGAATGTAATCAAATGTATGTTCATTGCCCACAAACTGATGAGAACACACCAGCAAATTAGACCGTTCACGGCCAAAATACACTCCCATTCCAAAATGCTTCAGTAACAGGTTTTGAGAATGTTAAGAGTAGGGGAGCCAGAGTGACTGATGGCTTGGAGAGCAAAGTTCACAAATGTCGAGATTGTTAGGTCTAACAGGCCCAGATATTCAAACTGCGCTCAAAAGTAGCGCAACAGCAGGAGCAAGCACAAACCAGTTGCGCAAATGCGCAACAGGCGCGATATTCAAACATGGAGCAGAGCAAATTGCGCAAGCAACCAACGTCTGAATATCGCACATACTGCGCCATCGCGCAACCAGGAAGGAGAAGCTGAGCCAAAATGTTGCGCTATGGAGCAACCAGGGAAGCTCAGCTGAGCATTCCAGAGCTGCCATAGCGAAGCACAGCCCCCCAGAGCAATGGAACTGCACATCCAGGAGGCAGGCTGGGCCCACCGCCAGCCATGCCACACATGGGCACAGGAACACACTGCAGAACCCACACCACACTGGCACACCCCAAGCACAGCATCACTGGGGTGGGACGGATGATCCACGTGCCCATGGGGACAAGCCAACAAAGCATAGCAGAGCCCTGACACCCCAGCACAACCACTGGCAGGCGGAGAGTGCCACACACAGGGGTTGACAACCACAGTGCACATCAGCCCCGTATACACAAGCACCCCTGCACTGTGACCCCAAGACACCACCCATGTTCAGTGACTGGCACTGCAGAAACCATGCAGTCCCCCAGCACCACGTCAGCCCGTGCAACACAGAAGCCTACAAGCCAGACACACCGGGTGCACCCAGCAGTGGGTGGCAGCAGTCTTAAGACCAGCGAAAGCCACTGCCATGCTGGAGATACCTCCCATGCACACACACACACACACACACACACACACATATACTCCAGGACCATACCACCCCAGATGGCATGTACACCCCTGCAACTGAGCACCCATAGCCAGCTGCAAATCAGAGACCAACACAGTATTCATATCAAATAGAAATGTATATTTAAATATCGAATAGTAAAGAAACAAAGCAATAACAACTATTTACAAAGGGGGACTGGTACAAGGTAGGGGTGTTCAAGGGTAGGGATGAACAACTTGGAGAGGGAAGGCAGGGTGGTAGGGATGGGAGAAGTGGGAAGGTAGCAGCTGCTGTAAGCCCCAGCTGGCTGCTCATCCTCGCCTGGTCCTGCGTCCTGTGCCGCCTCCTCCGAAGGCCATGGCGTCTGATTGATTGGAGGATGGCCTGATTTTGATCGACACCCGTGTGAGGCCCGAATATCGTGGCGAATCCGCCGGAGAACCTGAGGCCTAGGAAAATGGGAACACAGTCAATGGCTGTGACTGACCACAACCCTGAACACCACCCAACCTGCAAGCCATATAGCCCAATGTCCCGCACCTGTGATGGCATGCACCACCCACAGTGAACATGCACATGGCTATCACAAACAGGCGGCACCAGCTATGCGCACCACCGCCCACACACACCTGCCCACGCCAATCACAGTACAAACTAGGCTGGCAGTGATGTGGCAACGTTGCGATGCCAGTTACACAGCTATGTGCCCAGTGCATGCCTGGACCACCAGTGACGATACACAGACGTGCTGTGATACTGCACTGTGATGCATGTCACCCGTGTCATGCCTACATACATGGATACATAGACAGTGTCGGTAGATAGGGCCTATGGGCCACCCAGTCTGGCCATTTTGACCTTGTGTAAGTTCACTCTGTTTTCCTATAAGTCTGTTGCACCTTACCCCTGACCTCCAGAATTCTGTATGGCTATCCCATGCATTCTTAAATCTGTGACCAAGTCAGCCCCACCACTTCCTCTGGCGGGTGTTCACTTGTCCACCACCCGTTCTGTGAAGAAATTCTTTCTCATGTTTCCTCTGAATCGTCCCCTCCAACTTCATCCCATGCCCTCTAGTCCTGGAACATCTTTTACGCTTAAAATAGTGTTTTCCTGCACTCTGTTCCCCCCTGTAAGATACTTGTATGTCCCCACCATATCCCCCTCTCCCTCCCTCCTCCAGGGAGTACATGTTCAGTTCCTTCAACCTGTCTTCATAGGACTTGTGATGCAATCCATGCACCATCCGTGTTGCCCTCCTCTGAACCCTCTCTACCCAGTCCATGTCCATACGTAGTCCATGGTCTCCAGAACTGTACACTGTACTCCAGTGTGGGGCCTCACTAGTGTCTTGTATAGTGGAATTATGACCTCCCCTTTGGTTGTGTTGTGCATGGCTGGTGGTCTTGCCCCACCCCAGCATGCAATAGCATCCATGAAGTAATGATACTCACACTCCTCCAGCAGCTGGCTCTGCCACTGCTGCTGATGCTGCTGCTGCTGCGGTTGGGGCACAACACCCCCTGGCACCGGGGCCCTGGCACGGCCCACCTCATCCTCGCCCTGCGTCCTCAAAATCCGGCCTGTGGGAGACATATGTTGAGACAAACATCAGTGTGACTCAAAAGCAGAGTGCCCCCTGCCCCAGTGAGAGTGCCTGCCACACAGCCATAACCATCCATCGCACAGCTGCACACACTGACACAGCCAACCGTGTCGAGCGGCACCTATGCACAGCCACCCAAGCACACACACACCCCTACAGAGAATATAGGTGCATAGATGGTACACTCACCTGGCCTAGGCACTCACGCCCGCCACCCGCGACCGACGAAGTGCGACAAAAGTTCTGGCTCCTCCGGCGAGGTCACTGTACCGTGCCGGCACTGCTCAGCAGACCGCCCCGCCCAGTGATCTCCACCAGGTCAGTGGCCACTTGCTGCCACAGCTGAGTCCTGGCACTGGTGAGGGCGCCACCATACAGGCCATCATAGTGTGGCTCAACTAGGGCCACCAGGTTGGCCACTTCAATCTGGCTCCAGGACACCTGCCCTCCCCTAGCCATGGCGCCAACTTTACAGCAGGCAATATGGCGCCCGCTGCGCGTAACCCCACATGAGTTGTTGCGCAATAGACCACCACGAGCTCAATGGCGGCTGTTCGAACAGCGCCGTCACTCATGGCGCTGTCACCAGACAGCGCAATAAGAACGATACACATGGCGCGACAACAGCGCCGGGGTCGAGGGCATACACAAGGTCACGGCAATGGCGCGAGCTCGCACAAGCGCCATCAGACATATAGGCATCCTCTGCGCGACTGCCAAGCTGCGCACCAGTGCCACAGTGGACTATCGCGCGGTAGTGCCACAGCGCCATATATTGCCCAGTGCTGTAGCGCCACTGGCACAAGGCCGTAGCCATGGTCTGAATCGCTCTCGCGCTCAGCAGGTCTGCAGCACGATGATAGATGCATCGCGTCACGCTGTCTGGGCATGCGCAATGCGGTGTGGCACACAGCCACAAACCTCGCCATTAGCTCAGCCGGACCTTCGTGATGCGCAAAGCGCCAATACGAGATATTCAACCGACATATGCAAATCATGCGATCAGCCATTCAAAGGCGCGTGGCATGGATTAGCATATCATTAAAGTTTGCCACACCTCATTTGCATGTGTTGTGCTATAAAAAATGCGACAGTGGGTTGTGCTGGCCAGATTTGGTTACTGCAGGTGGAGGTTACATGCTGTGTGATGCTCAGGACAATGCTCATGGGCTGGGATGATAAAGGCTGAGGGGCTGAGCATGAAAAGGGCATTAGAAAGGGACAAGGCACCCTTTCTATCAGTATCTGCCATGCGGAGAGAGCGTGTGGGGCTTCCTCCCAGACCGGCAGCTATGCTCATGGGGAAATGCTGTCGACTGCACAGTGACAGGTGTCCACTCCCACCCATACAGATCACCATGACTGACACAGAGCCAAGCTGAGGGTGTGGAGCGGCGGGCGTGGGAGGAGGCCGAACTTCACCGGCGGCAGAGGCGGAGGCCCTCTTCCAGGCCTACCTGGAGGATGAGCCACTAGTGAGTGGGGAGGGCACCCTCAGGGCGTGCAGCTGCATGGGAGGGGTAGCTCGGCCGTCAACCTGCGGAAGCCACCAGCGCTCTGTGCGGGAATGCAAGAAGAAGATGGGGACTGACCGCAGGAGGCTGAAGGAGAAGGTGGCAGCCTTCAGGGCGGCATGTGCTGGCACTGGTGGGGGCCCACCAGTGGTGTTGCAGCTGCCCTACAGAGGAGACACTGGTGCGGCCATGCAGCCAAGTGCCATTGGGCGTACCAGGCGGAGGATTCAGACAGGTGGAAGCCCATCACTGCACAGTATGACATGGTGGTGTTGTTGGGGGGTCTGTTGTTCACATGCACTCCATGTACTCTCTTTCTGTTACAGATCCTGTTCATCTTCAGGAGATGGTGGTGGTGGTGGTGGGTCCAGACAGTGATGCAGACCTGCTGGGCGTGGAGGAGGACCATCCACCTCCGCCACCAGCCTGCAGGCACTGCAGCAGCATGCATGCTGGGGCCAACAACTCCGGTGTCAGTGATACGGGTGCAGGGTGCACAGCCTGTGTCACAGCAGTCTGGCATGCAGGTATGCCAGCATGCTGTGCCTATGGCAGTGTGCGCACCTGCACCATTGATGATAACAGGCCTGCAATGGGCAGTGATAATGTGTGTCCCATGCAGCGGACACATGACAGGCCAGCACATGCCCCTGGGCCTTCCTGGTTCACACCTGTGCCAGCATGCTGGCACAGTCCCAGGCTGTGCCTGTCAGCACCGGTGGGGCAGCACCGGTGGCTGTGCAGGTGTCTGGCACTGTTGTCAGCACGGAGGTGGAACAGGTGGACCTGGGGGCTCAGCAGTTGGAGGGGCGGCAGCAGCAGTCGCACACCAGGTCTGGGGGTACAGTGTCAAGCAGTGGCACATGTCCACCGCCCTTTGATCCAACCATACCTGGTCCTGGCGAACAGCGCCCACCCTCAAGAGGTGCTGTGCACCAGGACCGTCCACACCCTGGGGGTCACGATGCCATTGGGGCACAGTACCCATTGGACGCGCACACCCGCCTGCTGCAGGACTTGGTACAGCTGCAGGGGCGGGTTGCAAGGTCCGTGGAGGCACTGTCTGTGTCCATGGAGCGGCATAGCAGGGAGTGTGCTCGGGACCGAGCCGAGCTGGTCCTTATGCGGACGGATGTGACTGCTGCCATTGACAGGCTGACCCAGGCAGTGGTCTCTGTCGCGGACGCATTGGCCACACTGTCAGGTGTCCCTGTACCACACACCCCACACAGTGCGCTCTCCACTCCCCATTCCCGGCGTCGTGCGACACCAGGCCTGTCGATGCTGGGTTCTGCTGTGGGCATCCCGAGCACCCCTGGTGCAAGTTTGTTTGGCAGGATGCAGACCCCTGTGCTGGCAAGGTCACGTTCGCGCAGTGGGACCCCTGGTGGTGCACCAGCGCCACCCGATGTGGCCCCTACTCAGCCTGCCAGTGCTGCTGGGCCACGGCGGGGCTGCCCACGCATCCGTGGTGGCCGTGGGACAGTGCTACCTGACTGAGCTGTCTCCCAGTGCAGGCCCTGTCTGGTGCTGCCCAGTGTGCAATGTGTGTCATGGTGGGCAGTGCACTGCTGGGTGCTCTACTCACCATGCTGACACACGGACCACCTGCACACTCTCCCAACTGCTGTCCACAGGTGCGTGTGCATGATGATGCCTGCATTGCACTGTGCACCAAGGTGCAAGGGTGCCCAGGTCCTGACACATGTACGTGGACAGTCCAGGTGGTGGGGGTGGTTGGTGGTGCTGTGTGTTGGCAATGTTGTTTCTGCAGTGCTGTTCTGCTGCCCATGTACGCTGCCTGGTGTGTGTGTGTGTCCATATGAGTGCTCACCCCTCTCTGATGGTGTGTTGGTATGCCTGGAACCTTCAACTCCCCTGACCTTCATGCACGGTGTGTTCCCCTGTGTGCCTGTGGTTTGCGCATGGACAGTGTTGCCTGCACATGTCCCCTTGACTTACCTGTGTTGGGCGTAGTGCTCTTCTGCAATGGTGTCCCGGTGAAGCTGGGCCTGCCGGGTCAGTCGGGGGTCCCTCCGTCCTGGGGGGGCTGCTCATCACTAACATCACCGGCGCCACTGGCGTCCCCATCGCTGTCCCCCTCTTGGACCTGTATGGCTATCCCATGGTCTTTGGCCATGTTGTGCAGAGATGCAACAGGCCAGGAATATCTCACAGGCCTTTTGGGGCTGCTGAAACTCCGCCAAAGTGTCCGAGCATCAGGCGTGCCTTAAGCATCCCAAACACCCGCTCTATGATATTCGTTGCTGCGGCATGTGCCTCATTGAAGCATAGCTGCGCTGGGGTCGTGGGGCACCGGTACGGTGTGAGCAGCCAGGGACGGAGTGGGTATCCGCAGTCACCTGTGTGGAGATAGTGGAGATCAGTGTCATGTCAGGTCCACATTGCCCATATCCTTGTGTGCCACTACCATGGCACCTGTGTCATTTCCACCCTTGCCCAGAGTTTGCATTCCATACATGTGTACTCACCCACTAGATGACCCGTGGGGATGTCTCCACTCTCGAATCGATGGCACAGTGCAGACTGGTGCCATATGAAGGCATCATGTGCTCCACCAGGGTGTGGCACAGACATTGATAATGCGCCCAGTGGCATCACACACCACCTGGCAGTTGACACTGGAAAACCCTTTCGGTTCCGATATGCCTGGCCGTCGGGGCCAGGTGGCATGTGAATGGCCACATGGGTGCAGTCTATGGCCCCTAGCATGCCAGGCATATGTGCTACCCTGTGGAACTCCTGCATGTTTGTTGTACGCTCTGCCGCGGTGCTGGGGAAATGGATGTACTCCGCAGCATGAGGCAGCAGTGCGCTGAGGAATGGTGAGGATGTATGGCGTGGCCGACTGTGTAATGCCTGTGGTGTCCCTGTTGGCCTCTGGAAGGTGCCCGTGGTGAGCAGGCACATGCAGGCTGTCACCTTGGTCTCCACGGACAGGCGTGACTCCGTCGTGAGGGTGCCTGCATCACATCACTGCACAGCTTGCAGAGCCGTCTCAGTATTGCCTGTTCAGGCGGTACCGGCCCACAATCTCGATGTCTGTGTACAGCTCAAAGCTGATCACGGACACGATACCACCCTGTCGGGGCATACCGCCGGCCAGCCCTCCGCAGCCACGTCCCCTGCAGCATGGCGCCTCACCCCCTCATTACAGCTTCCATGGTGAAGCTGGCACTGTCCATCTCCCTGGCTTCTGCCCCCGCTGCTGTTCCTGTGTTACCCCCGCTGCCCCCACTGCTGCTTCCACTGCACCGGCACCCCCACTGGCCTCTCGTCCTCCTGGACCCCTGTCCCTCTCTGCCCTTCCAGCTCCTGTCTCTCTCTCTCTCTCTCTGTCTCTCTCCCCAGTTTGCGGCCTGCTAGGGTTCTTGAGCGCTTCCTTGAGCCTTTTTATTTTGGCTCAAATCCGGTACTGCGCAACTTCCGGCTGAGCCACTCTTGCGCATTGCGCAAGTGTTCGGATATCGCATTGCGCACTTTATGCATGGACCCGCCCCCTTCAGTTGCGCATGCCTTCATTTCCATTGCGCTGTTGCTCAGCATGTTTTCGGTGGCACAACTGGCCCCTTCTGAATATCGCAGAATGGCGCATTTTTGGAGTTGCGCATGCGCAACCCTGTTGCGCATGGCGCAACCCTTTTGAATATCTGGGCCACAGTGTCAATGTAGTGAAGATGACATCAACAAGAAGTCTTAACAAGCATTTGTCAATCCCAAACATCGGCTGCTTGTTAAACAATTTGCTTTTTACAATTCTGACAACAGATTTTGAAGATACTTCTTTTAGGATTTGCCTTATACACATGACATGTGCCATTTATAGTATATTGGCCAAAATGCCATTTCACATCAGAGGTGCGAAAATACGTTTCATCCAGGATTTTAAAAATGACATGTCACATTTATGAGGTGGTGTGGAAAAATGGCTATGTTGAAAAGCTGGAGTCAAAATATTGAAAATTAATGAAGTTATGAGTGAACATTGAAATAGTGTAATGTTCACTCATAGCCTGGGCATTTTACCACATTAATACACCAAATTTTCAACATAGCGTTCTTATTAGCCCACCTAATAAACGTAGTAGATGAAAACTTACAAATCCTAGACAAAATGTCATTCTGTGCCTCAGGTATGAAAGCACATTTTGGCCATGATTTGAAAAATGACAGCTGTCACAATCATGAGGTACTGTGAAGAAATGGCTATGTTAAAAGTTATTAATATTGAAAATTATCAAAGTTATAAGATTGAGTTGGTAAACTTCAATGTTCAATGTAGATTCATAACTTTGTTGTTTTGTAATATTTTTGCCCCATATTTTTAACATAATCTCCTTATGACCCCACCTCATGCACAAGTGTAGAGAACATTTTCAATTCCTGCCCAAAAAGGTGATTTCATACAACGTCTGTGAAATCACCTTTTGGGATGTGAAAACACACTTTGGCCAGGATCTGGACAATGGCTGCTGTCATATTTATGAGGTGTTGTGCAGAAATGGCTATGTTGAAAATTTGGGTCAAAATATTGAAAATTTCCAGAGTTACAATCCTGTGTTTGCAACTTTCAACATAGACTCATAACTTTGTTGTTTTTTAGCATGTTTTCCCCAAATTTTCAACATAGCCTTCTTATGATCCCACCTCATGAACAAGGGCAGAGAAAAAGTTCAGCTCCTGCATGAAAGGTGATTTCACGCAGCAACAGCAAAATCACCTTTTGGGAGAGATTTGCCTAATGTCACTGTAATTGTTCATGAGATGGGGCCCCAAAAATGATATGTTGAAAATTTGGGGCAAAAATATTCAAAAATGGCCAGGTTATGCCACTAAGTTCAAAACCCCATTGAAACAGGCTAGCCCACAGGTGCAGCAGTAGTGCTACCACTTGCGACACCAGTGACCCAGGTTCGGGAATGAGCCGGCCAGGGAAGGGAGGCTGAGCATCTGCAAGACTGCTCGTCTCCCCTAGAGAGGTAAGGCCCATGGCTGGACCAACCTCTAGTGGAGGCTGGGGGCACCGCAGCTTGGTGCCGCAGTAGTGTGGGGGATATGTGGTCGACATCCACATAAGACTTGATGTCATGGCACAACCACATCGCCATGGAAAAGCAGAAACAAAATGCCCCATATCCACTCTGGGAGATGGGCTCCGGTGTCTCGATGGGGACAGACAGGGCTGTCTGACAAGTTGGACGTTGGCTGGAGGGGTTGGGGTATGACCCACCTACCCTGCCCAGGGGGTTTTCTGTGGCTGGGGTGAGTCCTCTGTGACACTGCTGGGCTCACCATGGAGACCCCAAGGAAGGGAGCAGTCACAGAGAAAAAGGGGGCATAAAAATATTAAGTAAAAAAAAAACCAAAAACATTGGAATACACTGAACCACATACCTAATTTCCTCAGTTCGGAGTCCAGTTTTGAAGACTGAAAGATGTCTCTGCACTCCAAAGAAGATTATGGCATTGGACCCCCACTGGGTAAGTTAGGAGTGGGTGCTGATTGGGAGAAGTCGGGTGGGGGACTAGCAGGCGCAACAGATAACGATGGATGTTTTTCTGTTTTACAGGGTTAAAAAAGTTGAGAGACAGTTTTCTATATTTTAGATGATGACAGTAGGGGATTGGTACCCCAGTGTCAGTGTTACTTTTTTTTGGGGGGTGATGCTGAGAGGGAGTGTCAGGTTGGGGGGAACAGCTCACAACAGACATCAAGGGATGGTTTTCCTTGTTACAGGCAAGCTATATAAAAAAAAATTAAAAAAAAAAAGAAAAAGCTACAGGGGATGACACTGGGGGATTGGGAACCTCAAGTGTCAGTGTTATGTTTGTTGGGGGGTTGTGGGGGATGCTCAGTGGGAAGGTCAGGTGGGAGAACAGTTACAGGGGTGCCAGCTATAGACATTGATGGGCAGTTTTCTGTGTTGCACGTTATAGATACAAAAAACAAAAACTATGGTGTGGTGACACTGGGGGAATTGGGCACACCCAGTGTCAGTATTATGTTGGGGGATGTGGGATGGTGGGTGCTGAGAGGGAGGGTCGGGTGGGGGGACAGTTACAGGGGTGCCAGCTATAGACATTGATGGGCAGTTTCTTTGTGTTGCACATTATAGATACAAAAACAAAAACTATGGTGTGGCGACACGGGGATGAGGCACCCCAGTCTCAGCATTATGTTTGGGGGTGTGGGATGGCGGGTGTTGAGTGGGAGGATCAGGTGGGGGACAGTTATGGGGGCCAGCAAAAGACAACTGTAGATGTGTTTTTGGTTTTTGTACAGACTGACAGTCTCCTTTGAAAGCCACTCAGCTGTATCCTGACCAGCTTCATGCAAATGAACGGACCGAAGCCCTCTCTGATTGGAGCAGATCAGTCCTTTAAAGTACATGAAGTTTCAACCCACTGAGCAGAGAGTGATGTCAGGACCACAGCGTGTGATCATTGGTGTAGACTGCTGAGCCCCTGCTTTTGAGAACTGCAGTGCCCCCCCCCAAATCCCCTATCCTTGCCACAAAATGGAAAGTCAGTTCAGTAACACAAATTAGAGGCAGTCACTTGTTTGGCGAGAAACAAAATCAGCTTACTACAAGAGACCTGCCATTTTTTGATTATCAAGTCATGGCCAGAACTTTTTTTTTTTTACATTAAAGCAAAATACATTTTGCAGACTACTAAGTCTTAAAAAATGATGTGTCTCGGTTTGGCAGAAGCACTACACAGTACAGCAAAACAGGTATAGAGCATGATGCAGTCATAGACGCAGTACTGACTAATAACCATGCTTTCCTCGCAAGCTGTCACATCCTACCTGCTCAAAAACATCTGACGCATCGGAACCGTGACAATACCACTACCAGCAACTTGTTCATAAACCATCTATTTATTGTACGAGACAATCACGATTGAGAGTGTAGTCTGGTGATCAATTTAAAGCTAAAACATACCAACCCGCTAGCTTTTTAACTTGTGTGGCAAGATGGGATGGATGTCTATTGTTATCACAGCTACTGTCCCTTACCAACAGATACGCAAGAGCTGCTTGAATGACCTTTGATTGCTTTGTTTCCCCAGGATCATAGAAAATGTTGCACTGAAAAAAATAGAAAGAAAGAAAACGATTCGTCAGGGCCAGCCATATGCTGATTCACCTCCATGCAATGTCTATGGCACAAACCTTGGAAACTCACGTGACGATTCTCTGCTGGGGTGTCAATGGGGAATAGTCCCCTACACACCCCAGCTCAGAAAATCAGAAACACAAAATAGTTACACTGATCACAGTAGTCTCCAAACTTCATTTGGGGCCTAAAACGTATCTGTGATATGTAGGATTTGAGCCTAGACTACCCATAAAACCATTCTGTTGCATTACTAGCTACATCACCAAGTCAACTGGAAACCTAGCACACCAAGAAGCACCTTATGCTTTCTCTAATGCAGAACCCGGTACTGTACAGATAACTGCATTTTTATTTGCTTGTGTGCATGTGCAAAGCAAACATCGTGGGGCTGTTCAGGCAGTCTAGGGGCCAGGGAGGTGTGTGTTGTAGCAGCCAGTGGAGCTGAGCCTGAAAGAGACATGAAAGTGAAAACCAAATAGTGAAAAGGCTGATGATGATGATGATGCTTCTGAGCTGGCTGATGAGGAAGACACTTTTCACATGAGAAAGGATGCAGCCACACCTATCGCAGGACAATGGGCAGCTATTCAGTGATAGGTCCGACTGCATCCTTTCATGAGCATGATCAGCCCCTTACTATTGCCCCCATGGATGATGAGTCACTGATCATCAATGCCAACATCGGGTTTGTCCTGCTCTAGAATGAAACAGCACATATCTCCCCTGTATTCTGAGTGCCATGGATATCAATTGAACTCCCCAATCTGCTGCCACCGATCACTCTTACCTATCAATTGCTGCCCAGTCCATGTTGAACTACCTGCCTCCTACCCACCTGCTGCTGCCGATCCCTCTTTTTTCCCTCTCAGTTCTCTTACTAACTTGACCTCCCTACATGTCCTGGTGTTGGGAAGCAACAGCCACTGATCTGCTATCAGTGCCTCCAGTCAGCTCCTAACTCTACTATGAGTAAAAGCCAGCACTCTCGGTATCAGTGATTAATAATATTTTGCTGTGCAAAATTAATTGATTTGCGTAATACAGTACCTCACAATATGAGTTCAAAATGTAGTCAGGTCCCAAGCCAAAAACTCTGACAAGCCCCGTGCTTCAAGGTGCAATACTTCTTCATCAGGGCCGTGGCTTACAAACTTCACCATGGTGCTTAAATGTTGTTGTTGTTGTTTATTCGCTTAATGGGTAAGCACACTGGAAAACTGAGTTCCTTTTACAGGTGCAACCCACATAGAAACATACATACAAATAAACAGGTAGAAATATACAATACATAATATATCGGACTAAAAATGTATTTGTTGCAAAGAAGATGGGTACTCATGTAAAACAATTACAATTAAACTGTGATACAAAAAAACATTCTTAATTCATTTGCAAATGCTTTAACAGAATGCAACTGTCTTATATTACAAGGAATTTCATTCCAAATGGATGGAGCAATATAGGCAAAGGCCCTCTGTCCACAATTAGATCTCACAAAAGGTATTTTAAAAACCAAACCATCTGTCCTATGTCTAGAAAATCTATCCTATGTCTAGAAAAGTAACTCTTATCAAAAGGCTTCAACAAATTACAAAGCTTTTGTGGAACTCCAGAGCTCATAATTCTGTATGTAAATTTGGCCATACAAAAACGGAAGTTCAACAGAACAGGAAGCCAGCCTATCTCTTTCAAAATATCACAGTGATGGGACAATTTAGGATAGTTTAGAGCAAATTTAGAAATCGATTGTAATAAGGTAGATTTTTTTAGAAATTATTGTTGCAGAAGCAGTATCAGTTATAATGGCAGCATAATTTACAATAGGAGCTAAGCACTGGTTAGAAATAGCTAACCTAGATTCCCTAATAAGAAGCAGATGAATTCTGTATAAGAGGGCCATATTACAATGAATTCTGGAAGTTACCCTCAAAAAATGAGGTTTATAACTCAAATTAGGATCTAGTAAGACCCCAAGGTACTGAAATGTATCCACTTGCTCAAGCAATGATCCGTCAAGGGATTTTACCTGCAGGCATTGGCCCACAGATCTTAGTCATTCCCTAGTTCCAAAGATCATCACTTTTGTCTTTACTTTGTTTAAGACCATTCTACTAGAAATAAGGGATAGTTGTAAATTACACATTTCCCTTGTTAAGGAATCACTTAAATCACTAACAGAAGGGCCATGCACATATATTACTGCATCATCTGCATATAGAGTAAGAGAAGCATTATTGATTACTTTCACCTGCTGATCAAAGAATAATGAAAACAAAAGTGGTCCTAGTAGGGAGCCCTGAGGGACCCCACACTTGACCATTGCAGATTCAGAAATAACATCTCTAAACTTAACCCTTTGTGACCGATCCTTTAGATAATTATCAATCCAGGCCAATAAAGACTGTCCTGCTCCCAAAGACTCCATCCTAGAGATTAATAGTTGATGGTTCACCAAATCGAATGCCTTGGCCAAGTCCATGAACATGGCCCCAACAAACAACCTCTATCCATACCGTCCAGGACCGTGTTCGTGAACTCGACCAAGGCAGTCTCAGTACTTCTATCTTTGCGGAAACCATGCTGATTTTGGGACAACAGTCCCAATGAGTCTATATAGTCAGTCAAGTGATTATAAACTATTTTCTCCTGTACTTTAACCAGGACAGATACAATTTAAATTGGCCTGTAATTTCCAAACTCTTGCTGTGAACCAGACTTATGAATGGGAGTTACCAAAGAATGTTTCCAAATATCAGGTACAATACCTGTTGAAAAGGACAAATTAAAAATAATACTAATTGGGTATGCTAAGACTGAAGCAGCATCTCTCAACAAACCAGGACACACACCATCAGAACCTGCTGAACTGTCCCTTTTAATTTGTCTCAATAACTTCCTAACTTTACTTGGAGAAGTAGCCTTTAGATGAAATATTCAAGTATTAATAGGGTCAGTATTAAATCTTTGGTAATCCCCATCATGTTGGACATCACAAAAATGATCAAGATCAGTGAATCTTTTGTTAAACTCATTGGCTGTTTCAATAGGGCAGGTCAATAAATCATCCTTCAGTTTCATAGTGCTCTGATGATTAACATTGGGTTTAATAAGAGTATTAGTTGATTTCCAGAAAGTTTTAGTGTTTGATAGCCCTTCACATTGTTTTTATTGAATGATATTTATTTTATTTTTTTTATCAGAGCTTTACACTGATTCCGTAGAGCTCGATAAGTCGGATAACTAAAAACATAGCTACTACTTTTATATGTTTTCCATGCCTCATCCCGATGTCTCATAAGTTTAATTAAAGAAGGTGTTAGCCACCCAAAATGCTTCCCAGGCAGGGGCAGCGAGGAGGTGTGTGGAGGGAGTAGAGGAGGAGGGAAGGAGTAGGGAGGAAGGGTGGGGTATGGAGGTGGGGGGGATAAACCATTTAGGTGTAGCAGTCGCAGGAGGCACAGGAGATGAGATATTGATGCTGTCTGAGCTTAAAGGCACCTAGAGTTGCTTTGCTGGTAACTTCTGCTGGCAGAGTGTTGAACCAGGAGGAGGCTCTGAAAAAGAAGGATCATTGGCCTTGGGTAGTCCTGCAAAGGGGAACAGTGAAGGAGAGGTTGTTTGAATTCCTGGTTTGTCGTGGGCCGCTATGTGGTCTCAGCAGTGCCTGTGATCCAGGGGGTAGTAGGTCCACTGTTTGCTTTTTTGCTAGGATGCAGGTTTGATATTTAATTTTGCCAGATAGTTGGAGCCAGTTTCCGTGTTCGTAGATCTCACAGGTGTGTGTAAGGCAGTTTGCAGATGTTTGGAGAAGACATGCCTTGTTTAGTGCTGTGGCGATGCGTCGGAGAGCCATGTCAGTGGCAGACCCGTAGATCACAAGCCCATAGTCTATTATAGAGATTACTGAACTGTGAATGGCAGTGCTTAGGCTTCATCAGTGAGGCAGTTCTTATCACTACAGAGCAGACCTATGCGGGTATTCACAGTTTTTGCTACGTAGTTGATATGTTCAGAGTATCCAAGTGTTGGGTCAAGAATCATCCCCAAGACATTTAAATAGATGTACTTGTTCAAGGGTGGCCCCTTTCCTGTTTTAGATACAGAGGTCTCTGTTTTTATGTTTGCTGTGGGTACCATGGAACAGCATTGATTTGATTTTGCTGTAGTTAAGAATAAGCTTGTGGGATTTAAACCATGCCTCTACATCAGTGAAGCTTTCTTGTAGTAGCAACTGAAGAAAGGAGGAGTCAGAGTGGGAGGTGAAGATGACAGCATCGTCGGCATACAGTAGGATTTTTTTTCTGAGCAAGATGAAGAAAGGCTGTTTAGGAAAATGCCGAAAAGCATAGGATCCAGGATGGATCCTTGTGGGACTCCTGATTGGACCAAGAGGGGTGTTGAGAGGGATTCACCAATTTTTACCTGCTGTTTTCAGTCACTGAGGTAGCTTTGAAACCAAAGAGTTGTGTCCGGAGATAGTCCTATTAGGGATAGTTGTGGAAGCAGTAGTGAATGGTTGATGGTGTCAAATGCCTTAGTTAGGTCGATAAAGGTGGCGCCAACAAGATCCCCTTGGTCCAGAGCATTGTGGATGGAGGAGGTAAGCTCTAGGAGTGCCGTGGTCATGCTGTGGCCCCTTGCGAAATCCGTGTTGTTCTTGACATCGCAGATTATACTTAGTAAGGGATTCTATCAGTTGGCCGGCAGCTATTCTCTCCAACGCTTTTGAGAGAGGAGGGAGAATGGATATACAATGATGTATGATTATTAGATTTGTTATTATGTCGAGTGGGTAGAGTAACCAACTGTTGTAAACCAGACTGGATCAAAACTGTATTTTATTTAATAGCCTCAGATGAACTCCAATTCAAATTAAAATCTCCCAAAATTACAAGCTGTCCATAAGCCCTGTTATCTAGCTCGTCTGTTAATTCCTGGAGGCCAGATTTACTACCATTAGGTGGAAAGTATACACAGCAAATTGTTAATTTTTTAACAGAACCCAACTTCAGTTGAATGCTAATATGTTCACAGTAGTTTAGCGTACCCTTAAAAATATTGTTCTCTTCTACCACTAAATTGTTCTTAACATAAAACATAACCCCCCCCCACCACCACCACTACTACGGTAATTTCTAAACACTTTATACGCAGGGATACATATTTCAGAATTTAAAACAGTAGGGTTCAACCAAGATTCACTTAATGCTAAAATATCAGGATTATATAACATGACTCAATACATTGTTATACTGGTGTATGTAACAGATAGCAGATAGAGGGCAACATAAAATTCAATACATGGTAATAGACCATGGTCCGTTTAGACAGCGAGAAGGAAATAGAGGCTTACTCTTAGACAAAAAGGAATCCATGTGGATATTTAATTTAAAAACATTAAAACCTGATGGATTTAACGATTACATACATTAATTTAGAGTGAGTCTTCATTATACAAGACATGGAATTTACAATTATAAGTTATACAATAATTGAACATTGCTGATTAACAGCAGACCCCGCTATGGATTGAAACTGATACAACAACAGTGGGCTGCAGGATATATTTAATTTTAATTTTAAATTATATGTATAAATTAAAGGTGAATTTCTCCTTCACAATTATTCACAAAAACACTTTTTGCCCCTACCCCCCCCCCACCAACGATGAGCACAACAAATATTGCGTACAACTAGAATGGGCAATAGATGGGGGGGTATTTAATTTTACACATTGTTATCGGTGGATGGCTTTGAAAAAAATCTCTGATGGCTTATCTAAATCTCCCTTTAAGTCTTTTGGAAATTATTCAGAAACACTTTTAAATTTGGGGGTATTTTTTATTTAGTGACATCGGGGACTTTGCTCATTTCATCAATGAAAACAATTAGTAACTGGAGTTGAAAATTCAAATGGACTATGTGATTCACTAATTTATTATTTGTATTGAATTTGATTACATATACCTGTATAACAATGTATTTAAGCACCATGGTGAAGTTTGTAAGCCATGCCCCCTGACAAGAGGTATTGCACCTCACAGCATGGGGCTGGTCAGAGTTTTTGCCTTGGGACCTGACTACATTTTGAACTCATATTGTGAGGTACTGTATTAAACAAATCATTTTGCTTAGTAACATATTATTAATTGCTGTTACTGAGAGTGCTGGCTTTTATTTACTCATTATCATTTTATTTTGCCTAGCACCAAGTCTGTTACTGTGAGCACTGCTGTTTTTAGAAGATTAGCTGCTAACTCTGCTGCCTGCCCAGGGGTCAGGGAGCAATGGTAGGTTATCCACCATCAGCAGCTCCATTCAGTTCCAGATCCTGCTGCCTACCTTGGGGCCAGAGAGCATTATACACTTGCCTACTACTGGTGGATCCAGTAAGCTCCCAACCTCACTGCCTCACTAGGGTCAGGAAGCAATGGCCGCTCACCCACCACTGCCAGATCCAGTCAGCTGCTGACACCACTGCCTGTCCAGTGGTCAGGAAGCAACAGCCACTTGTCCACCACCAGCAGACGCAGGCAGCTCCTGACCCCCCCGTCTGCCCTGCTCATCTGCCTTCCCCCTTCCACCCTGAGCTGATTCGACCAGCTGGCTGCTCCACAATTTATTCTTTCTGATTGCTGTCTGCAGATCTGTCAGTGGAAGTGATCTATTGATCTGGTAATCCCATCCATGGCTGAAAGTTTAAAGTATGAAAAGGTGTGTTACAGGTTCTTGACATACATTATGGAATTGTCGATACATCCAGCTTTCATAAAGGGATAGTCCAGCATGGTGCTCATGGCTGGAGGGACCATGGCCAAAGACTGCTGCTCCATATGTGGAAGCAGACTTAAACTTGGTTTTACACCTCACACATTAATTTACTGTTTTGCAAAAAAGTGTAATGTTACAACCTGTAGGAAAATTGCACAGGTTTAATGTCAGCCCTTTCTCCTACCTCAAATATTACTTACTGTAGAAGGGCTCAATTGGGGCTCCAGAACAGTTTTTTTTTCTTTAGTACAGCTAAATTAATTTAAAAGTTTAGACTAGCACCAGTACAGGTCTGGTTTAAATCTACTTAAAAAATCTGAATACACATATTTATATTCTTTGGTAAACGGATAAGACCCACTAGGCACAATGCCTGTTTTCAAGAGTGAGTTGAGCTCAGGGTCACAGTATGCACATGAAGGTTGTGGGAATCAAACCCTGGTCTGCTGCATTTATTAAACTCATTAATAGTTCATGACCATAACCCCTAGGCTATACTGCCAGCCATATATATTAACTATTTGATACTGGCTGCATTGCTCGCCATTGTTAGTTAATCATTTACTGATATTATTTATGTGCATTCCCTCCAGATGACGTGCCATTTAAAATATTCAGACTCCTTTAATAATGTACATATGTTACCCTTGCAGCTTATAGCATGTAATGTGAAAATGCTATAAATAAAAAGTGAAAAAAAAAGGTTTTATGTGCATGACCGTAGTTCCTTGAAGTGGACAATGGCTTTGTATAAGTGTAAATGGTAATCGAAGTAGTGGCATATGTCATGGAACCCCTGTGTTAGCCTCCAGTGCCCTCACATGTAAAATGTCCCTGACTGGCACCTCACCTCTCCGTGTAGATCCACATTAACCAATCTAAAGAGACTGGCCACACATGTACACCTGTCAATTCTTCTGTATCCCCCCCCCCGCAAGATTGCAATGATATACAAGCATTCCAGGGCCCTACTTGCTAACCTATACTGGGTAAATACACTGTAAGAATGTTTAAAAGCAGGACCGCCACTGAAAAAAACATATTGTATCTTAGTTGTGAAATCCTGGATAAATACATTGTAAAAATGTATTAAAGCAGGACCCCAGTGAAAATAAGATATTGCACCTCAGCTGGTCTATACTGCATAACTACACTGTAAAAAATGTGCAAAAGCAGGACCCCCACTGAAAACAAAATATTGCATTTTAACTGTGTTATCCTGGGTAAATACATTGTAACATGTGTAAAAGCAGGACCCCAGTGAAAAATGATATATTGCAGCTCAACTGTGCTATCCTGGGTAAATATGGTATAAAATGTGTCAAGGCAGAAACCCACTGCAAACAAGATAGTGCATCTTGCCAGCCTGCCAGTGCAGTAATAGCGCTATTGCCTGTGGCAGTTATGACCCATGTTCAGGAACGAGCCTGGAGCATCAGAGGGTCAGCTGGGGGGGAGGTAGCATGAGCGTTCCATGGACAGCTCTTCTCCTCCGGGGGAAGGTTGTGGCAACCTGACATGCTAACAACACCTAGTGGAGACTGGGTGCACACCGGTCAGGACCACCAAAGTAGTGGGTGGAGATGATGGCAGACATCTGTAGTTCGGGTGCGGGAGCGCATGTAACCCACGCTGACATAATTACATGTCTGCATCTCCTTGAGGAAACCCAAGGAAAAATCCTTTGGCCGGAAGCTTAATGAAGCCCCTGGACCTCCACCTGAATGATGCCCCAGACGTAAGCCTTGGCTGGGGCCTCAGGTGGATCTTGGTCTCTCCCTTTGGGGAGCACTGCCGCAGGGGGTAAGCTGCGGGCTTACCAGACTGGGCAGCCTGAGGAGGGGAATGTTGGGTGATGGGATCAAGGCACTGATAGAAGTGATCTATCCCCACCTGCAACCCGAGTGTCAAAAAGACAACTGAAAAAAAAAAAAACAAGGTTTCACATCTCAGCTGGGATATCCAAGGTAAATATATTGGAAAACTGTGTAAAAACAGGACACTACAGCAGAACCCCACTGAAAAGATGTTGCATCTAAGCTTATCTGTCCTGGAAAAATACATTATAAAAGCACCATGATCACCCATCCTGTAGCTGTCTGAAATATTCAGTGTTCCAACAGCGCTGTTGGAATACACCAACTATGTTGGTGAGGCCCTTGACAAGGGTGACCTAGTCGAGATATATATATATATATATATATATATATATATGTACCGCACACCTTGGAGTGGGTTATCTATCTTATAAAATGGCAAAACTGTTTTGAGAGGGGTAAAAGTACAGGTGTGCAGTTGCGCTGTGATATATACATCGTCATGTGATGCTCATCATCAAATAAAAGAGCAGCAATTTCCTACCATTTCATAAATATATATGTATATAAATAAAGGGATATACAGTGGTGAGCTGTCAGAAAAATGATTTATCTGCCCAAGTGCTGTAACCTCACGAGTGGCATAAGCCACGAGTGAGGTGTCCGAGGTCAAACAGCACAAGTGTAGATAACTCATTTATCTGACAGGTCACCATTGTATATTTCATTTATGCGCTAGGGATGCTTTCTGTCAGTGCAGGGACATTTGCTTTGGACTATTTATCTTTTTTTTAAATGATAATTTCTGGGACTTTTTGTTAACTTTCCTGGTGTATGTCCACCTAGTCAAGTGGTTGCTGTTAAATGAAGCACCACTCATTTTGTAGAAAACTTTGTGCTGAACAAAAAAAGAAAAAAGTATGTTTTTTATGTATTTTTATTTGATTTTTCTGTAGGTAGGTATACATTTCAAAAAAGAAATCCCTATTTTTTGCACCACTAGGTGGTGCTGTTGCTTGACTGATGCTGCTTGCACAGTCCTGAAGCATTTCTCATTGAGGTGATGTTATGTGACGTGAGGGAGGCTGAAAAGCCATTTGGCATCACGGCTTTCTTTCGTTACTTTTTTTGGTTTATTTTACCATGGGTCACATTGGGGCTCTTTTGAACGTGGTCACTGTCTGTGGAGAAAGGAAAATTGGCTGATATGCTAGTGGAGCACAGTAAGAAAAATCACAGTCGCTGATCTGTAAATGGAGGATGGTGGTTTAAATACCATGCACTCACAGTGGTTCTCATCATTTCCGTTCTTTTGCGGTCGGGATGAAGACCGAGGGCACAGCGGGAATGTGTGAAGCATGGATCCATTCACATATCGGGACTGTGTAGTACGGTACGGGCTGCATGCCCATTGGCCCATGCTGTACTGTACGCTGTCAGTCGGTGGGCTGCTGGGTGGCTTGCGGGTGGGGTGCTGCCGTCCACCGCCGACCGGGGGGAGTGGGGTGGCAGGACTGAGTGGGGGGTTGGGAGGGGGGTATGGGTACTGCTGGACCACCAGGGATAATTAAGGTACCGAATGCCCACGATCGGGCTGGGGGGCAGGTCCACTGGACCACCAGGGTGTTTCTTACATTATACAGCCCACAAACGGGCAGGGAGATAGGGTCCACTGGACCACCAGGGATTCTATTATTTAAAACAGCCCATGAACGGGCATGGGGGGATGCTACACCACCGGACGGTGCCGCCAGAGCTCAGGTGGCCACCCACAGCTGGCAGCTGCCGTGTTGCACCCTGCATTATGGCAGCTCACCTGTGGGTGGCCAGCTGTTGCTCCATTTATTTCTGGCTCAACTGTGTGCAGCACATGTAGGGGTTGCACCTGCATATTCTCAGCACATCCCGGGCTAAATATCGGGTTGTGCAGGATATGCATGGACGCACTACCTGTGCCGCATATACATTGATGTCGCCTGCGCAATGATTTGTGCTAAGCTTATTCCCCATTGAATATCGCGGCCAGGGCACATCAGTGGGTTCCGCATGGCACAACTCTGTTGCGCCATGCACAACCCGTTTGAATATCCCACCCTATGTGCATGAATCTGTGATGATGCATCTACTATGTGTATAAATGTACAATTTCACATTTATACACATAGTAGCTCAGATTTATCACACAGGATTTATGTTCACGCCTATTGCATAACATATATATACCTTATTAAGGCCTTCAACCTGGTCAGTCATAAGCTTCTACTCAACAAACTCCTTGGCCTGGGTTGTCACAGAACTCAGTTGACTGGTTCACTCCAAGTGTGTGATTATTGACAAACTCTTTGTCCGACACTGGGAGAGTAACTGTTGGTGCCCCCCAGGGCTCCATCTTAGGCCGGCTCCTTTTTGGCCTCTTCACAAATCAATTGCCCAAATTATTCCAAAAACTCGGACCTTAATAGCCTTACCACCATTCTCCAAGTAACTTTAGGTCATTAGAAACCCGGACCTTAATAGCCTTACCACCATTCTGCAAAGTAATGTTGGGGCACTAGAAACCCAGACCTTAACAGCCTTACCACCATTCTCCAAATCAACTTTAAGTCACTAGAAACCCGGACCTTAATAGCCTTACCACCATTCTGCAAAGTAATGTTAGGGCACTAGAAACCCGGACCTTAACAGCCTTACCACCATTCTCCAAAGTAACTTTACAGTAGGTCACTAGAAACCCTGACCTTAATAGCCTTACCACCATTCTCCAAAGTAACTTTAGGTCACTAGAAACCCTGACCTTAATAGCCTTACCACCATTCTCCAAAGTAACTTTAGGGCACTAGAAAGCCTGACCTTAATAGCCTTACCACCATTCTCCAAAGTAACTTTAGGGCACTAGAAAGCCTGACCTTAATAGCCTTACCACCGTTCTCCAAAGTAACTTTAGGTCACTAGAAACCCAGACCTTAATAGCCTTACCATCATTCTCCAAAGTAATTTTAGGTCACTAGAAAGCCTGACCTTAACAGCCTTACCACCATTCTTCAAAGTAACTTTAGGTCACTAGAAACCCTGACCTTAATAGCCTTACCACCATTCTCCAAAGTAACTTTAGGTCACTAGAAACCCTGACCTTAATAGCCTTACCACCATTCTCCAAAGTAACTTTAGGTCACTAGAAACCCTGACCTTAATAGCCTTACCACCATTCTCCAAAGTAACTTTAGGTCACTAGAAACCCTGACCTTAATAGCCTTACCACCGTTCTCCAAAGTAACTTTAGGTCACTAGAAACCTAGACCTTAATAGCCTTACCATCATTCTCCAAAGTAACTTTAAGTCACTAGAAAGCCTGACCTTAACAGCCTTACCACCATTCTCCAAAGTAACTTTAGGTCACTAGAAAGCGGGTTCTCCAGCCACAAACTGGTCTTCAATTATAAAAACAAAGACCATACTCTTCTCTAGCCTTCCACAGAAGAGGCAAATTCCACCCTTTGTCATCTGAAATTGAAAACCTTGAGCAGGTGGAGACCTTCCAATACCTTGGAGTGCCTTACTGTGACCAGCTTCCTTCTGTCACTTATAGATTATGGGCTTCCTGTCTATGCAGCTGCCTATGACGTAGTACCAAACAGAGTAAAGCTGATCTGTAATAAGGCACACCACTTTGTACTTGGTGCCGATAACCACACTGATAGCTGTACCTGTTACGCACTCTCCAGTTGGCTACCTTTACACAGCAGAAAGCTCCAGACGTGTTTGCCAGCCAAAAAGGCATGCTTGGGCCTAACACCACCTGCTTTACCAAATTGCTTCCGCACTGTCTCCAACAAATACAACACTAAAAACATGGCTAGCAGCACCCTTAAGCCTCCTTTCTGGTGTACTCAGCTGGGCAAGCGGTCATTTGCTGTCAGGGCTGCTAACTGGTTAAATGAACTTCCTGATACACCACTGAATTGCCTCAAGTTTAAGCAGTTTAAGAGAACTTTGCAGTCTGCCTTTGCAGTCCAGTATGGTTGTAACCATTAAACTGTTATTTTTTTTCAGTTTCCCTCTGTATATAACAGTTCCATGTCATAAGAGCGAAGTTTAAATAGTGACTGACACATGAGTGAGTGCTAATCACCAAAAAACAAATCAGCGATCAGCACTATACCGAATACAAAATCGACGACAATCCAAACAACATTACCTACTTTTTATGTGGGGAGCTCTGCCCCCTGTACTCCCAAAATTATTCTCAACTCCAGGGTGGGCAGACACTGGGGGAAGGAAGGTAGACACGGGAGGGATGACAGTTGGTGACAACCTGTGGGTGGGGGAACAAACTGGGGGGAGCGGAAGCAGTGTTAAAAAAAAAAAAAAACTAACTGGCAACACCAAAACCTTAAAGTAGTACATACCTGCATGTAGTCCCGAACCCAGGACCATAACCACCACACCAGGCTGCTAGCTTGGCAGTAGCTGCTCACACCCACTACCTAACCTCCTCCCTCTACACTCACTAATCCCCTCAACACTCGCTATTCTGTCCTCCCTACCTACCTCACTATCCATGTACCCCACTATCCTTTCATACTCGCTCTCATCGTGGGTGTGCAAATTAAGTCGCTTAGTTTGCTTCACTCATATCACTGGATACCGTATAGAAGCTGTGATTTTTTTATACAATGATCTCTATGGATGTTTTCAAAACTGTATTTAATTTTTTCTGTCTTAGGTGCTTTGAGCCTGACTCAAGTGCATTTCCTCTGGAACTGCTTATTGTTCTTGTAATGTTTTTTTGTTTTGTGACTATGAATTTGTTGTGAAATCTCTGTAAATAAGCACTTATGCTCAAAGGTGATCTTTGAAATTTTCAATAGATAAATAAATACATAAATATTCCTGGTGGTCTACACTCCTCCCCCCCCAATAAGAGCATCCAACCCTCTCCCAACTCACCTGCTGTGGACACTCCTCATTGTACCTCCTTGCTCCCTTCACAGAAGCCAAATTACTGCAATAGTGACAGTGGAGCTCATGTGATCCTGCTCCACAAGAGTGGCAGCAGGGAGGAGGCAGGGAACTACAGACCAGTCAGTCTTACCTCAGTAGTGGGCAAGATTATGGAGGCACTCCTTAAGGAAAGGATAGTGCAACACCTGGAATCCATAGGAGCACAGGATCCAAGACAGCATGGGTTTACAACAGGAAGGTCCCGTCAAACTAATCTCATAGATTTCTTTGGGTAACCAGAGTGGTGGACCAAGGGGGAGCAGTTGATGTCGCCTACCTTGACTTCAGCAAAGCTTTCAACACTGTTCCACATAGAAGATTGATAAATAAGCTGGGTATGCTCGGGGTGGGTCAGAAGTTGGTCAACTGGGTGGCAATCTGGTTGATGGGCAGAAAACAGAGAGTGGTGGTAAATGGTATACAGTCAGAAGAGATGCAAGTCACAAGTGGGGTACCTCAGGGATCGGTCCTGGGGCCAGTCCTCTTCAATATCTTCATTAGTGACATTGCAGATGGACTAGAGGGTAAGGCTTGTCTGTTTGCAGATGACACCAAGATCTGCAACAGAGTAGATGATCCAAGATGGGGTGGGCAGAATGGGAAGAGATCTGGATAAACTAGCAAAATGGTCAGAAGAGTGGCAACTATGATTTAATACAAAGAAGTGCAAGATCATGCACATAGAGAAGAGAAACCCTGAAGCCACCTATAGGCTGGGAGGGGAGTTGCTGGCAGTCATAATGGAAGAAAGAGACTTGGGCATCATCATCACGGATTACCTGAACTCATTCAAGCAGACCTCTAAAGCAGTAGGTAAGGCTAGGGAGATGTTAGGGTGTATTAGTAGGGGTATCACAAGTCATAAGAGGGAGGTAATAATCCCTCTTTACAAGACACTGGTTAGGCCCCATCTGGAGTACTGCATGCAGTACTGGAGGCCACACCTTCACAAGGACATTAACCAAATTGAGGCAGTCCAGAGAAGGGCAACCAAAATGGTGCAGGGACTGCATCAGAAGACATATGAGGACAGATAAACGGAGCTCAATATGTATACCCTAGAGCAAAGGAGGGAGAGAGGTTGTATGATCGAGACATTCAAACACCATAAGGGCATTAACAAGGTGAAAGAGTCTAACATGTTTAAATATAAGAAAAATAGTAGGACAAGAGGACACAGCTTGAGATTAGAGGGAGGCCGATTAAGGGGGAATGTGAGGAAATTCTTTTTCACAGAAAGGGTGGTGGATGCATGGAATGGCCTACCTCAGGAAGTGGTGACTATGAATACAGTGCACGGCTTCAAACAGGCATGGGATAGGCATAAGGGAGCAATACAGATGAGTATGAATATATAGGCCACTGATAGAGCAAAGGCCAATGGCACATTTATAAGGTAGAAAAAGAAATGGGCAGACTGGATGGGCCTTGCGGTCCTTATCTGCCATCAACTTCTATGTTCTATGTTTCTATGTTTCAGTGAGTGGCACAGCCCTCCTCTCACCACCTCAACTGGCTGCCATCTGTCAGTATTGTGCAAACAGCTTTCTCTACTGTACTCACAATCATTCACTGACTGTCAGCTTTTCTACAGTGCTCAGAATCGCTCACTGACAGTCGAGTGGTGCCGGGCCGAGGTGGTGAGCTAAGGGCTGTGCTGATCACTGTCACTATTGCTGTACTTTGGCTTAGATGACTGGAGCAAGAGGGGAGTGTGAGGAGGAAAGTCCTGAGCAAGCGGGTTGAGAAGGGTCTGATGCCCTAACGGGGGGACATTATACCACCAGGAATAATCCAAACAGCTACAGGATAGGTGATGGGGGGACTACTAGACTAATAGAAATATTCAAGGCAGCTACAGGATGGGTGATCATGGATGGGAGATTACTAGACCATCAGGAACATTCAAGACAGGTGCAGGATGGGTGCTCAGGGCTGGGGGGGGCATGCATGCATGTTAATGAGCTGAACTTTGGGCATGCAAATGGCTCATAGCACCTTGAAAGCCAACAGGCTAATTAGTATTTTAGGGCTGCATACAGCCCTCATGAGCTCTGGTGCTATCCTGTTTGGAACAGCGAAGGCCCATATTTAAATAGTTAGCATGCTCCAGTCAGAGAGCACTAGTTGTCTGAATATTGACCCCAAGCAGTGCTTGCACTAATAGCTGTGGAGCGCACATGGCCTGCTCTGAATATGGGAGGCCATGCTTCTTAGCCCAGTGGCACCCAAACTTCTCTAAACAAAGGCTACTGGGGTAAGAAAGGTCAGCCGATAGCCTCAATATACTGCTGTTCTAACAAGTAACAGCATGCAAGCAAACATGTTTGGCACTGACAAACGCTTGTTTTACAATATATTTACTCAGAGTAACCCAGATGAGGTTCCATAGCTCAGTTACAGTGGGTCCTGCTGTAACCCATTGTTACACTGTATACTCCCAGGATAGCCCAGCTGTGATGTCAAATCTCAGTTACAGTTGGTCCTGCTGTAATGCACTCTTACACTGTATACTCCCAGGATAGCCCAGCTGTGATGTCATATCTCAGTTACAGTGGGTCCTGCTGTAACCCGTTACACTGTACACTCCCAGCATAGTGCAGCTGTGATGTCAAATCTCAGTTACAGTTGGTCCTGCTGTAACACACTGTTACACTGTATACTCCCAGGACAGCCCAGCTGTGATGTCATATCTCAGTTACAGTGGTTCCTGCTGTAACCCATTGTTACACTGTATACTCCCAGAATAGCCCAGCTGAGGTGTCATATCTCAATTACACTGGTTCCTGCTGTAACCCATTGTTACACTGTATACTCCCAGAATAGCCCAGCTGAGGTGTCATATCTCAGTTACAGTTGGTCCTGCTGTAACCCATCGTTACACTGTATACTCCCAGAATAGCCCAGCTGAGGTGTCATATCTCAGTTACAGTTGGTCCTGCTGTAACCCATCGTTACACTGTATACTCCCAGGATAGCCCAGCTGAGGTGTCATATCTCAGTTACAGTTGGTCCTGCTGTAACCCATCGTTACATTGTACACTCCCAGGATAGCCCAGCTGAGGTGTCATCTCTCAGTTACAGTTGGTCCTGCTGTAACCCATCGTTACACTGTATACTCCCAGGATAGCCCAGCTGTGATGTCATATCTCAGTTACAGTTGGTCCTGCTGTAAGCCATCGTTACACTGTATACTCCCAGGATAGCCCAGCTGTGATGTCATATCTCAGTTACAGTGGGTCCTGCTGTAACCCAACGTTACACTGTACACTCCCAGCATAGTGCAGCTGTGATGTCAAATCTCAGTTACAGTTGGTCCTGCTATAACACACTGTTACACTGTATACTCCCAGGATAGCCCAGCTGTGATGTCATATCTCAGTTACAGTTGGTCCTGCTGTAACCCATCGTTACACTGTATACTCCCAGGATAGCCCAGCTGTGATGTCATATCTCAGTTACAGTGGTTTCTACTGTAACCCATTGTTACACTGTATACTCCCAGAATAGTCCAGCTGAGGTGTCATATCTCAATTACAGTTGGTCCTGCTGTAACCCATCGTTACACTGTATACTCCCAGGATAGCCCAGCTGTGATGTCATATCTCAGTTACAGTGGGTCCTGCTGTAACCCATTGTTACACTGTATACTCCCAGGATAGCCCAGCTGAGGTGTCATGTCTCAGTTACAGTTGGTCCTGCTGTAACCCATTGTTACACTATATACTCCTAGGATAGCCCAGCTGTGATGTCATATCTCAGTTACAGTTGGTCCTGCTGTAACCCATTGTTACACTGTATATTCCCAGGATAGCCCAGCTGTGATGTCATATCTCAGTTAGAGTTGGTCCTGCTGTAACCCATTGTTACACCGTATACTCCTAGTATAGCCCAGCTGAGGTGTCATATCTCAGTTACAGTTGGTCCTGCTGTAACCCATTGTTACACCGTATACTCCCAGTATAGCACAGCTGAGGTGTCATATCTCAGTTACAGCTGGTCCTGCTGTAACCCATTGTTACACTGTATACTCCCAGGATATCCCAGCTGTGATGTCATAGTTCAGTTACAGTGAGTCCTGCTGTAACCCACTGTTACACTGTATACTCCCAGGATAGCCCAGCTGAGGTGTCATATCTCAGTTACAGTTGGTCCTGCTGTAACCCATTGTTACACTGTATACTCCCAGGATAGCCCAGCTGAAGTGTCATAGTTCGGTTACAGTTGGTCCTCATGTAACCCATCATTACACTATATACTCCCAGGATAGCCCAGCTGTGATGTCATAGTTCAGTTACAGTGGGTCCTGTTGTAACCCATTATTACACTGTATACTCCCAGGAAAATACAGCTGTGATGTCATATCCCAGTTACAGTGGGTCCTACTGTAACCCATTGTTACACTGTATGCTCCCAGGATAGACCAGCTATAATGTCATATCTCAGTTACAGTGTGCCCTGCTGTAATCCATTGTTACACTATATACTCCTAGGATAGCCCAGCTGTGATGTCATAATTCAGTTACTGTGGGTCCTACTGTAACCCATTATTACACTGTATACTCCCAGGATAGCCCAGCTGTAATGTCATATCTCAGTTACAGTTGGTCCAGCTGTAACCCATTGTTACACTGTATACTCCCAGGATAGCCCAGCTGTGATGTCATAGTTCAGTTACAGTTTGTCCTGCTGTAACCCATCATTACACTATATACTCCCTGGATAGCCCAGCTGTGATGTCATAGTTCAGTTACAGTTGGTCCTGCTGTAACCCATTGTTACACTATATACTCCCAGGATAGCCCAGCTGTAATGTCATAATTCAGTTACTGTGGGTCCTACTGTAACCCATTGTTACACTGTATACTCCCAGAATAGCCCAGCTGTGATGTCATACTTCGGTTACAGTTGGTCTTGCTGTAACCCATTGTTACACTATATACTCCCAGGATAGCCCAGCTGTGATGTCATAATTCAGTTACTGTGGGTCCTACTGTAACCCATTGTTACACTGTATACTCCCAGAATAGCCCAGCTGTGATGTCATACTTCGGTTACAGTTGGTCCTGCTGTAACCCATTGTTACACTATATACTCCCAGGATAGCCCAGCTGTGATGTCACAGTTCAGTTACAGTGGGTCCTGCTGTAACCCATTATTACACTGTATACTCCCAGGATAATACAGCTGTGATGTCATATCCCAGTTACAGTGGGTCCTGCTGTAACCCATTGTTACACTATATACTCCCAGGATAGCCCAGCTGTGATGTCATAATTCAGTTACTGTGGGTCCTACTGTAACCCATTGTTACACTGTATACTCCCAGAATAGCCCAGCTGTGATGTCATACTTCGGTTACAGTTGGTCCTGCTGTAACCCATTGTTACACTATATACTCCCAGAATAGCCCAGCTGTGATGTCACAGTTCAGTTACAGTGGGTCCTGCTGTAACCCATTATTACACTGTATACTCCCAGGATAATACAGCTGTGATGTCATATCCCAGTTACAGTGGGTCCTACTGTAACCCATTGTTACACTGTATACTCCCAGGATAGCCCAGCTATAGTGTCATATCTCAGTTACAGTTGGTCCTGCTGTAACCCATTGTTACACTATATACTCCTAGGTTAGCCCAGCTGTGATGTCATAATTCAGTTAATGTGGGTCCTACTGTAACCCATTGTTACACTGTATACTCCCAGGATAGCCCAGCTGTAATGTCACATCTCTGTTACAGTGGGTCCTACTGTAACCCATTAGTACACTGTATACTCCCAGGATAGCCCAGCTGTAATGTCATATCTCAGTTACAGTTGGTCCTGCTGTAACCCATCGTTACACTGTATACTCCCAGGATAGCCCAGCTGTGATGTCATAGTTCAGTTACAGTGAGTCATGCTGTAACCCATCGTTACACTGTATACTGCCAGGATAGCCCAGCTGTCATGTCATATCTCATTTACAGTGGGTCCTGCTGTAACCCATTGTTACACTGTATACTCCCAGTATAGCCCAGCTGAGGTGTCATATCTCAGTTACAGTGAGTCCTGCTGTAACCCATTGTTACACTGTATACTCCCAGTATAACCCAGCTGAGGTGTCATATCTCAGTTACAGTGAGTCCAGCTATAACCCATTGGTACACTGTATACTCCCAGAATAGCCCAGCTGTGATGTCATACTCCGGTTACAGTTGGTCCTGCTGTAACCCATTGTTACACTATATACTCCAAGGATAGCCCAGCTCTGATGTCATAGTTCAGTTACAGTGGGTCCTGCTGTAACCCATTGTTACACTGTATACTAACAGGATAGCACAGCTGTGATGTCATATCTCAGTTACAGTTAGTCCTGCTGTTACCCATTGTTACACTGTATACTCCCAGGATAGCCCAGCTGTGATGTCATATCTCAGTTACAGCTGGTCCTGCTGTAACCTATTGTTACACTGTATACTCCCAGGATGGCCCAGCTGTGATGCCATAGCTGAGTTATAGTTGGTCCTGCTGTAACCCATTGTTACACTGTATACTCCCAGGATAGCCCAGCTGAAGTGTCATAGTTCGGTTACAGTTGGTCCTGATGTAACCCATCATTACACTATATACTCCCAGGATAGCCCAGCTGTGATGTCATAGTTCAGTTACAGTGGGTCGTGTTGTAACCCATTATTACACTGTATACTCCCAGGAAAATACAGCTGTGATGTCATATCCCAGTTACAATGGGTCCTACTGTAACCCATTGTTACACTGTATACTCCCAGGATAGCCCAGCTATAATGTCATATCTCAGTTACAGTGGGCCCTGCTGTAACCTATTGTTACACTGTATACTCCCAGGATGGCCCAGCTGTGATGCCATAGCTGAGTTATAGTTGGTCCTGCTGTAACCCATTGTTACACTGTATACTCCCAGGATAGCCCAGCTGAAGTGTCATAGTTCGGTTACAGTTGGTCCTGATGTAACCCATCATTACACTATATACTCCCAGGATAGCCCAGCTGTGATGTCATAGTTCAGTTACAGTGGGTCCTGTTGTAATCCATTATTACACTGTATACTCCCAGGAAAATACAGCTGTGATGTCATATCCCAGTTACAATGGGTCCTTCTGTAACCCATTGTTACACTGTATACTCCCAGTATAGCCCAGCTGAGGTGTCATATCTCAGTTACAGTGAGTCCTGCTGTAACCCATTGATACACTGTATACTCCCAGTATAGCCCAGCTGAGGTGTCATATCTCGGTTACAGTTGGTCCTGCTGTAACTCATTGTTACACTGTATACTCCCAGGATAGCCCAGCTGTGATGTCATATCTCAGTTACAGCTGGCCCTGCTGTAACCTATTGTTACACTGTATACTCCCAGGATGGCCCAGCTGTGATGCCATAGCTGAGTTACAGTTGGTCCTGCTGTAACCCATTATTACACTGTATACTCCCAGGATAGCCCAGCTGAAGTGTCATAGTTCGGTTACAGTTGGTCCTGATGTAACCCATCATTACACTATATACTCCCAGGATAGCCCAGCTGTGATGTCATAGTTCAGTTACAGTGGGTCCTGCTGTAACCCATTATTACACTGTATACTCCCAGGAAAATACAGCTGTGATGTCATATCCCAGTTACAGTGGGTCCTACTGTAACCCATTGTTACACTGTATACTCCCAGGATAGCCCAGCTATAATGTCATATCTCAGTTACAGTGGGCCCTGCTGTAATCCATTGTTACACTATATACTCCTAGGATAGCCCAGCTGTGATGTCATAATTCAGTTACTGTGGGTCCTACTGTAACCCATTGTTACACTGTATACTCCCAGGATAGCCCAGCTGTGATGTCATAGTTCAGTTACAGTTGGTCCTGCTGTAACCCATCGTTACACTGTATACTCTCAGGATAGCCCAGCTGTGATGTCATAGTTCAGTTACAGTTGGTCCTGCTGTAACCCATTGTTACACTATATACTCCTAGGATAGCCCAGCTGTGATGTCATAATTCAGCTACTGTGGGTCCTACTGTAACCCATTGTTACACTGTATACTCCCAGGATAGCCCAGCTGTGATGTCATAGTTCAGTTACAGTGGGTCCTGCTGTAACCCATTATTACACTGTATACTCCCAGGATAATACAGCTGTGATGTCATATCCCAGTTACAGTGGGTCCTACTGTAACCCATTGTTACACTATATACTCCTAGGATAGCCCAGCTGTGATGTCATAATTCAGTTACTGTGGGTCCTACTGTAACCCATTGTTACACTGTATACTCCCAGGATAGCACAGCTGTAATGTCACATCTCAGTTACAGTTGGTCCTGCTGTAACCCATCGTTACACTGTATACTCCCAGGATAGCCCAGCTGTGATGTCATAGTTCAGTTACAGTAAGTCAAGCTGTAACCCATCGTTACACTGTATACTCCCAGGATAGCCCAGCTGAAGTGTCATATCTCAGTTACAGTGATTCCTGCTGTAACCCATAGTTACACTGTATATTCCCAGGATAGCCCAGCTGTGATGTCATATCTCAGTTACAGTGGGTCCTGCTGTAACCCATTGTTACACTGTATACTCCCAGGATAGCCCAGCTGAGGTGTCATGTCTCAGTTACAGCTGGTCCTGCTGTAACCCATTGTTACACCGTATACTCCTAGTATAGCCCAGCTGAGGTGTCATATCTCAGTTACAGTTGGTCCTGCTGTAACCCATTGTTACACCGTATACTCCCAGTATAGCACAGCTGAGGTGTCATATCTCAGTTACAGCTGGTCCTGCTGTAACCCATTGTTACACTGTATACTCCCAGGATATCCCAGCTGTGATGTCATAGTTCAGTTACAGTGAGTCATGCTGTAACCCATTGTTACACTGTATACTCCCAGGATAATACAGCTGTGATGTCATATCTCAGTTACAGTGGGTTCTACTGTAACCCATTGATACACTGTATACTCCCAGGACAGCCCCATTGTGATGTCATATCTCAGTTACAGTGGGTCCTACTGTAACCCATTGTTACACTATATACTCCCAGGATAGCCCAGCTGTGATGTCATAGTTCCATTACAGTGAGTCATGCTGTAACCCATTTTTACACTATATACTCCCAGGATAGCCCAGGTGTGATGTCATAGTTCAGTTACAGTGATTCATGCTGTAACCCATTGTTGCACTGTGTACTCCCAGGATAATACAGCTGTGATGTCATATCTCAGTTACAGTGGGTTCTACTGTAACTTATTGATACACTGTATACTCCCAGGACAGCCCAGTTGTGATGTCATAGTTCAGTTACAGTGAGTCATGCTGTAACCCATTGTTACACTGTATACTCCCTGGGTAGCCCAGCTGAGGTGTCATGTCTTATTGGGCCCAGCTACCTGTTGTTTTGAAAAATGTATTGACATAGAATTGACCAGCTGTGATGTAACATCTCATTTTCAATTCAGGCCTGCTTGTAACCGTGTCAATATTTTGCTTTAGTTGGGTCTTATTTTTGCACAGTCTTCACAGTGTGTTTAGCCAGGAGGGCCCAACAGAGGTACAATATCCTATTCTTAACGGATCAGGATGTTATCAATTGTTACACTGCATTTACTCAAGATAATTTAACTAGATGCAGTGCGGACTTTTCTGGACAGTAATTCAATGGATTTTCAGAAAACTGTGCCTCGTGTAGTGGAATTCCATCTATAGTGGAGTTCTGTAATTCTGAAAGCAGAATGTGTCTCACAGAGTAGTAATCCGCCTTTGACATAAATTGTGAATTCCTTTTCCATAATCTGGGGGACATTTATTCCAAGGTATATTTCATTCACGTAGAAATGTTCCATGGAACAACCCAGCTAAGACGCACTGTCTCATTTTCAGTGGCGTACCCACTGTATCCAGTTTTACAGTGTAGTTCAAGTTTCATGTTTATTTAGGGAAAGGTCATGGCAGTGAGGCTCATTCACATTCGCACCCCTACATACGAACATTCTACAGTTTCATCACAGTGTACACATCTATACATACATTACAAGAAAGCTCATAAAACACACATATCAGGATTCATGATGCAACAATATACTTATATTCAACAGCTGTTACATATGATACACTGTTATCAAACATATTCAAAATGTGCAAAGCATTATTAAGGATAATTTCAATGTAATTACAATGGAAAAAGTTACGTTATACTTTCCTTGCATTTGACACAGTTTTGAGATAGTGACAGGAATCAAGTTTTTATTTCTTTTGATGTAGGAAATTCCTTTCCTCGGAGTCTAAATGTTGCCAGGAGGGAATTTCATACTTGAGGCATCCTGTGACTAAAGAAATGCATGGCTCTTGCAGTATTTGTTCGAGGGGTCACCAACTCTGAGAAACAGGCATTTGTTCGGGACGTGTTCTTCTCCCTAAGTACAAGCCTCTCCATTAAATAATCTGAGATCTTACCCTGTATGCACTAAAGTGAAAACAGCATGTTATGCATTCTACGTCTACTGGTGAGGGCGGTCCAGTCTAATTTATTTATTTATTTATTTAATTATGTTGACCGGGTGACTGTACTGGCAGCAAATGCCTTTTTCAGACTTGACCCGGGGGCTGTAGCACAGGCAAAAGAGGAAGTACAACATGTCATAAAGGAATCATAAAAAAAACAGTAATGAAACAGTAATACATATTTTGGTAGATTTACAAAAAATTTGAAAAGAAGCAGGCATTTGGAAATTGTCATGGAGTTACAGAAACAGGATTGAAAAAAAAAACAAAGGCGGGTAACACTACAGTTGCATGGGAGGTTGCAGTCACTAGAGAGAGTGAGAGAGGAAGTGGGAGAGAGGATGGGAAAAAAGGTAACATTCACTAGAGAGAAAAAGAAGAGGGAAAACCAAGGGAAACAGGGGGGTAAGTGCACAGCTTTTTTGGGAAGGTAAGTGCACGGGTAGAGATGGGATTAGTGGAAGTACAGTAGTTCCAGCCTTGGGATGAGGAATAATGTGCTTTTAAAAGCTTAGTAAAGGCTGAGAGAGTAGAGGATGTTTTGATAGGATGGGGTAAGGAGTTCCAAATAGAAGCAGCTCAGTAACTAAAGGGGCATTGTCCCATGTTGGTGTGAAACATAGGGGCTACGAAATTGTTATTTGAGGCAGAGCGGGATGAGGGGAGATCCATGAATGAGATCTGGTTTGTAAGGTAAGCAGGGGCACCAGGTTGCAATGTTTTCTTGACAAATGTAGTGGGTGTCAGATTAGCTTTAAGGTTGAGGGGAAGCCAGTTTTGGGAATTTAGTGCCAGACAGGGGTGGGCATTAGACCTACTGCCAGAGGCAAATTTACTGATTTTATAATATAGGGTATGCTGTTTTTGTAATGTTGATTTGCTGGTAGAGTCGATGACAACTGAGCCATAGTCAAGAGGAGGGAGAAGATTTGCCTTTGCAATACAGATTCTGGCAACAGGTGTTTAGAACTGTCAAACTCTGTAGAGTGAACCCAGCTTCTGGTGAAGGAGGGAGGTGGTATGTTGGAGATGGGATTCAAAGGGCAGTGTGGGATCGAGGTGCACACCGAGATACTTGAAGCACATGGTCTTTACAAGGGGTGAGCCATTATCTGTGAGGACGCAGAATGTGGGAGACAACTTGTTGAGGTTGAGCTTAGTCCCAAACAACATAGACTGAATTATAGGGAGCTTAAGGACCATTTTCTCATGAACAAACCAGTCCTGAAGCTTAGCGAGGCAGTAGCTGAGCATTTGGTTCATAACATCTATATTGTTACTGTGAGTGAAAAGAACAGCATCATCTGCATAAAGGAGGGTACGTATGGGTTTGCAGACCATGGGTAGGTTGTTTATAAAGATGGTGAAAAGGAGACGGCCAAGAATAGAGCCTTGAGGGATGCCACTAGTGATGCTGTTTACTCCGGATAGGGTATTACCAATTTTTACAGCCTGTGTCCTATGGCTCAGGTAGTCTTTGAACCAAGTGATTGCAGGGGTCTCTAGATTGAGGTCAAGTAACCTATTTATTGGTAACTTGTGGTCAACCAGGTCAATGGCTTTGGTCAGGTCCAGGAACACAGATCCAGTTACGAGGCCCTTGTCCATAGCATGGTAGATGGCATCAGTGAATTTGAGCAGGGCAGTGTCGGTGCTGTGCCCTTTTTCGGAAACCATGTTGCTTGGGGCAAATGAGGTAATACTGTTGCAGATAGTCCACTAATTGGCTGTGAACAATTTTCTCTTGCAGCTTGGCTAGAGCTGAGAGAAGTGAGATTGGGCAGCAATTTTCAAGGGATGTCTTTTTGCCCTTCTTGTGTAGTGGGATGACTATTAAAGTTTTCCAAAGAAAAGGCACTGTACTAGTCAAGATGGATAGGATGAGGAGTTTAGCAACGGGAAAAGCTATTTGGAGAGCAGCAACTCTGAGGAATTTGGGTATGAGACCACCTAGGCCAGTGGATTTGTCCACTTTTAGGGCAGCAAGAAGTTTGCAAACTTCTTGGCAAGTGACCCTTTTTATGTAGAAAAGAGGCCGGTGCGGTTCACTTGTGACATTCCAGGGAATGTGAGTGGGAAAAACAGGCTTATGTTTAGCCAGGTTGCAAAAATAGTCATTAAAAAGGGTCGCAGTTTTGGAAGGGTCGGTGTGATTAGTACCATCGATGTAATGCTGAATGGAAGGGGTTGGGAGTGGTCATTAATTAGGGAGTTTACCAACTGCCAACATTTCTTGGGGTTGTCTAAGTTTGATAGCTGTTTGTTTTTAAGGTACAGAGTTTTGGCCTTAAGGATTTCTTTCTTGCATTCATTCCTCAGGGACCTGTAGTCATTTCAGTCGGAGGTAAGGTGGGATTTCTTCAACTTGGCCCAGGATGCATCTCTTCTACGCATAAGGGCAAAGATGTTGCTAGTGAGCCAATTTGAGTTATTCAGTTTAACCCTACGTGTGTGTAGGGGTGCATGCTTATATTATACAAAATAATTGTTTGTACAATCTACAACTATGGAAAACATATTGGCTATACAATATAACTGATTGTATGAACTACAGCTATGGATAACATATGGACTATACAATATAACTGATTGTACAGTCTACAGCTATGGCTAACATATGGACTATACAATATAACTGATTGTACAGTCTACAGCTATGGATAACATATGGACTATACAATATAACTGATTGTACGATCTACAGCTATGGATAACATATGAGCTATACAGTATAACTGACTGTACATTCCACAGCTATGGATAACATATGGGCTATACAATATAACTGATTGTACGATCTACAGCTATGGATAACATATGGGCTATACAATATAACTGATTGTACGGTCTACAGCTATGGCTAACATATGGACTATACAATATAACTGATTGTACGATCTACAGCTATGGATAACATATGGACTATACAATATAACTGATTGTATGATCTACAGCTATGGATAACATATGAGCTATACAGTATAACTGACTGTACATTCCACAGCTATGGATAACATATGGGCTATACAATATAACTGATTGTACGGTCTACAGCTATGGATAACATATGAACTATACAATATAACTGATTGTATGATCTACAGCTATGGATAACATATGAGCTATACAGTATAACTGACTGTACATTCCACAGCTATGGATAACATATGGGCTATACAGTATAACTGATTGTACAGTCTACAGCTATGGATAATATATGGGTTGTACAATATAACTGATTGTGCAATCTACAACTATGGATAATATATGGGCTATACAACATAACTGATTGTACATTCTACAGCTATGGATAACATATGGGCTATACAATATAACAGATTATACGATCTACAGCTATGGATAACATATGGGATATACAATATAACTGATTGTACAGTCTACAGTTATGGATAACATATGGGCCATACAATATAACTGAACAGCATAACCGATTGTACAATCTACAGCTATGGATAACATATGGGCTATGCAATATAACTGATTGTGCAGTCTACAGCGATGGATAACATATGGGCTATACAATATAACTGACTGTACAGTCTACAGCTATGGATAACATATGGGCTATACAATATTACTGACTGTACAGTCTACAGCTATGGATAACATATGGGCTATACAATATAACTGATTGTACAGTCTACAGCTATGGATAACATATGGGATATACAATATTACTGATTGTACAGTCTACAGCTATGGATAACATATGGGATATACAATATAACTGATTGTACAGTCTACAGCTATGGATAACATATGGGATATACAATATTACTGATTGTACAGTCTACAGCTATGGATAACATATGGGATATACAATATTACTGATTGTACAGTCTACAGCTATGGATAACATATGGGATATACAATATTACTGATTGTACAGTCTACAGCTATGGATAACATATGGGATATACAATATTACTGATTGTACAGTCTACAGCTATGGATAACATATGGGATATACAATATTACTGATTGTACAGTCTACAGCTATGGATAACATATGGGATATACAATATAACTGATTGTACAGTCTACAGCTATGGATAACATATGGGATATACAATATTACTGATTGTACAGTCTACAGCTATGGATAACATATGGGATATACAATATTACTGATTGTACAGTCTACAGCTATGGATAACATATGGGATATACAATATAACTGATTGTACAGTCTACAGCTATGGATAACATATGGGATATACAATATTACTGATTGTACAGTCTACAGCTATGGATAACATATAGGATATACAATATAACTGATTGTACAGTCTACAGCTATGGATAACATATGGATATACAATATTACTGATTGTACAGTCTACAGCTATGGATAACATATGGGATATACAATATTACTGATTGTACAGTCTACAGCTATGGATAACATATGGGATATACAATATTACTGATTGTACAGTCTACAGCTATGGATAACATATGGGCTATACAATATAACTGATTGTACAGTCTACAGCTATGGATAACATATGGGATATACAATATAACTGATTGTACAGTCTACAGCTATGGATAACATATGGGATATACAATATTACTGATTGTACAGTCTACAGCTATGGATAACATATGGGCTATACAATATAACTGGGATGGGAGAAAAGGCTGTCAAGGGGGTGCCGATAAAGGAGGGACTCTGTCTCCACCCCCCTGGGGACCAGGAGGATTGCAGGAAAAGGCCAACTGGCAAAGTGCAGACCAGGGGAAAACAGAATCCCCATGGGAACACGAGCAGGAGAAATGGAACTATAGGGAAAGGGTGGAAGGTAGTCCTGCTAAATGCCAGGAGCTTGGGCAATAAAATGCCTGAGCTCCAGGCGATGCTAACTGAGGGGGCAGTGGATGTGGCAGCGGTCACTGAGACTTGGGTCACTGCAAGACATGACTGGGACCTGAACCTGAGGGTTACATTATGTTCAGGAAGGACAGGGGAGGGAAAGGAGGAGGGGTAGCAATGATAGTCAAAACTGCATTGGCATAGGGGAGTAGAGGAGGCGGAGGGAACCGTGGAGGGATTGGGTCACCTTGATAACAAGGGGGCAAGAGAGTAAAAATAGGAGTGGTATAGACCCCTGCCCTGGCGGAGGAGCTGGAGGACAGTCTGATGGCAGATGTTAGGAGACACTGCAGACTGGGCAGAGGAACGGTGGTGGTGTTGGGGGACTTAAACATGCCAGGAACAGACTGGGAGATTATGACATCCTCTGTGACCAGGGAACAGAGGTTGTTGGATGTCTTTCAAGACGCGCTCCTAACTCAGCAGGTGAGGGAACTCACCAGGGAGGCACGGGTACTGGATGTGGTCCTGGCAGACAGTGACCAGATTGGGGCCTGGAGGTAAGGGACCCATTGGCGGGGAGTGACCATGCCAGCGGTCTGGTTCTGCCTGGACCTAGGAGGGTGAGGCTGCAACGAAGACGGAAGTAACTGACTTCAGGGGGGCGGATTTTCAGGAAATGGGAAGGATCCTTTGAGCATTTTGATGGGATTGGGTCAGATATGGACGCTGATAGTAGGTGGGAAATCATCAGAAGAGGGGTGCAGGATGCTACCAGCACCTGTGCAAGAGTAAGACGAAAATGCGGGTGGGCCCAAAACCCTGTTGGTAGACCAGGAGGTCCAGGAGGTGGTGCGGGAAAGAAAGCAGCCTATAAGCACCAAGGAAGCCAGGAGTGAAAGGGATCAAGGGAGTACGAGCTGATGGCTGAAGGGCCACTAGAGTGGTGAGGGCAGCTAAGGCAAGGAAGGAGCAGAACCTGGCCAGGGAAATTGGAGAGGGAACAAGGGGTTCTTTAGATACATTGGGGAAAGACGAAGGGTGAAGGGCAGATTAGCAGGATTAAATCAGGGAGAGATGGGCCAAGACCCGGGAGCAGGCTGAGGTACTAAATGAGACTTCACCTCAGTTTTCACCAGGGAAAATGGGGGTGCTGCATCATGCATGGAGGAGACAGAGATACTGAGGAGGGGGGACCCCACCCATCGGGCAGGTCTGGGGAGAGGGAGTATCACTGGCAGGTGGGGAGGGCTAAGCAGGAGAAGAGGCACCGGAAGTGGAAATTGGCAGAGAGAGTGAGGGAAGCCCTCAGCTCCTTTAAGACGGAGAAAGCACTGGGTCAGATAAATTATATCCCAGAGTGCTGAAGGAACTTGCAGATGTCCTGGCGAAACCCTGGCAGAGCTTTTCATCTCTCTGAGGACAGGGTGGGTGCCCCAAGACTGGAAGGTGGCGCTATAGTGCCTATCCACAAGGGGGACAAGGGAGGTGGCAGGGAACTACAGGCCTGTCAGCCTGACATCGGTGGTGGGCAAGGTGATGGAGGGCATTGTCAAGGAGAGGCTGGGGACCTGAATAAGTCAGGGTGCCTGGACGATAGACAGCATGGATTCATCCTGGGAAATCGTGGCAGACAAACCTGGTGGAGTTCTATGACTGGGTGACAAGTGCCTTGGACCTGGGTAGACCAGTGGATGTCCTCTTCTAGACTTCAGCAAGGCATTTGACTCTGTTCCTCACGTGGCCTGTTGGATAAGCTGGGAGAAATGGGGTGGGGAACCAGATGATTAGATGGATAGGCAATTGGCTCCAGGACCGGACCCAGAGGGTCGAGGTTGGTGGGATAGTCTCATCCCCAAGGAGGGTCATTAGTGGGTCCCACAGGGATCAGTCCCTGGGCCCCTTCTTTCAATGCCTATGTATCTGACATAAGGACAGGAATCAGGAGTAGATGAGTCTCTTTGCAGATGACTCGAAACTGGGAGCGGTGGTGGATGGGGAGGAGGGGAGGGTGGCCCTACAGGGGGGACCTGGAGGCTCTGGAAGATAGTCTAGAAAGTGGAAGCTGAGGTTCAATGCGGGAAATGCAAGGTACTCCACCTGAACTAGAAACCCAGGCCAAGTGTACACCCTGGGGAGGAAATGCTACAAGTCTCATGGCTGAGAGGGACCTGGGGGTGGTGGTGGATGTCAAGATGAACAACTCTGAGACTTGTAGGAGGGCAGCAGCCAAGGCCAACAGGATGCTGGGATGCATCGCTAGGGGATCACCTCCAGAAGGAGGAAGTGATACTCCCTCTGTATAACTGCTTGGTGAGGCCGCACCTTGAGTACTGCGTGCAGTTTGGAGGCCACTTAAAGAGGGACATTAACCTCCTGGAGAGGGTCCAGAGGAGGCAACCAAATGATTTGGGGCTTGGGGACAGGACCTATGAGGAGAGGCTCAAGAGCTAAATATGTACACATTGGAAGAGAGAAGGGACCGGGGACATGATGGAGGTCTTCAGGTACATGAAGAGGTAAATAGGGGAGGAACAGTCAGGATGCTTCAAGGAGGAGGAAGGGGTCACTAGAGGGCATGGGTGGAAGCTGGAGGGGGAAGATTCTAGGGAGAAAGGAGGAGGTGCTACTTCACTGAGAGGGTGGTGGAGCCATGGAATGCACTGCCTAGGGGGCTGGTGGAGGCAGAGACAGTGGAGGGGTTCAAGAGGGGTGGGACAGGTACAGGGGAAGGGTTCTGGAAGCAAAATCCAATGCAGCAAGAATATCCGGAACTGGGAAGGGAGAAGCCAGAGAAGGCGAGGGGGACAGCAAGGTCAGCACCCAGGGTGGGGGCTGACCAAACGAGCAGACACGAAAGACCGTTAGGCCTATTCTGCTGGCATTTTAGTATGTTAGTATAACTGATTGTACAGTCTACAGCTATGGATAACATATGGGCTATACAATATAACTGATTGTACAGTCTACAGCTATGGGTATCATAAGGGCTATTTAGAACAAAATGTGGCAACTTATTATACAATATGAGTCTGACCAACTTATTTAGCTTGCCCTTTGTTCAATACTCATAGGCAAGATCAGCATACTTGAAAATGGGAAGTATTTGTGTCTGTACTGTTTTGCAGCTCATCTCAAAATATGTGCACCCCTTATTCCAATACAGGGCTCCCAAGCATTTTCCAGTTCTGTTTATAGGCTTTGCAACATGTAATTTGTCGGATCTCAGGATATCTCAGGGTAAACTATCTTTTGGGTACAGTAGAAGAAAGAGGGGAGGCAGAAACTGCCCCCCCTCAAAGGCTGAGATAAGGAGTAGGGAGATCCCAAGGGGTGAAAGTCCAACTTTGCTTTAAGTGAATCAAGGAAGCAGGGGATTAGCAATAGAGGAAAGTTGAAAAGAAGCAGCCAGAACAAAAGAGGAAGGAAGGGGGGGAACAAAGGGAAAGAGGGGGAAGTGACAAGTAAAGAGCTAACAAAATCTGGAAGGCCATGTGTGCTAATGCTAGAAGTCTGGGAAATAAGATCCCAGACCTAGAGGCCATCATGGCGGAAATTGACCTGGATATTATAGTCATTACTTAGTCATGGTGTATTGACAACCAAGACTGGGATGTGGTCATATCAGGTTACATGATATTCAGAAAGGACAGGCTGGGAAGGAAAGGAGGGGGTGTGGTGCTTTATGTGAAGGAAAGCATAAATGCTACAGCAATACAAGGAATTCGCGGGGGCAGAGGTGTTGTGGATCACCCTAGAGTTTTGAAATGGAGCCACTATTCAGACAGGTGTGATCTACAGGCCTCCGGCATAGGGGGAGGACTTAGATTAGGAAATGTGAGAAGCAGTTGGCAAAATGGCTGAAAAAGGGGAAGTGCTGCTGGTGGGGGACTTCAGTCTGCCAGATGTAGATTGAAGCCTCCCAGCTGCAGCTTCAGCTAGATGCAGGGATATCCTGGACTCCCTGCAGGGGGCATTTCTCAGGAAATTAGTCAGGGAACCCATGCATGATGGGGCAATATTAGACCTGGTGCTTACTAACAGGGACAGTATTACAGACATTAAGGTGGGAAGCCATCTGGGGACCTGTGATCATCATACAGTGTAGTTCAACATAAGATCAGTTGTGGAATGCAACCACATAATGTGAGGGTCTTGGACATCAGAAGAGCTGATTTTATAAAGATGGGCAAATGCCTCAGAAATGATCTGCTGTGGGGGGAGATAACCTGGGAGGAGGTGCTGGAGGAACAGTAGGCCAAACTAAATGAAGGCAACAAACCGTTATGTCAGGAAGGAAGGCAAAAGTAAAAGGAAGAGGAGGCTGCTATGGTTCTCAGAAGAGGTGGCAAAAAAGGTAAAGGCTAAAAGAGTTAGGGTAAGGGTTAGGGTTAGGGTTAGGGTTAGTACCAACGCCCATAGTCTGGGTAACAAGTTCCCTGAACTAGTGGCCTTGATGGAAGAAGGAAGCCTGGATATCGTGACAGTCATAGAAACATGGTACCCAGAGAACCATGACTGGGATGTCAGCATACCAGGGAACTCAATCTACAGGAGGGACAGGTAGGGTAGAAGAGGAGGCATAGCAGCTCTCTACGTAAGGGAAGGGGTCAAAGCAACAGAACTAAAGGGTAAACAGTGAGGAGAGGAGGCACTGTGGGTCACCATGGAGACAGGAAATGGCACCACGATCTGCATGGGGGTAGTATACAGACCCTCATCTCAGGGGGAGGAAATGGACAAGAAAATGATAGAAGGCATCCTTAGGATGGCAGAAGAAGGGGAGATATTGTTGATCAGGGACCTGAATATGATCGGGGACCTGAATATGCCAGATGTTAACTGGAGCACCTTTGCTGCAGCCACATCCAAGAACAGGGTCATTCTTGATGCAATACAGGGGGCATGCCTCAGGCAGCTAGTGTTGGAACCCACTCAGGAGGGAGCAATCTTAGACCTGGTACTCTCAAACTGGGAGGGACAGAGGATCTCAGATTTAGAAGTGGGTAGCTATCTGGGAACAAGTGACCACCAAACAGTGTGGTTCATGATAAACACAGCCATAGAGTCAAGCCATACTGTACAAATGTGAGGGTACTGGACTTTAAGAGGGCTAACTCTGGCAAAATGGGAGAGTGCCTCAGAAAAGCACTAGCAAATGGAAAAGAAAGAGAGATGGAGGAACAATGGCGAAATATCAAAACTGCCATCACAGAGGCAACAAGTCTTTGTGTGAAGCAAATAATCATATCAAAACAAAGGAAAACAACACTATGGTTCTCAAAAGAGGTGGAGGGGAAGGTTAGAGAGAAAAAGATAGCATTCAGGAAGTATAAAGAAACACAGAATGAGCAGGACAGATAACTTTACCAGTTAAAACACAAGGAAGCGGGGAAGGCAGTCAGAACAGCAAAGACCCAAACCAAGGAAAAGATAGTTAACTCGGTTAAGAAGGGGGATAAAACCTTCTATAGGTATGTTAGGGAGCAAAGAAAGACCAAAGGAGGGATAGTAAGGCTCAAGAAAGGGGAAGGTGTGTGGGCAGAGGGTGACAGTGAAAGAGCAGGGATACTGAACGAATACTTCTTAAAAGAAGAGGAGCAGGAGGTACCTAATCCAATCAGTAGAAGCACTCTGGATAGGGGGGTCAATACCAGTCCATTCACTGAAGAAAGGGTTCTGAAAGAACTCCTGAAACAGATGGTGGACAAAGCAATGGGACCTGATGGGATTCACCCCAGAATTCAAAAATAACTAAGTGGAGAACTAGTGACACCACTGACTACCCTTTTTTTTGCAGTTAAACTTTTTTATTAATTCTTCATAAGATATACAGACAAACCTCTTACAGTACAGTACAATGTGAGGATATTTTTTTTTAAAGAAATTGAGGCAGCACATAATAAGAACATTGCTACAATAATACAAGGAGCTTTTGGTTTAAAATATAGTAAACAATACAGGTCATGTAATTAGCATATACTTGACATTTGTAGTGAACTTAAAGTGGATAGTATGATTAGATACGGTTTATATTAAAATGTTACATAATTATATATGATGCTGCAAAAGGAAAAAGTACATTCATAAAAGGATTGTGGAGTAATAAAGAACGATTGAGAACAGAGTATAGGAAAGAAAAGATATATAAGAAAGTTAAAGAGAGAGAGAAACTATAAAAAGGGGAAAAGCGAGACTACAATGATGTATCAGTAAAAGGGAAAATCCATATATATAAGTCCATACATTGGTGTTGGAAGATTTAGTTGATTCCAAAAATTAAAAGCCCTGTCAACAATTGTTATATAACATGAGTCGGTCAGACAAGATATATGTCATACGGTCCAGAGAGCATATTGTAATAGTTGGTTAATGATACCGGAAGGGTAGGGATTATGTTGGATCTCCAATGCATGAGGATTGTGCATTTAACTTGAAGAAAGAGTATATTTAACCATCTGCTCTGTAATATGAAATTTTATAAGAACAGCGATTAAAAATACCAAGAATGCAATGTTTAGGTCTAGTGTAAAGGTTGACCTACCACTTTCATGCAAATCTGTAGTACAGTGCCAAATCTTTGTATATGGGACAGTGCCATAAGATATGCAATAAATCCCCATTAGAAACTGCAGCGCCAGCAATTATTATTGTTCAATAAACCCATTTTTGTAATACAACAGGAGTTCTGTACCACAAATGAAGGATCTTGGTTTGAATGAGGAACTGCGCTTATCATTAAAAAGATTTGTGACAGGAGAGCCAGCATCTGGACCATTGTGCATTGGTGATATTATATTGTAGCAAAGTACTCCATCTGTTTTTAGCATTGACAGAGTAGTCAGGAAGGATATCACAAATATCTTTGTAAACAGTGCTATTTAAATTGGATGTTGTTTTATCCATTTAGAGATGTGCTTATCATACAGAGAATTGATAGAGAAGGGGTGAGGTAAGAGTTGCATGCGGTACGAAGCTGTAGATATTTCCAAAAATCCTGATGGGGAAGATTCCATATGCCTCGTAGGTCGGTGTAAGATTTTAACTTTAATGACTTGGGTTCAAGTATATCCTGCAAAAAGAGAATACCCTTATTTTTCCAGGTACGACAAAAAATGGGGTGATTATCAAGAGATATATGGTGGTTACCCCAGATGGGGGTGTAAGCTAAGGGTTTGAGGTTAGATTTAATATGCTTGTGAATGATTTTCCAATAGAATATAGAAGCAGCTATGGTAGGGTGAGACTTTAAAGAAGAGGTAAGGATGTTATAAAGGAAAGAAGTTGCCACATTACCAGGACATAAGGATGTTTCCATATTTACCCATAAAGGAGAATGGATGTTGGGTTTGTTAAACCATTTAATTGTTTGAGATGTACGGAAAGCCCATAAGTAGGCTTGGAACCAAGGAAGGCCAAAGCCACCTTTTGACCAATGGGATCTAAGTTTATTATGACTAAATCTAGGTATTTTGCCTTCCCAAATGAAGCTGCCGATAATTTTGTCTATTTTGGTAAGAAAACTAGAGGGAAGTATCAAAAGAATATTGGAAAATAGGTATAATATTTTAGGAGTTATTGACATTTTAATGGTGGAAATTTTACCATTAAAAGAAAGTTTAAGTAGCTTCCATCTATCAAGTGTTGTTTGGATACTGGTTAACAGAGGGGAAAGATTATCATCCCATAATTTATTCAATGTCGGGGTGATCCGAATGCCAAGATAATCTATACCTTGGGGGGGGCCCAACGAAAGCCTAATGAGTTGTTCATGAGGGGACTACAAAGGGTATTCAGTGGTAGCGTTTCGGATTTGTTAAGGTTTAGAGCTAGTCCGGAGTGGGAGGTGAAGTCATTCAGTAGTTTAACTAAAGGTTGCCCAGAACTTTCGAGGTTTTCAAGTAAAATAAGGAGATCATCTGCATATGAGAGTGAAGTATAGTGAGAGTTACCAATAGTAATGCTTTTAATTGTACCAGATTGACGTAGGGATGCAGAAAGAGGTTCCATGGCAAGTATAAACAATGACGGCGATAAGGGGCATCCTTGTCTGGTGCCTCTTGCTAAATAAAAGGAGGGGGACAAAATAGAGTTCGTGAGAACTCGAGCTGAAGGGGAGGTATACAATAATTGAATCCAAGCACAAAAATGATTTGTAAAGCCAAAATGAGATAGCACCTGATATATATATTCCCAATTGAGAGAGTCAAATGCTTTCTCAAGTCAATGGCTATTGCAGCTGCAGGGTTTTAAGAGTTTTGCTTTGTGAATTAAATTGAGTAATGAGTGAAGATGATCGGAACTGTTTCTATTTTTGATAAATCCTGATTGAGAAGTATGGATGAGTTTAGTCATTAAAGATTCTAAGTGGAGAGTTAATAATTTGGCAAAGATTTTCCACAGTATTAGAAGTGAGATCGGTCTATAGTTTGAAGGAAGTAAAGGGTCTTTGTCTTTTTGGTAAGACTGTTATGATGGCTTCGGTCATTGTGCATGGGAGTTTCTTTATTAAGGTTGCTTCTTGGAATACATTGACTATACAGGACAAAGAGTGTCAGATAGGGTTTATAAAATCAATAGGGACCCATCACGCCAGGTGCTTTACGTTTTTAATGATGATAAAGCAGTTTGGATTTCCTGTAAAGTGATTGGTTTATCAAGCACAGCTTTGTCCTGAGGGATAGGTGGGGTAAATTCAATTTTCCAAAATGTTGTATTAGGTTGGGATTTGTAGTATTAGGTTGCAGTATAGTTGATGGTAAAAGGATTGCATAATACGACTTGATTGAAAGGTTGTCTGTGTGTGTCTGACCTGATGGATCTTTTAGACCTGCTATATGTCTCTGCATCTGTTGAGTTTTAGCTGCTAAGAGAGCAACTTTCCGCATTTATCCCTTGTTCCCAATAACCGTGTTTAATCCTAAAAGGGCAAGTTCAGCTTCCGATATCAACTCATTAATTTTAATTTTAATTGTAGAATTTCCAGATGAAGCTGTGAATTATGATTGGGTTTATTTAATTTATAGTATTGGGTTTCTTTTTCTTTATGGGATTTTTCTAAATTAGCTAATTGTTGTTCTCTTTAATTTCTTTCTATGCTGCATAACTAATAATTTTACTCTAATAGTGGCTTTAATGCTTCCAGATAGTACCTTGAGACATATCTGGAGTATCGTTAATAGAAAGAAAATCTTGAATCTGGGTTTTAATCCAAGGAGTGAATTCAGGTCTCTGAGTAAAAGTGGGTCTAAACGCCATGATGGGGATTTAGAAGAAGGTGGATCCCAGAGTAAATGCAAACTGATAGGGAATGATCAGATATAACAATAGGAGAATCGATGTATCAATAATTTTTCAGTAATGAGGGAGAAGAGAACCAATAATCAATCCTACTATATGATTTATGTAAAGAGGAATAAAAGGTGTAATCTCGTTGTCTGGGATGATGTAGTCTCCAAATGTCAGAGAGACCTAAATCCTTCATAAGCATTGATAGAGCATTAATACTACAGGGGTGGGCATCATGTGATGAGTTACTTCTGCCTAAATATACTTGTAGTGCTAAGTTAAAGTCACCACCAATAAGAATAGGTGAATTATTCTGTTTTTTAATGGCAGATATTTTCGTTGTTATCTTGTTTCCCTTCTCGATGTACTCCTTACTATTGTTAAAACTTCAATAAAAATTGAATGGAAAGAATAGGTGAATTATTTTTATTATTAATCATAATTTGTTGGGATAGATTATGGAAGAAAATGGGTGAATCAAAGTTGGGTGCATATACATTCACAAACATAAGCGGACCTGCTGTGGTGTTTAATAGGGTTATAATCCACCTACCATCCGGGTCTCTAATGATTTTTATGGGGGGCCAATTAAGAGATTTATGTATTAAGATAGCAACCCCATGTTTTTGGATGGAGAAGATGACGACATATTGACCGACCCAGTCCTTTTAGCCTGCCTTTCGACATCCTCTGATAAAAGTTTAGTTTCTTAAAGAAAGCAATATGTGTTTTATGCTTTTTAAGATAGGTAAGTACTTGCTTACGCTTACAAGGCGAGTTGAGTCCTTGACATTCCAAGAATGTAAGATTAGATCACCATGGTACTAGGATATAAGGTAATTAGTTACAAATAGGAATGAGGGACTCAATACCATTAATTTGGAGGATGTCACAGATTCAAAAGGTAAATATATATAATAAACAAATGTATGCAGGGCCCTTAACTTGTATGGGTTCGAGATGATTGAGTATTTGTATTCATTTTGTCTTGCAGAGGGAGAGTATAGAGATAGGAATATCAAGTAATTAAACATTAGAACCAACAAACGTTAGTATAAACTCAGTAACAAGAATATTAATTTGAAACTTTTATGAAATGCAGAGCAATAAGAGTCGGTAAATATACCAGGACTCTCACTCTACACTAGTAGGCGTGTAGAGTAATTAGTGAATCTCAAGATACGGTTTACCCTATAATCTTAAGATACTAAACTTTATATAACAGTATATTAAAGAAGTGTAATTGAGATTTGTGCTGAGGTAATTAAAGCATTACCCTGAAAAACAAAACATCATTCTACCAAATAAAAAGGATAATTATGTAATAGTAAAATCCAAACATAATGAATTAGCTTGGACCTAGCAATAAGTCCAATATTAAATAAAGTATACCAACATGATGGCAGATAATGCTGAAACAGTGTGAGCCAGATAAAAGGATGCCCATGTGTATTAATCCACATAAGCTAGGTTAGGGAATGCAGTATATACTATAGGTTCATAGTGCATCAGTGTATTGTGGAATCATTTTTATAAGTTCCAATGATTTGGAAGAAAATGGGACAAAGAATAATGTAAAAAGGCGGAAAAACTCTATGTATAGAAATACAATTGGAAGCATTCTTTGGTGCAAAATCTGTGAGATATAATGGGAATGCACCTGATGCACTACATACCAGAAGTGATGCAAAATAAATATTAAATAAGTAAATGATTTTAGAGTATTTGTCTAATCATTCTCCACATTCCAAATGATAGGATTTATGTGGAAAAATGCTATAATAGTAGGGGTTAAGGGCACACTGATATGAAATACAGAACTCTATATATGCATGTATGCGCCTGACCACATGGTGGCACCAAAGCTTATGCAAAATTAGAGTGTAAATAACAATTATATATACTAATGTCTGGCACCGCACAAGGATTAATTAGAAGAGATCTTACAATCATGGTAATATTTATTCTTTCTCTCATTTATTTTTTTTTTTCATTGAATACATTGAGAGTAACTCCCACATAGATTAAATACCTCCAGTGTCAATTGGCTCACCTCCCACAGACAGATACAGGCTTCTCAGCAGCGATAGCGATTTACTGCATTTAAGTGCTCCAAACCTGTTGGGTGCGATAGAGACTGCGCTTTGTGGTAAATGTACCGAAGGAATCGAGTGAGGTGGTGTGAAGAGGAGGGATTCTGGTGAGAAACTGCTATATCACATCTAATTATGGGCCATAGTATTTATTGCAATTTTTTTTTTTTTTTTTAGTAGGAAAAGCCTCAGGTAGCCTTGCTCTTTGATTTTCTTCTCCTTTTCTTTTTGGGTGGTTCAGATGATTTAAAGGGAGAGCTGGACACAAGATCAGCCCAGGAAGAATCGGGAGAGTCATGACCCGTTGAGAGCTTCTTCTGGTCTTGAGTAAAGGGGTCAGATACAGCCTGTCTCAGATCCTCCATAGATGAGTGTAGATCTTCTTGGAGCAGATCTTCTTGGAGTGGGAGAATTTGTTAGACAAGGTAAGAGTAGAAAACTGATTGACGCTCCACATGGGAAGCTGGAGAGGTGGAAATATTATTTAAACAGCAGGTATTATTATTTAGAGAAGAACCAGATGCTTTTTTTCTTGTATGCAGGAGCTTCTGGCAGGAGCTACAGTGGCAGATATGATGGCTGCAGATTTCTCAGGGACCTGAAGGACAGTTTCAGCAGGAAGGGCAAGACATTGTAATTGCGAAGTGCTTGTGCTGGAGCAGGAGCGAGCTGCATTAGCATCGCAAGGCAATGTAGCTGGCTGTGTCCAATTCAGAAATTCAAAGAGAGATTCTGGGGTACTGAAATCTCTGGTAGAATCATTCAAAAAAAGACACATTGTTGCAGGGTAACGCAGTGCAAACTTAATTCCACGCTGATGAAGGATTGTTTTAATGGGGTTGTAAGCTTTTCGTTTGCTAGATAATTCTTTAGAATAGTCTCTGAAAATTAGGATTCTGTTTTCTTGCCAAGTAAGTGCACCTAATTGCCTCGCTTTTTGAAGAATCAGTTCAGTATGTGCATGGTTTAGAAATCTGGCAATGATGGGCCTGGGTTTCTGGTCGGTCCAGGCCTCAATTTACAAAAGCGGTGAGATCTCTCGATGGTTAGGTCTTGGCCGCTGGTAATTTAAGCAAAGAAGGAAGTACATGAGTTAGAAGAGCACTGGTGTCTCCTAGTTCAACACCTTCAGGAACCAGAAATCTAAGGTTGTTACGCCTGTTTCTATTTTCAATATCATCTATTTTGTCCTGAAGGTTCCTAATAATTCTGTCCTGCTCCTGATGGTAGCCTGTAATGTGTTAATGGAATCTTCATTTTGAGATGCTTTAACATCAGTAGCGCTGATTTTTGATCAAGTGCCTGCATATTATTGATATTTTGTTGAGATGCAATTTTTAATACATTGATTTCACTTATTAGTTGCTGAAACATTGCCTCCACTCTATTAAGAGAACTGTTATGTGGAGATTGGTCTGCCATTATTGTAGGCCTTAATAGAGAAATTGAAAAGCTGTAGATAACTCGTTCAGTAATTACGAGGCAATAAAAATACTGTACCAGAGCTGTTCTACGATGTACATATAGTAAGATCTCAGATGTTGGTGGAGGTAGGAAGTCTGGAATCTGTAGGATGGGTGATGATATTTGGTGAATCCAGGGAGATGAAGAATCAAGCAGCCATCTTCAGCACAGTGCCCTCTGGCTCTAGCACTGACTACCCTTTTTAACAAATCATGGGACGATGGTGTGGTACCTAAGAACTGGAGGAGGGTGGATATGATTCCCCTTCACAAAAGTGGGAGCAAAGCAGAGGCAGGAAACTACAGACCTGTTAGTTTGACCTGAGTGGTAGGCAAAATGATGGAATCACTTCTGAAAGAAAGAATTGTTGAGTACCTAGAGGTCAGCGGGGCACAGGACCCAAGGCAGCATGGATTCACAGTGGGAAGGTCATGTCAGACGAATGTAATAGATTTCTTTGACTGGGTGACCAAAGTAGTAGACCAAGGAGGGGCTATGGACATGGCCTACCTAGACTTTATTTATTAATTTATTGAATAGAATCAGAATTACAATCCTTTGAGTCATAGCCTCTTTTGTAAAGGCTCCGTGTCAGATAAAAGTAAAAGTATAGAGGAAATACAATAAAATACATATACAATAATAATGTAATAATACAGGTCAGACAGTCCTGACTTAAGCGTATTATGTGGGTTACATCAGCTGGGAGGATACAGAAGGTCCCGGGTCAGAGTTAAGACAGGGTACAGTTTTATAGGATCTAGAGGGACCCAGAGTCATAAAATCAGAACAGGGGATTGGGAAAACAGGAGAGACATAGGAGGGAGGCTAGCAACAAACAAACTATTAGCTACAGGATATTAACAGAGACAGAGGAGGCTCTGAGAACCATATGTCTCAGGAAAGAGGTACAGAGAGGGGGGTGGAGAGTAATGTGAGAGGGTTTAATTACAGTAATGTGAGAGGGTTTAATTACAGTCACAGGTTATTGAGTCAAGGAGTAGGGTTTTGAGGCCTGATTTGAATAGGTTGAGACTATGGGCTAAGGAGATGGAGGACGGTAGGCTGTTCAGCCACAGAGGGGCATGATAGTGGAAGGGTCTTTGTCCAAGAGAGGTTCTAAAGTGGGGGACTAGAAGGGTGAGGTTAGCTGAGTGCCTTTGTGTCCTCCTGTGGGGGGCTATGCGGATAAGTGGGTGGAGGTCTGTTGGGGCTTGCTTCAGTTGTATCTTTTTGGCAAGGAGGCAGGTAAAGTACTTAAGCCTGCCTTGGAAATTTAGCCAGCCAGTATGTTGATAAAGCTCACAAGTGTGAATTAGCCTGTTACATCCCATGACTAGCTGGCTGGCTTTGTTGAGGGTGGGGTTGATGCTGTGTAGGGCAGTTTGATCAGCTGACCCATAAATAACTATTCTGTAGTCCACCAAAGATAGAATAGATGAAGACACAGCAAAATGCATGGCCTGAGGGGGTAGGCAGTGCTTATACCTATAAAGGATCCCCAATCTAGTGTTAATAGAGGAGCAGACATGTTGTATGTGAGAGTGGTAGGAGAGGGAGGTGTCCAAGGTAACTCCAAGGTATTTGAAATATGAGACTTGCTCCAGTGTTGAGCCATGGGTGTTCATTACAACTAGTGGGGCATGACAGTGGGAGCTTTGGCGGTGGACAAAGATCATGGATTTCATTTTTGTGTAGTTGATTATGAGACGGTGTTCAGAGAACCATGTTTCAAGCTCCCTAAGTATGGCATTTGACACAGTCCCACACAAAAAATTAATAAACAAGTTAGCCAGCCTGGGAGTGGGTCCCAGGGTGGTAGCATGAGTAAAAAATTGGCTGGACAGCAGGACACAGAGGGTAATAGTAAACAGACTCCACTCCGAAGAAAGGGGGGTTACTTGCAGGGTACCGCAGGGTCCAGTACTGGGATCAGTCCTTTTTTTTTTTGCTCCCCACCCTACGCAAACCGGTCCTTTTTAATGTCTTGATATGTGACATTGCAGAGGGACTGAAAGGAAAAGTATGCCTCTTTGTAGATGACACAAAGATCTGAAACAGGATTGATACACGGGGGGGGGGTGAGAAGGGACTTGGCAAGGTTGGAGGAATGGTCAAAAGCATGGCAGCTTAGATTCAATGCAACGAAGTGCAAAGTAGTCCACCAAGGAAACAAAACCCAGGGGAAGTGTACACAATGGTGGGGGGGTACTAGCAACAATAAAAATGGAAAGGGATATGGGGGTAGTCATATTAAATGACCTAAAGGTAAGCAAGCAATGTGAGAAGGCAGTAAGATGGGCTGGGGGATACTGGGATGTATAGGGAGAGGCATCACCAGTAGAAAACAGGAAGTTGTTATCCCTCTGTACATACAGTTGGTGAGACCCTGTCTGGATTATTGTGTGCAGTTCTGGAAACCCCATCACCACAAGGACATAGACAAGATAGAGGGCTGACCAGAGGAGGCAACTACAATGGAGCTGGGTTTGCACCAGAAACCAAATGAAGAGAGACTAAAGGAGCTTAATATGTATACCATTGAGGAAAGGAGGAAGAGGGGGGACATGATAGAAACTTTCAAGTATCTCAAGAGAATCAACAAAGGCCAAGAGGATAGTATCTTTCAGAAAAAGAAATGTGCAAGAACAAGGGAGCACAATTTGAAGATAGAGGGAAGACTGTACAGGGGCAACATGAGGAAGTTTTTTTTTCACAGAGAGGGTGGTGGACACATGGAATGGCCTTCCTGAGGAGGTTGTGGGATCATAAAAAAAGTGGGAGAATTCAAGCGTGCATGGGACAGTCATAAGGCAATTCTAGGGGATGGGGGTTAGGAAGAAGTAGGCTGTTGGTTAACTAGGATCTGCAGCTTATCCAATAGGTAGGGAAATGGGCAGACTGGGTGGGCCAAATGGTCCTTATCTGCCATTAAAGTCTGTTTCTATGAGTGGCATTCAGAAGGTATGAGGAGACTCAGAGGAGGGGGATAAGGGAGTATATCAGGAAAAACAGAGGGATGCAGGGAAAGCAGTAAGGAGTGCAAACGTGCAAGCGGGAGAAAGAATAGCCCAGGCAGCATCAAAGGGGGACAAGATATTTTTTAGGTATGTTAGCAAAAAAGACAAAAGGTGGGATTGTATGGTTGGGGGGGACTGTACAGAGAGGGATCAAGAAAAGGTGGACCTCCAAATACTTCTGCTCAGTGTTCACAGGAGAAGGGGAAGGGGAAGGACCATGAAAAGGCACCAGGAGCTTTGAGGGGAGATAATTGGATGCTAGTACTTTCTCTGTGGAGAGAGTCAGGAAAGCAGTCACTAACTTGAAGGTGGACAAAGCAGAGCTGTGCGGAATGGGAAAATTCTGAATCCGCAGAATTTCAGTGACATTTTGCAAAATTCCTCGAAATTCTGCAGAATTTTGTCAGAATTTCATGGAATTTTTTAAATTTAGTAATTTGGATATAACTCAAAAACAGTGCACACTAGAGCTCTGACATTTGGAACATGTACTCTCTAGGTCAATGGCAATAAACGTGCTAAATATTGAATAATTATGGGTGACGGTTTCAAAATTATAGGTGCTCAAATGTTTTCATTTTATTGTTTGTGCGAAATTTCATGAACATGTTTTATCTGTATATACCTTATCCATCTTTTGGGTTGGGATCTTAAATTTGGCATGATTTCCTGATGACAGGTATTCTAACAATGTGCCAAATTTCACGACAATATGACGCATTGTCTCAAAATTACATGTTCTCAAAATCTGTCATTTTATTTTTTTCAGGAAATGTCATGAAAAATTCATCTGCATATAACTCGGGCACCTTGGGAGCTAGACATGTGTAAATTATTATGGATAACCTTTTTGTAATGTTTATAGAATGATCTAAATATCGAGAGAATTAGATCAGAGATTTTTAAGTTAAAGGGGTTCAAAACTTTACTATGTCAATTAAACTTTATTTAACCAGGCAGCTACATTGCTGAGCAAGCTCATTTGCAAGATGATCCTGGGCACAGAGGACACATTCATTTACAGTATTCAATATCATTTCATAACACAGCAGACACTGAAACAGAATATTTTTAAGTACAAGATCATTAGGTAACCGGAGCAAGACTAGGTAACGAGGGCTATATACAAATACAGGCAATTCATCATATATTGGTTAGGAGCCAGTGGAGGAGAAGGGAGGAGAGGATGGCAAAGACACAATGGAGGACAGAGAGGGAGGAGGGCAAAGACACATGAGGGGAGGGGAAGCCCTGCTAGTAGAGACCCCCGGGGGGGGTTGCCACAGGGAAGTAGGGAGGGAGCTAGGAGGGAGGTATGTCAATATATGCAAAACTTTGCAAAAACTACAATATCAAAAATGTTGATGTTTGTAACTTCTCTACTCTTGCATGCATACAGTTAATATTTGACATGCATATCCATAGTCCATGTATCCTGCTGTCTAACACAACTGGGTAAATTGGTTAAGCAGTTTTAATTTTGCAGAAGAAAAAAAAAATAATTAGTAACATTTTCTCACATGTTTATACTAACATACTAACATACTAAAATGCCAGCAGAATAGGCCTAATGGTCTTTCGTGTCTGCTCGTTTGGTCAGCCCCCACCCTGGGTGCTGACCTTGCTGTCCCCCTCGCCTTCTCTGGCTTCTCCCTTCCCAGTTCTGGATATTCTTGCTGCATTGGATTTTGCTTCCTGAACCCTTTGCCTGTACCTGTCCCACCCCCTCTTGAACCCCTCCACTGTCTCTGCCTCCACCAGCCCCCTAGGTAGTGCATTCCATGGCTCTACCACCCTCTCAGTGAAGTAGCACCTCCTCCTTTCTCCCCTGAATCTTCTCCCCTCCAGCTTCCACCCATGCCCTCTAGTGGCCCCCTCCTCCTTCCTTCGAAGCACCCTCACTGTTCCTCCCCTATTTACCCTCTTCATGTACCTGAAGACCTCTATCATGTCCCCCCGGTCCCTTCTCTCTTCCAAAGTGTACATATTTAGCTCTTCGAGCCTCTCCTCATAGGTCCTGTCCCCCAAGCCCCAAATCATTTTGGTTGCCCTCCTCTGGACCCTCTCCAGGAGGTTAATATCCCCTCTTTAAGTCGGCCTCAAAACTGCCGCAGTACTCAGAGTCTTGGCCTCACCAAGCAGTTATACAGAGGAGTATCACTTCCTCCTTCTGGAGGTGATCCCCATGGATGCATCCCAGCATCCTGTTGGCCTTGGCTGCTGCCTCCCACAAGTCTCAGAGTTGTTCATCTTGACATCCACCACCACCCCCAGGTCCCTCTCAGCCATTGAGACTTGTAGTAATCCCCAGGGTGTACACTTGTCCTGGGTTTCTGGCCACCAGGTGGAGTACCTTGCATTTCCCTGCATTAAACCTCAGCTTCCACTTTCTAGACCATCTTTCCAGAGCCTCCAGGACCCCCTGCAGGGCCACCCTCCCCTCCTCCCCATCCACCACTGCCCCCAGTTTCGAGTCATCTGCAAAGAGACTCATCTCACTCCTGATTCCTGTCCTTATGTCAGATACGTAGGCGTTGAACAGAAGGGGCCCAAGGACTGATCCCTGTGGGACCCCACTAATGACCCTCCTTGGGGAAGAGACTATCCCACTCAACTACGTAATTCTCTGGGTCCGTCCTGGAGCCAATTGCCTCATCCATCGGATCATCTGTTTCCCACCCCATTTCTCCTAGTTTATCCAACAGGCCCACGTGAGGAACAGAGTCAAATGCCTTGCTGAAGTCTAGAAAGAGGACATCCACTGGTCTACCCAGGTCCAAGGCACTTGTCACCCAGTCATAGAACTCCACCAGGTTTGTCTGACACGATTTCCCCGGGATGAATCCATGCTGTCTATCGTCCAGGCACCCTGACTTAACCAGGTCCCCCCCTAGCCTCTCCTTGACAATGCCCTCCATCACCTTGCCCACCACTGATGTCAGGCTGACAGGCCTGTAGTTCCCTGCCACCTCCCTTGATCCCCCCTTGTGGATAGGCACTACATGCGCCACCTTCCAGTCTTGGGGCACCCACCCTGCCCTCAGAGAGATGGTGAAAAGCTCTGCCAGGGGTTTTGCCAGGACATCTGCAAGTTCCTTCAGCACTCTAGGATGTAATTTATCTGGCCCGGTGCTTTCTCCGTCTTAAGGGAGCTGAGGGCTTCCCTCACTCTCTCTGCTGTGATTTCCACTTCCAGTACCTCTTCTCCCTGCTTAGCCCTCCCCCACCTGCCAGTGATGCCCCTCCCCAGACCTGCCGATTGGTAAGGGCCCCTCCTCATTATCTCTGTCTCCTCCCATGTATGATGCAGCATCCCATTTTCCTGGTGAAAACTGAGGTGAAGTACTCATTTAGTACCTCAGCCTGCTCCTCTGGGTCTTGTGCCCATCTCTTCCCTGATTTAATCCTGCTAATCTGCCCTTCACCCTTCATCTTTCCCCAATGTATCTAAAGAACCCTTTTTCCCTCTCCCTAATTTCCCTGGCCAGGTTCTGCTCCTTCCTTGCCTTAGCCACCCTCACCACTCTAGTGGCCCTTCTAGCCATCAGCTCATACTCCCTCGATCTCTTTCCTCCTTGAGCACTTGAATTTCTTATAGGCTGCTTTCTTTCCCTCACCACCTCCTGGACCTCCCTGGTCCACCAACAGGGTTTTGGGCCCTACCGCATTTTGTCTTACTCTTGCACAGGTGCTGGTAGCATCCTGCACCCTCTCCTGATGATTTCCACCTACTATCAGCATCCATGTCTGACCCAATCCCATCCAAATGCTCCTTAGGATCCTTCCCATTTCCTTAAAATCCACCCCTGAAGTTGGTTACTTCCGTCTTTGTGCAGCCTTCTACCTCCTAGGTCCAGGCAGAACCAGACCGTGGCATGGTCACTCCCCACCAATGGGTCCCTTACCTCCAGGCCCCCAATCTGGTCACTGTCTGCCAGGACCACATCCAGTACCCGTGCCTCCCTGGTCGGTTCCCTCACCTGCTGAGTTAGGAACGCGTCTTGAAAGACATCCAACAACCTCTGTTCCCTTGTCACAGAGGATGTCATAGTCTCCCAGTCTGTTCCTGGCATGTTTAAGTCCCCTAACACCACCACCTTTCCTCTGCCCTTCCTGAACATAGTGTAACCCTCCAGGTTCAGGTCCCAGTCATGTCTTGCAGTGGCCCAAGTCTCAGTGACCGCTGCCACATCCACTGCTCCCTCAGTTAACATCGCCTGGAGCTCAGGCATTTTATTGCCCAAGCTCCTGGCATTTAGCAGGACTACCTTCCACCCTTTCCCTATAGTTCCATTTCCCCTGCTCGTGTTCCCTTGGGGATTCTGTTTTCTCCTGGTCTGCACTTTGCCAGTTGGTCTTTCCTGCAATCCTCCTGGTCCCCAAGGGGGTGGAGACAGAGTCCTCCTTTATCGGCATCCCTGACTGCCTTTTCTCCATCCCACCCCCTTCACAAGTTTAAACCCCAGTTTTCACCAATGAACTCCTCCATTTTCAACTTAAGGATTCCCTCCTCCAAATTGAGATGTAGTCTATCTCAGCATACAGCTCCTTATCCTCCCAGGTCTCCCCAATCCCCCATCAACCCATACCCTCTGGCCTCACACCACCCCTGAGCCACTGGTTTATCTCCTAATTTTCTTTTGTGTTCCCCACTAGCCCTTGGCACTGGCAGGATTTCTGAGAAGGAAACTGTGCATCCTATGTCATGACAGACCCTGGAGAGCTCCCCAAATCTTGCCTGTATCTCTAGCTTGCTATTTCCTCAATGTCATTTGTGCCCAGGTGGACCAGTATGTCTGGGGAACCCCACAGTCCTTTGCCAGCTGATATACCTCGTGCTTAGCCCTCTGCACCGTTAGTCCAGGGAAGCATCTTGTTCTAACTGGCCAGGCTTCTCCTCCCTATCCCATTTGATACCCCTGATCATAGAATCCCTAGCAGGAGCACTCTGACCACTCCTTTTCCTCCATTCCCCTTCCATGTCCCTCATCCTTTCTACCGCCCTTCCACCCAGCTGGCTCCTTGTTCCTCCCCCTATCTGTGTGCCACATGCCACCCGCTCCTTATTTACCATGGCCACTCCCTCCCCTCCAATCCTATGTCTCTCCTCCTCCTGAGTATCCTTCTGTACCTTGTTAGCTCCCCCCTCACTACTCACAACTGGTCCTTCTCCCCCATCTGCTAAACTAGCCTGGCTCATCCTCCCTTCCTTCCTGTCTCCATTTAGTTCCTCCTTGCTCGTCGTGCTCCCCTGGCCTACCCCCTCAGCTCTCTTTACTGAATCCTCTTGTACTTCTGGTCCTTCTTTACCTTTCCTCCCAACTGGTCCTTCTCCTTGCACTTTCCTCCCTCTTCCCCCTGCCCCTCCTGCTCCGATTCACTGCTCCCCCCATTCTCCTGCATTCCAGGTCCCCCCCTGTTCTTCCTGCTATCTGGCCCCTGCCTCCTGCCCCCCACTCCCACACCCTTCCGTCTCTAACCACCTCTGTCGTGGACATCCCCCTCATCCTTGAGCAGTGAAGAGAATTGAAGCGGTTACTAAGTATAAGGTCTGATCCACCTCCCTGCCTTGCTTCCTTCTGTCCAGCACTGGCTATCCGCCTACTTCCTGAGAATGTTGTCCCTCCGTCCCCTTTGTGAGGGTCCCCAGTTACCTGCCTGCTTCCTTGGTAGTGTCCTTTTGGGCCCCTCTGCCAGGGTCCTATGTACTGACCCTGAGTATTCTCCTGCACTCCTTTCCTATACCCCACCCCAGTGCTTGGTGCAACCCTGTGGGAGATTTCAGACCCTTCCCCAACCATACCACCCCCCTTCCCCCAGCTTTCTCCTCATCCCCGCAACCTCCTCCCTAAGCTGTGCTAGCTGGTAGCACACTGGGCAACCACCAAACTTCCAAGCCCAGTCCAGTATCATGGCTGCTCCACACCCTGTGCACCCCACCACCCTCCCAAAGATGCCGGCCCTAATGATGTGTGGTTCCATCCCCTTTCAAATAGGTTTCCTTGGGTGAGCCACTAGGTTCTCCCTTTTCCAAGATACCCCTACTGCCTAATCAGGTCCACCCACTAATCCTAGAGACAGTCCCACTGTACACCAGTAACTCTGTTACTAGGTGCAGTACAACACATTAAACATGTAAGGAAAATGAACAACTCCCTAAGCTCCTCTCCCGGCCTTTAAATTCAACCCCAGTGGCTAGAACTACATGAGCTGCACCAGCAGCCTTTTCCCTCAATTGCAGGGCAGGTCTTCCCTATAAATTTGCAGACTTCTGGGAGGAGGGGTGGGGAGGGTGGGTTTTGGGCAGACACCTGACAAGAGAGAGTGTATCAGCCCTGTGTCTCCTCTCCAAGCCCTGCAGCTAAAGAACCAGGCCCAAGCAAATCCCACCAAACAGGTTTTAAATCAGAAGAAATAGGCCTCTACCATGCAGCCTGTTACAAAGTGAAACATCCACAAAAGAGCCCCACTTACAGCCACTAAATCAGTTTACAAACATCCAGGATCCCCAGAACAATACCCTGCTAGCCCTTAGAAGCAAGAAGAAAGAACTAACCTACCAAGTAAAATCCACAAGAACCCTGTGAAAACAGCAGCAGCTACTGTCCTGGAACACAACTGATCCTGCCCTTCCAGTTCTTTCTGAGAAGACAAAGCAGCTAGCACCTCAACCTGATTCAGCCCTGCCTCCACTCAATTGGCTGGAGTGAGACCTGGCCAGACCATTAACACCCTCCCCACTATGAACTAACCTTTACAGCTAATGGAGTCAGCACAAGGAATCAAAATTCAAGTCAAAGCCCCCAAAATATGTTTGCTCAAAGGAAACAGTTCTCCAATTTAATCAGCTTCACTAACACCAAATCAAACTAGGCTTGAAATTAACAGATATAGGTCTCCAATTCAAATAACCATCTCCAAGCAAATCCCACCAAACAGGTTTTAAATCAGAAGAAATAGGCCTCTACCACGCAGCCTGTTACAAAGTGAAACATCCACAAAAAGAGCCCCACTTACAACCACTAAATCAGTTTACAAACATCCAGGATCCCCCAGAACAATACCCTGCTAGCCCCTTAGAAGCAAGAAAGAAAAGAACTAACCTACCAAGTAAAATCCACAAGAACCCTGTGAAAACAGCAGCAGCTACTGTCCTGGAACACAACTGATCCTGCCCCCTTCCAGTTCTTTCCAGTTCTTTATGATAGCATATTCTGTAGATGAAGCATCCAGAATTTTTTTTGTGAAATTTAACATTAACAATGCTCATATCACTACTTCATTTGATAAACTGGGCTGAGCTTTTTGCAGTCCTGCTGTTCCCCCCATCCCCCCTTCTCTTTTGGCATAGCCAAATTGACTCAGTAGAACTACCGATCCCACTGATATCCTCTTTGTTCTTTACAGTGACAAACTCCCTTAAAATGTGAGTCACCTGCTCCTTTTCCTATTGATCTATCCTGTTGGAATAGCCAGAATTCTTTCTTCCTGCTGCCCAAGAGATTGTCTTCCCCTGTACATCTTTTTGAGTAGCCCTAACTCCTAGACTTGCATGTACACCAGGCTCCCTGGATTATAAATTTACTGGATGTGGTACTTACATATCCTGCATTCAGGTTGGAATTGTTGACACTCTGTGCTTTCTTGCTCTAATCTGGGGGTCTACCACTGTTGTGCTACCCAGCTCAGCTGTCCATTTTTTGGTAAAACTGCATCTAACTCCAGAACCTGGTGACCCCCTGCACTACCTGCCTCCTATATCCCCTAGCCTTTAATTAGAACTCCCCAGATAAGGCTGAGTGAAATTAGAAAATTCCAGTTTTATGGAATTTTTCATGAAATTCTGCAATTTTCACAAACACTCATGGGATTTGACTTTATGTACAGATGTTACTTTGCAATTTCTTGCGGCAAGCAATTAATAAAATTGACATACACAGTCTTCTTGTAAGGTCTAAGAACCTAACAGATGTAATGGTATTGCATTCTCTAGTTTTAAAGTTTCAGGGGTTTATAAATTTGTAGTTTACATTCTTGCAAAATTTAAATTTTAAATGTTGTAAAAGCTTGACTACTTTTAATTCAATCCCATTTAAAGCTGAAAATATGAACTTTTTCAGAAATGACCATGTGGTATAGTAGTTTAAATTTTTCAAACCTGGTTAAATTTGGATATGTAGTTTTAAAAGCAGAGGGAACTAACCAAAATTTACATTTTGCCAACATGTTTGGCAGGCTATAATGCAGTCCCATTTAAAACTAGAAATCTGAAAGAATGTGCATATACAAATGTAGTGATAACCTGTATACCTGTCAATTTTTGTAATATGTCAATGAATACTATCAAAGTTATACTAAAATTACAGAAATCCATATTTTGACAAACTAGTTAGCTACCTATAACTCAACTCTCATTAAAGCTTGAGACTTAAAACATGGTGCATATATGCATTCAACATGCTTCTCTAAATCTTGAAATTATGTAGAACTATGGATAAGAAATTTTAAAATGATCTCAAAATAACTGAAAATTAAATTTTGATTAAATGTTTGGCCATCCATAACTCTGCCCCCTTTCAATCTACAATTCTGACATTTGATATACTTTTGTAGGCCATTGTGTGCTGCTTATGTTCCAAATTTTGCATTATTTGGACATGCACTTGTAAAAGTATAGTGAAATAACTGAAATTTAAATTTTTTGCAAAATTCCACAAGATTTTCATGAAAATTCCACAGAATTCCACAGAATCAGAATGATCTTTTCAGGGGCACTCCATGGGTGGAATTCTATATACCACACAGCTCTAGGACAAAGCTATGGGGCCAGACCGAGTGCACTCAAGGGTGCTGAGGGAGCTCCGGGAGGTACTAGATGCACCTCTGACAGCCTTATTTAACAGATCACTGGAGACTGGAGTGGTTTCAAAGGACTGGAGAACTAAAGATGTAGTCCCACTTCACAGAAGTTGTAGCAAGGAAAAGGTGGGCAACTATAGGTCTGCCAGTCTGACCTTGGTGGTGGGTAAGTTACTGGAAAAACTACTAAAGGAAAGGACTGTGGAATATCTGAAATCCAGCAGGTTACAGGATCTGAGGCAGCATGGATTCACAGGGGGAAGGTCATGCCAAGTGAATCTGATTGATTTCTTTGACTGTATGACCAAGGAGCTAGAGCAGGGAGGAGCAGTGGCTGTGGCCTACCTGGATTTCGGTAAGGCTTTCAACACTTTGCCACATAGGAGGCTAGTAATCAAGTTGGGTAGCTTGAGGGTAGTAAATAAATTTGTAATCTGGATAGGAAACTGGTTAAGGGATTGGAGACAGAGGGTAGTGGTAAACAGAGTACACTCAGAGGAAGGGAGGGTGAACAGTGCGATACCTTAGGGATCAGTGCATGGACTGGTCCTCTTTAATGTCTTTATAAACAACATAGTGGAGGAGCTGGAAGGGCAGGTCTGCCTGTTTGTGGATGACACCAAGATCTGCAACAGAGTGGACACTCGGGGGGGGCAGGGATCTCAAAAAACTGGAGGAGTAGCCATCCCGGTGGCACCGAGGGCTGAGGCACTGGACGCCTTACCTCACACTGCACTGGTGACCGGATTTGAGAACAACCTCAGGTCACCAGGGTGCCAGCAAGGGGGGGGGGGCAGGAGCAGGATTGAGCAAATGCTGTCCTCTCCCGCGTGGGGGGGGTCACTCCCCCGTAGTCCCACCGTCACTGAATGGAGGTTTGGTGATGAGCGCAGGCAGTACTGGGTGACTGGTAGGGTGGGGCATCCTACAAGACATACAAACACGTGCCTCCACATGCGTGTGTCATGCCAGGGACACGTGGGAGTGGGACAGGAGAAAACCAAAAGAAAACATAAAATACAAATAGAAAAAAAACTGGAAGAGTGGTCAATGGTACGGCAGTGATTTTAATGCAAAAAAAGTAAGCTAATGCACTTGGGCCATAGAACCCCATGAACTATGTATAAAATAGGGGGTGTGACACTGACAACAACCAGCAGGAATGGAATAGAAGGTAATCATATTGGATTACCTAAATGTGGGCAGGCAGTGTGACAAGGCAGTCAGAAGGGCTAGTGGGATGGTAGGGTGCATAGGTAGGGGTATCAACAACAGGAAGAGGGAGGTTGTGTTGCCCTATGTAGATCACTGGAAAGACCCCACCTTGAGTACTCAGTCCAGTTCTGCAGATCACATCTCAGAAAAGACATAGATGGAGTGGAGGCAGTCCAGAAGAGGACTACCAAAATGGTGCAGGGTCTGCATCAAAAGCTTTATGAGGAGAGGCTAAAGGCACTCATATGTACACCCTGGAGGAGAGGGAGGGATAAGGGATATGATAGAAACCTTTAAATACCTCACGGGGGTTAATAAGGTACAGCTGGAAGGTATTTTTCGGAGAAAAAGGTGCTCTAGAACAAGGGGAAAGCTATGAAGCTGGAGGGAGGTACTGTAGATTCTGGACAGATGAGAGGAAGTTCTTCTTTACAGAAAGAGTGGTGGATTCCTGGAACAGTCTTTCAGCAGAGATAGTAGGGGCAAAAACAGTGGTTCAGTTCAAAAATGCCTGTGATAAGCACAAGGGAATCATTAGCATAAGGAGTGTGACGGGGAAGAGTGAATACCATAGATGAAGTGGGGTTTGTAGCACAAATGAAGATAATAAAAATGGGCAGACTGGGTAGGCCCAGTGACCCTTATCTGCCATCAGTTTCTGTTTCTGTAGATCCATCCAGAAACCCAGATAATTGTATCCTTCCACTTGTTTTATCTGGTATGCCGTCACTACGGTGACAATTTTACTGTGACCGACAGTACAGCGACAACAGCGACAGGTCGCTGTAGTGTCAGCGCAGGACCCCGGCACTGCTTTCTGGGGGTCCTACAGCCCCTCCCTGAATCAACTCCAGCTCAGAGTTAATTATTTTAGTTACAGGGGGTTTGGGGGTGAAACCCCCTCAAGAAAACAGAGTCTCAAGCTTTTATGCCATCAGTGAAATCGAGGCCTATATAAAGAAAGTCAGCTGTAATGTCGGTAGACAACAAATTTGTCGATTGACTGTCATAGATCTGTTTTACCCTGTTTACTACTTTAGAAAGGCTAACCAGCTGATTTTTGTCTAGATTACGTATATGCTGTCCCAGATAACACAACATTTGTTTTGTTTTCATTAAGTTTTAGGGAGGTCTGATTAAAGGAAGACTAGAGGCCCTCAAAAGCCAATTGTACACATGTTTGTACTGCCTCCACTTAAGCACCAGATGTGTAGACCAAAGTATCATCAGAATACAAATGGTAGTCTACACCTCCAATGCTTTCCCACAGACTCCTTAGATACAATATGAATGAAAGCGGGTGTAGGACAGACCCTTGTGGGACTCATCTTTTTATGAACAACTCTCTTGTCTGTTTCCCATTCACTATGACCTTTTGAATGCTACCAGTGAGGTAACTATTAAACCAAGTTATGACTCCAGCTCCCAATGCAGCCCTGCTCAGTTTCCACATTAAAGCCTGATGGTCCACCATGTGAAAGGCTTCAGAGAGGTCAACAAAAATGATCCCCGTAGCTTTAACAAGCTCTGAGGCTCTGTTGACATTGTCCAAGACCTTTGACATGAAGGAAATTGTGTTATTTTCTATGGAATCCTGACTGGAATTTGCCCTGCTTGCCTTACCTTCCAGATTGGACCATAGCTGATTTGCCACTATCCTTTCTAGCAGCTTTGTCTCCACTGAAAGTAATAATATAGGACTGTAGTTGGTCATCAGGTCAGGGCTGCCCTCTTTAAAAAGAGGGACAGCCCTGGCCCACTTCCAGCCCAATGGACTCTCCCCAGATGTCAGGGACCAATTAAGCAGATATGCTAGTGGTCCTGAGATCTGCAGCATTGAATACTTCAAAAATCTTGGTGTAAGGTAACGGTTGTCTGGACCACAGCTCTTGTCGATCTTTAATTATAGCAAATGTTCACAAACCACCTGTGCTGTAATTTCATCAAAAATGAATTGCTTACTGTTGTATTTCATAGAAACATAGAAACACAGATTTTGACGGCAGATAAGGACTGCTTGGCCCACCCAGTCTGCCCATTTCCCTACCTAATGGATAAGCTGCAGATCCTAGTTAACCAGCAGCCTACTTCTTCCTACCCCCACCCCCTAGAATTGCCTTATGACTGTCCCATGCATGCTTGAATTCCCCCACTGTTTTTGACTCCACAACCTCCTCCGGAAGGCCATTCCATGCATCCACAACCTCTCTGTGAAAAATACTTCCTTAAATTACCTTTGAGCCCTCTCTCTATCTTCAAATTGTGCCCCTTGTTCTTGCACACTTTTTTTGAAAGATGCTACCCTCTTGGACTTTGTTGATTCCTTGAGATACTTGAAAGTTTCTATCATGTCCCCCTCTCCTTCCTTTCCTCGAGGCTATACATATTCAGCTCCTTTAGTCTCTCTTCATATGTCTTCCGTGCAGACCCTGCACCATTTTAGTGGCCTCCTCTGACAGCCTCCATCCTGTCTATGTCCTTATGGAGATCGGGTCTCCAGAACTGCACAGTACTCCAAATGGGGTCTCACCAACTGTCTGTACAGAGGGATAATAACTTCCTGTTTTCTACTGGTGATGCCTCTCGCTATGCATCCCAGTATCCCCCCAGCCCTCCTTGCTGCCCTCTCACATTGCTTGCCCACGTTTAGGTCATCTGATATGACTACCCCCAGGTCTCTTTCCATTTTTGTTGTTGTTAGTATCTCACCCCCCATTGTGTACTCTTCCCCTGGGTTTTTGTTTCCCAGGTGCATTACCTTGCACTTCTTAGCATTGAATCTAAGCTGCCATACATTTGACCATTCCTCTAACCTTGACAAGTCCCTTCTCATCCTTTCCACCCCACCTTGTGCATCAACTCTGTTGTAGATCTTTGTGTCATCTGCAAAGAGACATACTTTTCCTTCCAGTCCCTCTGCAATATCGCTTATAAAGACATTGAAGAGGACCGGTCCTAATACTGAACCCTGCAGTACCCCACTAGTAACCCCCCTTTCTTCAGAGTGGACTCCATTTACTATTACTCTCTGTGTCCTATTCTCCAGCCAATTCTTTACCCAGGCTGTCATCTTGGGACCCACTCCCAGGCTGGCTAACTTGTATATTAATCTTTTGTGTGGGACTGTGTCAAATGCCTTGCTAAAGTCTAGGTTGGCCATGTCCACAGCCCCTCCCTGATCTACTACTTTGGTCACCCAGTCAAAGAAATCTATCAGATTTGTCTGGCATGACCTTCCGCTGTGAATCCATGCTGCCTTGGGTCCTGAGCCCTCTGGCCTCTAGATACTCAACAATTCTTTCCTTCAGAAGTGATTCCATCATTTTCCCTACCACTGAGGTTAAACTAACAGGTCTGTAGTTTTCTGCTTCTGCCTTGCTCCCACTTTTGTGAAGGGGAATCACATCTGCCCTTCTCCAGTCCTCGGGTACCACCCCATCCTCCCATGATTTGTTAAAGAGGGTAGTCAGTGGTGTCACTAGTTCTACCCTTAGTTCTTTTAGAATTCTGGGATGAATCCCATCAGGCCGCATTGCTTTGTCCACCTTCAGTTTTAAGAGTTCTTTCAGAACCCTTTCTTCTGTAAATGGGCTGGTATCAACTTCTGTATCCAGAGTGTTTCTACTGTTTGTTTTAGGTACCTCCCCCACTTCCTTTGTAAATACTGAGCAAAAATATTTGTTTAGTATCTCTGCCTTTTCACAGTCACCCTCTGCCCACCCTCCCTCCTCTTTATTAAGCCTCACTAGCCCTCCCTTGGTCTTCCTTCGCTCCTGATGTACCTATAAAGGTTTTATCCCCTTCTTAACAGAGTTGGCTATCTTTTCTCGGTTTGGGCCTTTGCTGTTCTGACTGCCTTCCCAGCTTCCTTTGCTTTAACTGATACAGTTCTCTGTCCTGCTCCTTCTGTGATTCCTTGTATTTCCTGAATGCTTTCTTTTCTCTTGAACCTTCACTGCCACTTCCTTTGAGAACCATAGTGGTTTCTTACATCGTTTGTTTTGTTAATTTGCTTCACACAAAGGCTTGTTACCTCTGTGATGGCAGTTTTTATTATTCCCCATTGTTCTTCCACCCCTCCTTCCTGCCCATTTGCTAGTGCATTCCTTAGGCACTCACCCATTTTTGGCAAAGTCAGCCCTCCTAAAGTCCAGTACTTTTGCCTTTGTATGGCTTGACTCTATTGCTGTGTTTATTGTGAACCATACTGTTCGATGGTCGCTAGTTCCCAGATGGCTACCCACTTCTACATCTGTGATCCTCTCTTCATCTCCATTTGAGAGAACCAGGTCTAAGATTGCTCCCTCTTGAGTGGGCTCCAATACTAGTTGTCTAAGGCATGCCCCTTGTAGGGCATCTAGAATAACCGCACTCTTTGAAGTGGCTGCTGCAACTGCATTCCAGTTAACATCTGGCATATTCAGATCACCCATCAGCAATATCTCCCCTTTTTCTGCCATTCTAAGTATTCTTTCTATCATTTTCTTGTCCATTTCCTCCCCCTGAGAAGGGGGTCTGTATACAACCCCTGTGCAGATTGTGGTGCCATTGCCGGTCTCCAAATTTACCCACAGTGCTTCTTCTCCTCCCTGTTTTCCCTTTTGTTCTGTTGCCTTGATTCCTTCCCTTATGTAAAGAGCTACTCCTCCTCCTCTTTTACCCTCCCTGTCCCTCCTGTAGATAGTGTATCCTGGTATGTTTATGTCCCAGTCATGGTTTTGTGTGTACCATGTTTCTGTGACTGCCACGATATCCAGATGTTCCTCTTCCATCAAGGCCACTAATTCAGAAAGCTTGTTACTCAGACTACGGGCATTGGTACTCATTGCTCTCCATTTTTTGATGGCTTTACCTTCTTTTGCAGCATCCCCCACTGACCTGTCTACCTCGGTCTTTTTCTCATTTAGTACCCTGTTTTGTAGGGAGAGGCTGGGATTTTCCTGCTGCTTATCAGTGCCTCCCCTTGACTAGTTTAAAAGCTTGCCAATGAAGCATTTAAACCAATTGCTCAAAAGACTTGTTCCCTTCCTGGACAGATGCAGACCATCCTGCCAGTATAGGCTGGTGTCCCTCCAGGTGGAACCCCAGTCCCCAATGAAGCCAAACCCCTGTGCTCCACACCATTTTTTCAACCATTCATTAAACTGCATGGTGCAAAGTACCCTCGCCTCACTCATGCCATTGACAGGCAGCACCTCAGAGAAGGATATTGTGTGTGCTACTTATTTATTTATTTAGTTAAACATCAGTTTAGAAACCTTTGAGCCAGAGGCTCATTTACAAAGGTACCTCGTCACAAAGACACTTGTCTTAGGCCCCTCCCCAGTTCTACAAAGTCCTTCTGCACTGCTCTAATCTCATGATTAGCCAAGTCATTTGTCCCTAGGTGGACAATGACGTCCAGCTCAGATTCCCGTGCAGCTGTTCTTGTGATCCTGAGGATGCACTTCCTGTCTCTCCAAGCCATGGCACCAGGCAGGCACCTTACTTCAGTTTTCCCTGCTCCCCCCAGTTCTATCCCCCTAATAATTGAGTTCCCCACCAGGAGCTGCTTCCTTTCCTTGTTGTGTCCTCTGCCTCCTTCCTGTGGGCCTCCCTTGTGACAGTTGTCCTCAGCCTCCTTAATCTCCTCTGAGGGTGCATCCATAAGGGAGCCATGCTCCCCCAGAATGGTGTATGGATTGTGGTGTGGAACAACTGACTGGGTGTGCCTCTGTTCCACCATCCTCACCCTCCCTGAGCCCACTGTGGTCCAACTGCTGCACTTTCTTCGCAACCTCTGAGGTAGTGGTGGTGGCTCTGGTGCTCCCTGGATGGGGGAGGTTCCCTTCCTACCGTCCAGTGTGGCCTGGGGGAAGGTCCCTTTACTACTGTCCAGTGTGGCCTGAAGACGGGCAACTTCCTCCCTCAGGGCAGAGAGTTGTCTGCAAATAGGGCAGCATCTCAGCCTCCAGAAAGACTCCCGGAAGACTGCTGCCCCACAGCCATTACATTGTACTACTCCCCGCATTTTTTTTTTTTTGTGTGTGTAATTGGTTTGTAATATAGAAATACATATATATATGTTTATATTATACAATGTGTATGCTTATATTGTCAGTGCAGTGTGCTAGAGAGGATATGACAGTGATATGCACCTTGCACTCTTGAGGAAATGACGTCAGAACCCCAGGTATAAAGGAACTATTTCCAGGGGTGGGAAGGGGTTGGGCCTCAACTGTGCCCTCACAAAACAATCAGCTAAAAGCTCTGACCCATTGCTGCAACTTCCACTGATGTTTGCTGTTATGTTCCTGCTTTTTCTGTTCTACAGTATCATTTGAGACTCCCACATTAATCAAGAACTTATTAAACTTATCTGGTAATTCTGTTTCTCTAATGAAGTTCTTACCATCATCATTTTCATTTATTTATTTTTTATTTTTTGGTATAATATTTGTATTGAATTTTCAGATAAAACACACTACATAGGCTCAAACAACTTGGACCACATATGGGGTAAACAAACAGTTCATTCTACAATTCATTAGCATTAAATTTCAAGTAGACACATTATTTTAAATGCTGTTTCATCAGGCATTCACTAACACCGGCCCTATGGGTATATGTTGGCTGGATAGTTACGTGGGGTGGTACCAAGTACTGTAGGCCATATCATCCCTTAATATAATAGCCTGTGCTGGTGGCAGTAAATCCAAGAAATTATGCCAACTTCGGGCAAAGAGCTCTTCTGTGCCTTTCAGGATATTGGTCAAGCGCTCTACTGCCAAGGCTTGCAGGGCCAGTATTCGCCAGTGTGTCTGTGTAGGTGTCATGCAGGAGATCCAAGTGTTCGGCATGCATTGCTGAGTGATGGCCAGCAGGACTCGTATCCATCTAGGGTAGGGTTCCCATCCCTCATCTCCATAGCCTCTATGCCCTTCAGCAGAGACAGTGGTGTACATGCAAGCTGTCTACCCAGCAAGGCTGACAGGTCTTGTGCCACCAGTCTCCAGAAAGGTCACTCCCCAAAACAGTGTGTGAAGGTGCTTGAGTTGTCTTGCACCTGTCACATAGTGGTGATATCACGGGGCTGAATCTGTGCACTACAGAGGGTGGACAGTACAACCTATGAATACATTTATATTGTGTCTCCTGATATCTGTTACAAAGAAGGAGTCCCATGTACAAGCATAATATACTGCCCCAATTTTCTGCCATGATTGATAGACCCACGTCCCTCTTCCATTGAGCTTTTACCTTGTTGGACAGGCGAGACAGGTATCTTGTCTAGCCAGCCTTGCAGCCATCTCCTTAGCTGTGGTCTGAGCCTGGTATGTAACCTGTTCCAGTGGGGTTAGTGCGGTGTGGAGGCCTCTACTTGGTCTCTGCCCCGGCATCTATCATGGGCTGTAACCTGCAGATACTAATAATGATGGGAGTGAGGTAGTTCCAGAGTCTCTTGTAGCTCTGCAAACTAATGGAATCCCCCACTAGAACAGATATCTCCCTGGTATAAAATAAGTTTCTCCTCCCGCTCCTTGAAGCCCCTGTCTTCCAGTCCTGGGAAAAAACTAGGACACTCCAAAACTGGCACCAGTAGGGTGTTGTCCCTTCCAGCTTGTTAAGGTTTTGCAGCTTTCTCTCGCCATCAGTCATTTTAATTATTCTGCTTTACTTTTCTTTCCCATTTAGGACTTTGATAGTTTCCCAGAATTGTTTTAATTTCCAGCTGTCTTGTTTTATTCTTAAAATATTTGTCTTTTACAGCCCTGACCTCAGTCAAGTACTTATTCCTTGCTGCCCTGTTTCTGATCTAATTTTCAGGGCTGCATGTTTTATGGGCCAACTCCCACAGCTTATTTTTCTCTCATTTTAATTTTGTCAGTTGACTGTTAAACCACACTGCCAAATTCCTTTTTATTTATTTTTGTAAATTTAAGAGGAAAATGCTTCTTATAAACTACATTCAGTTCGGAAGCAAAATAATCCCAGGAAAGATTTAAATCAATAATTCAGTGTAGTCATTAACAGCTTTGTTTAGCCAAATAAATCAGATATTGAGTTTAGGTAGTCAAATGAGTTTGAAAACCCATATTGTATTGTCCTGGGTGGTTCCTTTGGCTTCAGATTCCCCTTAATACTATATCTTGTATGGTGGTTACTATTGAAGTCTGCCATTGTGCCCACTTCTTTGTAGGTATAGGGAGAATTGGTCAAAAATAAGTCCAACATAGTCACTGTAGAAGGGGACATGGGGTTTATATGTGTAGGTTCATTCATTAATTGCTCTAAACCCAGCGAAACAGCACACTTTGTAAGTATTGGGACTTTTCTTCGCTGCCCCAATCTACGTTAACATCTCTCATCAGGAGAAGTTCATGAGATTTAACATAGGGCAGTAGACATCTGGTTAGCACCACAATTTTTGGAACAGAAAATTTGGGTGGCCGATAGCAAATGACTAAAAGTATTGGTTGCCCAAAACAATATTTATATCAACCCCTACTGTTTCACAAATGTCACCTGGAACATGAAGTTCTAATCTCTTATAAATGTATTTATTGTGATAGTAAACAATTATCCCCCATCTATTTGGTTCCTGTCCTGTCTAATTATACTATAATAACTGGTCAGCAATTTTTTGAATGGGCTAACCGAGTTATAATTTGCTGTTATAACCCGCGGGTTATAATGGCAAACACGCACCAAGTCAATTAAAGAAAGCTGCATCCTGACTGGCTCTTCACTCCTCCTGGCTAGGCTAAACGCAATCAGAAACATGGCAGTGCCTCATCCCGCACAGCGAGGACCCGCCAGATGCAGAGTTTCTTGTTTTTTATTTTTTATTTATTTAAAAACAATATGGCACCCCAAACACATCTTTCCTTTCTTAACAAAATCCATTTTGTTTATCCTGCCTTTCCAACGCCATACTGAAACACTCACTGTAAACAGCTCCGATCTCGCTGACTGAGGTAAGGGTGATCGCAGTTGCCATTCAAATGTACAACTCCAAAAACAAAGGCAAATTAAATATACAAATAAGTAAACCAGCTGTAGAAAAAAAATGGTGTGTACATGTGCCTGTTTGTGTGTGTGAGTGTGTGAGTGTGTGTGTGCGTGTGTGTGTGTGTGTGTGTGTGTGTGTGCGTGTATTAAAGTCAGGGAGTCACAGACACTAGACGAAGGCTAGAAAAAATTGCTGACCAGCAATTATAAATAATAAAAGATGGGGAAGTGTGCTTAAAGTCGAAATTAATGGTTGCCCTCAGTGTAGGATGCTTTAATAAACCCATCGGGCTTCGCCCTCGTGGTTTGTGTAGCATCCCACACCTCAGACAAACATGAATTTCTCGTTAAGCACACTTCCCCATCCATTACTGTATATGTAATTTTCAATCCCTATTAAGTCTTCCCCCACTCTTCTTTATCCAGGACTCGGTCAAGATCATGAAATTTGGACAATGTTCAGTTGCAGAAGTGCTGATCAGATCCATCTTTAGTACTAGACTTCTTACATCAGCTTGCACAAAAAATGTTCCCCTTTTAGTAACCTCTTTGCTCAGATACAGTAAACTGTAATTTTTTTGGGCCAGGATTTGGTTTAATGTCCCCACAAATCAATATACTGACAAGAGTGCTGTAGTTTTTGTAATAAATGTTGTACAGTTTTAAACAACTTTCTTTACAAAGAAACTACACATTTCTTCACCTTCTCCCCCTAGGGGAGCAAATGCAAATTCATTTTTTAGTTCCATAAAATCAATTAGTCTCCCTAGGATCCTGTTAGTTCTAACAAATTCTTTGTTTAATAGATGTAGCATACTTAAGTGGCTGCTTACTTTGTATGGCAATGAAATGACCAGAAAAAGATCACTGGATGCTGGCCCTGTGGTATGGAAGGCTGAGGCACTGGGCACCTCACCTCCTACCACGGTGGCAAGCTGGGGTTGAGAATTGAGGTGAGGAAGGATCAAGTGTCCCAAAACAGTTCTCCTTCCTCGAGGGAGGGGGGTTAACGTGGTGTGCTGCTTGCCTGCCGCCCACCGATGGGAACCCAGGTGCAGAGCACCAGGACTGTCTCCGTGTAAGTAGAGCTCAGGCATCGCACCCATCGCATCTACGTGGGCCCAGGGGAGGATATGGAGGGAAAAATGCCTCAGGTGGCAGGATGAACAACCAACCCCCTTCCCCGCAGGCCCTGCACTGGTGGCTGGGCACAGGCACAAGTCCTGTGGTAGAGGACAACGGTTAAGGTAAGTCCCAGAGGAGCTGGCTGTCAGGGCTGAAGGTGTTGGTCAGAAAGTGGCCACCAGGGGGAGAACCAGGAGATAAACAGAAGATGAAGAAGAAGATAAAAAAAGAAAAAAATCCTTGTCTGGATTTTCAGCCCTCCCAGGACTAAGTCCTGCTCTGCAGCAGCCGGTGCGGAGTGAAATCTCCACACCTTTAGATGTCTCTGTTTTCAGTCTGCGTTACTGCAGGAGATGGTACACCTGGATCCACTCAGTGTACCATTTTGGCACAGCTGCAGTGAAAAGACAGCTGCAATCAGGAAGCCAGTCTTAAAGCAACTCCCACTTTGAAAATACAGCACATGCAGGGAAAACTGCAGCTCTGCAAGTGAAGCCCCACTTGTGGCCATTCTTCCCCCACCTGTGCTGATTTTGAATAGGCTGAAAATCCAGCTCCCTGTTTTGCAGTTGAGGCTCTTCAGCCCTTTCTCAGCCACTTGTGTGCACTCCCAAAATTAAGCAATAATGCACTAAAGGGAATGTGTTGTTGTGGGATCTACATATGTCTTGCATGGTGTGATACGATGCGCAGCCGATTGACTTTAACCACACAAGAAGTGTGTAAATCCCACTACTACACATGCCCTGAAGTGCATTATTGTGATTCACTGACCTACGCAGCCAGAATAGTGCTATACTTGTGCAACTGTGTTAGTTTGGTTTTGGCCGTTCGCACTCTCTATTCCAGAGGAATTACCACCCTGCAGGGGTACGACGGCAAGGAACTCTCGGAGAGGGTTCCACCTCTAGAGGTGCAACAGGATGATTCCTGTGGCTGAAGATACCTTAGGAATCCCCCTAAGGAGAGAGTGCTGCCACTGGAGGAGGAGAGGAGGATGGTGGGGCAAAGAAAAAATGCTTCAGAGTGAGGCTGAGAGGAACTGCTTATATAGCTCAGGAAGTGGGAGTGGTTGGCTGCTTGGCCACTGAACTCCAGGCAAAGCCTTTCCAATTCACTGACCTATGCAGCCAGTATGGTGTTATGCTTGTGCAACTGTGTTAGTTTGGTTTTGGCTGTTTGCACGGTCTATTCCAGAGGAATTACCACCCTGTAGGGGTACGAAGGCAAGGAACTCTCAGAGATGGTTCCACCCCTAGAGGTCCAATGGGACGGTTCCCGTGGCTAAAGGTACCTTAGGAATCCCCAAAAGAAATGTAGTATCATCCCCAAAAAGGAGGCAACATGAAGCAGATGAGCAGGCAGAAACTGTGACATAAGAGCAGTAACTGTAACGTAGTAGTAGAGAAGCATAGGCAGTTTGATAATGCAATGAAATGTTCAGTGGGATAACGTAATGACTGCCCAGGTTTGCGTAGCATGATAGTAATGGTTAGCCTTGAGAGGAGGGGAACCCTAAGGAGAGAGGGAACGGCAGGACATCATCCACCTCCACCCAACAATGGAACCTACCTAAAGAAACTAGGGGGAAACACTAAGCTAAGTGTTATGACCTGAGGCAGTGGAGGAGAGAAAAAAACCCTATGAGGAGGAAACCTCTGGGGATCCAAGGCCTAGGTCGCCTTCCCTCCAGGCTTGGGATAGTTTATTTAGTGATGGCTCTGCAGCTGCAATTTGGAAAACCCAATTAGAGGGAAGTGGAAAAAATTCCAATTTGGAGGAAGACTCTCACTCAAACCCTCTAGCGGGAATGCCGTGGAAGGTTGCGAGAAAACTCTGCAACAATACGTGCATCCAAGGCACAGGAGGAGAGCAACAACTGCTGAGGCACTCACCTGGTCTACCCACCCTAAATCAAACCACGTGAACCAGAGGAAGTCATAGGGAGAATGCGGTGAAGGTGCCTCGCTAGGGAAACCACTAAAGTCAATGGCCAACTGTTACAGTGGAACACTAAAGCCAAAGGAGGTAACTTTTTCCACCCTTCACCACTATTCTTTAATTCTACACCAGGAGTTGCTGTCGTGTAGCAGGCAGCTAAAGCAAAGCCCGGGGTGAAAACATTCCCAGCTATGGGCCAGGTGAAAAGGATCCCACCCCAAGCCGGACACGCACGAGATGCGGACTAAATGCAGAGTGAGACCGTCGGCTGCAGGAACCCTGCACCAAAATAGAATGGCTGGCATGCCCCAGAAATTGATTGAGAGCTGTAAAGCTGGGGAGCTGAATGAGCACGGCATGCTGAAATCATAATGAGCATTGAGTGCTGAGACCTTGCAAGGTCAAATGCAGATTGAGTGCAGCAGAATCCGAGGCTGAAGCCGAGGGGATGGCAGTAGGCATTAAGCAATGGTTTGTGTAAGCAAGGAACAACGGTTGCGTAAGCAAGTGTGGCCCTGATGGGTCAGTAAGCAGTAGTAGTAATAGGTGGACCTGCATAACAACTGTATAGCAAGTAAACAGCACTGAGTTAGGGGCAAGCCAGCCAGACATGAATAGCCAAATCAAGGTGACAAACTCTGAGGATTTTCAGCAGCGAAGACAGGATTTAGAACAGAATTAATTAACCACATAGGCCACGACCCCCCAAACACCTCCCAGTCCCCGCTGTAGGACAAACAAGGAAGCGAAGAAAGGCCAAGAACCACATGCAGGTATAAAAGCTAATTTAATAGCCTCAGCAGGAGCTTCAGCTAACCTCAGAGTAAACAAGGTACAATAGGAATGAGAGTAAACAAAGCAGCAGCAGGAAGCAAGTAGGTCTGTACAGCAGTAGTAAACAAGCATTTGTCAATGCTGAATGTTGCTTGCTTGTATGTGCTGTTTGGGTATTTGGAAGTGACAGTTTCATGCCTTCCTCCCAAGACATACACTGTGTCTTTCCATTCAGTATTCACAGAAGAGTGGGAGGGGCAAGGGCCACAGCAGGACAGCAGTTGCCAAGGGGGTGAAGAGGTGGACAATAGTCCATTCAAAGGCAAAAGAGTCCTGCAGGAGCTCACTAAATTGAAGGTGGACATAGCGATGGAACTAGATGGCATACGCCCAAGGATATTAACAGAACTGCGAAGGGAGATAGCACTACCTCTGACAGCCATGTTCACTGAGTCATTCAACATGAGTGAATTGGAGGAGGGCACATGTGGCCCCTCTACACAAGTCTGGCAGCAGGGAGGAGGCAGGGAACAATAGGCCATTCAGCCTCACCTCAGTAGTGGGGAAGATCATGGAGACATTGCTTAAAGAAAGGATAGTGGGGCATCTAGATGCCATCGAACCCAGGACCATAGACAACATGGATTCACAGTGGGGACATCATGTCAGATAAATCTGGGTGATTTATTTGGCTGGGTGACAAAGGAAGTGAATCAGGTGGGGCAGCGGACAACACCTTGATTTCAGCAAAGCTTTGACACCATCCCATATAAGAGGCTGATAAACTAGCTGGGTAGGCTGGACATGGGGAAAGGGTAGTAAACTGGGTTAGAAACTGGCTAACAGACAGGAGGCAGAGAGTGGTGGTAAATGGTATGCAGTCTAGGGAGAGGGGCGACCAGTGGGGTGCTGCAGGGATTGGTCCTGGGGCCAGTTCTGTTCAATGTCTTCATTAGTAATATTGCAGAACATCTGAAGGGAATTTTTCACCAAATTTTCAACATAGCCATTTTAAGACCTCTGCTCATGAACAGTGTCCTGTGATTTTCTTAATTGTCCGTGCAGTTGATTTCAGCACACGACTGCGCTGTTATGCGCTACATGGTAGAAACATTTTGGGTGAGATGTGAAAAATGACAGCTGTACTATTTATAAGAAGGTGTGGCAAATGGCAATGTTGAAAATCTGGAGTGAAAATATTGAAAATTCGCGAACTTACGAGCGTGCATAGGAACTGTACAACGCACGCTCGTAAAACAGTCATTTTTAGGAATTTTTTCAGCAAATTTTCAACATAGCCATTTTAAGACCTCTGCTCATGAACAGTGTCACTGTGATTTTCTTAATTTGTCCCGTACATTGATTTCGCACACCGACTGCGCCATTCTGCGCTACATGGGCGGAAACACATTTTGGGTGAGATGTGAAAAATGACAGCTGTACTGCTCATAAGAAGGTGTGGTAAAATGGCAATGTTGAAAATCTGGAGTGAAAATATTGAAATTTCGCGAACTTACAAGCCTGCGTAGGAACTGCGCAATGCTCGCTCGTAAAAGTCATTTTTGGGAAATTTGGCACCAAATTTCAACATGGGGTTTTTGGGACCCCTTCTCATGAATGATGTCACTGTCATGGCGGTAGTCGGGCCCGAAGGGTGATTTCACAGTCACTGCACAGTCACCGCACGAAATCACCCTTCAGGCCCGAATAACGCCATGACAGTGACATCATTCATGAGAAGGGGTCCCAAAAAGCCCCATGTTGAAAATTTGGTGCAAAAATTCTCCAAAATGCCTGAGATATGCAACAAAGTTGAAACCCCCCTATTTAGCCCATTATACAGCTTACCGACGCCACCACAACCCACACAAGGCCCCCAGCATGGCCCCCACAGAGGCACAGCAAGGTGCATGACCTAGCACTAGTACCCAAGGGACCCCACACATGACACGGGCCACCCTGGACACTGCTACCAGCAGGAAGGCACTCCGAATACAGGACCTGAGCACAGTCCGCCACCCATGCATACACACCCCGTCCCTGCACCGGCCCCACCAGACACCACAGCACCTTCCTGTGGCACATGGAGGCATGTGCCACACAGGAGGCAACACAAGGCACACACAATGCCTCCCCATCCGAGTCCCATGGGTACCCCGACAAACTGCCACACAAAGTAGTGCAACAGACGCTGCCATCGCAAAGCCCATGGTGCTGTGTACCTGCAGCCTGCCCACCACCATGGTGCCGGTGAGCCTGCCATGTGGCGGGCGACCCATGCGCCTGGCCACATTGATGACAGGTGCAGGGGCCTGTGACCAGGCCACCGTCCGCATGCAGCAGGACCCCATGTGACAGCCACCAGACCACAGGCACCGCCCCAGTCACCATGGTTTGCATAGAGGGGGCAGACAAAAGCACTGTCCACAGTGGCAACAGGGACAGACATGCAGTAGTCCAGGGCCGGGATGCCAGCTGCAAGTGCGCCATACCTTGCAGGTGGCAGGTATGGACTGCTCCTGAAGGCCTGCCAGCAGCCAAGCATGCAGTGGTGGGGTCAGCACAACCGTGCATACCACAGTCGCACATGGCAGCGGTGTAGCTGCAATGATCACAGCCACACAGGCACGGCACACACTGACAGGGCCGGCTGGGACATGGCACATGCACCCCGGCCTGCTGCACACAGGCAAACAGTGCACAGGGCCCACCACACAGTCCCCGGACAGGGCCCATGGTCCCCACCCACCCTAGCCTGCTGCACACAGGCACACAGTGCACAGGGCACACCACACAGTCCCCGGACAGAGCCCATGGTCCCCACCCACCCTAGCCTGCTGCACACAGGCACACAGTGCACAGGGCACACCACACAGTCCCCGGACAGAGCCCATGGCCCCACCCACCCTAGCCTGCTGCACACAGGCACACAGTGAACAGGGCACACCACACAGTCCCCGGACACAGCCCATGGCCCCCACCCACCCCAGCCTGCTGCACACAGTGCACAGGGCACACCACACAGTCCCCGGATACAGCCCATGGCCCCCACCCACACCAATGGAGGAGCCCCGCCAGACACACCCATGGCCAGGCCAGCACCACCCCACAGTAGACATGCACACCACTGCAGCAAGGCTCCATGCGCCCGCTGCAAATCAGAGATCAACACGGGCATAGGTATAAAAGTATATATTATTAAACAACACAACAGCAACAAAAACTGTGTACAGATATTTACAATGGGGGAGGGGATGTGCAAGGACGCAACAAGGGGGGAGGGGAAAGGGCAGGGGACAATGGGAAAGGCAAAGGTGGGGGACACGGGGTCGTGGGGTACAGTTTGGGAAGGGAAGGAGTGTGATCAAGCACTGCAGGCTCTACCGGCGACCCCGGTCCTCTCTCGCCTCCCTGTGGTGCCTGTGGTGCCACCGATGGTCAACCTTGTCCATCCTCTCCAGCAGCTCCAGCGTGGTTCGGGTGACCTGCAGGATCTCCTTGAGGGTCCGCTCCATGGCCGTCCAGCACAGTCTACCTAGGACAAGGGAGCAGAAACAGTATGACTGACTGGCCTGACCAACGCAGCCCACCCAACATGCACGGCGTGCATCAGTGGCCTGCGCCCCTGGGATGGCATGCGACCACCCACAGTGAGTGCACCCACATGATCCACCTACCCGGGCACCCGCAGCCATGCAAACCGCTGCACACCATCACCACCCATGCACCACACAGCACCGTCCTGGCCGTCCGGCGCCATGGCAATGCAGTGGGAAGGCAGAGGCACAGCCAGGCGCCGAGTGCACCCACATAGAAACATATACTTTGATGGCAGCTAAGGACCGCTTGGCCCATCTAGTCTGCCCATTTTTCTACCTACAGGATAGGCCGCAGATCCTAGTTAGCCAACAGCCTATTTCTTCCTACCCCCCACAAGAATTGCCTTATGTCTGTCCCATGCATTCTTGCATTCTCCCACAGTTTTAGACCCTACAACCTCCTCAAGAAGGCTGTTCCATGCATCCACTACCCTCTCTGTGAAATAATACTTCCTCACATTGCCCCTGAACTGCCACCCCCCCATCTTTAAATTGTGTCTCCTTGTTCTTGCACGTCTCTTTTTCTGAAAGATGCTACCTTCTTGGACTTTGTTGATTCCACTGAGGTACAGAAAAGTTTCTATCATGTCTCCCCTCTCCCTTCTTTCCTCAAGGGTATACATATTAAGCTCCTTTAGTCTCTCCTCATACGGCTTCTCTTGCAGACCCTGCACCACTTTAGTTGTCCTCCTCTGGACTGCCTCTATCCTGTCTATGTCCTTGCGGAGATGGGGTCTCCAGAACTGGACACAGTACTCCAGATGAGGTCTCACCAGCTGTCTGTACAGAGGGATAACAACTTCCTGTTTTCTGCTGCTGATGCCTCTCCCTATGCATCCCAGTATACCCCAGCCCTCCCTACTGCCTTCTCACATTGCTTGCTAACCTTAAGGTCATCTGATATGATTATCCCCAGGTCCCTTTCCTTTTTTGTTGTTGTTACTACCTCCCCCCCATTATGTATACTTCCCCTGGGTTCTTGTTTCCCAGGTGCATTATTTTGCACTTCTTTGCATTGAATCCTAGCTGCCATACTTCTGACCATTCCTCCAACCTTGCCAAGTCCCTTCTCATCCTTTCCACGCCTCCTTGTGAGCCAACCCTGTTGCAGATCTTTGTGTCATCTGCAAAGAGGCATGCTTTTCCTTCCAGTCCCTCTGCAATGTCACTTATGAAGACATTAAAAAGGACTGGACCCAATATTGAACCCTGCGGTACCCCACTAGTAACCCTTCTTTCTTCAGAGTGGACTCCATTTACAATTACCTTCTGTGTCCTGTTGTCCAGCCAATGTTTTACCCAGGCTACCACCCTGGGACCCACTCCCAGCTGGTTAATTTGACTATTAATCTTTTGTGTGGGACTGTGTCAAATGCCTTGCTAAAGTCTAGGTAAGCCATGTCCACAGCCCCTCCCTGGTCTACTACTTTGGTCACCCAGTCAAAGAAATCTATTAGATTCATCTGACATGACCTTCCCGCTGTGAACCCATGCTTTCCTTGGGTCCTGTGCCCCACTGACCTCTAGGTACTCAACTATTCTTTCCTTCAGAAGTGATTCCATCACTTTCCCACGGCCCACCTGCGGCACCCACCCACATGTGCAGTCCCACAGGACGGTGCAGAGGGCACCGCGGGATGTGCACAGCTGGAGGGGTCATGTGCAGAGGGTCCATGCCTCACCACTACCCCTGCAACCCACCATGCACAGGTGTATAGAGAATCACAGTACTCTCCTGAGTCCTGGTCAGCAGGGTGCTGCTGACACCCGGCACCACCACTGCGCCCTGCCTGCATGGCCACACATCTGGCGTTGTCCTGCCCACAATGCTCCTGGGCCATCTGGGCCCTACGGTGGTCCTCCAGGCCTAGGTAGGAAACATGGAGAGAGGCATATCAGTACACGGCTGACCCATAGGCTCCCCCACCACCAGTGTGTGTGCCCACACAGCCTGTCTGGGCCGCGGTGGCTCAGGGTGGTCACGATGCACCCACACAACCAACACAGGTGCTGGCCCCCCCCGGCAGCATGGTCTGCCAAACTCTGCACCCCGAGGACAGTCGGATATGACTTGTGATAGTGAAGGAGCACCTACCTGGCCATGGCATGGCTCCCCACTAGGCACGTGACTGGAGTTGCCCCAGGCGGTCGGGGTCACACCGCTGGAGGTCCCCGTAGTGGTGCCGACACTGCTTCCCAATATGACTGCTGCCAGTGGCTTCCTCAAGGCCTTTGGCGACCTCCTGCCACACCTCGGTGCGAGGCCTCAGGAGGGGCACCTGCCCAAACAGGGCACCTGCATGGGGCTCCACAAGAGCCACCAGGTTCACGAGCTCAGTCGCACTCCACACAGGAGCTCTGGTGCGCTGCATCATGCAGTCTCTGTTGAGCTCAAAATGGTGCCCGGTAGCACACGTGTCCCACGTGCTGAGGCAGCGCAGTACTGCGCTGCCAATTGCAATTGCGCTGGCACCGGACTGCACAATGGGGGGGCAGCCATGTGGCTGCATGGTGCCTAGAGGGCAAAGGGCAGCCACAGGGTCAAAGGTCTGTCTGCACACGGAGCACCACTGCGCTATCGGGAGGCCCTTATATGGTGCACAGTAGGGTACATGTGTTTGCCAGCATGCAGTGGCCTACTGCGCAGAGGACCATGGTGCCCACGGTGCACCATGGCACGTGTGCCCAGCGGACATACTGCGCATGACTGCCACAGACACAGCAGTGGCTGTGCGCTGTACTGCCTCCCGCGCACGGAGTGTATGCTGCGCCACTAGCGTACATGTCAGCACCATGCGCATGCGTGGTGTGGGGCCGATTGCACACATCACAGTGTTGCACCACTAACTGGGCATGCTTGACACTATTGCACAAGGCGCAGTCATGCGATATTCAGCCAGGATATGCAAATCAGCTCATAAGCCATTCCACAGTGCATCCACTGCATTTGCATCCCATTGCAGTTGCACATGCCCTCATTTGCATGCGATGCGCTATAAAAGCGACATGGAGATGCACAGGCCATGGATCAATATTGCAGCCTTTGGAGATAGGTGCCATGCTGTGGAGACGTGGGGACAGTGTTCTGGGAGGGCTGTATGGGTCTGCATGGTCCATGGTAACAATTGTCCATCTCCCCAGGCAAAAGCATGACCGAGCAAGAGGAGGATGAGGAGCAGGGGAGGGTGCAGAAGCGGAGGCCCAACTTCACCAGGGCAGAATCAGATGCCCTGTTTGAGGCCTACCTCAACAGGGAACCACTGCTCAGTGGACAGAGGGGCACACCACAGGCCTGTGCTGCAGCGTGGGGTGAGGTGGCACGTGCGGTCAACCAGCAGGGTAGCCACCAGCATTCCGTGCAGAAGTGCAAGAGAAAGGTTGGCATGGACAGGAGGAGGAGGATTAAGGACAAGGTGGCTGCCATCAGGGCAGCGCGTGCAGCCACTGGTGGGGGCCAGCAGGACGTGCCTCGCCTGATGCCACTGGAGGAACAGGTGGCTGGCAGCATGCGGTGTTGTGCCATAGAGGGTATTCCCGGTGGAGGCTTCCAGATGGGTGGCAGCCCATCACTACATGGTAGGACTGGTGCTGGCAATGTGTGGGAGGTGGGGTGGGCTCCTGGGCCAGGTGGAACCACTAACGGTACTGTGTTCCTTTACAGCTCCTGAGCGTCTGCATGGGGCAGCAGTGGTGGGTGTGTCCACCAAGGGGGCGGCCCTGGAACCAGTGGAGCGCCCATCCACCTCCACTGGTGGCCGAGGGATGACCGCCTGCAGCCCTGCACAGCTGTCCGGAGTGATGCCTGTGGTGCGGGTGCGGATGAGGCCCTGGCTGTGTTCCAGCGTGATGCCAGTCATGGTGTCCTGTGTGTTGAGACACAGATCGGGGCCAACTCCAGCACCGATGATGACGTGATGCACGTCCCGGACAGTGATGTTGGTGGGTCACAGGGGGATCCAACAAATGGCATCCACCTAGACAGCAGTGTGGGTAGCACTGGCGTGGTTGCCTGCCCATTAGCCTTTGTCCTGGCTGTGTCTGTGGCATCCAGTGGGACAGCACTGGTGTGTAGATGCAGTAGTGAGGTTGGTGGTGCTGCTGCAGCCACGCTGGTGGTGCCTGGTGATTGGTGGCTGGAGGGGCAGCGGCAGCAGCTGGACTGTGTTGACGTGGGGACAGGGGCAGGGGCGGCAGCAGTGCACTGCGTGATGATGTACCCCAGGATGGCACCGCTGTGCAGCACCCACTGTCATGGGCACTGTGCTGCAGGGCCAGGAACATCATGGGGGCCAGCATGCTGGCCATGCGGATGACCCCTTGGATAACCACAGCCATCTACTGCAGGCCTCTGTGGATCAGCAGATGCAGCTCATGGATGCGGTGGATGCGGTGGATGCACTCCATGCGGAGCTGCACCAGGCAGAGGAGTGGCGCAGCAAGGACCATGCCCTGCTCCTGGCAGAGTTGGCCCAACAGCGGGCGAATGTGACTGCAGCCATCAACAGGCACACCACTGTGATGGCGACTGCCATGGCTACACTGGCCAACCGGTTGTGTGCCCAGCTGCCGCACGCCCCGCAGAGTGCAATGTCCACTCCCCATTCTCAGCGTTGGGTGACCCCTGCCATGTTGACTCCGTGTTTGGCTGTGGGCATACCAGGCATGCCTGGTGCGGGCATGTTTAGTGGCCTGCAGACACCTGCGCGGACACGGTCACATTCACACGGCGTCATGACTGGGGGACCATCGGTGCCACCCCATGAGGCCACTGGTCAGCCTGTTATGGCTGGCGGATCTCAGCAGGGCCGCCCACGCATCCATCGCAGCCATGCTACTGTGCTGCATGGCTGACCCTTCCCCCTCCACGACCGCTGTCTGCCGCAGCCCAGTGTGCACTGTGGTGTTCTGTGTGTGCACATGGGTGTGGTGCCCTGTCCTGCACTCACATGGTCCCTGTGCACACACTCCCAGCTGTTGTCCACTGTGGCATGTGCATGATGATGCCAGCATAGCACTGACTGCCACTGTGCAATGTTGCTCAGCGTCTGAGGCATGCACAGTGCCAGCCACTGGGTGTGGTTGTGTTGGGTCCTGTGTGGGTGTGGGGGGGGCCTGTGGGGGTGTGTGTGTGGCTCTGTGGGCATGGGTTAGGGTGTGTGTGCCTGTGTGTGCATGCCATGTGCAGCCCTGCTGTTCCCTGCCTTTGTGTGCAGGCCCTCGCCCATTCCCACGCCCCTGCCGCCGACTGTCCCTGGTGTCCGCCCCTGCCTGGCTGTCGGCTGTGCCCTTGCCCCTGGTGCTGGCATGTGGCCCTGTTGACCTACCTGTGCTGTCCAAAGTGCTCCTCTGCAATGGTGTCCTGGTGCTGCTGGGCCATCCGGGCCAGCCAGGGATTCCATCGCCCAGGGGGTGGCTGACCAACACCAGCTGACCCGGTGTCCTCATCGTCCCCACCGCTGTCCCCCTCCTCAACCTCAACGGCTATCCCACAGTCAGTGGCCATGTTATGCAGGATACAGCAGGCCAGGAATAGCCCACAGGCCTTTGAGGGGCTGTACTGTAGGGCACCGCCTGACGTGTGCAGACAAGGGAACCGAGTCTTCAGCAGCCCGAACACCCACTCAATGATATTCCGTGTTGTGGCGTGTGCCTCATTGTACTGTTGCTGTGCAGGGGTCAAAGGGCACCGGTATGGTGTGAGCAGCCAGGGCCGCAGCAGGTACCCACTGTCACCTGTGTGGAGAGCGATATCGTTAGCATGGTGGTCTGTGACACTGTGCCACTGGCCTTCTAGGCCATTCCCCATGGCACCCCTGCCATTGCCCCACAACCCCCCATCTGCACCCTTCGTCCGGTGTACACTGCATACTCACCTACTAGATGGCCAGTGGGGATGCCCCCACTCTCGAACCTATGGCACAGTGCAGACTGGTGCCAGATGAAGGCATCATGTGCTCCCCCAGGGTGCATGGCACAGACATTGATTATGCGCCCCCTGGCATCGCACACCGCCCGGCAGTTGACACTTGGGTATCCCTTGCGGTTGATGTATGTAACCCCCTCCAGGCCAGGTGGCTTGCAGATACCAACATGGGTGCAGTCTGTGGCCCCAAGCATGCCAGGCAACCGTGCTACCCTGTGGAACACCTGCATGTTTGCTGTGTGCTCCACCTGTGTGCTGGGGAAATGGATGTACTCCGCAGCATGTGGCAGCAGTGCACTGAGGAATTGTGTGAGTAGGCATGATGCGGCCAACTGGGCTATGTTTGTTGTGTCCCCTGTTGGTCTCTGGAAGGTGCCCGTGGCAAGCAGGCACATGACAGCTGTGATCTTTGTCTCCACGGAGAGCGCATGGCTCCGTTGTCAGGGTGCCTGCATCTCCTCACTGCATAGCTCACAGAGCCGCCTCAGAATAGCCCGGTTCAGATGGTACCAGCCCACGATCTTGATGTCACTGTACAGCTCGAAGCTGAAATGGGCATGGTACAGCCTGTTCTGGGCATACTGCTGACGGGCCCTTCCACAGTCGCACCTCCCTGCTGCCTGCCTCCTCACACCCCTCATTACCGCCTCCATCTGGAAGGTGGCACTGGCCATGTCCCTAGTTGGTGTTCCTCCGCCTGGGTGGCTGTCTACCTGGTCCCCCCCCAGCTGTGTGCTGCTGGTACTGCCTCTGCACAGGGTGCACCCCTGGCACGTCACCACTGTGTGCCCTGCCTCTGCCCCACTGCTCTCCTTCATCTGTGGTACACTCAGGCCCTCACACATATGTGACCACTCACACTCACACTCACTCACTCACACACACACTCACTCACAAACACCTCCAGTGGCCCCCTTCCACCTCTTGGCCATGCCTGCCCCCTGCTTCTTTGCGTAGCTCCCTGCCGCTCTGTCTCCACACTCCCCCGCTATGGCTCCTCTGTAGCGCATTCATCCTCCCCTCACTTGCACCATTTTCTATTCGCTCATATCTGCTTTCACGCAACTTCCGCTTGCTCCGCTACTGCGCACATCGCCTGCTGTTGAATATTGCACTGCGCACATTATTTCTGGTGCTGCCCCCTGTACTTGTGCATGCATTCATTACCGCCTGCGGTACGCATTGGGTTTTGTACTGCGTGATCCGGATGACGCCGAATCGACTTACGATGTCCGCCTAAGTGAGGTGCATCCCTATTGCACATGGTGCACCTGCTCTGAATATCCCACCCTAGGAGCCTAGAAAAGCCCCCCAAAAAAAGACAAAATCAAAACACAGCAAAACAGAAAACAGGGAAGGCCCAAAAACAAGAAACACAAAACACAGGGAAGCACACAGCCGGAGGAAAGATACAAACCAAAAGCAGGAAAACAAACACCGAAGTCCAGCAGAGACACACAGAAATAGCAGGCGGGGGGGGGCTCAGCCAGCTCAGAGGACAAACCAACATAGCCTCTGGCTGCAAAGAAAAAATGCTTCACAGTGAGGCTGAGAGGAACTGCTTATATAGCTCAGGAAGTGGGAGAAGCTGGCTGCTTGGCCACTGAACTCCAGACAAAGCCTTTCCAATTATAAAATGAATCTGTTATATATAGAATAATGCATGGGGTGGTGTGTTTAGTGGAATTGTACACAGATCCCGGGGTGTTGGATGCTACATAAACCCCGAGACCGAAGCTCGAGGGGTTTATTTAAGCATCCAACACTGAGGGGTGTGTATAAAATCTCAAGTTAAACACACCACCCCATGTTTTACTGTATATAATTGCTGGGGATAGTTTTTTCACCACAGCAACTACATAAAATAAATAAAAAATTCCCTGTGCGAGCCAGTCGGGTTTTGATGCATTCGATGCAGTCAGAAAGGAAAACAGCAGAATGGAATGGTGTAGGGACCCTGCAGATTTTAAAATCTGGCACAAGGTCCCTGGCGCAACTGGGGTTTAACGCAACCCTTAGAGTGACGCTAATTACTTTTTTATATTAAACCACCAATTTAGGTGGGCATGTGGTTTGGGTGACTCCGGGAAGTTCATCCAACTCGAGCGATGTTATGCAATGCCAGATCCATTAAAAACAAGACTGCAATTATTGCAGATTTGTAAATTCGGTGGATCTGGCTTGCATCACCGAGACCTGGCTGGATGAGAACTCCAGCCCTGTATTAGAGGCCGTAATTCCAGCTGGTTACTCAGTGATTCATCGCTTGAGATTGGATCACGGAAGTAGGGGTCGCAGTCTGTTTCAAGACCAAGTTGGGCCTCACAAGTGTACCAGTTGAGGAGACTGAGTCATTTGAGTGTACTGTGGTAGCAGGTGTAGGTTGTAGGATCATCCTTATCTGCCGTCCACCCAAGGATAGGAAATGGTTCCTTCAGGAAGTGGCACACTTTGTCATCGACATGGCATTTGAGTCTCCCAGATTGATGGTCCTGGGTGAGTTTAACGCCTGGGTAGATGATGAACTCTCGCAATTTGGATAACACTTCCTCCAGTTGATGACATCTCTGGGCCTTATGCAGATTGTTACCACTGCTACCCATAAAATGGTCACTCTCTTGACTTAGTCTTCCTCCTGGGGATCAAAGCCTCGGATCTGGGGGTGGAACCAGTCAGAAGATCCAATCATTACACTTTGGGGTTCAATTTTAGTGCCCCCTCTCGAAGGCCTACCCCTGTGGAGATGGTCAAGTATCGCCTTTTACGAGATGATAGCTCTGAGGGCCTAATGGCGGTACTTGATCTATCGATTATTCTGGTGGCAAACAGCAACCCAGAGGACCTCATGGTGGCCTATAATATGGCCATCTCGGGTGCCCTGGATGTTGTTGCTCCTGTCTGAGTTTGTCCTCTCTCCCTTCGCCCCTCGGTCTCCATGGTTTAATGGGACTTTAAGGGAGATGCGGCGATTAGGATGAAGGTTAGAGCATTGCTGGTGGAGATATGCACTTGATGCCAACCACCTTAGATTATATGGACCATTATCAAGTCTTCCTTTACAAGGAATGACTTCCTTTACAGTCATTGCCCATCAATGATGCTAAACAAAATGGACACCCTTTACCACCGGGCTTTAAGATTTATCTTATATCTGCCCTGTAGTACACATCACTGTCGTCTATACCAGGTTTCGGGATGGACCTCACTCTCAACTAGAAGAATAAAGAATGCTCTCTTCTGTTTTTTTTTTAGAGCATTATCTGATAACCTCCCTGCATACATCTCGAACATCTTCAAACGGGCTAAAGGTTCCTATGGCCTGAGATGCTTCTCCTTAATCTGCTTCCAGATTCCTAGAGTGAAAACTACCCTTGGCTCAGCAGCAATCAACTTCTCACTTCCATCACTTTGGAACACTATGCAAGACTCATTAAAATTATCCTAACTTCCAAGCATTTTTACATTCAAAGCTCTATTAACAGATTATCTGAAGGAATCATGCAACTGTTTCAGATGCCGATGACCCCTAAGCCTCGGGTGCCACTCTCAAATCCTACGCCTAAGTATCTCATCCACCCCACATTCCTAACAACAGAAACCTAGGACCTACAAGCCTAGTTCCCTTAATCCAAGATGACCCTGCCTATTCTCTACCTTTTACCTATTCTGGCCTCCCTTTTGGCTGCCTACTCTTTCACCCCAATTTCTACCCTATTCCTTAATACCTCATTTTTTTATCATTTAGGTGTGAGCTCTTACTCAGAGGAGACTATATGGGATTGTTGTCTCTTCTCATTTCAGTAAAGCTTATCGTTATGTACCTTTGCATGTTAATTATGTTGACCGGTATGTATAGGCCCATATTGACCGGCACCTTCACAATGTTTCTTTTTTTTTTTTGCACCATTGTCCACTGTAATTGTAATCTTATGAAGTGTACTGTATTGTATTTATGCCCAGGACCACCTTGAAAATGAGCTTGCTCAATGGTGTTTATGCCTGGTTAAATAAAGTGATTGATTGATTGATTGAAGTCTATCAATCTGCAATTACTCATAAGAAGGCAGAGTTTTGTTCAGGGAGATTGCGGCCACTCAGAATCAACCAGTTCAGCTTTTCTGAACTGTGGACAGACTGTGCAACCCAGCCTGTCTACAAGCCTGGAAAGTGTTTTCGCAGATAGAGTGCAATGAACTTGCTCAATTCTTTGTGGGTAAGGTGGCTGACATCAGACAGCTCTCTGACTGCCACACTGTATGGGCGTTGCTTCTGATCAGTGCTTGGCCATGAGCCTCCAGCCTTCCTGGAGTACCTTTGACCACCCAGAGTTCATGGATGTCATGAGGATTGTTCAGGGTGTGCTTCCTATGTACTGTAGTTTGGATCCAGGACCAACTTCCCTGATTTTGGGTTGCATTGATTCCATCGGTCCGGTCCTTGAATGGATAGTCTGGTGCTCCATGGAAACAGGTGAGTTTCCTAGATCCCTGAAGGAGGTGGTGGTAACTCCCCTCCTGAAGAAAGCTTCTCTGCACCCAGACTGCCATGCGAACTACAGACCAATCTCTAACCTTCCCTTTTTAGGGAAGGTGGTTGAGGAGGTAGGGGCATACAGCTGGAGAAACATTTGACCATCCATGACATCTATGAATCTCTCCAGTCTGGTTTTCGAAAGAGGCATAGTACTGAGACAGCGCTGGTTCGGGTGCTCAATGATCTCTTGATGGCGAGAGATTGGAAGAACCGCTCCATCTTGGTTCTTCTAGATCTCTCATCAGCATTTGACACTGTGGATCATGAGGTTCTGTTCAATCATCTGAGGTTCATCTGCAGTCTGTTGGGTACAGTCCTCAGGTGGTTTACGTCCTTCCTCACCGGAAGAACTCAGAGGGTGGCATCCAGGATTTATTCCTCGGACCCAATCCCCCTGTCATGTGAGGTTCCTCAGGGATCGGTGTTGTCCCCCCCATGTTGTTCACAGTGTATATGCTGGCCCTCAGAGACATTGTAAGGAGGTATGGGCGGAAGTTTCACTGCTATGCTGATGATACCCAGCTCTACCTTTCTTTTGCACCTGACCAGGATGGAGCTCTCTCAGTCTTTAACAGTTGCCTCGCAGAAATCCAGGAGTGGATGGATTCAAGCTGGTTGAAGTTGAACTCGGGAAAGACTGAAGTGCTGGTTGTGGACCCAGGGTGCCGAATAGAGAGGCCAGGGGGCAGGTTCGCCCTCAGGGCTTTATCTTGGGGGTTTATTACTCCTGGCCTCTGAATGGGTGTGAAACCTGGGGGTCATTTTTAATGAAGGGCTGACGCTGCATTCACAGGTGTCAGCCATCATCAAGACCTCTTTTTACCATCTGAGGAATATCTTCAGGATTAAGCACCTTGTTCCGTCTGGTGACCTTCCCACGTTGGTTCATGCCTTTGTGTCCTCACACTTGGATTACTGCATCTCCCTGTACCTAGGGCTACCTGGGGGTGGAAATCCACTGTCTGCAGCTAGTGCAGACACAGCGTCCCAACTCTTGACAGGAACCTCTTGGTCCTGCCATTTTTCTTCGGTGCTGTGCGGTCTGCACTGGCTGCCAGTACAATGGCGGATCACCTTTAAAGTCAGTCTCCTGACTTATAAAGCCCTACATGGACAGGGCCCGGACTTCTTTTTTATTTTCTCTTTTATGCCCCCTTCTCACCACTGAACTCCCATTTCTTCGGGAGTCTCCAATGGCCTTGTTCGTCTCCACTCCTGCTAGCCGGCAACCAGTGCAGTCCATCCCCCCACGGAGCCTTGGATATTCCCCCCAGGCAGGTATAGGGTAGGGCCCTTACACCCCAACGTGTCTATGTTTCGTCGGGGGATGCTGGTACTGGCGCCGGTAGGGGCATTGGGGATCGTGGCCAGGAGCTTCGTCTACTGGGAGTCCCGTACGGTATTTCCTGGTTTTTGTTGTCCTCCCCCCCCCCCGAGGATGTAGACACACAAGGAAAGCCAATGGGTGAGGCACATATTGACGTGCAGTCTTCTCCCGACTCTCGGTCTGCATCCTCCCTCCCCACTGACTGTCCCAGCTGCACTGATGCCTGTGGTCACCCAGGTGGTAGTAGAGTAGCAGGACAGGCAATCCTCCCCACCCAGGAGAAGGAGAGCAGCCGATGGGCGCTCTATCCTTCTCCCCCCCCGGCCGGACATCCAGTTACCCGGGTCCATTCCCGAACCCGGGTAGCTGGCACCATGAGCGGTAAACATACCACTGTGCTGACGGGCCGGCCATACCGCTGCGCCAATGGGCTGGCCATCGGGCCCAGACTTCTTGAAAGGGCTTCTGGTACCCTACCGCCCCAGGTGATTGCTCCACTCAGCTGGCGAAGGGTTGCTAGAGATCCCGAGGGTCTGTTTAAAATCTTCTGGAGCCCAGGCATTTATGCACATGGCCCCATACTTTTGGAACTCTCTACCCCGAAAGTTACGTGAGTGCGCGACCGTGGAAGGATTTAAATGAGCTTTGAAAACCCATCTCTGGCACAAAGCATTTGGTGACTGATCGGATGTATTTATTTAATTTGATGCTTTTGTTTTGTTTAACTAAGCTGCTGTGATACTTGTAGTTTTTGATCTGTTTTTAAATTTTGTGAGGTGCCTTGGTTTTGGAAAGGCGCCATAAAAATAAAGTTTTATTTATTATTTTTATTATTATTATATTTATTTTTAAAAAATTGTTAATTTTCTTGCCTGAAGTGCCATTTACTCTATTTTTTTAAACAAACTCACCGCCAAGTGGCAGATCTGGTGCTGAAGGACTGGCAGCTGGTGCAGAGCACTGGAAGAGCTGCTTTTGGGACATGCACACAAGGGAATCCGGGCGTGTGTTCACTGTTATAACCTGTGGGTTATAATGGTGAATTATAACCCAGTTTCCCTCCGGGGAAAAAAGGACCCCAGTTATTAAAAATTTAAAAAAAAAATTAATTTGGTCCAAAGAAAGTAAATATTTGGAACTCGATTCTCAAAGAGGGCTTAGATTAGTGCAAGCTGCGGCAAACAGCAACTTGCACCGAAGTCCGGTACACCAGGAACCCTGCACCAGATTCTGGTACAGGAGGGGTCCAAGTGCATAAGTCCCTACACTTGCAGCAACCTCTCCCATGCAACAAACACATGGCACATGGGAGGGAATTGCTGCAGGCTCCTGTGTCAAAGACAAGCAGTCCCTCCATCCCCCATCTCCGGGTCAAAGAAATAAATCCCCTTCCCTGGTGGTCTAGTGGCCCCCCTTCCTGATCCATGATGTTGCCTGTAAATGTAGATAAAAATAACCCCCTTCCTGGTGGTATAGTGGCCCGATCCCCAATGTTGCTCGTATTTATAATGAATTAAAAAACAAACTTCCTGGTGGTCTAGTGGCCCCCCACACCAGCAGGTAGTGCCCACCATCATGTGGGTGGGCCACTGACTGGCAACCAGCACAGCCCACCTCTCACCTCCACGGCCGGCTGCCAACTGAACTGTCACTGAGTGCCCACTGTACAGCCCACTGATTAATCAGTTAGCATGTACACTATACAGTAGGTGCTCAGTGACAATTCGAAGACAACGGCAGCTGCGATGAAGGTGAAATTAGTGTCGCCAGTTAAGATTCAGGAAAGGGGAGTGTGGTTGGCATGACTCCTGGGGTGAGGGGTGGGACTCAATAGACCACCAGGAAGGAATTTTTTATTCATTGTAATTATAGGCAACATTGGGGATTGGGGTGGGGGGCATTAGACAGCAAGGAAGGAGGGAGGTTTTGCATTGTAATTATGGAGCGACATCAGGGATTGGGTAGAGGGGCAGTAGACCACCAAAAAGGGTTATTTTACTAATTATGAATATGGGCAACATCAGAGTTGGGGAGGGGTGGACCGCAGTACATTGCTGCAAACAGCTCAACTATCCCAGAGGACAATTTTCCAAGTACCCTTACACCAGCCCTGGCTGGTTTAATGGTACTTAGAATTTCTCCCTCTGGGAGAGTTCTGAGAATTCTATTTTCAGGGTTGTGGCTGCTTGCATCTGTCACATGCCCCCAGCACCATGTGGCAGCCCATTTTTAGGTGCATAGGTGGTGCAAGCCCTGCTTGGGGCAGGCAGCCTATGGTTGACACCGGCTGCCATTGAGAATCACTGCCTGCACTTCATTTGGTGCGAAGAGCACTTTCCACCATTCTTTGTGGGGCTGCACCAGGGACTTTGAGAACTGCGCCCCTGATTACTGGGATCTTTACTGGTTGTCTGTTGCAGGATTTACACACGGTCATGTGACATGTTTTGACCAATGAGGTTACAGGATTTTCAATACCCATTTTTTAAGCAACCATTAATCACTCCCTGCCACAGTAATAGGAGAAGCAGTACAACAAAAATATTCACTGCAACATTTTCAAAGTACTTCATCTTCAGAGATGTACAGTATTCTTATAGCTGTTATCTAGAATGGGATTTATTATTTCATCCACCATTGATAGAGATGTAGTATTCATACTGTAAAGAATTCCCTGATAAAATTAACACAGTTTCCTTCAGTGTATCCTTTAGTGAAAATACATAATACTGTGAGGCTTAGGCAGAAGCTTCCCAGTTGCTTACGAGTCCTTGATATCAGATGTGTACTAAACACATCCCAGTGATATAATTATACCCAGGACTGTGCAGGTCAGAAGCTCCAGTACATGTTGGTTACGTGGGGTTTTGCCACTATACATTTTACATTGTATTTTCCCAAGATAGTCCACATTTACAACTATGGGTACAATAAGGACTATTTAGAACAAAACGTGGCAGCCTATTATACAATATGTCCAACTTACTTTGCTTTTTCTTTGTACAATATTCATAGGCAAGATCAGCACAGATGAAAATGGGAAATATATTTATTTTTTTTATTTTAGTCTTTGGTAACCAGGTAAAGCCCACTAGGCACAAGTGCCTGTTTTCAGGGGCAACCTGGGAGCACTTGGTGGTTAAGTGACTTGCTCAGAGTCATACAGTATGCAAGTGGAGGTTGTGAGAATCAAACACAGGTCCGGTCTGCTGGATGTACCAAACTTGTTCACAGCTCATTACTGTAACCTCTAGTTGTGAATGAAAGTGTACCATACACACTGCAAGCACATTGGTCAACAGTGTCTATCAATGGCCTTACAGGGGTACTGTACACTGTCATTCAATGACAACTCAGTCAGTGGGCAACCGTTGCAGTGTGTGGGTGGGTTGTGCTGCCCGCCGACCGGTCGGACATGCTGGGACGGGGAAGCAGAGGTTCCTCAGTTGGTGGGGGGGGCCACTAGACTACCAGGGCTGGGGGATTTCCTTTATTTTATGATCGGGGATGGGCGGGGGCGACACTAGAATACCAGGGACGGCTGCCCTTTTGTGTGGCATGCGTTCGGGATGGGGGGTTTAGCCACCCAGGGGCTGGGCTGCTGTGTTGCGCTGTGCAATACGGCAGCCCACCTGGTGGTGGCTACAACTTAGGCATGCTTTTTCCATGCCTATCTTTGCGCAGCACATCTCTGGGATGTGCAGGCGGCTGTCCCGCACATCTCAGCTGAATATGGAGATGTGCCACGTATGCATGGAAATGTCCCCTTTGGATGCACCGCATGCATTATCTTTGCACTGCGGTGCATCTGTAGTTGCGCTGTGCATTGGCGCCTTTTGAATATGTCCCAGGGGCACATTTCAGGGATGCGCCAGTGCAATTCAGTTGCGCAGGGAGCATCTGCTTTGAATATCTTGGCCTATTTTTTGTTTATTTGTTTGTTTATAAGTTATGTGCTTTTTCCTCAAATTTTTAAGAACTCAAAGAAAGTTCCATGCCTGAGACACCCAATAACTTAAGAAGTTCCTGGCTCTTGCACTTAGGGGATGCTTGCTTTGAGAGGCATATACTACTCCGTGAAATTTGTTTTTCGCTGAGTACCATCCTTTCTGTTAAATAATCTGGGACTGTATCCTGCAGACATTTCGATAACAAAATAATTTTAAGCAGTTTGCATCTTTCAGAAAGGGATGTCTAGTCTAATCTTTTGTATAAGAGACAACCATTTGTATCGTAAGGACTATTTGAAACAAAAGGTGCCATTTTATTAAACAGTATATCCAACTTGTGCAACATGCCTTTTGTGCAGAACATATAGGCAAGGTTGCCTTGATCGAAGATGGGGAGGATTACCTAGCTCTCAGGCTCTGTTGACATCATCCAAGACCTTTGACATGAAAGAAACTGTGTTGTGTTTCCTACGGATTTCTGATTGGAATGTATCTTGTTTGCTATCCCCCTCTGGGTAGGACAGTAGCTGATTTGCCACTTTCCTCCTAGCAGCTCTCCCACCACTGAAAGTAATAATATACTGTAGAACTATAGTCGGTCATAGGTAAAGGTTACCCCCTGTAAAGATAAGGGCAGCCCTTGTTTGCTTCCAACCCCGCAGAATCTCCCCAGATGTCAGAGACCAATTATGCAGATATGCTAGTGGTCCTGAGGTGTCCAGTGTTGAATACGTAAAAATCTTTGTGTGAGATTGTCTGGACCACAGCTCTTGTCACTGTTTAATTTTAGCGAACGTACACAAGCCTCCTGTGCTGTAATTTTATCACCAATTGTTTACTGTTTCCACTGATGTTCGCTGTTATGTTCCTGCATTGTCTCTGTTCTACAGTATCATTTGAGACTCCCACATTAATAAAGAACTTGTGAAACATATCTGGTAATTCTGTTTCTCTAATGAAGTTCTTACCATTATCAGTTTTTTATTTTTTGTATAATATTTTTATTGAATTTTTAGATAAAATACAATTCATAGGGTCAAACAACAAACAACCAATTCATTCTGCTGTTCATCAGCATTAAATGTCATGTACATACATTATTTTAAATGTTATTTCTTCAGGCACTCACTAGCACCAGACCTTGGGTACATGTTGGCTGAATAGTTACTTGGCACGGTATCAGGTACTCTTGGTCATATCATCTCGTAATATCATAGGCAGTGAGTCAAAGAATTTACTCCAGCTTCTGGAGGAGAGCTCTTCTGTGCTTTTCAGGATATTAGTCAAGTGCTGTAATGCCAAGGCTTGCGGGCCAATGTTTGTCACTGCGTCTGTATTGGCATCACAAAGGAGACCCAAGTGTTCTGTATGCATTGCTGAGTGATGGTCAGCAGGACTTGTATCCATCTAGGGTAGGGTTCCCATCCCTGTTCCCCATGCCCTCTATGCCCATCAGCAGAGACAGTGGTGTACATGTCAGTTATCTGCCCAACAAGGTTGACAGGTCCTGTGCCACCAGTCTCCAGAAAGGTCTCAATAAGGGTGCGCTCCCCAAAACAGTGCACGTAGGTGCCCAGAGTTGTCTTGCACCTGCCATATAGTGGTGATATCATAGGGTTGAGTTTGTGCATTACAGAGGGTGGGTGGTACAACCAATGACTACATTTACAGTATATAGTGACTCTTTATATCTGTTACAAAGAAGGAGCCCCATGTGCAAGTGTAATGTACTGCTCCAATTTTCTGCTGTGATTGATAGATGGAGGCAGTATAGCACCGTGGTCTAAGGCTCTGAGCTGCAAATCTGGTGACATCCAGCAGACCAGACCTGGGTTTGAATCCCACAGCTTCCACTTGCATACTGTGTGACTCTGAGCAAGTCACTTAACTTCCTTGTTCTCTCAGGTTCTCCTGTAAAAAGTTTTCAGCTTAGTGTGCTATTCCTGGTTAAATAACTAAAAAAAAAAAATAGACCCACATACTTCTCCTACTGAGTCTTTATCTTGTTGGACAGGTGAGACAGATATCTTGTCTTGCCAGCCTTGCAGTCATCCCCTTAGCTGTGGTCCAAGCCTGGTTTTTAGCCTGTTCCAGTGGGGCTAGTGTAGTGTGAAGACCTCTACTTGGTCTCTGGCCAGGCTTTTCCCATAGGCTGTAACCTGCAGGTATGGATAGTGATGGGACTGAGGTATAACCCCTAGATGGCGCTATCCCAGGGGCTACTACCCCTGCCTGATTTGCCACTAACAGGTTGAGGGGCCTGGATCCAATGGCGGGTGCCTCCACCCAGAGGTCAGGGTTTGCAATAGTTAAACTAACTTGGTCACAGCCCTCTGGGACACTGCAACCCCCCTTTCTTCCCACTAGTGGCCCACACAATATATCAGAATTACCTTCACAGTATACACTTACCCCCAGGTCTGGTTCCGGCACTGGGACCTCCTGTGAAATGAGATACAGTGCAACAATCACAGTACAGTACTTTAACATAGACAAATACCTCAGGCAGTATAACTTTCTTGAAACAAGCAGCTCTGATTTATTTAGGGGGATATAACAAGGACAGGGGGAAATCAGGTTAATTAGCTTATCACTCTAATAATCTACCTATGGCTCTGTGCACAGGCCTATCCCTATCAGTTACTGTCCCTGGGTACCCAAGCCCTAGTGGCTAGTCCAAACCATGGCAGCTGGTAGGGCCCTTTCACACAGAGAAAAGGAGAATTAAACAGTCAGCAGTACAGTAATTCCATTTGGATTTAATGTGGCAATTCAACAGGAGCGACCCTGAATTAGTACTCACGACCTCCAAATAAGATAGGGTCCTTCAATGTCAGTAGGGCTCACTTGAGGTACACAAACCTCTTCACACATCCATATAAAAGAAAGCACTATACCAGGCAGGCTGCATCTGTATCCCGATCGCAATTACTGCACAATACCCGGAGAACACACGCAGATTCAGTTCCTGACAGACCGAGTGCAATTTTCAGCAATTTCTCCAGTCTTCTACAGGGTGAGCCTGGTTTCTACTCTTCAGAGATCCTTTGATTCTTTTCACAGGACGGATTCAGTCCTAACAAGCTGTTACACAAGCTGCAGGCGGAACTCTGGGCCTTACACACGTTTTGACTAAAACTGCACACTGAAAAGCACAGGGCTCCTTCCTTCTTCACTGCCAAAGCTCAACTGAAACTCCAACCCGACAAACCGGGCACTTCCTTTGAGTTCCTCCCAGTCCTTGACTGGATTGGCTGTCACTCACAATAGACTGCTGCTGTTGGTCCAAAAGGCACTGAAGTCTAACTTCATCTCCCAGAGTCACTGCCCATACAATCCTCTTGTGGCTGGCTCAGATTATGAGTCCAAATTCTGATTCGTCCAAGGCACCATTTTAGAGCTAAGCTACCCCACACTGATTGGTCCAGTTCAGCAGTTCAAAACTAGAATGGGGAACTAGCAGACACAGTTCTGACTGCAATGAAAGCAGGTTAGACAAACTGTAATTTCATTATTACTCTAAATAATTTCTGGCAAACAGTTACATCTTTCAGATAGGTTCCTTTGCACTCCTAGTGACTGCAAAAATGAAGTGAATTGGCAGCAGCTTGAGTGGTACTCAATCAAAGAAACACACAGTCCCCCATACAAACTAATTATGTCTGCAAGCAGACAGCTCTTAAAGAGACAGTACCAGAGGTTCTAAAAACACTCACTGATAAATGGCTTAAATGCCAAACACCATTCAGGCTTGGAGCATTCAAGCAAGCTCCTGGAAGTCTTTTGGGAACCCCCATTTGCAGGGGGGTTACACCCTTCCTGGCCTGGGAAAGCTTGACGTCCGCGTCAAGCAAGTACCCCCATAAGTTTCAACTGCAACCATATACATTTGCATTAGGCTCACACATGTAATCATCAGTCAATATATCATTTTACCAAGAACACATTTCTGAAACATTGCAGTACATCACTCTTTACACAGTATTACATACACATTGTACCATAACTCAAGTTATTACCTCTTGTACATGAAACCTGAAGAGAGGGGGCCCTTCCTATCAGTTACCTTGGGGCTGGATGGGGCAAGGGCACCATCAGAGGGCAACACAAGTAACTTGGAGTTAGCACTGATGCTCAGTTTGGGCAATGAGCTCGGGGACACATACACTCCTTTATGGACAACATTGAGAGGCAAGTCCACAGGCCTCCCAAGTGAATCATAACTGAGGTGCACCACAGGCTTTACAGCTCGACCAGTCTTTCTAGGGGGATCTGTTATAGTCTCTGCACTCTGATCCTCATTTTCAGCATTGTCCTCACTTGTCAGGGGAGTCTCCATGGGGGTAGAGAGGCTAGAACTTGGGGCACTTTCAGCTCCAGGAGTTACAGTTTCTGAGTCCACAACATTTGGCTCGCATGGAGAGCTTTCGGACACTGGCAGTGGACTGTCAGGGCACTCAAAATACTCTTCTTGTTCGGGTGTATCACCAGTCTGCCCCAATCTATCATTTCCTCCCTGAAAGCTCAAACAGTTTAACCATGCACAATGATTCCATTTCATCTGATCTGATGCTTTGCACTTCACTTTCTGGGGCATTGGCTCAGGGATGAAGCTGGGGGCTTAGACAGTCCAGAAGGCCCAGCTTCATCTCCAGTATTGACTAAGGGATTGCCCGAAACAATTGACTCAGTTGTAAGAAGGATAGTATTCAAAGTCACTCTCACTTTCTTCCGATATGGACGGACAGTCATGCTCAACTGGGACTTGTGGAGGGAACACTTAACTTTGCTTCTGTAGGTGCAGACTTTCTTGATCTTTTCTTAGCAGCAGCTCTAGTCACTGGTCCAGAGGGGCATCTTCTAGGGGCTCAGACTCAATAAGATTTGTCCAATGGGCAGTAAATGATTTCTATGCATTGTTTTTACATCTTTGAATTATTCTCAGGTCTTACTTTGTACACTGGCAGATCATCTAGTTTGCCCACTACAATGTGAGGGAGATGGTGCCATCTGTCAGCAATCTTGTGCTTGCCATGCAGTCCCAGATTTCTTAGCAATACCCGATCTCCTCCTGGAGTTCCTGTGCTTTCACCTTTTATCATACCTTTCTTTGTTGGCCAGATTTCTTTTGGCAGCCATGGTTTGAGCCAGTTAGTACGCATGAGTTAGCTGGGCCTTTAACTTTTGCACATACTGTAAATAGTTGTCAGCTTGAACCCCATCAGGAGAGACCCCAAAACACACATCTACTGGTAGTCAAGCTTCTTTTCAAACATCAGGTGGTAGGGGAGAATCCAGTGGCATCACTTTTGGTGCAGTTATAAGCATGTACCAGGGTGCTAATTTGTTGGCTCCATCTAGGCTTGTCCTTTGGGTGCAGGGTGCCTAGCATATCTAGCAAAGTGCGGTTGAAGCGTTCAGGCTGTGGGTCCCCTGGGGTGGTAAGGAGTGGTTCTGGACTTTGCACTCCCACAGAGAAAGCATCTCTTTGATCAGACGACTCTCAAAGTCTCTCCCTTGATCAGAATGGATTCTTTGTGGAGCCCCATAGTGAACAAAAAGTTTTCTACAAGTACTTTGGCCACAGTGGATGCTTTCTGGTCTTTGGTGGGAAAGCTTGGGCATATCTCGTGAAATGGTCAGTGACCACCAGCACATTACTGATATTTCTTTGATCTGACTCCAAACTCAGAAAATCAATACAGACCGGCTCCATGGGTGCACTGGTGGTGATGTTAACAAGGGGGGGAGCCCTCTGGGGTCAGCTTTCCTCTGTGGCTTGCGACTACAAGTTCGAATGTGTTGCTCCACATCAGCCCCATCTTAGGCCAATAGAATCTGGATCTCACCAAGTCAAGTGTTCTGTCTATACCAAGGTGCCCCATGTGGTTGTGCAAGGACCTCAGTACTGAGTCTCGAAGGCAGTGGGCAGCACTAGTTGTTGTTTGTCTACTTGTCCCCTCTGTCTACTGTTTCTCTGTATAACAGTTTATTATCAGTTTCAACTTAGGACCTTCTTTGTATAACAGTGCAGTTCTCAGATCAGTGGGCGTAATTTGGACACATCTTTTCCTGCATAGAGGGCTTCTAAAGCTGCTTTGATCATGGGATCAGGGATTGAGCCCGCGAATACTGTCATTGTCCAGCTGAGGCAGTGCACCAATGTCTATTGCAGAAAAGTGGCAATAAGCAGCAGGTATGCAATTCTCAGAGGCTCCCAAGCAATCCACCATGCAGTCCACTGCGTCCGTGGACATTTGTTCCTCCCTGTCAAACTTCCGGCAGAGTGCCGAATGTCAGGTTCTGCCAATCGGACCCAATCATTCTGGGGAACAGGCCTCGGAGGAGCATCAGCATCTATGTGGTTCAGACCTGCTCGGTATTCAGAGCATAGTCATATGTAGATAATGCAGAAAGCCACCTATGGCCAGTGGCATCCAACTTAGCTGAGGTCTGCACATAGGTCAAAAGATTATTGTCAATTTTTACTAGTATTTTAGCCCCATACAAGTACTCATGGAATTGGTCAACAATAGCCCACTTCAAAGCTAGGAACTCTAACTTATGTACAGGATAGTTCTTTTCGGATGGGGTCAGGCTTCTACTGGCAAAGGCCACTGGTCTCAGGCCATTCTCGTGCTCTTGGTACAACACAGCCCCAACCCTTGCAAGCTAGCATCATGTGCAGGGCGTAAGGTTTTCTTGGATCGGCATAGGCCAGCACTGGAGCATGGGTAAGTTGATATATGATCTCATGAAAAGCAGTCTCACAATCAGGAGTCAGCGGGCCCCAAATACTTCACTGGGATGAAAATACACTCTTTCAGTCTTGAGGACCTGACTTTGGTATTTTTTGGGTTGGGGATACCCTTGAGAGTCAAGTAAAGGCGGATCACTCTTGAATAGTCCTGATGAAGCCATAATAACCACAGAATCCCAGGAATCTTTGCAGTTCTTTAGATTTTGGGCTGTGGCCAGGTGGTCCAAGGCCTCAACTTTACTTGGGTCGGTCTCTATTCCCTCGGTGGATACTATGTGTCCCACATACTTTACTGATGTTTGAAAGAATTGACACTTATCAATGGACAGTTTAAGGCCAAAGTCCTCCAGTCGGTCCAATACCTTAAATAATCTGCTCTCATGTTCCTCCAGTGAGCTGCCAAACACAATAACATCATCTAGGTATACCAGGCACTCTAGTAAGTTCATGTCCCCCACTGCACGCTCCATCAATCGTTGAAAAGTGGCTGGGCACCTGAAATCCCTTGAGGCATCCTCATGAATTCATAGAAGCCAAGCGGACAGATAAAGGCCGTCTTCTCATGGTCCTCTGGGGCCATCGGGGATCTGGTAGTACCCACTGCGGAGATCCAGCACAGAGAGCACTTGCTCCCGTTTAGGCAGTCCAAAGCATCCTGAATGCGGGCATTGTGTACTGATCAGGGATAGTCCGCCGGTTTAAGGTGCGATAATCACACACATCCTTACTGTTCCATTCTTTTCCTCACTACCACAATGGGGAAGCATAAGGGCTTCTGGTTCTTGTATTACACCAGCAGCTAACATCTCTTGCAGATGCCGTCTCACATCATCTATGTCAGCAGGTGCCAGGCGTCGAGACCTCTCACGAAATGGTCTTTCGTCATGCAGCCGGATATTGTGCTCAGCTCCTTGCCGCATCCTACATCCCATTCCTTTAAAGAAAACACCTGGTCTCTCTGGGCAAGCTTCTCACTGATCCTCACTTTCCATTCAGCTGGCAGCGAGTCGCCGAAATCAAACAAGTCAGGCGTTACTCTGTCATTCTTCCTTGAACTCTTGCTGCTGGGTAGCACTGCAGTGTCTGCACAATGCACATTAGCCAGGATGCAACCTCTGTTTACTCGAATGTCTCTTTCAGACACATTATGAACTTGGACCATTACCCTTCTGGCATAAGCATGGGCTCTAGCGGGCAAAATACTAAGGCTTGACCAGCAGTCCCTCTGGCAATTTTCCATCGCCTGGTGCATCCAACATTAATATTTTATTCTTAACATCCTTTCTGATACGGACCTCTCCCTGTAGGTACACTGGGCATTTGGCGCCAGGATCAGAGACTCAGGATCCTTCTTCCATACAATTCCGACGGTTCCTCTGGTTCTGTTTTTCAGCATCTCTCTGTGCCTCATAGGCCTTCTTAATTAAAGCGGAACTCTTAAAGCTCTACTAGTCTTTGACCCCTGTTTTTCATAACACAACTGTGCCAGCCTTCGAACATATGAGCATTTGTTCCAATCAACAAAGGGACACCATCATACAGTCCAGTGGGGGACACACTAAGGCTAGGGTCTCTACTTGTTCAGCCACTCCAGCCACGGAGGTGGGAAGAAAGACAGCCAAATTCGGATATACCGGAATAGGGGTAGGCCTTCTCACTTAACCCCCATACATGCAGTCCTTCTAATGGTTGTAAGGGTACATCTGACAAATGCTTCTGATACCAATCCTGGAACATAATTGTCACTTGGGAGCCACTGTCTAATACAGCTCTTGTAGACACTCCATTCACCTTTACAGTGGTCTCCATGGAGGGACCCACTATTCTGGACCAGTCTGGAGAGGCGGTAGTGGGGGCCTGGGCAACTGACCTTGCCACAAAAGGACGTGAATTAGCATTTTTGGTGCCCTCACTGGGATCATATCGTGCACCTCTTAACCACTGATTTGTTCTCCGAGCTCTCCTTGTAGCCTATATGCAACTTTGTCAGTGTCTTTGGGGACTGGCATTCCTTTCATGTGCCCATCCTTCCCACAATTATAGCAAAACATACTTTCTGGAGTTTGAGCTGGCCGAGGCGCCACACTGGGAGCCAGGGCGGGGGTATTACTAACTGGAAACCTGGGTGCCATCTCTGTCTGTGGCGTGATAAGCATTTGGAGACATCTCGTCAGTTTCTCCACTTCCATGGTCAAGGAATTGAGTTTGGAGCTGTTATCAGCAGGAGATACATGGGTGGGTACCCCCACCCCATAGCAGATGCAGTCGGATATAGGTCAGGCCCGTACTTGCAGGCATGGCCTTCATAAAGGGACTGTTTTTGAATTCCCGGATCTCTCTCAACAGTTCGCCCCATTGTGGCATATCTTTTCCTTGTCAGGCACTCATTGACTGTCAACCTCTGCCCTGAACTTCCTTGATGGGTCACCCTCAGTCTTTCGAGTCGTAGCCACAGCTGTTGGTGCAGGTACCTCCCGAGGTCGCCTTTCTCAACTCCTCAAATTTCTCTCATTAACTCATCATAGGAGGGTGGGGATTCCAGTCGATTTGCCAGGCGTAACTGAAGCAACAGCAGTTCTGAGAAGGGGGCAGACTTAAGGATTCTGTCCAGTCTGGTTCGGTCCAGTTCAATCGCTGGCAAACTACCCTTTCTGAGGCATTCTTGCAACAATTTTTCCAGCCGAGAGACATACACAGACAACAACTCCCCTTGGTACTGTTGTGCATTTCTTACTCTCCACCATAGGTCCTCATCAGAATCTGGGCTCCCATACACATTCTCCAAGGCCTCAAGATGAGGCCTGTGCAGTCGCTTCAGGGTTACTGGCCCGTTTAGCACAGGGTAGCCAGGGCAGGACCTCGGAGCTCTACTAACCCTCTTTAGCCTTTCTCCGGCATTGCCATTCTAGCACTTGGGGCAACATAGTCTATCCAGGTCTCCCAGTTATCCTCCCTTGGGGGTGGGAGGTGCCAGAGAAGATCCTCAACCTTCGGTAAGAGTCGTGACTAATGGCAGGTGCAGAAATAGGAGTCTGCATTGGTTCAGCCACCATTACGGGCACTGAAGCAGGAGAGGGTGTTGGGGAGGAACACCCCCAGGTGGCAAGAATAGTTTCTTCAAGTCCTCCACAGTTTTCCCTTCTCCCAGCAACCATTCAGCAAATTTCTCCTCAAAAGTTTCAGATAGTGGTGGGGGCTGATTTCCCCCCCCCGGGTCTTTACTGTCCTTAGTTATCACTCTCCAAGCAGTGAGGGCTCCCTCTGGGGTAATGGTCTGTGGCACTTTGGAGCTATCTATGGGATCCTTAAACTCTACTAGGGCCAGGAAAGTGTGGGTGAGCAGATTAGCATGCCGACCCACCACCACAGGGTTTGTAAACCTTCCACCTTGGAAAGTACTCCCTGCACAGTGTCTGTATTGATACCCAGGGGATGTCCAGGATAAGCATAGCATTTTGAGGTCGATCTCCTCCCCAGTACACCACTCCACCAGCGATGCACAGCCACTTCTGTCGGGTACCCATTTTTTTCTTAACAGTGGTTCGTAAATATGGCCACTAGAGGACACACAATCCCAGCGGTGAGCCTCAAGATGTAACCCTAGATGGCGCTATCCCAGGGCTACTACCCCTGCCTGATTTGCCACTAACAGGTTGAGGGCCTGGATCAATGGCGGGTGCCTCCACCCAGAGGGTCAGGGTTTGCAATAGTTAAACTAACTTGGTCACAGCCCTCTGGGACACTGCAACCCCCTTTCTTCCCACTAGTGGCCCACACATATATCAGAATTACCTTCACAGTATACACTTACCCCAGGTCTGGTTCGGCACTGGGACCTCCTGTGAAATGAGATACAGTGCAACAATCACAGTACAGTACTTTAACATAGACAAATACCTCAGGCAGTATAACTTTGCTGAAACAAGCAGCTCTGATTTATTTAGGGGGATATAACAAGGACGGGAAATCAGGTTAATTAGCTTATCACTCTAATAATCTACCTATGGCTCTGTGCACAGGCCTATCCCTATCAGTTACTGTCCTGGGTACCCAAGCCTAGTGGCTAGTCAAACCGTGGCAGCTGGTAGGGGCCCTTTCACACAGAGAAAGGAGAATTAAACAGTCAGCAGTACAGTAATTCCATTTGGATTTAATGTGGCAATTCAACAGGAGGCGACCCTGAATTAGTACTCACGACCTCCAAATAAGATAGGGTCCTTCAATGTCAGCAGGGCTCACTTGAGGTACACAAACCTCTTCACACATCCATATAAAGAAAGCACTATACCAGGCAGGCTGCATCTGTATCCGATCGCAATTACTGCACAATACCGGAGAACACACAGCAGATTCAGTTCCTGACAGACCGAGTGCAATTTTCAGCAATTTCTCCAGTCTTCTACAGGGTGAGCCTGGTTTCTACTCTTCAGAGATCCTTTGATTCTTTTCACAGGACGATTCAGTCCTAACAAGCTGTTACACAAGCTGCAGACCGGAACTCTGGGCCTTACACCGTTTTGACTAAAACTGCACACTGAAAAGCACAGGGCTCCTTCTTCTTCACTGCCAAAGCTCAACTGAAACTCCAACCGACAAACCCGGGCACTTCCTTTGAGTTCCTCCCAGTTCTTGACTGGATTGGCTGTCACTCACAATAGACTGCTGCTGTTGGTCCAAAAGGCACTGAAGTCTAAACTACATCTCCCAGAGTCACTGCCCATACAATCCTCTTGTGGCTGGCTCAGATTATGAGTCAAGTTCTGATTCGTCAAGGCACCATTTTAGAGCTAGCTTACCCCACACTGATTGGTCCAGTTCAGCAGTTCAAAACTAGAATGGGGAACTAGCAGACACAGTTCTGACTGCAAAGAAAGCAGGTTAGACAAACTGTAATTTCATTATTACTCTAAATAATTTCTGGCAAACAGTTACATCTTTCAGATAGGTTCCCTTTGCACTCCTAGTGACTGCAAAAATGAAGTGAATTGGCAGCAGCTTGAGTGGTACTCAATCAAAGAAACACACAGTCCCACATACAAACTAATTATGTCTGCAAGCAGACAGCTCTTAAAGAGACAGTACCAGAGGTTCTAAAAACACTCACTGATAAATGGCTTAAATGCCAAACACCATTCAGGCTTGGAGCATTCAAGCAAGCTCCTGGAAGTCTTTTGGGAACCCCCATTTGCAGGGGGGTTACAGAGGTATTTCCAGCTTCTCTTGTAGCTCTGCAAATTGCTGGAATCCCCCACCAGAATAGAGATCTCCCAGGCATAAAATATATTTATCCTCCCACTCCTTGAAGCCCCTGTCTTCCAGCCCTGGGAGAAAACTGGGGTTCCCAAAAGTTGGCACCAGTAGGGTGTGGTGTCCCCTCCAGCTCCTTGAGGTTTCGTGGCCTCCCCTCACCATCAGTCATTTTAATTTCACCCCTTACCTTTCCATTTAGGACTTTGCTAGTTTCCCAGATTTGTTTGAATTTCCAGCCAGCTGTCTTGTTTTATTCTTAGAATATTTGTCTTTTACAGCACTGACCTCCATCAAGTACTTATTCCTTGCTGCCCTGTTTCTGATCCAGTTTTCAGGGCTGCATGTTTTTGGGCCAACTCCCGCAGCTTTATTGTTTTTCTCACTTTAATTTTGCCAATTGGCTGTTAAACCACACTGATGAATTATTTTTATTTTTTTTTGTAAATTTCAGAGGTAAATGTTTATTACAAATTACATTCAGTTTGGAAGCAAGATTATCCCAGGCATAATTTTAATCAGGAATTCAGTGTAGTCTTTCCTAGTTGTTGTTATCCAAATCAGACAGTACGTCTAGGTAGTCCAATGATTTTGAAAACCTATACTGTATTGTCCTACACAGAAACATAGAAAGCGATGGCAGATGGGGACCAAAGATCCATCTAGTCTGCTCTGAGTGCTACCCCCCATAGAATTTCTTTGGGACAATACCCTTGTGCCTATCTCAAGGAGATTTGAATTGCCCTACTGTTTTGGAGTCAATGACTTCTGCAGGTAGGCTATTCCATGGAGTCACCACTCTTTCCATAAAGAAGAACTTGTGCATGTTACCCTGGAACATCCCTTCCCTTAATTTAATCTCATGACCCCTTGTCCTTGTGGAACTATTGATCAGAAAGAGTTCCTGGGTGGGGACTCTGTGTATGCCCTTCAGGAACCTGAATGTCTCTATCATGTCACCCCATCTCTGCGCTGCTCCAGTGAGTACATGTTGAGTTGCCATAATCTGCTTTCACATGGCAATTCATGGAGCCCTTGTACCATTTTTGTTGCCCTTCTCTGTACCGTCTCTTGTCTATCCACATCCTTCCTGAGATAAGGCCTCCAGAACTATGTGCAGTACTCAAGGTGAGGCCTTACCAGAAACTTGTACAGTGGCATGATCACTTCCCTCCTTCCACTTGTGATGCCCCTTCCTATGCATCCCAGCATTTCACTGGCTTTTTGCACCACTTTTTCACATACTCTGCCCAATTTTAAGTCATGAGAGATGATGACCCCAAGATCCCACTCCTGTTCGGTGACTATTAGCTGCTCCCCTCCCAGATAGTAGACACGTCCCTGTGTTGCTCCTGCCCAGATGCATCACTTTGCATTTTTTTGCATTCAATTTTAACTGCCACATGTTGGACCGTTTTTCCTAGCATGAGCAGGTAAATTTTCACTCGTTCCATCCCTGAGTAGTGTCCACTCTGCTGCAGATCTTTGTGTCGTCTGTTGTCCTGGGTGGTTCCTTTGGTTTCAGATTCCCCTTAATGCAGTGTAATGTATGGTGGTCACTATTAAAGTCTGCCACAGTGCCCATGTTTTGCAAGTATAGGGAGAACTGGTCAACATTAAGTCCAGCATAGTCAATGTGGAAGGGGACTTGGATTTTAAATGTGTAGGCTCAGTTATTAATTGCTTTAACCCCAGTGAAAGAGCACACTACATTGGTATTGGGACTTTTCTTCACTGCCCCAATCTACATTTAAATCTTTCATCAGAAGTTTATGAAATTTAACACAGAGCAGTATGTATCTGGTTAGCATCACTATTTGTGTAACAGAAAATTTAGGTGGCCTATAGCAAACTACTAAAAGTTGTGGTTCCACCAAAAATTATTTATTTCAGCCCCTGCTGCTTCACAAACATCATTTGGGATATGCAGTTCCAATTTCTTATAGACCTACTTATTGTGGCAGTAAACAAGTATCCCCTTCCGCATTTGTTCCTGTCTTGTCTAATTATACTGTAATGTTAGATCTCTATCAAGTCACCCCCACTCTTGTTTAACATACAAACATATGATAATGCCAGAAGATTTAGGCCATAAGGCCTATCATGTCTGCTGAAACGCAGCTCACAGGTAAGACATTGCTGCTAACCCACTCCCCTTTTTCCTCCCTCCCTCCCTGCATAGGTTGTCTCGCTGAGTCTCCCCTCTGTTCACTTCCCTCCCTACTTGTACCTTGCCCATGAACCTATTCCACCCTTTCTTTAAACTCCCCACTGATTCCAGTGAGATCACCTCCTCAGGTAACGCATTGTATGGCTCCACCACCCTTTATGTGAAGCAATGCTTCCTCAGTTCTCTCCTGTACTCCCCCACACCACCACCAATTTCAGGCTATGCCCCCTCATGGTCCCTTCACCTTCAATCTAAACAAACCCTCAGTGTTAACTATGCTGATATCCTTCATGTACTTAAAGGTTTCAATCATATCCCTTCTGTCCTTCATTGAGTACATGTTGAGCTCCCTCAGTCTCTCCTCATAAGGCTTCTCCCCCATTCCATGGATCCTCTTAGATGCCCTCCACTGGACTCTCTCCAAGAGCATGACATTCCTCTTTAAGTATGTGCACAGAACCGTACACAGTACTCTAAGTGAGGCCTCACCAATGATCTGTACAGTGGCAGGATAACCTTCTCCCTCCTCAAGGTGATCCCCCTAGCAATGCAACTCAGCAATTTGTTTGCTTTTGCTGCTGCTTTCTTACATTGTACATTTTACCTGTGATCACCACCCCCCAGATCCTTTTCCTCCTCAGAGGCGGATAACTGCTCCCCAGATGGTAGTTGTATCCTAGATTCCTAGTCCCTATTTGCAGTACACTACACTTCCTAGCATTGAACCCCAACTGCCATGCTTTTGGCCACTGTTCCAGTCTTTCCAGATCTTCCTGGATTATCCTCCTCCCCTCCTCACTGTCCACCACCACTTCTAGTTTGGAGTCATCAGCGAACAGGCTCAGTTTACTCACAACTCCCTCTGCAATGTCCACTATGAAAGCCTTAAATAGCAGTGGACACAGAATAGATCCCTGAGGGACCCCACTAGTGACCCTTGTAGGTGTCTAGAGCTCTCCCCCTACCATCACTCTCTGCTGCCTGTTACTCAGTCAGTTCCCAATCCACTTAACCATCTTAACCCCCACCCCCAAGTTCCTCAGCTTGCCCAGCAGTCTCCCATGCAGCACCAAGTCAAATGCCTTGCTGAAGTCCAGATACAGGACATCAACTGGCTAACCTTCATCTAGATATCTTGTCACCCAGTCAAAAAATCTGACCAGATTAGTCTGACAAGATCTCTCCTTGATGAGTCTGTGCTGCTGGGCATCCTGAAGGCTGTTTGCTTCCAGGAAATCCACCAGCCTTTCCTTCAAGATGGTCTCCAGTAATTTCCCCACTATAGACATAAGGCTGACCGGTCTGTAATTTCCCGGCTCATCCTTAGGTCCACTCTTTTGGAGGGGTACCATATTTGCCATCCTCTAGTCCAGTGGTACGCATCCTAATGTGAGTAAGGTATTGAATAACTACATCAAAGGTACTGCCAGGACCCCCGCCAACTCCTTCAAGACTCGGCAGTGGATCTCATCCAGTCCCTGTGCCTTGTTGGTTCTCAAGGATTTAGGGCCCTCCCATACTATTTTTACTGGGATTTCTCCATCTGTTACTGTCCCCTCATCCCGACCCCTTGCCCTACCACCTCCAGGACTCCGTCACGATCATGAAATTTGAACAATGTTCAGTTGCAAAATTTCTGATCAAATCTGTCTTTGGTACAAGAATTCTTAGATCTGCATGCACAAAAAAAATTCCCTTTTTACGTTCGCTTGCGCGCATGCGCAAGGAACATTTTGGGAGAGTAGCACACTTTGGAGGTGTGCCTGTCCCTTGCAATCCAGTACTCCATTGAGCAGGTGTGGCAGTCCTGCACCAATGGGTGCGGGAGCTGTGTATGACAGCGGTGGTGTTCGCTTCAAAACCACCGCTGTCCTGGCTTTACCAGCGTCCGCCGCCCCTCGCATCCGTGCTCCCCGGCGTCGCTCGCCCCCAAAGCTTTGGTGCCACGCTGGAGCCCACCCCAGCATGGCAAACATTGTTTGCGATGGGGTACCAATCCCCGTCGGCTCCCGACCCCCAAGCCATCCTGCTGCCACGCTGGGCCCACCCCAGCGTGGCAAACATCAGCGTAGTTTGCCGGCCAGGGTGCCCAATCCCCGTCGGCTCCTAGGCCCCGTGTAGTTTGCCAATAGGGTGCCCAATCCCGTTAGCTCCTTGGCCCCCAGCCATCTTCTGCCATGCTGGGGCCCACCCCAGTGTGGCAAATGTCCCACGTCGTCTGTTTTTCCCCTGTAAATCAAAAACAGTCCCATGGCGCATCCCCAGTCCCCCTCCCACAACCGCACCCACCCACCACTGCGCACCCAGCCTCCCACACCCCCACCCCATACTTACCTCTGGAGCTCAGTGCGAGATCTTCGGTGGACCGGGAACACGTCTGCACTCTTCAAAGCTGACTGTGAACTGAGGAAATGCCAGAAAGCTATATAATGGGCTAGATAGGGGGGTTTCAACTTTAGTGCATATCTCAGGCATTTTTTGGAATTTTTGCACCAAATTTTCCATATGGGGTTTTTGGGACCCCTTCTCATGAATGATGTCACTGTCATGGCGTTATTCAGGCCCGAAGGGTGATTTGCAGTCACTGCATGGAAATCACCTTCGGGCCTGATCTCTTCCATGACAGTGATATCATGAAAGTCCCCAAAAACCGTAATTGGTGCAAAACCAAAAACTGTTCTGATGTAGTTGCGCCCGGTTCCATACGCTCGTAGGTTTAATTTTCAATATTTCTACTCCAGATTTTCAACATTGACATTTTACTACACCTTCTTATGAGTAGTACAGCTGTCATTTTTCACATCTCACCCAAAATGTGTTTCCGCCCATGTAGCGCACAATGGCACAGTCGGTGTGCGAAATCAATGTATGGGACACATTAAGAAAATCACAGTGACACTGTTCATGAACAGAGGTCTTAAAAATGGCTATGTTGAAAATTTGGTGAAAAAATTCTAAAATGACTTTTATGAGCTCGTTGCTCAGTTCCTCACGCACGTCAGACAAGCATAAATTTTCAATATTTGCACTCCAGATTTTCAACATTGCCATTTTACCACACCTCCTCATGAGCAGTACAGCTGTCATTTTTCACATCCTGCCCAAAGCGTGTTTCCACCCATGTAGCACAAAAGCATGTCGGTTAATCTTGAACTCAGTGTATGGGACACATAAGAAATCACAGTGTCACTGTTCATGAGCAGAGATCTTAAAATGGCTATGCTGAAAATTTATGAAAAAGAATCCTACAAATAATTGATTTCTGACGTGCATTGTGCAGTTCCTATGCATGCTCGTAAGTTTGCGACTTCCAATATTTCACTCCAGATTTTCAACATTGCCATTTTACCACACCTCCTTATGAGCAGTACAGCTGTCATTTTCACATCCTGCCCAAAGCGTGTTTCCGCCCATGTAGTGCACAATGGCGCGGTCGAGTGTGCAAAATCAATGTATGGGACATTAAGAAAATCACAGTGACACTGTTCATTAGCAGAGGTTTTAAAATGGCAATGTTGAAATTGGTGAAAAATTCCTAAAATGACTGTTTGACGCATGTTGCACAGTTCTACTGCTCCTGTAGGTTCCATAATGTTCAATATTTCCACTCCAGATTTTCAACATTGACATTTTACCACACCTCCTCATGAGCAGTACAGCTGTCATTTTTCACATCCTGCCCAAAATGTGTTTCCGCCCATGTAGCACACAATGGCGCAGTCGGTGTGCAAAATCAATGTATGGGACGCATTAAGAAAATCACAGTGACACTGATCATGAGCAGATGTCTTAAAATGGCTGTGTTAAAAATTTGGTGAAAAAATTCCTAAAAATGACTGTTTTAAGAGTGTGCGTTGCTCAGTTCTTACGCACGCTCGTCAGTTTGCGAATTTTCAGTATTTTCACTGCACATTTTCAACATTGCCATTTTACCACACCTCGTTATGAGCAGTGCAGCTGTCATTTTTCACATCTTGCCCAAAACATGTTCCCGCCCATGTAGCGCACAATGGCACAGTCGCTGTGTGAACTCAGTGTATGGGACACATTAAGAAAATCACAGTGTCACTGTTCGTGAGCAGAGATCTTAAAATGGCTATGTTGAAAATTTGGTGAACAAATTCCTAAAATAACTTTGTTTCTGAGCGTCGTTGTGCAGTTCCTTACGCATTTCGTGAAGTTCTCAATTTTCAATATTTTTACTCCAGATTTTCAACATTGCCATTTTACCACACCTCCTTATGAGCAATACAGCTGCCATTTTTCACATCCTGCCCAAAATGTGTTTCCGCCCATGTAATTATTGTGCAATGGTATGATCGTTAATGCCAAAATCAATGTATGGCACCTGATAAGACAATCACAGTGATACTGTTCATTAGCAGAGGTTTTAAAATGCCAATGTTGACAATTTGGTGAAAAATTCTAACAATGACTGTTTTACGGTGCATTGCACAGTTCCCACCTGCGCTCGTGGGTCTTGATTTTCAATATTTCCACTCCAGATTTTCAACATTGCCATTTTACCACATTTCCTTATAGAGCAGTACAGCTGTCATTTTTCACATCCTGCCCAAAACATGTTTCTGCCTATGTATCGCACAATGGGGGTAACAAAAAGGTCATGCTGAAAATTTATTGTGCAAATACCAGCAATCACACAGGGCATTGTGGTAAAGCACCATACGTGCCAAACACCACTGCAAATACCTGCAAGCGAACGTTCGGCATTGGCAAATGCTTGTTAGTAATCTGTTTGTATAGATAAACTGTAATTTTTGGCCCAGGGTTTAATGTCCCAATAAATCTGGATACTGACAAAGTGCTGTATTTTTTATAATACGTTTTGTACCATTTTAAACATCTTTCTTAAAAAACCCTTCACATTCCTTCACCTTCCCTGCTAGGTGAGCAAATGCAAATTCCTGTTTTAGTTCCATAAAATTAATTAGTCTCCCTAGGATGCTGTTTGTTCAAACAGCCCCTTTATTTAACAGGAGCAGATACTTCAGTGGCTGCCTTGTTTGTATGCCAATTCAATGATAAAAGAAAGATCCTTTTCTGGAGTCACAAACCCTTCAGAAATCCTACAGCTGCGGAAAAAACCTGGCACAAGTGGGTTGCTATTTGTAGAGCCACAGTATTTCCCATAGCTGCGGAAATCACAAAGGTGGAGCCAGTTTATGGCTGCCTCCACAATTTGCGGCAGCTTACAGATGTTTTTTTCCCCATAGCTGCAAAAAATGTTATGCAGTGGGACCAGGTATAACATCTCCTGCAGCTGCAGTGGACTGAGAATAGAAATCTCTGCAGCTGCGGAGATTTTGGTCTGCAGCTGGAGTTGCGGAGTGGAACTTAGTCCCATTACATTTGCGAATCCGGCTCACTGTTTTCCAGTTTAGGCTTTCTGGCCCATTCTCCCCCAATTGTGTGCCCTCACAAAGGCAACCATTAATCACTCCTGCCACAGTAATAGGAGAAGCAGTATAACTAAAATATTCACAGCAACATTTTCTAAGTACTTTCTTCGGAGATGTACAGTATTCTTACAGCTGTTATCTAGAATGTGGTTTATTACTTTATCAAACAATAAATATGTAGTATTCATACTGTAAAGAATCCCCTAATAAAATGAAAAGAATTTCCTTCAGTGTATCCTTTAGTAAAAATACATACTACTGCAAGGTTTAGCAAGCTGATTCCCAGTTGCTTCCCCAGTCCTTGATATCCAGTTGTTAGTATACACATCCCAATGATATAATTTTGTGTAGGATTGTCTAGGTCACATGCAATATGTTTTTCACGTGGGGTTTTGCCACTCTGCATTTTACACTGTATTTACCCGAGGTGGCCCAGATGGGATGCAACATTTCGTGTTCAGTGCAATCCTGCTTTTACGTATTTTAAACTTAGATATGATGCCGTACTTTCTGTGGGACGTGCTTTTATCCATTTTCAGATTTTTGTTAAACCAGGCTAGTTAAGCTGAGATGCAGTGCCTTATTTTAATGTGATCAGTATTTTTACCATGTTTCACACCATAAAAACATAGAAACATAGAAGTTGACGTCAGATAAGGACCGCAGGGCCCATCCAGTCTGCCCATTTTTTCTGCCTTATGAATGTGCCATTGGCCTGTACTCTGTAAATGGCCTATCTAGTCATACTCATCTGTATTGCTCCCTTATGCCTAACCCATGCCTGTTTGAAGCCCTGCACTGTATTCATATCCACCACTTCCTGAGGTAGGCCGTTCCATGCATCCACCACTCTTTCTGTGAAAAAGAACTTCCTCACTTTACCCCTTAATCGGCCTCCCTCTAATCTCATGCTGTGTCCTCTTGCCCTGCTATTTTTCTTGTATTGAAATATGTTAGACTCTTTCACCTTGTAAATGCCCTTAAGATGTTTGAATGTTTCAATCACATCACCTCTCTCCTTCCTTTACTCTAGAGTGTACATATTGAGCTCCGTTAATCTGTCCTCATATGTTTTCTGAGGCAGTCCCTGCACCATTTTGGTTGCCCTTCTCTGGACTGCCTCCATTTTGTTAATGTCCTTGTGCAGGTGCGGCCTCCAGTACTGCACGCAGTAGTCCAGTTGGGGCCTAACCAGTGTCTTGTAAAGAGGGATTATTACCTCCCTCACACAACCTGTGATACCCCTGCTAATACACCTCAACATCCCCCTAGCCTTAACTACTGCTTTAGTCGTCTGCCTAGATGGTTTCAAGTCATCTGGGATGACGATGCCCAAGTCTCTTTATTTCCTTGTGATTGCCAGCAACTCCACTCCCAACCTATAGGTGGCTTCAGGATTTCTCTTCCCTATGTGCATAATCTTGCACTTCTTTGCATTAAACCCCAGTTGCCACTCTTCAGACCATTTTGCCAGTTTATCCAGATCTCTTCTCACTCTGCCCACCCCATCTGGATCATCTACTCAGTTGCAGATCTTGGTGTCATCTGCAAACAGACAAACCTTACCCTCCAGTCCATCTGCAATGTCATTGATGAAGCTATCAAAGAGGACTTGCCCCAGGACTGATCCCTGAGGTACCCCACTTGTGACTTGCATCTCTTCTGACTGTATACCGTTCACCACCACTCTCTGTGTTCTGCCCGCCAACCAGTTTGCCACCCACTTGACCAAATTCTGACCCACCCCAAGCCTACCCAGCTTATTAATCAATCTTCTATGTGGAACAGTATTGAAAGCTTTGCTGAAGTCAAGGTAGGTGACATCAACTGCTCCCCCTTGGTCCACCACTCTGGTTACCCAAAGAAATCTATGAGATTAGTTTGACAGGACCTTCCTATTGTAAATCCATGCTGTCTTGGATCCTGTGCTCCTATGGATTCCGGGTGTTACACTTTCCTTTCCATCAGGAGTGCCTCCATAATCTTGCCCACTACTGAGGTAAGACTAACTAGTCTGTAGTTCTCTGCCTCCTCCCTGATACCACTGTTGTGGAGCGGGATCACATGAGCCCTTCTCCAGTCTTCTGGGACCTTTCCTGTGCTCAGAGACTCACTAAACAGTTCTGATAATGGCTCTGCAATTTCCACCCTTAGCTCCTTTAGTACCCCGGAATGCATGCCACCCAGTCCCATTGCCTTGTCCACCCTGAGCTTAGTGAGCTCTTGTAGGACCCTTTCTTTTATGAGGGACTTGTGCACACCTCCCCCCCCATGTCCATGCTGCTGAGCTGTGGGCTCTGCCCTACCATCTCCTCTGTAAATACTAAGCAGAAGTATCTATTTAGGAGAGATGCTTTTCCTTGGTCCTCCTCCACACACTTCCCCTTATCTTCTTTGATCTTAGCAATATCCCCTCTGGACTTTCTCTTTTCACTAATATATCTATAGAAAGACTTATCCTCTTCTCTTACTGTTTGTGCTAGTGTTTTCTCGGTTTGGGACTTTGCCTGCGTTACTGCCTTCCCTGCTTCCCTTAGGGAAGTTTGGTATGCCTCCCTATCTTCATCACACTGCATTCCTTTATATTTCCTGAAGGCCAGCCTTTTGGCTCTGATCTTTTCTGCTACTGTTTTTGAGAACCAAAGTGGTTTCCTCCTTCTTTTGCTCTTGCCTTTCTCCCTAATACAATGGGATGTTGCTTCAAGTATTGAATCCTTAATGCTTGCCCACTTTGCCTGCACCCCCTCACCTGTATTTCTTCTTGCAAGGGCTAGCTTAACTCTGCTGGCCATCTTATCAAAGTCAGCTCCTCTGAAGTCCCATATTTTTGCCTTGGAATGGGATGATTTAGTTTTAGTGGCCAAATTGAACCATACCATGTGATGGTCAGTGGCCCCCCCGTGACCTTCTACCTGGTTATCTGTGATCCTTTTCTCCGTTAGTCAGCACTAGATCTAGGATAGCCCTGTCTCTTGTGGGTTATTGTACCAAATAATATTTACCCAGCATAGCTCAAATGAGATGCAGTATCTCATTTGCAGTGAGGTCATGCTTCTGAAGATGCTATTACCATTAAGTGTGGTGGGTGGGGGACTAGCCCTACTGTGTCTCAAAGTGCATTACAGTCTATGAGAATGATGCCACCATTTGGTCCATGGGTGGGGTGGGGAACAGCACACTGTATTACAATGTGCATAACAATTCAGGACATGGGGAGGGGGGAGTTTTGCTGCCTCTCAGTGGGGGGGGGGCTGTATCCCAAAGTGGTTTACAAGCCGTTAAAGAAAGTTGAGAGACTGCAACAATAAGCTCATGTTATACATGAAATCTTGCTGCCACGTTTTGTACCTCTGTGCCCTGGTAGCTGATGGAGGCTTGAGTCTTTCTTACACACACACAGTTTGTTTACCTACTCATTACAATCAAGCCATGCAGATTCACACAGCATACCTTACAAAATACCACCCACAAGGAACTGAACCCTGTTCTAGCCAAAGTCAGAAGTATTAACCACTATTAATTGAAACACACACATACACTGCCAGATGTAAAAGCACATCCTGTATTTACATGCACATACTTTTAGACTGCGGGCCCAAACACAAATTCCCCCCCAACGGTGCACTTAGAAATCATCAAGCGGAGAGGGGGTGAAGGCTCACAGAACAGAATTTTCACAGCATTGTATCCCACTATCCCCAGGCATACTCACAGAAGAGCTGTGTGGTCTGGTTGCACCTGGGAGCCATTTGCAATGTTAAGTTAGGCACTCAAACAAATGACCATGTTGTTCTTCAGGAGAAGAGATGGAGTGTGATCTGTTTGTCTTCTCTCTCTCTCCCAGCTGCATGGAAAAAAGATGCCCCACTCTGCAGAATGCTATAATGTCAGTGCTGCAAGTTGCGGAATTCAGTAGCATGCAGGAGACAAAACTCATGGAAAGTGGCATTGCAGCTGTGATACTCAGGGGTCTCTTGGCTTCCTGGCTATCTGTAGCTGACCAGCAAGTTATGCCAATGGCATTCAACTTAATTCAGCAAATTGCAACACTTGCTTCATTGAGTGCACAGAGTGACGTTATTTTTCAGTACATCTGTTATGAGTTGAATTGGTGTCTGCACCTCTGTGGCTGGCTGTCTGTGCATGTTTCCTTTGTTCCCCAAACCCCCCCCAGCCCAAGTTGACACTTACCTTTGCTGCTGGTGTTGTTTGTTTCAAGGAAGGGGTGAGCTTGTTCTGATGATATACTGTGAGACTCCCATTGCTGCACATTCCAGGACAGTAACTGAGATCACCCCTTCAATATGAACAGACTACTGGTGTGACATGGACTCTTTGGAGGGCATTTTGGTGGCTGTGTCTGTGTCTGTATGGGGAGGGGAGGGGTGATCATCCTGTTTCCTTACCCCTGGCAGGTTTTCTGTACTGCAGTTTTTTGGGCCTCTGTGTTCAAAAAACAAAGCCCATAATGCAAGAAACGAGGCTAGGTGGGCACTTTGAATATGTCCTTGTGTCCTACGTAGCATGCAGTACTCCCAGTTCCCACCAACACATCATGACAGTGGAAGGTGCTGCTACAACAGCCCCTCAACCTCGATTTTACAGCTTGCAAGTGTTGAGGGCTGGCTGGCGTACTGTTTCAAACTATGGCTGTACAAATCTTGCTCTTGCTTTAAAATCTTATTGTGGATAGTTAATAAAATAAAAAGGGAAAATCCTGGAAGCTGATTGGCTAAAGCAGTCCTTGATCCCTGACTATAAAGTGATGACCGTCCTAAACTTCTGTTTGTACCACAGAAAAAGTTACCACATTAAGGTATAGAAATACAGCAAGTCCCCTTACAGCAGTATTATTCAAGGCACCACATTAGCTGAAGTGTTACTTTATTGGGCTGACAAATCACAGTAAGATAACACGACAGCGTATGCACTGTCTTGAATGATAATGAAGTCAGAGGGAAGTGGTGTATTGCGGTACCTTAATCTGGTAACCTGTTCTGTGGTGAAGTGGAAGATTAATATGGCTGCCTCTATATCTCATTATAAAATGGGGTATAAAATCCCGACCAAATCAAATACCTTCCTTAGTTAGAACGCAGCACCTAACCATTGATTATTTACGTAGAAACAACATAGTACATTACTAGTCTGTCCTAATCAACCTATTAACAACATGACTAAATGAAAGTAAAACCTTTTTTCAATAAAAAAAAACGTTTCCACTTTCTAAACAGAAAAACCTACAACAGGGCATAAGGTTCTTCAAAACAAATGCAGTTCCAGGTTCACTGAAAGACCTTCATTACCAAATTCACCTATTCTACCTAACAACAACCGAACTAAAGGAAAATAAAACATTTTTTCCATTATAGAAAGGCTTATGTTATAAGCACAAAAATCTATTCCAGGACACTGGTATCTTGAGAATTGATGCACTTCCTGGGTGCCTTGAAAGTCACGTGTCCTAATTCCCTGGGGGGGTGTCTTAATTCTTTAGAACCACATACTCTGCTGTGGGTTATTGTGTACATATATCATAATGGTTCAAAACTGAGTACCCAAGGAGCCAGCCTGTCAGTGCAGCCATTGCGCCACCACTTGCGATGATGGTGACTCAGGTTCGGGAATGGGACCAGGTTGTTGGGGGAGGTTCGAGCACCCCACTGGATGTTCTCCTCCTCCTCCTCCAAGGGGGGAGGCTGTCCCATTTGCCCCATTCTTGTTACTGGTGGATGCATGGGTGGCAATACAGGATCAACGATGTGTGGGTTGGGGAGAATGCCACGAGGCAATTGGCAGAAATGTGCATCAGCACGTCTATAGTCTGGACATCTGTCCTTTGTGCCACTGTCTTTGGGGGTGAAGCTGTGGGCAGAAAACAGGAAAACTGAGGTGCAGGCTGGAAAGATTAAGCCCCAGCCTGCCCACCACATCCGATGGTGGATCCACGCTGCTGACCGAAGGAAATGCGACCAGTGTTCATACCAACAGTCACAGGTGACCAGATGTTGGCAGGGAAGAAATTCCAAGTGGTAGACATACCCCACCCTGTAGAGGTAAGCCAGGGGGGAAGTACAATGGTGGGCAGTGAGTAGGTTAGCTGCTCAGGTAGGCATGGTGGTGGGATTTCAGGCAGAACAGCACAAAGGCTCTTGGCATGAGGTTGAAGGAGGACTGTATCTGTACAAGATCCTGACACCCAAAATCCCAACTTTGAAATCCCAACAGAGTCAAAATCCAGGCAATGAAAATACTGATGCCAAAATACTGACAGCAGTTTCTGGGGCACTGTGCCTGGGCTACGGGTGGTGAAATGTATATGATGAGGGTGATTATTATATCTATTTCACAGGAGAAGCAGAGGGCAAAATACTTGCCTTGTCTCTTGCAGTTGGGATATTGGCATCAGGATTTTATTGCCCGGATTTTGACCCTGTCAGGGTTGCCCAGCCCACAGCAGGGGAAGCATAAACAGAGTTGGGGGAAAAAACTGATTATGAAGGTTACCATTTCCTAACATTTTGTGCCATTGTATAATCACAATAATACCTGCAAGGTGTGGGATATCATGGGATTTAATCACTTTTTGGGTGGTTGAGGGCACTTGGCATTATCTCATGCCTCACCATGCACCCAAGATTTGGTACAACCACATCCTGTCATGTAGTACTGCTTCAGTATATACCTATCAGGAGGCAGTATGGCGCTGTGGTTTAAGGCTCTGAGCTGCAATTCTGGAGACCAGGGTTTGAATCCTACAGCCCAAACATGCATTCTTTGTGACCCTACACAAATCACTTAATTCCCTTGTGCTCTCAGGTTGCACCTGTAAACAAGCTTTAGCTTAGTGTGTCTTCTGGTAAAAAAAATATTGTTTATTACACAAACTGGGGAATATGGGTGTGGGCAGGACAGTAGTGTAGTGGGCAGGTAACTGGCTGGGTGGCAGGACACAGAGGGTGGTGGTAAATGGCTGTCACTCCACAGAGGGAAGAGTGACCAGTGGGGTACCACAGGGATCAGTGCTGGGACCGGTCCTATTCAACATCTTCATCAGTGACATTGCGCAGGATCTAGAAGGCAGAATTTCACTGTTCACTGATGACACAAAGCTCTGTAACAGAGTAGACACACCTGAGGGTGTAGACAGAATGAGAAGCGACCTGCAGAAACTTGAAGAATGGTCAGGGGTTTGGCAGTTGAAATTCAATGCAAAGAAGTGCAAGATAATGCATATGGGGCACAAAAACCCTGGCACAATATATCAGTTGGGGGGAGGATATGCATGCACCAAGCAGGAAAGGATCTTGGGGTTGTCATCTCTGATGACCTCAAGGTAGAGAAACAGTGTGACAAGGCAGCAGGTAAAGCAAATAGGATGCTGGGATGTATAGGCAGGGCATCACCAGCAGGAAAAGGGAGGTCATAATTCCACCATACAAGACACTAGTGAGGTCCCACCTGGAGTACAGTGTACAGTTCTGAGACCATACCTATGTAAGGACATAGACAGAGTAGAGAAGGTTCAGAGGAGGGCAACAAAGATGGTGCATGGATTGCATCACAAGTCCTATGAAGACAGGTTGAAGGAACTGAACATGTACCCCTGGAGGAGAGGAGGGAGAGAGGGATATGATAGAGACATACAAGTATCTTACAGGGAGGAACAGGGTGCAGGAAAACACTATTTTAAGTGAAAAGATGTTCCAGGACTAGAGGGCATGGGATGAAGTTGGAGGAGGATGATTCAGAGGAAACATGAGAAAGAATTTCTTCACAGAATGGGTGGTGGACAAGTGAACACCCTGCCAGAGGAAGTGGTGGGGCTGAAACAATCACGGGATTTAAGAATGCATGGGATAGACATAAAGGAATTCTAGAGGTCAGGGGTAAGGGGCAACAGACTTCTAGGGAAACAAACTGAACTTACAAGCTCAAATGGGCAGACTGGGTGGGCCATAGGCCCTTATCTGCCGACACTGTCTATGTATCTATGTATCTATGTATCAGATAGAGCTGAAGTTGCCAAGATGGTTGCCACATGCTATGTCTAGCAGGAGAGACAGGAGCAGGTGCTTGTAAAAGGCTTTTTTGAAGGCTATAGCAGGTATGCCATCATTGCCTGAGCAGTTCATGATATAATTTACAGCACTTTCCAGGCCATCTTGTGAGGCTGTCTTGGATATTCCCTTTTTTGCCCTCTCCTTTCTTTGTCTTTATCTCAGAGGGGTTGCTGAGTCTGCGCTGGAGGAGCCCAAGCCCATATCGGAGAGAAGACAGAGGGCTCTGTGGAGAGCCAGAGAGGATTGCAAGGGGGAGAGTTTTCTCTAGCTCCAAAGAAAGAAAGAAGAGTGTTTGGAGAGAGTTGGTCGGGTATCCGATAAACAGAGTTGTAGCATACTGAATATTACTTGTGGTAGCTATGGAGCAATGGGGAGTTGAGCTATTGCAGAGAGGTCTCACAGCCCTTGTGGGATTTTGAAAGGTAGAGGCAGTGGAGGAAAAGTATATTTTTGGAAATCCAAACAGTCAAAGGAAGGCCTGAAAGAACCCCAAAAAAAAGAAAGAAGTGGGCCTCTATATATCCTGCCAGATTCCAAACTGATCCCAAACTGCAAACAAAGTCCAAGACACTGTAGCTGTGTAACGTCAGTCTGAGGGGATTTTCAGGAAAGTCGAACCCTTGGTGAAAATTTAAAGAATTAGTAAAGGACTTGATGAGACTTTATTTTTACCTTTTCTCTTTGATTTTGTTTTTGTAGAGCCCTTGAGGTAGAAAGTGTGCAGGAGTAGGAGTAAATCCCCTAACAATAAGGTAGTCAACTGCTTAAATGAAACTAGAATCTGTATAGGGGTTCTTGTGCATTTTACTTTCCTTTTTTGCATGTTTAATTTTAAAACTAATAGAGAGTGGGTTACCAAACATCGCAAAAGTAAAATTTAATGAGCAGTGAAGTGAGTCCAAAGCACTAGTTTAAAATAGTTTAAATAACCTTAGCAGTTTAAACAGGTGAAGAACAACAAACATACGACTGGATATAAAAAAAATAAAGAAAGAGGTAATTACTTGGCTTGTTTTTGGTGCAAAGTGATGTAATCATGATTTCACACATCTGCCTACCCCCTGCTACTAGAAAAGGTCTTATTGTGCAGAAGCAGCATTCTGGGCAGGAGGATCGCCATTTTTCAGGGAGAGCTACATGCAGCAACACACAGCTACTCACAGTAGTATGCAGCTATAGCCAGTTAAACCTGGAGCACAGTAGAAGAAAGGAAAGAGAAAAGACGCTACAACTGATTTTGGAATTTCAAGACGAGCTAAACTGAAGTCCAAAATTGATAAGAAATCCAAATCTAAGAGAAGATAAACTATTGCTAATATATTTATGATAATATTAACACCATTTTAGAATTTTAATTTTAAGTACGATATAAAACTGATGTTAATAGGAATTTAAAATAGAAAATAGTCATTGCTTGTTTAACTTGTAGATGTACTATATATCCAGGAAGGGAAAGTATTTAAAATATCCTAAGAAGGCGAGGAAGACCAGAGAGGAAACCAAGATCCAGAATAAAGGTACCTAAAGTGTGGCTAATTTGTTTTAGTTACATTTTAGATTTAAAACTTTATAAACGTTTTTAAGGTTAAAATGTATTAAATTGTTGAAGATTTTTAAAAGGATATATTTAGAAATTATTTTGCAGATTTGTACTTACAGTAGCAAGGGAGCTACTGATAACGTGGCTTTTAGAAGGAAATGTGTTTGTAGCAAGGGAGCTACTGATAACGTGGCTTTTAGTTTAGTTTAGTTTAGTTTATTAGTCTAGGAATTAATACCTTTGAGCCAGGGCTCTTTTACAAAGGTTCCACGTCACAAAGAACATTTAACAAAGCACGATACACATTACAGGTAAAACCAGACAGGAAAGTTACATCATAAATTTGCTATTAACAGTTTAAGGCAGTAACGTTTTTAAGTTTCATAGAAAAACAAGCTATAACAGGTTCAAGCGAGTAGACAATTTTGAGGTTAAGGAAACTTCCAGGAGAGGGTGATCATTAGGCGCCAAAAGGAGGCTAGAGAGGAGGAAAGGTGGTGAGCGGGAGAGTAAGTGAGAGGGACAGGAAAAAGGGGGAGTGAGTTTGGGTGGGAGACAGGAAGTAGTAGAGGTACCAGAGGGTTCATTAGGTCAGGGAGGAAGAGGCCTCAGATGTGAGGATGGACATGAGGGTAGTAGTCTTTATCTGGCGCAATCACAGTTGCTAGTGGTGGTGGAGGTGGGCATAGAGCATGGATTTGAAAGCTTCCAGCGAGGTTGAGGATAGAGTAGGTGGACTAAGCGCATTGAACCATGTCGGGGCCCTGTATGCGAAAGATCTTTGTCCCTGTGCAGTCCGGCATCTCGAACCAGGAAAGGTTGGGTTCAGATCTGGTGGAGGGTCGTGAGCCAGGATTCAGTCGGAGTAGGTTTGACTACAATGGAGTCAGTCCCAAGATAGATTTTTGCCATTGTGCTGGTGAGATAAATAAGACGATGTGATAGGTTCAACCAGCCTGATTCATAGTACAGATAACACGCGGTGAGTCAGCTCCTTGAGCCCCGTTGAGGAGCCGGCAGGCCTTATTTAGAGTGATTGAGATACTTTTAGAGCAGTGGAGGTAGCTGAGCCATAAATAATAAGGCCATAGTCAATGATTGAGATTATGGAACTCTGTATAGCTATTCTCAATGCCGCTTGATTTAGAAATTGAGGTTATGGAATAGTATTCCAAGCGTTGGTTCACTGTTTTAGCAGTGTTGTCAATGTGGGTTGCAAAGGTGAGCCCTTGGTTAAAAGTGATGCCAAGGTATTTGAAAGTATTTACTTGGTCCAGTGTAATTCTGCAGAGGTTTGTATGGTGAGTGGAGTATGCCTATTTTTGTTTTGGTGATTGGAGAAGAGCATGGCTTTTGTTTTATTGTGGTTTAGCACAAGTTTACTATCCAGGAACCACCTTTCAACACTAGAGAAAGCAAGTTGCAGGCTTTTTCATAGAGAGTTTGGATCCTTGTGGGAAGAGAGAATTACAGCATCATCAGCGTATAAGATTATTTTCTCCTGGCAGATATCTGGGAGGGAGTTAAGGAACAGGCTAAAGAGGAGCAGTCCAAGAATTGATCCCTGTGGTACACCCGAGAGAACTGGTTTGAAGTCGGAGAGTTCATTAGCGATTTTTACAGCCTGTGACCGATTGGACAGGTAACTTTTTACCCAAGCACAAGGACCTTCGGCCAGGCCTAGGCTAGAAAGTAGGGAGGTAAGTAGGCCATGATGGAGGAAGGAAATGTGTTTGTAGCAAGGGAGCTACTGATAACGTGGCTTTTAAAAGGAAATGTGTTTGTAGCAAGGGAGCTACTGATAACGTGGCTTTTAAAAGGAAATGTGTTTGTAGAAAGGAAGCTACTGATAACGTGGCTTTTAAAAGGAAATGTGTTTGTAGCAAGGGAGCTACTGATAACGTGGCTTTTAAAAGGAAATGTGTTTGTAGCAAGGGAGCTACTGATAACGTGGCTTTTAAAAGGAAATGTGTTTGTAGCAAGGAATCAAATGGCCAAGAAGCTGAAGAGTTGGAGAAGTGAGAACCCAGAAGTTGTATCAAGCTGGAAGACAAAAATAAGTTTTCCTGGGAAAAGGTTTTAAAGGACTTTTCTGTGCTGTTTTAAGTTGTTATTGTATAATTAAGTTTCTTGTCATACTGTTCAAGTCTAAAAAGCTTTAGAAATTGTATCTTAAAAGGCTTTGGAATTTGTAATCCATGGAAATGAATACAAGAGTGGCAAAAAGAAAGAAGACTGCCAACCCTACTAGCTATAAGAATAAAAATAAAAACATTTAAAAAGAATTGGAAGGAAAAACAAATAAAGGAGAAAGGAAGATCACAAGCTATATTTTGGCTCCAGGTAGCCATATAAACCTGGTAGGGAAAAAATAGGTACTTAGGATACAGTGTTCTTCCTTTCCCCCCTTAAGTTCATCACCTATAAAAATGACCAAGAAAGAGATTCTGTTTAGGACACACATTATTAGAAGCTTAGAAAAGGAAGAGTTCAGAGTTACAGATATTGAAAGCCAACAGAAACAGATGGAAGGGGTAATAAAACTAGAAGTTCAGAATAGAGAAAAAGCAGAAAAAAAAAACAACAGAGAGAGGGGATTTTAAAGGCCCTCAACAAAATAGGGGTAAAGTAGAAAAAATAGTTAAAGATGTATCACATCAACGCCCCAGTGCATCCTTTCTGGGAGACTTTGAAGCATTCTTTACTCCCTATATATTAAGGCCCAGATTAGATCCTCCCACACAATTACTCCCTGATATCCCACATATTATTCAGATCAGTCAGAATATAGGAAAAAGGAAAAATTTGGAAACTCCAGAAACTGAAGAAAATCCAGAAACAAATGGAGTATATAATAACAATATATTACAGATATTACAAGCAATAAGGAATGGAATCTGCTTGAATAATGAATTATTGATAAATTTGACTTCTTTGATAAGTGTACAAATAAACAAAAGATGGGAACATGATTTAAAACAAGAAAAAGAAAAACAACAGAAGGGGAACCCCCAAGATTCATAAAATAGAAATAGAGAGAGTAACTGGGAAACTATTTTTTTTTAGTTGTGTTTAACCAGGATTAGATCAGGAAAACTACAGAGGAAATTGGCAGGAAAGAATTAAAGGAAACAAAGAAACTGGTACTGGACATTCAAAGTAAAAAAGGGAAAAGAAAAACATCCCTAAGAAAAAATAAAGGAAAAAGGGGTAGGAAATGAGGGGATGAAGAACAAGAAAAGGAAAAAGAACACCAAAAATAAAAATTGAAAGATGGAACAAGAGAGAAATGGAAAAGAGGGAGGGGAGTGAGAAGTGACTGAAAAGATAATTTAAATAGAAGGAGATGGGACATTTAAAAGATACAGAATTATGGAAGAATATCCAGAAAGGGAGGGAAAAAATTAAAAGGTAATTAGACAAGAGAACAGTGGTATAGGAGAAGAAATTCTTAGGAAAAATAAAGAAGATCTAATAGATAAAGGAGAAATGTTACCCACAGTTTTCCTGAAAGGTGTCCATAAAACTAAAAATGAAAACCATATGACATTAAGATTGACAATATATAATATCTGTAAAGGTATAATGGGTGATAAGTTTACCTGGAATGAAATAGGCACCACATATAGATATCATGGAGATAAAGAAAAGGGTTGGATTTGTTTAGTACTGAAAAATAAAAATGTCAGGAAAAAGATTGGAAGCTGAAGAACAGCTAAAAGAACTGGACATAAATGTGGATGTTACAATCATTACTGAGAGAACACAGAAAAGTACGGTGCATGAAGTTACACACCTTAAAGGAAAAGTAAATGAGACAAAGAAATCTGAAAATAAAATACAGCAAAGGATATCTAATTATATGAAGCTTATCGAGAAAGAACATATGTTCCTGTCTGAGGAAGTATATGATAGAGTGATCAAAGGTAGACAACAGAGGGGACCCAAAACAAATAATAGCACTGTTCTGGAAGATAGTCAGAGGTTGGAAGTAACAGATGAAATGGTAAATTCTTTAGAGGTGGAAGAGGAAATGAGTGGTAATGAGGAGGAGGTGTTGTATGTTACCAGTGAAATAGGAGAAGAAATGTGACTACCAGAAATGGGAAATAAGGAAACAACAGAGCACCTGATAATATTAAGCTGGAATATAGCAGGTGCTTTATGTAAATTTAGAGATATTGGTTTTGTGACATTTATGCAGAAAGCACAGATAATTATGTTACAAGAAACTTGGATAAACAAAATAGAGGATTGTTATTTTGAGGGATACCAAGGGTGACATATTCAAGCCAAGAAAACTGCTAGATTTGGTAGACCTTCAGAAGGAATTAGCATATTTGTTAAAGTCAATACAAATTTGAATTGCAGATGTATATGGAGTGATGTAAGACACTATACACAAGTACTATAATTATCTGAGAAGGACAAAGTGAAATGTTTATTGTTGAATGTTTATTTTCCACCTGATACCTCTGTGTCTCCTATTATATGTTGCATAAATACATTTGTAAGTATAGTAGAGAATATTCAAAACCAATACCCACATATTATGAGCCTGATAGCAGGGGATTGTAATGCAAGAATAGGGAATGAACAAGAAGAAAAAGGAACAAACTGGAATTTGGATGATGTATTTTCAATTCCAATTAGAGTTTCAATGGATAAAAAGAATAATAAAGCAGTAGAATCATTTATAAAAGCACTAGGCAAGTTAAATTTGCACATCCTAAATGGGAGATGCAGCAGAGACAAGAATGGAAATTGCACATATGTGCACAAAAAGGGAATGAGTGTTCTAGATTATGGTATTGTGGATGTGTTTTCTTATAAAAATGTACAAAAAATGTAAGTTATAAATAACTGGGACAGTGACCATAGACCAATCCAAATATATTTCGATAGTAATGGTTGCACATTTCAGGAACATAAAAATAGAAGAAATGGATAGATAATAATATGGAAATTAGAAAAAATAAACAACTAAAATGGAGAAAAGTTAATATAGAACACTTATACCATTTTATGAAAACTAAAGAGATAGTGCAAATGAAGCAGAATTGCATGATGGAATTAGAAGAAAACTTAAAAGTTAATGAATCAGAAAATAAAACAAAATGTGTATTTTTGATATCAGGGCATGGAACAAAAATAGTTAATGAATTAGAAGGATAACAAAACAAAAGTCCCAAAAATAAGAATGTACACACAGCAAACTGGTTTGACACAAAGGGCTGGATATTCAAAAGGGTTGCGCCATGCACAATAGGGTTGCGCCTTCGCAAGTCTGAAATTGCGCCATTCTGCCATATTCAGCAGGAGGCAGTTGCGCCCCCCAAGTCAAGCTGAGCAACAGTGCAATGCTAATGAAGGCATGCTGAACCAGAGGAGAAGGAACCATGCATAAAATGCACAGCCCGTTATTCAGCGGGCTGTGCAGAGTTGTGCAGGTGCAACCCCCAACCTGCGCCTACACAACTTTGAGCCAAAAAAAAAAAGGAGTAAGTCGAGGGCCACCCACAGGTGAGCTGCCGCATTGCAGGGTGCAACACAGCATTTGCCACCTGTGGGTGGCCCTCAACCTACTCCCTGTGCCCCCCCTGCAGCCCAATCACGGGCATATAGTAACCCCACCCTCGACTGGCCCAATCATGGGCAGAAGTTCAAACATCTCCCCACCCCCGCATTGGCCCGATGGCAGGCAAGTTCAAACATCCCCACCCCCCAACTGGCCCGATTGCAGGCAGAAATTCAAACATCCCCTACCCCCACTGACCTGATCACGGGCATAAGTGAAAAAGAACCCACCCCCCACTAGTCCGATCGCGGGCAGAAAAGTTCAACCCCCAGAACATATCCCTGGTGGTCAAGTGGACCTCAAAGCCTGATCGCGGGCAGAAAGGTTCAACCCCCAGGACCACCTACCCTGGTGATCTAGTGGCCCCCCACCCACCACCCATGGAGCCCACTTCCCACTCCCCATCAGCCGGGCGGGTGGCAGCATCCACCCTCCTGCCATCCCACTGCCCGCTGACTGACTGCCCAGTAGGGCTGCACGCCCATTGGTTCAGAGCACATATCTGGACTGCCTTGTATGGTATGGGCTGCATGCCCATTGTCTCTTGCTCTGAACCAATGGACATGCAGCCCTACCAGACAGTCAGTCAGCGGGCGGTGGGGTGGCAGGTGGGTGGGATGCTGCTGCCCGCCGGCTGATGGGGGAGCGGGGTGGTGGGGCTCCATGGGTGAGTGGGGTGGGGGCCACTAGATCACCAGGGTAGGTGGTCCTTGGGGGGGTTTGGACCTTTTCTGTCCACGATCAGGCTTCGAGATCCACTGGACCACCAGGCATATGTTCTTGGAGGGGTGGGATTTGAACCTTTTCTGCCCACAATTGGGCTTCGAGGTCCACTGGACCATCAGGGATATGTTCTGGAGGTGTTGAACTTTTTCTGCCTGCGATTGGGCTTCGAGGTCCACTGGACCACCAGGGATATGTTCTGGGGGGGTTGAACTTTTTCTGCCCGCGATCGGGCTAGTGGGGTGGGTTCTTATTTCACTTATGCCCGCAATCAGGCCAGTCAGGGGTGGGGGATGTTTGAACTTCTTCCCACAATCAGGCCAGTTGGGGGGGGTTACTATTTGCCCACGATCGGGCTGCAGGGGGCGTCGGTCCCCAACAGCTGCTGCCTGGCAGGGCGCCAGGCGCAAGTCCTTGGGGATCAGCGCACCTGCGTGCTAATGGCATGCAAATGGGCCATAAATAGATGCAAATGGCCCCTCTGCACCTTGCATGAATTATAGCCCCATTTGCATGTCACCTTTTGAATATTGGAAATTTGCATGGCACAATGGTACTTGCACCACCGCATCTTGAATGCTCCACTCTGACCACTTGTGGTGGTGCAAGTTCCACTGCGCCATGCACAGTGGCTGTGGCCTTGGGGTGATTCAAAGGAGTTGCTCAATAGCGCAACTCCATTGAATATCGCCCCGGCCACACCCCTGCGCAACTATTTTGTGCAGCGCAAGGGCTTGCGGCTCAGAATAGCGCAGTTTGAATATCCAGCCCAGAATGTTTACAAAAAAGGAAGCTACTCCATAAGTTGGGTAGAAGAACTATAAAACCTAATGATATGGAAAGCTGCAAGGCATTAATAAACTTAAAGGTGGAGTATAAAACTCTGATAAAGATAAAGAAAAGAGATTATCAAAAAAACATGTGGTATAACCTACAAACAGCTATCAGAGAGAAGGATGGTAGTACTTTTTGTAGTGTCGTAGCCCAGGGTACAAATAATAGCAGATTTAATATACTTGTGGTAATTCCACCAGAAAAATGGATGAACCATTATGAAGGAATCTTTAATAAAAGTAAAGAGAGTCCTTGGATAGAAATAGACAATTTAAGGGAGGTAGATGGAAATAATTTGTTAGAGTTTACAAAAGAAAAAATAACTGAGGCCATAAAAGTAAAAAAAAAAACAAGACTCCAGGAACACATAATATTGGTGCAGAACTGTATCTTGTAAATATTGAATGGTGGGGTGAAATACTACCAGCCTATATAAAAAAAGTATATGAGACTTCCAAACAATTGGCATGTAGGAATGATAGTTCTGTTGTATTAAAAAGGTCCTACTGAGAATCCAGAAAATTATAGACCTATCACTTTATTAAATATAAATCTTTTTTTTTCTAGATTAATACTGAAAAGGATTCAGTTCTGGACAGAGGACAATAAAATCTTATCCACTGTACAGACAGGTTTCATCAGAGGAAGCTCTATGATAGATCACATTTTTACTCTAAGATATGCAATTGAAAAATATGTAGTTATGAAAAAAAAGGAAAATTTATGGAGCCTTTATTGACATCAAGGCATCTTTTGATTCCATTATTCAGGAAATTCTGTGGGAAATTCTCATGAAGAAAGGTATATGTGAAAAATTGTTGAATATTATTAAGTTGTTACATATAGATAATAAAATCTTGATAAAGTATGATAAAGAAGGGAGTACAACAAAGACAATAGATGTAAATGTTGGTGTCAAGCAAGGATGTATCTTGGCACTGGCATTATTTAATTTGTATATTGATAAATTGGTAGAAGAGTTAAAAAAGATGGAGACTTTTGCTCCCAGCATAAATGGGATTGATATAAAAATATTATAGTATATGGGTACTGCCTATTGTGCATGGATTTCAGCAACTGCTGAAATCTTGTTGTAGTACAGTTCAAAGGTCAAAAGAGTTGTTGTACTATCGATGTGACGTCATATCGATAGTACAACAACTTTTACCTTTGACCTTCCGGCCTGATTGGCTCAGAAGTGGTTCTCAAGAAAAACAAAAACATGGCGGTTTTACTTTAGCGAGCCGAAAGCAGTCGAAGTCATCGACTTTGAAGGTTGGCAGTCAGAACACGGAGAGCCATACATGGCCCCTTTCTGAACACATTTTTGTTCTCCACGATTTTAAAACTGTGCAGAGGAGAAACTGGCAAGTCGGACGGAGCGGAATATAAGCGAGCAGGAGCACCACACGGAACAGAAGCACCGCGTGCATACAGCAAGTAACAAAAAAACAATGTAAAACAAAAAAAATATCATTATATAATAGTGGATGGGACATCCACACCAGCAAGCTTATCTGGCAGTTGATGACATCAGCTAGACCTCTCGAGCTTCGCTCTCGAGGTCTCTGTGATGTCATCAACTCCCTCGATGGAAACACAGCCTTGTTGTGGATGTTCACCCATCCACTATTCTATATATTATACGCAGATGATGCAATACTGTTAGCTCAAACACCATTAGGGTTGGAAATGTCAATTATGGCAACATTAGATATACTAAAGAAACTGGAAATGACATTAAATGAAAAAAAAACACAAAGTGATGGTGTTTGTGAAAAACACACAATCCAGACTAGAAAATTGGAAAATAAGAGACTTGCAAATAGAAGAGGTAAATCAATCTTGTTACCTTGGGGGTCACATTTACTCAAAATTTAAGGTGGAAGAAACATATAGAAAAAATATGTGAAAAGGCAGAAAAAATGTTGATAATGGAATGAAACACTTTGCTTATACAACAGCAGGCAACTCTTTTACTGCACAATGTAGGTGTTTAAGAGCCAAGGTAGAATCTCAAATGATATATGGGGCAGAAGCCTGGAGATTGTCAAAAGAGAATAATTTGAAAGAACTTGAAGTGGTTCAAAATAAGTATCTGAGAAAACTTCTAGGATTACCAAACTTTGCATCTGCAGTAGGCGTTAGAATGGAAATTGTTACTCTATCAATATTGACCAGGACAGCTATTAAAGCAATACTATACTGGAAAAAGATAATCACTGCATCAAAAGAAAGTGTAATACAAAATTGTTGGATTAATGCAAAAAAGTGTCAGGACAAGAAGGAACTAACTTGGTTTGGAATACTCAATCAAGAGTTAAACAAAAATGGTTTAGAATATAACTACATTTTCGGAGATATTGGGGGGGGGGCTAAACCCAGTGAAGTTTATGGAAGAGGCAATACAGAGGACAGAGGATAATGCTTAAAAATGGATCATGTTAAAGTAAAGGATGCATGGGAAAATGATCCTTTAAAGATTGTAAAACACACTTCAAAGTAGAGAAGTACAGTGGAACCCACTTAGAACAGACACTCTTATAGTGGACACTCGCTTATAACAGATAGATCTGCCTTGTCAAAAGCTATGCCATTAATGTTAAAAATTCAATGTATACCATACTCTACAACCCCTGTATGGCAGACTCTGTGAGCTCTTCTCTACCCCGTTACATGCTGCAAATTGCCTGCTAATTTTCACCTGAATATTCAGCTGATTTGTCTGGCACTATAAAGACATCCGTCACCGTACGCTCCTGATCCCCCAATCAGCATAGGTTCTGTATAGCAAAATCTTACAAATCACATTTACTGCTCAGCCCCTGATCTCAATGAGCAGAGGTACAGTACAGCAAAATCTTTCCAATTGTATTTACTGCTCAGTTCCCAATCAGCTACAAATAGCAGTTTCCCATACTCTAATTGGCAGAGGAGAGGGCATGTTCTCATTTTAAATCCTGTGTTTGAGCTGTGGTGGAGAACATTTATTTTTTAAGATTTTAGGATATAGCGGACACCCCTTATAACGGACAAAACCTGCTTGCACAAACGTGTCTGTTATAAGAGTGTTCCACTGTATCTGTTAACATACAGGAAAGTATTAGCCAGACTGAGATCTGGTATTTTATTATTTTTTTTTATTTTATTGGATACAATTGGAATTACAATCCTTTGAGTCACAGACTCTTTTGCAAAAGCTTCACGTCGGTTACAGAGGGTGGAGGGTAGACAAATACAGAGAGCGCACAGTAAACAGGTAGAATATTCACAGTATGGAGAAATAACTTTTCTGGAACTAGTAGGAATGTTTGTACAGGTTGCAGTGAAACAAGTATGACAAGTGTGCACTTAATTTTTGAAAGTAAAGTTTTTAATACAGAAAGGGACTTATACATTAACCAGCACTTTAGTAATCTTGAGGATATGACTAGAAATGAGAACTTGGCCACTGTTTTAAATTGCAATCAAACAAGACAGATTTTTGCTATTGCAAGTTTTGCACATAAGGTAGCCACAAAAATGAAATGGAATATATAAAATGTAGTATTCAATGATTAATATACAAAGATAGGAGTATAATTATAGGCAGTAAAATATTATGACTGTATGAGATTGAATGTTTGTATTCTATTGATAAAGTTTTGTATGTGACAAAAGTTTTTTATATACATACTTTTAAAAAATAAACTGAACTAAAGTGAAACTATCAACCTACCGTTTCATGTCAGCAAACTACTGTAGCTGAATATTTAGAAGTGGATCTGAATCTTAGCTCCAGGCCGCAGAATCTACTTGCAAAGTTGCCAGGGGCCAACATATTCCAAACTGGATTTTTCACTGAGCTGTCAACAGCTTGTGATATCTTGGGAATGTTTGTGAAATGCAAATGCTATGGAAGTTTCGACCAGACTAGGCAGTGAAGTGTATGAGAAATGACAACTCTAAGCTGCATGAAGGGAGCTATTATACATTAAGTAAATAAATCCAAAGGGGTTGTCAAGCATCAGTACTTTGGTTGGCATTCATTATTTCTTGGCTAAACTAAATGTAACCTGGCATCAGTCAGACCAGTTATGCTTTTCATCTTTCTAAAACAGTTCTACCCAGAATCGCATGAGTGTATCACCCATCCCTCCAATGGTTGCTGCACCCACAGAAACTGCAAATAGCTTTTTTGCTGCTCCAGTTTATGAAGCGTGAAAAGATCTCCTACTGGTGTGGCGGTTTGGGATGGAGTTGCTGTGGTGTTCATGGATACGCACGGTCCCTCTCGCTACTCATGTTGCCACTGCTTACATGATTAGTTCTTCGTTCAGTTATTTCCATCTGTTGCATCTGTGTAGTCCCAACCCCACTGACAGCCCAGACCTCAGACCCGCACATCACCCCCATTAAACATCCAGTACTATAAAATGGTAAGAAAAACTCGTGGGCTCTGATTGGTCAGTGTTGACCTTCACCAGTGATGTTATTCCAGTACAACATCACGCCTATTTAAAAAGAAACTAAAACTTTATTTTAAAAATGTATTTTTTACATTTTTTTTTCTTTACAAGTGAGCCATTTCATAATTGCTGTAACGCACTATAGGATATGTTTTGTGGAGATAACATCACTTCTCGGGTGTTGGACAAACTCCGCCTGTGGCCTTGTGCCCAGCCACTCGAGATGTGATGTTATCCCAGCATGTCACAAACTGTGTTGCGTAATATTGCTTAAAATCATGATGGTGAGTTCAGCAACACTGTGAACTATGATAGTACCCCAAGTAAATGACATGCGACTTTAAAGATACAGTATCAGACTACTGAACCTGCCATATACAGTATATATACGGTAGGAAGCACAACTACACATCATGTTGTTGTTTTCAATAGCAACTGCTAATCCTTGGGGTTTCTGAAACATTTTCATGATTTTGCATTGGTTTAGAAGACATTTTTCTCTAACTGCATGTTTTGTCATATTTGCTGTTGTTAATTGTTTGTAAAGTTACTGCACTTTATCTATAAGTTGCAGCCAATTTGTTTCAATCCCCATGTGATTCCAATGTATTTAATGGGAAAAGCTCAGAAGCTCCTCACCTCTGACAAAGCACCTAGTCATAGGTGTGACATGTTAGGTCCAAGCGTTTTCATCAGGGTAGTTTGTACAGGCAGGTGTTGCAGGAATTGATTTTTCTGCACGTGTGGATCAATAAAGTGATTTTCTTTTCTCAGTGACTTTTGTCATCATGCCCTTTAGATCTACAGGTGAGGTGAGTGCTACATGACTCTAGTTTTGGACTGAAGCTGTGGAGATACTTCACTTCAGACTGACTTCTTAGAATGTTTGGTTTCATTGTGAATTCATTTAGCCTAAAGGTTAGAGTAATGAGCAGTAAATAAGTTTGGTTCATCCAGCAGGCCTAGGTTTGATTCCCACAACCTCCACTTTATTTATTTATATAGTGATTCAGAAAAGACTTTTGAGGCAAGCTCTTTTACAAAGGTTCCACATCATAGATTGCAAAACAAAGAACAATAGGAGAAAGGTAAGATACATTACAATCAACGATACAGCTTGGATTCAGAACTTACAGAATAACTCAAAACATAGGTACAAGATAAAATAACAAGAAAAACACTTTATGAGGGTGGGGGGGGGGAATAAGGAGCCACAGAGTGCCTTGTCAGTAGTTCAGAGGGACGGGGATAGCTGGCAGTGAGGTGAAGAAAGGAGGTATAAGAGAGAGGTATGTAATGCGGTGGAGATGAAGGGTGGGGAAGAAAGGCGATAAGGTATAGGGTAAATCATGGGGTGACTGTGAGACTGAGAGCAAGTCATTTAACCTCCTCAGTGCTCCCAGGTTGCCCCTGAAAATGGCACTTATGTCTAATGGGCCTTACCCAGTTACCAAAAGACTAAAATAAAAATAAAAACATAATTGAGTGCCTGTAACACAATCCCTGCAAAATGAAATGTGCACTTCACTGATAACTCACTGAAAACTCAGTGCTGTTCCAGCTGTCAGTGCATTTGCAGATCAAATCACAGCTCATTACTAATCAGCAAACATTATAGTATAGACCACATTTTTGCAGCTGTAAGCTGATATTGTTGGAAGCTGGAACTAAATAACATACTGTTTATACTGTCAATTATGGCTTTACAGTCCTTACAGACTCTTGGAGGCAGCATAGAGCAGTAGTTTAAGGTTCTGAGCTGTAAACCTGGAGACCTGGATTTGAATCCCACACCCCTAATTTGCATACTGTGTGACCCTGAGAAAGTCCCTTAACTTCCTTGTGCTCCCAGGTCACACCTGTAAACAAGATGATATCCCGTGAGGTGGGTGCATGGGGCAGGGCACTGTCTGTAACGATGAGTTGTTCCCCACGAAATCCCTCATGGCGATGGAAGGGTAGGGTGACTAGATGGGGGGGTGAGAGAAATGGGTAACAGGAAGTCGCTATATGTACATGTGGGGGGGGGTGTGAGCACAGTGAGCATGGGCTGGGAGGGGGCAAGGAGCTGTAGGGGTGGCGCCTGGTGGGTTGCTGAACTACGTTTGTGGCATTGGGAGTTGGCCTGTGGTTGGGTGGGTGAGATACTGGGTCCGGGCACTAGTGCGATTTTATTGCGCCTGGCCCGAACCTTAATTTTACAAGTTTTCACCCTCCCAACATGCAACCCCTGAGTCGAGAACTTTTTGGGGCTGAGGGGGCAAAAGTCCCCATGGTGGTGTGTGGTGGGTGCAGCCTCACCACAGAAAGCATTGAAATGTTGTCCCTGGTGCTGTTGTCTTGTGCACCGGGAGTCAGTATAACAAAAATGTTTTCTCGCATTTGATCAGCGATACAGCGATCGCCTTTAGACTTCTCACCGCTATCACATAGAATCAAGCGATATACTGTATACATGCCCCCATTTAGCCAACAATACTCCAGGTAAACTTCACTCAGTATCTTTTGACCACTTGCCAATGATGAGCTGTTAAAGAGCTGGTGGCATGCAAGTCTTACCTCTCCCATCCAGCTCGATGCAGGAGTCTGTTTCGCATTGATGGATTTTTTTTTTAAAGTGTCTGCGATGTCTAATATTTACTTTAAAAATGTTTAAGTGTGACTGCTCCTGGGTGACGTTTACTGTGGGACGCTCATGTTATACTCCCTGCTATCACAGTCGTATTGCATAGCTGGGGGCGAAGAGTGTGCTGTATCCAAATCCTATTCCTTGCCATGCAACCATATGTTAAAATGTCCCATTTTACTAAACCAGTTGGTTTTGATGCTGACTGTAGCCCTGAGGATAGCAATTGCTGTTTTTCCTCATGTTCAGGTAGTGCAGGGGCTGTGTTTGGGATCTCTTTAAGTGCGTTGAATACTAGTGTGCCTGCAGTAATCACAAACAATTTTACTTTCTCATCGTCAGTTGCTGCAGTAAATAATACTGATGTACTGTTGTCTGAAACTGTACCGGGGAAATCTGTGTGTTTTTCAATTGGTTCTGAGCATGCAATCATGGTTGTGTAACTGCTGCGGATAACTCATTTCCCTCCAATGTTGCTGATTTACGCAGTATTGGTCCCATCCCCCCGGTGAATCTGCTGACATGTGTGTTGACAGTTGGAGATCCCATCTCCGCAAAGACATAGACAGAGTGGAGGCTGTCCAGAGAAGGGCAACTAAAATGGTGCAGGGTTTGCATCAGAAGACATATGAAGAAAGACTAAAGGAGCTTAATATGTATACCCTTGAGGAAAGAAGGGAGAGAGGGGACATGATAGAAACTTTCAAGTACCTCAAGGGAATTAACAACGTCCAAGAGGGTAGCATCTTTCAGAAGAAGAGATGTGCAAAACAAGGGGGCACAATTTGAAGATAGAGGAGGGACGGCTCAGAGGTAATGTGAGGAAATATTTTTTCACAGAGAGGATTGTGGATGCATGGAAAAGTCTCCCTGAGGGGGTAGTGGAGTCAAGAACAGTGGGGGAATTCAAGAATGCATGGGACAGGCATAAGGCAGTCCTAGTGGGGGGTAGGAGGAAGTAAGCTGTTGGTTAACTAGGATCTGCAGCTTATCTGTCAGGTAGGAAAATGGGCAGACTAGGTGGGCCAAGCGGTCCTTATCTGCTGTCAAATTCTATGTTTCTGTGTTTCTAATAATGCAGTGCAAAACTGTTGTTCTGATATTAGCAGGCCATTGTGTGCTGTAATTGATTACAGTTGCCCCAAGGTGGTATGCCAAGTAGTGCTTGCTCCTCAAATTATGTTGAGGGTACTAGCTTCTAGAGAGTTATGCATGCTGTTCACCTTATCTGGGACATGAACAGATAGGCATAAGGTCTGGTGCTTCTGCTGACAATATAACCTGTTCTTCTGTTTACTTACAAGGAGCTGTTGATATTTCACAGGCATTTAGTTCATGTCATGTTGTAAATTGTGAAGTACAAGATGATGTTATGTATGACAGTGTCTCTGATTATGATACAGTGGAAGTAATGAACGGTGTGGTCATTGATGTCTCTGACTCGGAGTATGCCGGTATGGACGTTACACATTGTGCTGTCAGTGGTACTGCCTCTAATGAGTATGTACAGGAATATGACAGTATGTTTGAATCACAGGATGATGCTAGTCCTGGTGTTTCTGTGACCACTTCTGTTGTCTCAGCAGGTGTTGGTAGCAGTGACTAAGCTGATGATAGCAACTATACTGACTCCGACTCTGAGGACTCATTTGATGATGTTGACAGTGACGAATTAGCATATGATGATGATGATGACCCAGACTTAGTAGCCACAGCAGCTCCAGCTATGACAATACGCAATGTGCAGTCATATATGTATAAGCCATACCCACCTGCCAGTTCAAGCCAAGATCAAGTCAATAGCATCACACAGGAATCCAACAGAGAGGTACTGTGTCTTGACAATACTGACTGGTGAGTCACTATGTTTGTTTTACATTTTTGTGCTGCTACTCCCAAAGCACCATACTGGACACTCCTTCATGCTGCTATTGTACCACCCCCCCCCCAGACCCAATGTGTTCTCACCTAGTGTCCCTCTATGTATGCATGTCAGGAACCTTTGAGGGTGATAAGCAAGAATTCAGACTCAGGCTTTTGGAGGGTCTGCCGTAGGAGTGTGTGAGGGATGATTGAGCATCACAAGGAATTTTCTCCTCCTCCTCCTCCTAGGGGTGAGTGGGAAAAGAGGTGGTTACAACACAGCTTGCGTAGCAAAATACTGCCACCTGTGGGAGGATGGTATATTCAAAGTGAGTGATGCCTGATATCTGGAGAGACCGGATGGACTTTAGTGTTGTCCTACTTACGTCATCTGACGTCCCACCTCCTGTGGGTGTATGCATATAAAAAAGCCTGCACACTCACATGGTGACCTGCTGTGGTGTCATGACCACTGCCTTCAACGTCCATCGGTGTTGTCCCAGTCCTGTGGTCCTGACCCAGTGCTGTAAGCCTATGCCTGCCTACAGTGTATGTAGGTGTGGGGTCGAGCACTGCGGTGGTCCCTGCCCATGTGTGTTAAACCTGAGCATGGGATGATGACAGTCAGGTCCACTCTGAACACTAAATGGAGTATAGTGGTTACTGGGACCTAAAAAAAGGAAAATTAGTTAATATGGTAATAGTCCATGAGATAGTCAGATGGTTTTGGAAATGGTTAGCATAGAGGAGTAACATGAAGGATGTCATTGTGACAAAATGTTATTACCATTGCGTCAACATTTGTGTACCACAACTGTAGGTCCTTTTGGGATGGGGATGGGGGGGAGAGGAGGAAGGGATGCAGGGGGGAGGAGAGGAGGAAGGGACGAGGGGAGGAGAGGGAGGAAGGGTGAGGGGAGGAGAGGGAGGAAGGGATGCAGGGGAGAGGGAGGAAGAGATGCAGGGGGGGGAGAGGAGGAAGGATGCAGGGGAGGAGAGGAGGAAGGGATGCAGGGGAGGAGAGGAGGAAGGGATGCAGGGGAGGAGAGGAGGAAGAGATGCAGGGAGGAGGGAGGAAGAGATACAGGGGAGGAGAGGGAGGAAGAGATGCAGGGGAGGAGAGGGAGGAAGAGATACAGGGGAGGAGAGGAGGAAGAGATGCAGGGGGGGAGAGGGAGGAAGAGATGCAGGGGAGGAGAGGAGGAAGGGATGCAGGGGAGGAGAGGGAGGAAGAGATGCAGGGGAGGAGAGGGAGGAAGAGATGCAGGGGAGGAGAGGGAGGAAGAGATGCAGGGGAGGAGAGGAGGAAGGATGCAGGGGAGGAGAGGGAGGAAGAGATGCAGGGGAGGAGAGGAGGAAGAGATGCAGGGGGAGGAGAGGGAGGAAGAGATCAGGGGGAGGAGAGGGAGGAAGAGATGCAGGGGAGGAGAGGGAGGAAGAGATGCAGGGGAGGAGAGGGAGGAAGAGATGCAGGGGGAGGAGAGGAGGAAGAGATACAGGGGAGGAGAGGGAGGAAGAGATGAGGGGAGGAGAGGGAGGAAGAGATGCAGGGGAGGAGAGGGAGGAAGAGACAAGGAGGAGAGGAGGAAGAGATGCAGGGGAGGAGAGGGAGGAAGAGATACAGGGGAGGAGAGGGAGGAAGAGATACAGGGGAGGAGAGGGAGGAAGAGATGCAGGGGAGGAGAGGGAGGAAGAGATGCAGGGGAGGAGAGGAGGAAGATATGAGGAGGAGAGGAGGAGAGATGCAGGGGAGGAGAGGGAGGAAGAGATGCAGGGGAGGAGAGGGAGGAAGAGATACAGGGGAGGAGAGGGAGGAAGAGATACAGGGGAGGAGAGGGAGGAAGAGATGCAGGGAGGAGAGGGAGGAAGAGATGCAGGGAGGAGAGGGAGGAAGAGATGCAGGGAGGAGAGGAGGAAGAGATGCAGGAGGAGAGGAGGAAGAGATGCAGGGGAGGAGAGGAGGAAGAGATGCAGGGGAGGAGGAGGAAGAGATGCAGGGGGAGGAGAGGAGGAAGAGATGCAGGGGAGGAGAGGAGGAAGAGATACAGGGGGAGGAGAGGAGGAAGAGATACAGGGGAGGAGGAGAGGAGGAAGAGATACAGGGGAGAGAGGAGAGGAAGAGACGAGGGGAGGAGAGGAGGAAGAGACGAGGGGAGGAGAGGGAGGAAGAGACGAGGAGGAGGAGAGGGAGGAAGGATACAGGGGAGGAGAGGAGGAAGAGATACAGGGAGAGGAGGGAGGAAGAGATACAGGGAGGGAGGAGGAAGAGACACAGGGGAGGAGAGGGAGGAAGAGATGGGGGGGAGAGGGAGGAAGAGATGCAGGGAGGAGAGGGAGGAAGAGATGCAGGGGAGGAGAGGGAGGAAGAGATACAGGGGGAGGAGAGAGGAGAAGAGATACAGGGGAGGAGAGGGAGGAAGAGATGCAGGGGAGGAGAGGAGGAAGAGATGCAGGGGAGAGAGGAGGAAGAGATGCAGGGGAGGAGAGGGAGGAAGAGATGCAGGGGGAGGAGAGGAGGAAGAGACAGGAGGAGGAGGAGGGAGGAAGAGACAGGGGAGGAGGAGAGGAGGAAGAGATACAGGGGAGGAGAGGAGGAAGAGATACAGGGGAGGAGAGGAGGAAGAGATACAGGGGAGGAGAGGGAGGAAGAGATACAGGGGGAGAGGGAGGAAGAGATACAGGGGAGGAGAGGGAGGAAGAGATGGGAGGGAGAGGGAGGAAGATATCAGGGGAGGAGAGGGAGGAAGAGATGCAGGGAGGAGAGGGAGGAAGAGATGCAGGGGAGGAGAGGGAGGAAGAGACGAGGGAGGAGAGGGAGGAAGAGATGCAGGGGAGGAGAGGGAGGAAGAGATCAGGGGAGGAGAGGAGGAAGAGATGCAGGGGAGGAGAGGAGGAAGAGATGCAGGGGAGGAGAGGGAGGAAGAGATGCAGGGGAGGAGAGGAGGAAGAGATACAGGGGAGGAGAGGGAGGAAGGATGGGGGGAGGAGAGGAGGAAGAGAGATGCAGGGGGGAGGAGAGGGAGGAAGAGATGCAGGGGAGGAGAGGGAGGAAGGATGCAGGGGAGGAGAGGAGGAAGAGATGCAGGGAGGAGAGGAGGAAGAGATGCAGGGAGGAGAGGAGGAAGAGATGCAGGGGAGGAGAGGGAGGAAGAGATGCAGGGGAGGAGAGGAGGAAGAGATACAGGGGAGGAGAGGAGGAAGAGATGCAAGGAGAGGAGGAGGAAGAGATACAGGGGAGGAGAGGAGGAAGAGATACAGGGGAGGAGAGGGAGGAAGAGATGCAGGGGAGGAGAGGAGGAAGAGATGCAGGGGAGGAGAGGGAGGGAAGATACAGGGGAGGAGAGGGAGGAAGAGATGCAGGGGAGGAGGGAGGAAGAGACAGGGAGGAGAGGAGGAGAGATGCAGGGGAGGAGAGGAGGAAGAGATGCAGGGGAGGAGAGGAGGAAGATGCAGGGGAGGAGAGGAGGAAGAGATGCAGGGGAGGAGAGGAGGAAGAGATACAGGGGAGGAGAGGGAGGAAGAGATAGAGGGGAGGAGAGGAGGAAGAGATGCAGGGGAGGAGAGGGAGGAAGAGATACAGGAGGAGGAGGGAGGAAGAGATGCAGGGGAGGAGAGGGAGGAAGAGTATGAGAGGAGGAGAGGGAGGAAGGGATGCAGGGGAGGAGAGGAGGAAGATACAGGGGAGGAGAGGAGGAAGAGATACAGGGGAGGAGAGGAGGAAGAGATACAGGGGAGGAGAGGAGGAAGAGATGCAGGGGAGGAGGGGAGGAAGAGATGCAGGGGAGGAGAGGAGGAAGAGATGCAGGGGAGGAGAGGAGGAGAGAGAGGGAGAGGAGGAAGAGATGCAGGGGAGGAGAGGGAGGAAGAGATACAGGGGAGGAGAGGAGGAAGAGACAGGGGAGGAGAGGGAGGAAGAGATGCAGGGGAGGAGAGGAGGAAGAGATACAGGGGAGGAGAGGGAAGAGATGCAGGGGAGAGGAGGAAGAGATACAGGGGAGGAGAGGAGGAAGAGATACAGGGGAGAGGAGGGAGGAAGAGACCAGGAGGAGGAGAGGGAGGAAGAGACGAGGGGAGGAGAGGAGGAAGAGATGCAGGAGGAGGAGAGGGAGGAAGAGACGAGGAGGAGGAGAGGAGGAAGAAGGAGGAGGAGAGGGAGGAAGGATACAGGGAGAGGGAGGAAGAGACAGGGGAGGAGAGGGAGGAAGAGATGCAGGGGAGGAGAGGGAGGAAGAGATGGAGGAGGAGAGGAGGAAGAGATGCAGGGGAGGAGGGAGGAAGGATGCAGGGGAGGAGGAGGAAGAGATGCAGGGAGGAGAGGGAGGAAGAGATACAGGGGAGGAGAGGGAGGAAGAGATGCAGGGGAGGAGAGGGAGGAAGAGATACAGGGGAGAGAGGAGGAAGGGATGCAGGGGAGAGGAGGAAGAAGAGATGCAGGGGGAGGAGAGGAGGAAGAGATGCAGGGGAGGAGAGGGAGGAAGAGATGCAGGGGGAGGAGAGGGAGGAAGAGATGCAGGGGGGAGAGGAGGAAGAGATACAGGGAGGAGAGGGAGGAAGAGATACAGGGGAGGAGAGGGAGGAAGAGATGCAGGGGAGGAGGGAGGAAGAGATGCAGGGGAGGAGAGGGAGGAAGGATGCAGGGGAGGAGAGGAGGAAGAGATGCAGGGAGGAGAGGGAGGAAGAGATGCAGGGGAGGAGAGGAGGAAGATACAGGGGAGGAGAGGGAGGAAGGGATGCAGGGGAGGAGAGTGAGGAAGAGATACAGGGGAGGAGGGAGGAAGAGATACAGGGGAGGAGAGGGAGGAAGATATGCAGGGGAGGAGAGGGAGGAAGATATGCAGGAGGAGAGGAGGAAGGGATGCAGGGGAGGAGAGGAGGAAGAGATGCAGGGGGAGGAGAGGGAGGAAGAGATGCAGGGGAGGAGAGGAGGAAGATATGCAGGGGAGGAGGGAGGAAGGGATGCAGGGGAGGAGAGTGAGGAAGAGATACAGGGGAGGAGAGGAGGAAGAGATACAGGGGAGGAGAGGAGGAAGATATGCAGGGGAGGAGAGGGAGGAAGAGATGCAGGAGGAGAGGAGGAAGAGATACAGGGGAGGAGAGGAGGAAGATATGCAGGGGGAGGAGAGGGAGGAAGAGGACTGGGAGGAGAGGGAGGAGAGAATGCAGGGGAGGAGAGGGAGGAAGATATGCAGAGGGAGACAGGAGTGCATACAAAGGTGGAAGAGGATATGGGTGGGCACTGGACTGAAGAAGTGCGTAACAGCCAGGAGAGGGGTAGGGGTGTTGGTAGGGCTGGGGTGTGGGGGAGCTGGAAGGGCAACGAGCAGGAGGGGAGGGGGAGGGTGGTGGAAGGAAGGGGGAACAGAGGAAGGGAGCGGTGACTGTAGGAAAGGGGCTTGGAAATGAGTACAGGGGAAGAGGGGCTTAAGTGGTTCAGTGGAGAAAGGGGGGTGTTAGTGGTGGGGGACTCCATACTTAAAGGGATCACATGTACAGGAGACCAGCATAGTCACATATGGTTGGAAGCCATACCAGGTCTAAGGGCAGAAAGAGCGGGGCAGGCAATTCTAAGATGCATGAGATGGGGAAGGAGGAGACCACACACAGCGGTGCATGTGGGGACTAATGACCTGTCAGGGGAAACTGTGGAGGTGATGAAGGGACAGTTCAGAAAATTGGGAAAGCTGTGCAAGGAAGTAAGAAAGATGTTTGCCTTTTCAGAGGTGCTCCCAATGCCCCGAGTGAGTACAGTGAGGAAGGAGAGGATTAGGGAATTTAACGTGTGGCTGGAGGAGTGGTGTAGATCAAGGGTATGGGTAGGTAGGGGGGATGGAGGCAGACCTGGGACAATAATGAACTATATGCAGGAGATAGACTGCACCAAAGTTGGGAGGGAAAGGGGGTATTAAAGCAGAAGGTACAGGAGCATACAGCAAAAAAAGTGAATTTAAACTAGCTTGGGAGGGTGGTGTGGGGTGAGACTATAGGCAAGGCACCCAGGGACTGGGTGAGCCTACCACCCAAGCTAGTAAGAAGGTACTTGTGGATTTAGTACAGAAGGGGCAGGGTGGGGGGGCATCTTTTTTTTAATTTCAACTTTTATTGAGCTTTTTACAATACAGAGACTAGATCCATCAGATAAAATCTACACCAGCAAAGTATTTGACAATGTATTGACCCAGTCTCCCCACCCGCCTTCCATCTTCTATGAACCCTCCCCCCTCCCATCCCAACACACAGCTGTAATCTCTGATTGCTCAACAAGTTAATTCAGTGCTAGCTTAGTGCAGTTATAATGAATAAAGGGGTGTGTAGGGGGTCTCAAATTTTCACATATCTTTTTGTCTTATTACTGAGACTCGCTATTGCTTTCTCTGTCCTGAAGTTTGTGAGAAGCTTATTGAACCATTCTGTGTAAAAAATATCTTTGCTATCCTTCCAAAGGCACAGCACCACTTTCTTAACTAACATCGGAATAAGAGCCATATGATGCCAGCGGCTGAGTACTGGGACCTCAGAATAATCTCCCAGTACACAGGTTTCTAGGGGTAAAGAGCATATTCAAGCCTAACAAAGGAACTACTATTTGCTGAATGCTGGCCCAGAGCGGTGTTACTGTGGGGCAGGTCCATAGGATGTGATACAGGCTGCCATCTTCTTTTCGACAATGGGTACATGTGGGTGACAAAGTAAGACCAAGTTTGACTAATCTCTGAGGGGAGTAATATAAGTTGTGCAATATCTGAAACTGCGTAAGGCGAAATCTGTCTTGGGTGACATATTTATGACAATTACACCATAAAGATGGCCAATTGAAATTCAAATTGGGGAAAAAAGAAGTCCAATAAGCCATGGGGCCAAGACAGCCTGGGCAAGTCCGGTCGTAAACGATCCCGTAGGTCTTGGACACCACTTGTTGAAAACCTGCCAAAGGGTCCAGTTCAGGTTGGAAAGATAGCCTGGCTGGTTGGGGGAGATCTGATTCCAGCACTTTCAGAAGTAATTGCTTCAGCTGAAAAATCTTATAAATACTATGATTCGGGATTGTAAATTTATTTAAAATTTCGGTGGTAGAAAGCCAGGTGCCCCTGTCTATGAAATGGGTAAGCTGACCATCTCCCAGGACAGGCATCCAATGGACTTGGAGCACACTGTTGTCGATCTTTAAGTTAAGATTACTCCATATGGACTGTGCTAGATCTCGGGTATGGTCATATTTAAAGAAAGTGCTCAGTTGGGAATAGACTTTGACAGAAATTGCTATAGGCGATGTTTTCAGTCTTGAAGGGAGAGCACTGGCTTTGATGTGTAAAAGTGCAGCTGGGGATAGGCCGTGGGATCTAATGAGAGCTAATTCAATTCTTAACCAAAGTAGTAAAAAGAGGGGGAGGTACTACGTCAGCCGATGACAACCACCTGAGGTATTTGGTGGAGTGACTGGCCCAGTAGTAAATAGCTAGGTGGGGAGGCGTAGACCCCCTTTAACTTTGGGGGCTGCTAACTTGTGATAGGCTAATCTAGGCTGTTTATTGGACCAAAAGAATTTTGTGATAATTCCATGCACTCTTCTGATCCAGGAGAGGGGGACCATATATTGAGTAAATTAAAGGGTAAAAAAGTCTCAGGAATACATTAATTTTAATTAGATTGATTTTGCCCCAGAGGGAATCAGGAGTGTGGACCATCTATCCAGGTCTTGACTGATGATGTTTACTAGAGAATCCAAATTCAGTTTTTGGGTGGATACAAGATTTCTTGTCATTTTGATTCTCAGATATCTTAGGGACTCCTGTTTCCAGGAAAGCCCCAATTCAGCAAAATGGATTGTTTGAGGACCTTGTGATTGAGGGAAATACTACAGTTTTACCTATATTTAACTTATAATTGGACATCTGGCTATATTTCTCAATAGTTTCTAAAAGAGGGGGGATTGAGGAGGATGGGTGGGACAGCTGGAGAAGGTCATCTGCATAAGCAGAGACTTTAATTTCCTGATCCAGAATAGTTATACCTTGGATCATCCTACAATCCATCAGTCGACGGATGAGGGGTTCCAGGTATAGATTAAAAAGCAGGGGGGACAATTGGCAACCTTGCCTGGTACCTGACTGCAATGGGAAAAGGTTGGAAGTCACTCCATTGCCCATTAACCTCGCTGAGGGGGAATGATACAGTACATGTATCAAGTGTTGAAATTCTAGGGGGAAATCAAAGGCTTTGAGAGTTCAAAATAGAAAGTTACAATTCATCCTGTCAAATGCCTTCTCGGCATCCGGAGATACCAAAGCAGCTGGAAAATCCATGTCCCTAGATTTCGAGAAGACATGGGACAGGGTTAGGAGGTGGTCAACCGAAGATCTCCCTTTCATGAAGCTGACCTGTTCATGACCTATGAGATCAGGAAGGATGATACTGTTGCAGTCAGCCAGTAGCTTGGTTAGAATTTTTATATCCCGGTTCAATAAGGATATGGGGCAATAACTTGTGACTAACTCCGGGTCTTTATTGGCCTTAGGCAGAAGAACAATTAAGGCTTCAAAGAGGGCCCTGTCTATAGAAGCTCTGGACAAAGTATACTGATATAGTGGTAATAGTAAGGGGATCTTGGAATTTTTTTAAAAAGTTAGCCGAGAATCCATCTGGACCCAGAGTTTTGTCTGTGGGGAGGCTTTTAATAACTCTTGCCAATTCTGAGTGGGAGATGGGAGATATCAGTGCACGTTGTTGTGCTTCTGAAAGGGAAGGTAAGTTAGACTCAGCCAGGTACATATCTAGGGCCTGATCAGAGGGCGGGTTGGTAATGGGGCTATACAAATCTTTGTAATAGGGGCTGAATTCTGGTACTATAGCTGATGGTGATGTTTTCAGGGAGCCGTCTTCCTGAGTGCGTATCGAAGTTATGAATCCGGATGATTATTGTTGTTTTTTCCTGAGGGCTAAAAGGTGCCCTGCCTTCTCACCCTGATCTGTATAGGATGCCCTAGTCCTCAGGATTGCAAATTCAGCTTTCTCTCTCGAGATCTCTAAGTAGGCATCTTTTAGTTTGGCTAGGTCCTGTCCCAGAGATTCCGGAGAGTGGGGGGCTAGATTTGCTTCGAGTGTCCGGATTTGAGAAAGGATGTTCTTTAGCTTCTGGTCTTTTTAGCTTCTGGTCTTTTTTCTTTGAGAGCTCAGGCCAATTAAAATCCCTATAATATAGGTCTTGAAGGTACACCATTCCAAATCTGGCCTGGTGGTGGAATTATGATTAACACTAATAAACTGATCAATATGTTCAGTAAGGTGTGTAGCTATGACAGGATCCTTCAGCAGCTGGTTGTTACTCTTCCAGCATGCCTGTCTCTGAGGAAGAGATGAAAGGAAAAGGTGGCATTCAACCAGGAAGTGGTCAGAGGGGGGACCTGGTGGGATGGAAGATTCAAGAACCCCAGTGAGTAAAGTTTGGGATAAGAGTAGGTAGTCAATATGAAAGGCGGTTTTACGAATTGGGGAAGTAAAAATATATCCCCTTTCCGTGGGGTGCAGTACCCGTTAAATATCACACAGACCAACTGGGTCTATAAGTTCATGGAGGGCCCACTGAGCTGGGAAAGCCCCTGTCGGGGGTGTCCTGAGTGGTCTAAGGTGGGATCGAATACCAGATTCAGGTCTCCCCCAAGTATTATTGATATAGAGAGAAAGGGGGTAAGAATATTAATCAGCTGTGTGAAGAATCCTGGTGTATCCACATTGGGTCCGTAAATGCTCCCCAACAAAATCTCTGTCGTATATATTGTACAATGGATCAAAATAAACCTGCCCTGGGGATCCCTGGCCATTTGGATGAGTGAAAATGGAACCTTCCTGGCTATCAAAATCATGACCTCAGCCGGCCCGGTGGCACTGAGGGTTGAGGCGCTGGACGCCACACCTTGCACCACGCCAGTGACCCAGGTTCGGGAGTGAGCTCGGGTGCTGGGGGTCAGTAGGGGAGGGATGGGATGAAGTGCCCACTGGGCTGCTCTCCTGTCCTGGGGGGAGGGTGGAGGGTGGCTCGGAGCTCCAGCAGCCCCCGGTGGAGATCAGGGGTGTCACAGAGCACTGAGCAGCACGTACATCAACGTAGCCCAACACTGGCAGGATTGCCGTGCGCCAAAGTCAGGAACATGTACCATGCAAGGGAGGGAAGGGACTAAGGGGCATCAAGGGGAAAAGTCCCTCCCTGGATTGATAGGCAATGGCTTTCTCCAGCACCACCGCCACACGTCCAACGCCGGTCTCCTGTCACTGCCCCCATGATCTCTCCGGGAGTGTTAGCCCCTCACGGCCCCGGGAGGTCACAGCTACCTTGAAGATGACAGGAGGGACTGCGAACGGTAGAGTGGCTAGGCCAGTGGGGATAGCCCGAGAGAGTTCCGGATTAGGGAGTGAGAAAGAGAAACTGAAAAAATTAAAATTATGACACCACAACTTTGGGTGGTGCCACCAGCTGAGAACACTTGATCCTCTTGTTGTCTCCTTATCCGCATGGCCTCGGAATCTAACAATTGAGATTCCTGTGTAAATATGATATCCGCTGCCAGTATAGACAAATGTTTTAATACCGTGTATTGTTTCACTCTCTGTCTGACCACTTTAACGTTCCAGGTAATGATTTTAAGGTTATGGGCCATATGAGATACCGGACCTTGGCTGGAACATAAATCTCAGTGCACTCATTCTGATTGCCAGTACCTTATTGAACATTAGGTCTGTGTTATTCCCCTTCCTACCCCCTTCCCACATCCCTTGCCAATCCTCCCCCAATTTCCCAAACCCCTAAAGAAAAGAAAAAACCTCTGCACTTTTTGAACTATCCCAGCCCACCCTCATTCCCTTACTGTTATAAGGTTTGTTCTGCAGAACCCCTTCACCATTGCTGTCTCCCTTCAGCCACCGTTGATTGTTCCTTGTTCTTTCTCTTACTGAAGAGAAAAAAAAAAGAAAGAACCTCTGGAGGTGTACTGTAAACCTTACGATCCAGAGCGGTAAAAGGAAAAGATTGTATATTTTACAAGTAGGCTACTGCCTCCTTCAATCTGCATTATAAAGATCTTACAAGTCAAATCCTGACTGCCTAACTAATGTATAAGTGTGAACACTAAAGTTGCAGGCAGTCTTGTCTACTGCTTTAACTGACAATCATGAAAGCAAATGCCCCAGCCTGTAAATTTCTCCCCAATTCTAAGGTTCAGTCTCTGTTAGCAAGTAATCCTCCAATCCGAACAGAGATGAAAGAGTCAGCCTGCAACATCCAGAGAGACTCGACTTAGCAGTCCCCCAATGTAAGAAGAAAAAATGCAAAAGAAAAATAATGGGAGATATACAGTAGGAAAAATAAACCAAGCCTTGGAGCTTTCGTTGCAGGGCGTGAGTAACCACAGTGAGTTCCATGTAACATGGGAGACGCACTCCCTCTAGTGGTCAGAGTGCGCTATAGTTTCTGCCTGGGCTGCGAGTTGGTGCTTCACGACTGTGCACAGTCTCAAGTGTCACCATCAAGTAATTTAAGTGGTTGGTGAAACACCATTTTCCCTAGTAATTCACAATGATGTGGGTAACAGTTAATGAGAGCTATCATAACTCAAAGCCCATAAATGTCCCAACAATCCCACTCGAGTTGCCACAACCAGAGCATGAGGTAAAGAGCTCGGTAAAAGTGATGAAAGTCCAAGGATATAAATAGTTTCAGTACGCTGTTTCCTTGAGACCAGCCATCTTCTTTGCAATCTAGAGTGTCTCACTGTTGGTTAAAGGAATTCGCCAAGATTAAACAATATCAGTTCAGGTATCTCGAAAAAGGTCTGGCAGTGTAGTCTTGAGCTCCAGCTACCAGCAACTAGGACCTGGAGCCTCGCTGGGTAATTCATATGAAATCTGACTCCTGCGGCGATGAGTTTGGACACTAATGGGTGAAAGGCCGTTCTGCGCTGTCGGATAGTGGCAGGAAGGTCTTGAGCTACCCGAATCTTGGTGCCCCTCCCCCCGCAGCGGACCTCCTGTAGATCCCTCACTTTGGATAAGAAGTGCTGGCGCTCTAAGTAGTTCAGAAATCTAAAGCTCAAAGGTCTCGGGGGTGGATCCAGCTGGGGGGGTTGGTCAAAGTGTCCTGTGTGCCCATTCAATGACATATTTGGGCCCAAATGGAGAGGGCTCAGCTATTTTCTCCACAAATTTCTGTGCAAAAAGGATCACATCCTGACCCTCTTCAGTCTCCGAGAGACCTATGAGGACCGCATTATTTCTGTGACTATGGCCCTCAAGGTCCTCTATTTTCAGCTCCATTCTGACTAGTTTCTGTCTGGTGGCCACCAGTTCGGGATCCATTTTATCCATGCACTTTTCGAGAGAGCTGACTTGGGCTTCTGAGTCTGAGGTACATTGTTAGATGTCTTCTAAAGCTTGACAAAGGGATTTGATCTCTGAGGTGAGAGATAGAAGTTCTTCTTTAAAAGGTCTGAATTCAGCCAGAAAGCCAGCGAATGTGAGCAGTTCTAGATCCGGAGAGAGGTGGGAGGTCCCCATTGGTTCGTCAGTACTGGTGGCTCTAGGCTTCTTCGGGCCTTTTTCTCATGTGGTAGGGGGCGTATGCTTTGGTAAAGCTCTCCGAATTTCCACCTCCATTTAGGGTTTTTTCCTTCATAGGCAGGAGACACGTGAGTCTGAAGTCTTCCAACCCAGTTTTAAAGTTTTACCAGTTTGAAAAGTTCAGGGAATAAAGTGATCGGGTGTCTGGTGCAGTAGAGCGGAGCTAGCACCAGGCATGCTGCATCACGTGATCTCATTGGGGAGGGGGATCTGAAAAAATAGTGAAGGGTGACGGGGTGGAGGGTGGTCTTGGTGAATGTGAGAAGCCTAGGTAACAAGGCAGCAGAGCTTCAGGTGCTCTTGGCTGTAGGGATGGTGGATGTCACGGCCATCACAGAAACGTGGGCCACAGAGCACTGGGACTGGGACCTGGAAATCCCAGGGTTCAGACTGTACAGAAAGGACGGTGGGGAAGGGAGGGGAGGTGCTGTCTATGTGTGGGAGGGGATGAACTGTACAAGGGATGAAAGGAAGAGAGGGATATGGAAGCAATGTGATTACAGCTCACGGACTGCAGGGGAAGGAAGTTGAGGTTTGGGGTGGTGTATAGGTCATCATCCCAGAGAATGGAAAGGGACAGAGAACTGGCAGAACAAATCAGTAAGGTATGTAGGAGGGGGAAGGTGGTCATAGTGGGGGATTTCAACCTGCTGGGGCTGGACTGGACTGTGCCAGTCACTACCGGTGCCAGGCAGAGGGTTCTCTTGGACGCATTCCAGGAGGGGTTTCTGACAGAGCTGGTTGCCAAACCCACAAGACTGAGGAACATGCTGGACCTGGTACTATCTAACAGTGAGGGAGTGGGGGACATAAGGGTGGAGGATCCGTTAGCTGACAGCGATCACCAAACGGTATGGTTTAACATCACAATGAGCAGGGAGCTGCATGGATCTGCAACAAATGTGGTGGATTTCAGGAAGGCGGATTTTGGGAAAATGGGAGAAATGCTGAAGGGGAGACTCAAACGAATAAAGCGGGGGATGTGGACAGCACAGAAATGGGACATAATAAAGCAAGGAATCATAGAGGCGATGGAAACATGCACCAGGCTACAGAGTAAGAAGAATAGGGCCAAAAGACCATGCTGGCTGAACAGGGAGGTAATAGAGGGGGTGAGAGAGAAAAAAGAGTGGCGTACCAGAGATTCAGAAGGATGGGGAAAGGGGAGGACAGTGAGGAGTACACCACATGGTCCAAGGAGGTGACCAAGTGGGTACGGGGTGCGAAAGTCACTAGGGAACTCAGATTAGTGCATGGAATTAAAAGAGGGGAGAAACACTTTTTTAGATACATCAGGGATAAAAGAAAGTGTAGGGACAGTATAGTGAGGATAAAAAGGTGGAATAAGTGGGTAGAAAAGGGGTAGAAACAAAAGGAAGCACTGAATGAGTACTTCTGCTCAGAGTTCACAAGGGAGGAGGAGGGCCATTAACACCCTGGTCGGGGGGGTGTAAGTTAACGGACAGTAGGACAGAGGGTAGCAGAGTCTTGTAAGGGCTGAGGGCACCGAAGGTGAATAAAGCACTGGGGCCAGATGGTATCCACCCCAGGGTGCTGCTGGAGATGGCAAAAGTTCTAGCAGAACCACTGGCGGACCTGTGCAGCACCTCTCTGGAAATGGAGGAGGTGCCTCAGGACTGGTGGATGGCCCATGTGGTACCGTTACATTAGAGCAGTCCCAGGGACGAGTCAGAGAACTATAGGCCAGTCAGTCTGATGTCCATAGTGGGAAAGCTCATGGAGACACTACTCAAGGACAGACTGGTGTCATTTCTGGAGGACAACAACCTGCAAAACAGGAGGCAGCACGGGTTTGTTTGGGGAGATCCTGCCATATTAATCTTATACAGTTCTATGACTGGGTGACGAGGGAGTTGGATGGGGGCCATGCTGTGGATGTGCTGTACTTGGATTTCAGCAAGCCCTTCAATTCAGTGCCCCATGGGAGACTAGGGGTGAAGTTATCCAGAGTGGAGTGAGGACAAAGATGGCATGGTGGATCTCAAACTGGCTAAGGAGTAGGCTGCAGAGGGTAGTGGTGGAGGTAGGGGAGTCTCGGAGCCTAGATTTGTGATGAGTGAGGTACCGCAGGGCCCGGTGCTGGGCCTGGTGCTGTATGGGTTATTCATCTTAGACATTGCGAAGTGGGTTGTGAGCAGAATTAGCCTGCTTGCCCATGACACCAAAATGGGTGCAGTAGTAGACGACGAAGAGGGATGGGTGCAACTGCAGAGGGACTGACTGGTCTCTAATTCCTGTGTCATCTTTTGGAGCACATTTCTGGAAGTGCACCACAGGTACTGCTCTCCAAGCCTGCGGCATGACTCCTGACTCTAGTGAACTATTGAGTCGGTCTGTCAGTGGCCCTGCCAGCTCCTCATCCAATTCCCTTAGTACCCTTGGATGTACTCTGTCTGGGACTGGTGATTTGTACAACTTCAATGTCAACAGTCCTACCCTCAATCTATTGTCCTCTATTACTATATCTGTCTGCCCCTCCCACCCTGCTCCTCTTCTCCCTCCTGAAGGCACTGGTTCTTCCTTCTCCCTGTTGAAGACAGAACCCAATTATTAGTATCTCTTCTTTTCCCCCTCTTGACCACCAACCGCTCCTTCCCTTTCTTAACCATAACAACCCCTTCCTTCTTGTCCATTTTCTAAAGTGAAAGAAAGCATTCTTCCCCTTCTTAATTCCTTCTGCTATCAGCAACTCCTTGTTTTCATTTGCTTGCCGGACTTCCTTACTTGCCTCACTACCCAGCCTATCCACTTCTCTTTGTATTCCTGATTTTTCTATTGGCTGTCCTCTTTTCCTTTACTGCCTGGGCAGCCATAAAACTTTACCAGCTTTTAGCTTTCTCCCTTGTGTTCTTCCCTCTTCACCTAATGCACTCATCTGTTGTAAACAGTATTCCTTCCTTAATGAGGAACGTCCTTTTTTGTCCACCTCCATATCTTCTCTGATGCCCACCCAGTGTCTCCTCAGCACTTTGCACCTTTACATGCAGTCCACTCTCCAAAAACCCAAGATTTTGATATGAGTCAGAACGCTTTCTCTGCCCATATCCAACTGGAGCCACACTGTGCAATGTCCACTTCCACCAAGCATCTCCATGACTGTTGTTTCCTATACACGCTCCCCATTTATGTGCACCAGATGAAGACTTGATTGTTCTTCTTTGTTCTGTGATGCAAAGTCTGGAAACCACTTTGCAGTCCTTCCAGGATCACCTGACTCCTAGCTCATGTTGTCAATGGTATGCTCCAGTCCACCTTAGGCTTGTTGAAGTCACCCACAATTACCACCTCTCATTTCTCTGCACCTTCCAATATTTGTGAGTTCAGTTACCTGTCCCTCTCTGCATCAGGGTTGTGTGTTCTGCAATCCACCCCCAACCTGTATAGCTTATATCCAGGGATCGCTAGGTCCCAGTCAAGGTTTGGTGTTTCACAAGACTTGCTTACTGCCGCTGTGTCCACCCTCCTGCCTGTTAATATTGCCTGCAGGGCCTCCAATTTTTTCCAAAACTACTTCCATTCAGAATCCCCACCCTCTACCCATAATCTGACCTTCCCTCCCTTCACTGTGTTATTGTCTTCACATTTATCACCTCTGTGTGCATCCCTCCATGTACCCTTGTTATGTGTTCATCACCTCATCAACCCTTTGCACGTAATGGACGGTTCATGCAGTTTCATAGGCTAAGTATTGTACTGTAACAACATTATATTTTTAGATTCAGTTTCTGATGCGTTCTTCTTATGTTCTTTTCAGGTACCAATGTTCATCATGTTCAATGATGCTGACAGTGCCAGAATGTGTATGCTGCAAGGAGAAGGAAAAGGTGGCGACCAAAAGTGCCGATTATGGCTGCAAGACTCAGCACCCAATATTTGCTACTGTATGGTTGGATATTTTTGTACTGGAAGCAGCCCTTCAGATAACTCTATTTTGGACATATTTTACGTCCAAAAATCAGCTCAAAACATCCAAAAATGTAGCCTCTGGAGTCATTGACCTCCAGTAACATATCCCTTGTTTAAAGCTGATGTCCATTTTTCATGGTGTGGACATCAATCAAGTCTTTATTTTTTTTTTTTTGACAGTCTCCAGTCCACCAGTTGCCATTTGATGTTTTTTTTGGTTTCATTATTTTACTTCCCAAACTGCCCATACCCCCCACGCCTGCAAACTGCCATCTCATTATGCATGCGCATCCATATACATGGTCATTTTGGCACCATCAGTCATGGTGAGGAGTTGGGATGAGGATGGTGATTTGCCAAAACAGTGAGCCCAGAGTCAGCATATTAGGTATAGCGAGAAGCTAGTGTGCAAGTGCCAGCCTGGGACAGTGTGAGAGTGGGAGACAGTCTCATCTCACTCTTGTCGGTCCTTCATCAAAAAATGTGATTCTGTGCCTGCCTTGTACGGTGTAAATTCTGAGGAGCGGGAGCCTAGCAAGCCAGCTAGCAGACAGTGAGGGGGCCATGATCCACGTGTGGTGGTGCCATGCCAGTGCAGACAGTGAGGGGGCTGTGATCCACGTGTGGTGGTGCCATGCCAGTGCAGACAGTGAGGGGACCATGTTCCACGTGTGGTGGCACCATGCCAGTGCAGACAGTGAGGGGGCCATGATCCACGTGTGGTGGTGCCATGCCAGTGCAGACAGTGAGGGGGCCGTGATCCACGTGTGGTGGTGCCATGCCAATTCAGACAGTGAGGGGGCCGTGATCCACGTGTGGTGGTGCCATGCCAGTGCAGACAGTGAGGGGGCCGTGATCCACATGTGGTGGTGCCATGCCAGAGCAGACAGTGAGGGGGCCATGATCCACATGTGGTGGTGCCATGCCAGTGCAGACAGTTAGGGGGCCATGATCCACGTGTGGTGGTGCCATGCCAGTGCAGACAGTGAGGGGGCCATGATCCACGTGTGGTAGTGCCATGCCAGTGCAGACAGTGAGGGGGCCATGATCCACGTGTGGTGGTGCCATGCCAGTGCAGACAGTGAGAGGGCCGTGATCCACGTGCGGTGGTGCCATGCCAGTGCAGACAGTGAGGGGGCCGTGATCACGTCGGTGGTGCCATGCCAGTGCAGACGGTGAGGGGGCCGTGATCCACGTGCGGTGGTGCCGTGCCAGTGCAGACAGTGAGGGGGCCGTGATCCACGTGCGGTGGTGCCGTGCCAGTGCAGACAGTGAGGGGGCCGTGATCCACGTGCGGTGGTGCCGTGCCAGTGCAGACAGTGAGGGGGCCGTGATCCACGTGCGGTGGTGCCGTGCCAGTGCAGACAGTGAGGGGGCCGTGATCCACGTGCGGTGGTGCCGTGCCAGTGCAGACAGTGAGGGGGCCGTGATCACGTCGCGGTGGTGCCGTGCCAGTGCAGACAGTGAGGGGGCCGTGATCCACGTGCGGTGGTGCCGTGCCAGTGCAGACAGTGAGGGGGCCGTGATCCACGTGTGGTGGTGCCATGCCAGTGCAGACAGTGAGGGGGCCGTGATCCACGTGTGGTGGTGCCATGCCAGTGCAGACAGTGAGGGGGCCATGTTCCACGTGTGGTGGTGCCATGCCAGTGCAGACAGTGAGGGGGCCATGATCCACGTGTGGTGGCGCCATGCCAGTGCAGACAGTGAGGGGGCCATGATCCACGTGTGGTGGTGCCATGCCAGTGCAGACAGTGAGGGGGCCGTGATCCACGTGTGGTGGTGCCATGCCAGTGCAGACAGTGAGGGGGCCGTGATCCACGTGTGGTGGTGCCATGCCAGTGCAGACAGTGAGGGGGCCGTGATCCACGTGTGGTGGTGCCATGCCAGAGCAGACAGTGAGGGGGCCATGATCCACGTGTGGTGGTGCCATGCCAGTGCAGACAGTGAGGGGGCCATGATCCACGTGTGGTGGTGCCATGCCAGTGCAGACAGTGAGGGGGCCATGATCCACGTGTGGTGGTGCCATGCCAGTGCAGACAGTGAGGGGGCCGTGATCCACGTGCGGTGGTGCCATGCCAGTGCAGACAGTGAGAGGGCCGTGATCCATGTGCGGTGGTGCCATGCCAGTGCAGACAGTGAGGGGGCCGTGATCCACGTGTGGTGGTGCCATGCCAGTGCAGACAGTGAGGGGGCCGTGATCCACGTGTGGTGGTGCCACGCCAGTGCAGACAGTGAGGGGCCGTGATCACGTGTGGTGGTGCTGTGCCAGTGCAGACAGTGAGGGGGCCATGATCCACGTGTGGTGGTGCCATGCCAGTGCAGACAGTGAGGGGGCCACAATCCACATGTGGTGGTGCCATGCCAGTGCAGACAGTGAGGGGGTCGTGATCCACATGTGGTGGTGCCTTGCCAGTGCAAACAGTGAGGGGGGCCGCGATCCACATGTGGTGGTGCCATGCCAGTGCAGACAGTGAGGAGGCTGCAATCCACATGTGATGGTGCCATGCCAGTGCAGACAATGAGGGGGCCATGATCCACATGTGGTGGTGCCATGCCAGTGCAGACAGATGTTACAGATGCAGTTGCAGGCCTCCCGCGCAGCCCATGGTGCAGTCATGGCTTGTAGAAGGAGAGAGAATAGACTGGAACTGTCTGGAGTGGAGCGGGGGAGCCTAGTGGAAGAGGTGTGAAACTGGGAGCCCAAAGAGCTTGACGTGGTAGGTACTTAGTGGCAAGTGCGACTCACGAGTATGTTTTGGTGGGAAGGTGGCCTGGCGACTGCGGTGGATTGTAGTGTGGAGAGCTGCCGGAGGCATCTGGCTGGAAGAGGCAGAGCTGTCCGGCCCAGCACTCACAAGTTTGACACAGCATGGTCACGACAGAGTATTCATCATCTGTAAAAAGATAAAAAAGGTACTGATCTGTGATCTGTCTATTGTGCCCTTTCCCCTGCCTAATGAGCACCTTTGGTGATTCAGAGTCAGTGATTTAGAAATATATAATACAGCTAGTAGTCTGCTTTACACCTGATCGCCACATCACTGCTGTATTGAATGTATTTTTATACTGTGCAGGCTGCAGAGTCGAACTATACATGCCTTTTTACTGCTCTTGATGAAATGTGTTTTGTGACTCTGTCAGTGCACTTGAATTTACAATACAAAAGCAAAACAAGCATTTGTCAATGCCGGACGTTCGCTTGCAGGTATTTGCAGTGGTGTTTGGCACATATGGTGCTTTACCCTAATGCCCTGTGCGTTTGCTGGTATTTGCACTACAAATTTTCAGCATGACTATTTTGCTACCTCCACCTCATAAAAGCATTTGAGACCTCTGCTTATTAACAGTACCACTGTTATTTTGTTAATCTGTCCTGAATGTTGATTTCCCACAGTGACCACACCATTCTGCTCCATATGTGCAAAAACACAGTTTGGGCAGGATGTGAAAAATGACAGCTGTAGCATTCATAGGGAGGTGTGAAGGATAGCAATGTTGAACATCTGGAGTGAAAATACAACAATTTTCAAACCATTTAGCCGCATATGGAAACTGCGTAATGAAACGCCTCATGACACACCTATTTTGTGGCCTTTTGTCACCAAATTTTCAACATAGGCATTTTGGGACCTCTGCTCATGAACAGTGTCACTGTGATTTTCATAATCTGTCCTGAGCATTGATTTCTCACTGTGACCACACCATTGTGTGCTAGATGTGCAAAAACACATTTCAGCCAGGATGTGAAAAATGTCAGCTGTACTGTTCATAAGGAGGTGTGAAAAAATGGCAATGTTGAAAATCTGGAGTGAAAATATTTCAAATTCTCAAAGTTACGAGTGTGCGTGGAAACTGCGCAACGCACGCTCGTAACACAGTCATTTTTTTACATTTTTTCACCAAATTTGCAACATAGGCTTTTGGGAACCCACCTCATTAACAGTGACACTGTTGTTTTGTTAATCAATCCCAAAAGGTGATTTTGTGCAGTGACCATGAATTCACCTTTGGGTACCGAATAACTCATAGACAGCTCATGCATCCATTGGTGCAGTAGGGTTGCACACGTTACACTGAGCACTGCGTTGGACAGGAGGGTCACACACCTTCAAAAAGTCGTACTGTCCCAAAATGTTCCTTGCACATGCATGCAAGAGAATGCAAAAATAAACAAGCATTTGTCAATGCTGAATGTTGCTTGCTTCTATGTGCTGTTTAGGTATTTGGAAGTCATTGGAGTGCAAATACTGAAAACTTTGCGAACTTCTGCAGGCGTGCGTAGGAACTGCATAGCAGGCGGCTAAATAAAACAGTCATTTTAGGAATTTTTCACCAAATATTCAACATAGCCATTTTAAAACCTCTGCTAATGAACAGTGTCATTGTGATTTTCTTAATGTGTCCCATACATTGAGTTCACACACCGACTGCGCCATTGTATGCTACATGGGTGGAAACATGTTTTGGGCAGGATGTGAAAAGTGACAGCTATACTGCTCATGAGGAGATGTGGTAAAATGGCAATGTTGATAATCTGGAGTGGAAATATTGAAAATTCACAAACCTACGAGTGTGCGTAGGAACTGCGCAACACACGCTCGTAAAACAGTCATTTTTAGGAATTTTTTTCACCAAATATTCAACATAGCCATTTTAAAACATCTACTAATGAACAGTGTCACTGTGATTTTCTTAATGTGTCCCATACATTGATTTCTACACACCATTCTTGCCATTAATAGCTACATGATGAGCTGCGTTTTTGGGCAGGATGTGAAAAATGACAACTGTACTGCTCATAAGGAGGTGTGGTAAAATGGCAATGTTGAAATCTGGGTGAAAATATTGAAAATTCGTAGAACTTCTGATGCGTAGGAACTGCATAACACATTAAATAGCTTGATTACATTTTAGGAATTTTCCGCAAATTTTCAAAATAGGCTTTTGAGAGCCCACCTTATGAACACTGTCAGTGTTGTTTCATTAATTATTCCGGAAAGGTGATTTTGCACAGTGACTGCGAAATCACCCTTCGGGCCCGAATAACGCCATGACAGTGACAGCATTCATGAGAAGGGGTCCCAAAAACCCCATGTTGAAAATCAGGTGCAAAATTCAAAAATCGACTGAAAGGCAATAAAGTTGAAACCCCTATCTATCCCATTATACAGCTTACCCGGCATTTCCTCAGTTCGCAGTCGGCTTTGAAGAGGGTAGACGTGTTCGTCCACCGATGATCGTCGCGCCAAGCTCCAGAGGTAAGTATGAGGTATAGGGAGGCAGGGTGCACAGTGGGTGGGTGCGGGTTGTTGGGGGGTGGGGAGACAGCGATGGAACGTTTTCTTATTTACAGGTTTTTTTTTTTCTTTTTATTCAGATGACGCGGGACGTTTGCCACGCTGTGGTGGGCTCCCAGCGTGGCAGCAGGGAAAGCTGTTTGGGGGAACATGGAGATGACGGGGGATTGGGCACCCCCATCAGCCAAAACAAGATTTGCCACTCTGGGGTGTGCTCCCAGCGTGGCACCAAAGCTTTGGAGGGGAGGCATGCAGACTTGGACGTATTTTGTTTTGGCAGCTCATACAGAGGCACTGCCAGCATTGATCGCAGCAGTGGTTTTCTTTGAAGTGAAGACCACTGCTGTCATACACAGCACCCACATCCATTGGTGCAGGACCGCCACGCCTGCTCAACGGAGCAGTGGATTGCACAGGACAGTGACACCTCCAAAGTGTCCTATTCTCCCAAGACGTTCCTTGCGCATGCACGCAAGTGAACGTAAAAAAGAGAAACAGAAGCAGTGGCCTCAATACTGATCTCCGCTCAGAGGAGGGAGGCAGTATAGCACAGTGGTTTATGGCTCTGAGCTGCAATTCTGGAAACCTGGGTTTGAATCCCACAGCCCCACTTGCATACTGTGTGACCCTGAGCAAGTCACTTAACCTCCCTGTGCACCTGTAAACTAGCTTCAGCCTGTGGAGTTCTTTACTAAGCAGCCCAGAGGGGCCAATTTTTAAAACAGTTTAAAAAAGTGCCCTTCAAGCACAGCCTCCTGTATTCTTCCCCCAAGCCAGTCAGCAATCCAGCGTGTGTGTAACCTGTATATCGCATTGGTGTACTTTCACCAGAAGCTCATCACGTACCACAGTGTCCGGTACACGTTTGGGTTTGCCCCTGTCCACCTCCCTTATATTACCCCTTCCAGTAGTTTGATCAGGTTGGTTTTGCATGACTTGCTGTCACAAATAAAAGGGCATGGGATGGGGGGGGGGGCTTTTACAAATTGCAATGTAAGGGTCCCAGGCTGCTAGCTGTGCACTTGAGCAGACTTGATAGACCATTTGGCCTGTTTCTACTGGCACAGTCTTATGTTCAAATGATTTTAAAACACAGTTTCTCTCCTTCAGTAAGTACACCCCATATCCAACTATATCAAAAGTAGCTCATCTGCACATGATGATGATGATGATTGATGATGATGCCCGATGCTTAAACAATGTAACGGTAATTCCTCTGACCTTTTACTCAAAATGTCATAGTTGTTTGTGAATCTGAAGCATTTTGACTGCCAAAATTTGGTGACTGGAATTATTTTGACTTCCAAAAAATTGACAACTGGCTGAACTGACTTCCAAATTTCAACCCATGGAAGTATTTGACTTCCATCCCCAAAAATATCTGATGGCCTGACTGGAAGCTGCATGTTATACTTTCTGCCAGCATTACGGAAGGATCCGTAATACCCCAATACATGAGTATGTGTTACTGTGTATTGATATCATATAGCGAGCAACAAACAAACAATAAGGTATGCCTGTGAATTCTGTTCTATGAGTACTGCAGGCACTGTAAGGTAAGCTACCAAATGAAATTCTGTTGCGGTAGTACCATGGTCCTCTAATGTGGTCATGTTTTGTGATAATATAAATATGATGTTTCAGAAGTGTAATAAAACCAACAAATCAACACCCCTTTTATAATCTAAATAAGACACTGTGGTGTGTGCATTAAACATATTTTCTGTCATGGCCAGTGGTTACAGTCACTTGGCCTGGTGCCTGTTGCATTCTTACGCCCATGCCCGTGTTCAACAATATGTCCTATGACCACTCTGATGTGTATTATAACTTTTATGTTTGCCTACTAAGTGGGTTTGAAGTCATTGATTTCATTGGGTGGCTTGTGGTGTGTTTTGAAGGTATCAGTGATGAGAAGCCTGGTGTGTCGATGGCCGAGAAGGAGAACATGGATATTCAAACGTATTGCTCGCTGTCTTTTGGCATTCCTGATGATCTCCCTTGTCTATTGTGCACAGTGGTTGCAGTCCCATAGGAAACAACCTCAGAGACAAATATCCCCTCTCTTCTTTGTGTAGTACTACCTATGATCCCTACCATATGCCATTGCTACTGTTGTACAGTAGACGCCAGTCTGGGTCAGTACTTCACCCCACTTGTATTGTTTCTGTGTTCCTCACATCTGCAGTGTATTCTGTTCTTGCTCCGACCACCTACTGTTTCAGTCTGTTCAATGCTTCCAGCATTCTTTCTGTGATTAAATACTTTGTCTCATTTGAATGTCACATTCCTCCTTCTAGCTGTATAACGTGTCCTTGTACGTGTACAGATTTAGTAACTGAAGATAGCCCCAGCATGCACCTTGTTTATAGATTTTAGGAACTGGAATGTTTCTATCATGTCTCCCACACCCCCAATCACTCTGCACCTCCGCTGAGTACGTAGTGAGGTCCCCCATTATGTCCTCATATATTGTATGTTGCAAACCATGCACCATCCTACTCTCCGTCCTATGAACTACATGAAACTGGCCAATGTCCTTGGTAATGTGTGGCCTGCATAGCTTAACATATGAGCAGATGAAGAAGCCTGCAGAACATGGCCATTTGGTCTATCAAGTCTGCTCGTATTGCAGGGTCCACAGCTTGAGCTAGTGTCCCTGCCCTCCCTCCCCACTCCTCCCATCCTCCCTACCCATAATCCTTCCCTTCCCTCCATGTTTATCCCAGCCTCTCTTAAAGCTGCCCACTGTCTTCAATGAGATTACCTTGTCCAGCAACACATTCCAAGTGTCCACTACCCTCTGTGTGAAGAAGTGCTTTCTGACCTCACTCCTAAACACCCTACCCTCCGACTTAAGACTGTGCCAAATCATGTTACGCTTGTCACTCAGCTTAAAGAGACTCTCCTTATCAACCTTATTTATCCATTTGAAGTACTTCAAGTTCCCAATCATGTCCTCTCTGTCTCCTGTCTTCCAGGGAGTACATGTTCAGTGCCATCAACCTCTACTTATCTGCCTTACCCTGCTGACCCACTGTCATCTTTGTAGCCCTTCTCTGGGCATTCTCCAGCCAGTTAATGTCCTTTTTGAGGTGTTGTCACCAGTACTGAACTCGATCCTACAATCATGGCCTTACCGGTGACCTGTACAAGGGCAGCATAACCTCCTCTCCCCTACTACTGATCCCCATAGATATGCATCCCAGAATCTTGTTTCCCTTTGTGGCTGCTTTCTTGCACTGCGTTGAGTTCTTCTGATCAATCATGATCATCACTCCCTGGTCATTCTCCTCCTCTGATGCAGATACTCGGATTCCACCCAGGTAGTACTCTGTCTTGTGATTCTTGGCTCCAATATGCATAACTTTGCATTTCTTGGCATTGCAGACATGCTTCCAGATTGTGGACCACCTCCCTAGCTTTTAGCTATGTCCACTCTCCAACAGACATTTGTGTCATCCACAAATATTCGTATTTTGCCCTAATACCATCCCCAACGTCATTGATGAAGACATTGAACAACACTGGCCATGCAAGACCCCACTGATTACCTCTCTGGTGCCAGATAAGTCTCCACCCACAACCACCCTCTGGGTTCTGTCCCTCAGCCAGTTCTCCAACCCTGAGATCCACCAACTTCCAGATCAAATTTTTGTGGGTAACAGAGTCAAAGGCCTGTCAAAGGCCTGTAATTCTCTGGGTCATCCTTGGGACGGCTTTTGTGGCGGGTCACTACATGTGCTGTTCTCCAGTCCTGCGTCACCACGCCTGACTGTACTGAACTATTAAGTAGGTCTGTCAGTGGCCTGCCATTTCCTCAGCCAGTTTCTTTATTACCCTTGGATGTACTCTGTCTGGGCCTGGTGATTTGTCCTCCTTCAGTGCCAGCAGCCCCTCCCTCACGGTATCCTCCTCTATCACTACATCTGCATTCCCTTCCCCCCATGCTCCTCTTGTCCCTCTTGAAGGCACTGGTCGTTTAATCTTGGACATAGTAGAATGCCTTTCTGGAAATGAGGTCAGAGTGTAAAGAAACTGTCTTTTAATTATTTACATTTAATTTGACATGCTGTTTCGTAATAAAGTATAGGTGCATTAATGTCTATAAACTCAGACACATTACATCATTGCAATTAATCTATACCTTGTAATTTTTCTGTTTTGTATCCCATTGTTTAAACAATACAGATACATAGCATATCGACAATTCATTCGCTGATGTTGGGGATATTTGGGACGTCACTTTCGTGTAGCTGTTCCTTCATGTGCTGTCAATAGCATTCGTCAGTACTTCCCATCAGCTCAATATGTAGGGTTTCAATACCCACCACTGTAAATGTTACTATATTACAGCAGTGTTGTTGATGGTCATATGTATAGCAAACATATGTATTGTTCAAGGATACAAAGAAGTTATTTACGTGTATTAAGTTATGTTTGCAGTTCACAATCTACTGTGTGCTGAATAGCACTGCAGTATGTATCTATGCATAGTTCTACATTTGTGTCTGTATCGCTAAGTGATGTCACTTATGAATATCAAACTAGTGACAACTGAACCTGATTTGATAACTGAAAAATGGTATGTTATTGCTATTCGTTGCTCGCTTTTTTAACAAACTGCTGTAACAAGTATTAATTACTGTACTGTTTGTAGTGGATCATGATGTACTCTTCATAATTCCAGTTGCGCACTACAAAGGTCCACTTCCTAATTTGCCTATCGTGCCCCCAGCTGGCTAAATGCCCTCAGCACTTATATTACTGCCTCCACCTCTCTAGGTATTTTCAAATCAAGGCTTTTCTCTCACCTTGCCACCTCCAGCTCCTGTGACTGCCCTGATTAAACCTCCTATTTTCTCACTACCCACCCTGTTCCGTTATTTGACAAAGACATGTTTGGGAAACCTTTTCTCCTGCTATTGTCTGCTCCCCACCTTTCACTTAACCTCTCTGTTCTGTACTTTTTCCTATTTGTTTCTCCTAATCTGGCATGACCTCTTTCTTGTAATAATAATGTGATTATTGATATCTCATGTCCTTTTGCACAAGTGATTTGATATGTATTTGTATATGTTTTCTTGCTCTTGACACAACACAAATTGTTGTGCTATCTATGTAACCTTTTGTACTGTACCTAATTGACGTGGAACCTTTGTAAAAGAGCCTCTGGCTCAAAGGTAGTAATTCCTAAAACAATAAACTAAACAATAAACTAATGTTATGTGCAATTGTTTGACTTGATTTTAAGCAACAAAAATAGACTGCAGTTCTGTGTTTGTATGCATGTTTGCCTCGGAGATGAGACAATTTTAAGTTTCACATGTCTCACTTCAATTCTAATTAAATTGATTAACTGTGGATGGACTGAATGAGCCATTTTTTAGTATAATAACTAAAGACATCCATGACAATAAAACAGTTATTTTATTCAGATTTCATTGCAGCATGAATTACAGTCATGCATTACAAATAAAGTCATTCTATTTCAACATTATGTGAATTGTTTCTTCATTTTAGATGAACAATTGTTGCAAGTATAGTCTTGATAGAAGACTGTTATAATTCTGAATTAGTGTAAATCTGACGCCTCTAATTTTGTTCACTTTGAGCAACATAGCATTGTAACAAGCTTCACCCAATCTCTGTAGCTTTCTTTGTTGTACTATTTGCTACTGAGTTACATTAATGAAAGACCTGTCATTTGTTAATGGCTGTTCTGGTTGCACTGAGTGCTGATGCACTGTATGCTGTCGACCGCAGTACGGCGATGCCGAGGGTTCATGGATCGACCCATGGCTGTCGTGAGTTGTCAGGGGAACTATCAGATTGCTTGTTCCAAGGACTGATCTTCTCACCTGGGGGAAGGTTCTGGGGAGTGTTTGGCATGTTGCAGCCCCCCTAATTGTGAAGTGACGTGCTACAGCAGTCGAGCCACACTTTGTGGTGGCGCTTGTAGCACATGAACAGCCTGGCAGTGCATACCTCATTGCACGTCAGCTCAGCAGGGTGCCAATCCCAGAACAATCCCATAGCACACCCAGTTTACACTAAGTAGTGAGTTTCTTAGTGTCGGTGCATGAATAAAGTGGAAATATAATTAAGTAAAATTAATCTTCTCTGAATTACAATCTGTCCCTAAGCCTTACTTTATTCTTCACATTATACATGCTTGTGTAATGAATGCTCTATTACTCAAGGTTACTAGGGATGTGTCTCTTTCTCTTGTGCCACATTACAATAAAGGTGATACATTTGGTCATAATATTAATTTTTGAACACTTAACAGTATGTTGATTCCTAAACAGACATGTCGTACTATGAGTGGCTTAGTTAAAATTAACAACTATAACTCAGAAGCAAACATTAGTGGCGCCGTAAAACATTTCAATTATGAACAAGTAATAATAACGTTTGGTAACAACTTTAACGCGATCCAACATCACCTTTATACATTACTTCTTATGGTTCCCTCATACGTCTGTCATCCAAAATCTACCTTAATATGGGTGATCACAGTTGAGACCTGTATCTTAGCCATATGCAAGGCAAAACATCTAAATTTACAGTGCAAACACCTGAGATTACAGTGTACTGGTTCCATGCACAAAAATGTAGGTATCCTCACCAGTAAGAAATGGCCTTTAAAAGTTGCACAAGCATTTCCCTCATAAGGTTTGTGAAGCACTGTATGATTTCAATGGGTCAACAGTAAATGCACCTTACATTCAATGCAAATACGGTAAGTGCAAAGTAATGGACCGGTGAAGCAAAAAGCACTGTTGAAGGGTACACAATTGGGAGGTGTGGGGGGGGTGAGGTGCCATCAACATCCAGAACTGTTAAGTGAACTTTGTGTGGTTATATCTGAATGCCTAAAAAAGCCTAAAGATAAGCAATCAATGTGAGAAGGCAGTAAGGAGTGCTGCATGGGATTCTGGGATGCATAGGGAGAGGCATTGGCAGTAGAAATCCACAGGCTGTTATCCCTAAGTACCGACACTTTTTAAGACAACATTATGGGTACTGTGTGCAGTTATGGAAACAACATGTCTGCAAGTTGATAAACAGACCTGAGGTAGTCCAGAGGAGGTAAAAAAAAAATAGGTAGATTAGCTATACCATGTGTCCCTTATCAGCACTTAGTGTTGCTGTTTCTATGTTTCCATGCTTGTAAGATGGTCAAAGGCTACTCAGCATACTGTAGGCACAGACACTGATGCAGATCTCTTGAGTCATTAGTCTCAGGTGCATGTATTAACTCTCTTGAGGGTAATGACATGAGCTGATATTGTTACAGTTAACTTTTTATATTGCAGGGGAACCCATCCTAAAAAGTCAATGAACTGCCCCTAGATAAAGATAATTTCAAGAAAATAGAAATAGTGTATATATCATGTCAGATAAGACTTATAACTTGCGTATTTCAAGAACAGCAAGTGATTATTAACATCAAAAACCTTTTCTATAGGAAATCAGAACCTTGCTATAAGTAACAGTAAAAATAAACACCAAAAGTCGACATTGACTTATTTGTAAAACGTATTGTCTAAATGAAACATTTCACCGCAAAGTCAATTTTTATGTACTGCTAAGAAGTCACGTGTATCTTGAATGGGTTCATGTCATGAAAGTTTATAGTTGCATACGCTACTATTCATCATGTTCACAATTTATTTTGTGAACCGGGAAACAGGTCTCTCTACTGCCTCTTTTTGTCTGGATGAGTGAATGAAGAGCGTGGTGATTCAGGGGTTGTGTCCAACGTAGAATCTGAAACATTACCATTGGCTCGACACTCCTTCATCAGGCCATATGCATAGTCTGTAAAACAGGTACAAGTAATGTGTAATAAAAACATGCAATGTCAGTCCCCTGTAATCTCTCGATTACCTGAAGTTTGTAACATGTAATCAAATCACCATTGGACCATGCAGGTCACCGCCCACTAATACAGCAATAAGGCATGATGGGGTGTGCTATGGTGTGATAACGGCTCCACTCATTGTGGGTTGAAGGATGAGGTGTAGCCGAGGGCTTCTACCGCCCGAGAAAGGCCATTACCCCACCATAGCACACCCTCTGTCATGCCTTATTATGGATTATGAAATGGTTAATTTTTAGTAAATTTTATGCATTTTTAAACATAATACTTTCAGTTGTGCCGTTGTGCTGGTCTAACTGCCCAGCTGAAAGCAGCTCTCGGACAAACAGAATTCAACATTATTTCTACCCATTTCATAATGTAATACCATCACCCACAGCCCCCGCTCCCACCCCTTCCTCCCAGCATGGCGAATTCAGTTGGTGGGCTGCTCAAGCTACAAGCACACCATCACTGCTATCTGCCAACTGAGTGGTCATGATATGACAGCTTACAATATGAAGTATAATTACATTGCTCAACACTGTCCTACAATTTTCTTGCAGTATGAACTGTGAGCTTTCATTAACAAAGGTGTCCACTTTGTGAATGACAGCTTACAGTACATATTGTAAATGTATTGGTCGACAGCATTGAGCAATGTAAAGGTAGTGCATATTGTAAGCTGTCATTGTGTGAAAGCTCACTATGTGGACAGCTGTGACGGTGTGAGGGTGGGTTGTGTTGCCCACAGACATAACTGACAGTGCTGTGACCGGTGGTGGAGAGGGGTGTGTGGTGTTGGTACCTCCCTGTTGGAGGGAAGGGGGTCGGGTCAGTTGACTACCAATGAATCTGAGACACTGATTATTGCGATGCTATTTGTGGTTCGGGCTGGTGTGCCATCTGACTACCATGGTGTGTCCAATTTTGCTTTTTGTTACGGTCATCGATCAAAGTACGATGTGGTGGCCTATTTCCATTGGTGCAAACAAAGTGACAAAAACTCAACAGAAGGAGTTTTGAATCAGATCAGTCAATGAGTGTGTGTCAGTTGTTTGCAAAGTATGCGTATTTCAGCATATGTTAAAAACTCTGAATACTGTAATGGATGGTACCTGGAGTTGAGTGATTGACATTGCAAACACTTTCACATCCACTATTTCTACCTATTGACCTGTGTCAATATTATCTGTGATGTGAATTCCCTGAACTAAGTAGTCAGGTATGTGTAGTGCAGGAACCCAAGAACTCACCATTGGTGGCATGGACAGGAGCTTTCCATTCCATGTATTTGCCTTTCCTGAATTTGGATTAATGAAGGCTATCCTGCGGCTCCCCTTCTTTGGTTCTGGCCTGCTCCCTCAGAGAGTTCTCATTATAATACAGAGCTGCAAGCCGCGATCTGTACATTGAGGCAGACAAGAACACATGTAACTGATAACTTACTGACATACATAAGCATTGAAACTATATTTCCTGGCCCCACCCCCAATCCCCCTCAAAATTAAGGATTTGTACTCTTCTTGAATTTTTATTCCAAGGTGCCTTACTTAGAAAGTCTTTGAATTTTATATATACAGTATGTGAAAAATAATCATCTTTATCCTCACTATGCCACTCACCTACCATTGTGTTAGACTTAATATATCCATTTGCCTGTGCTGGCCCCCTAGCCCTTATGGATATCTCAGAATGGAGTCTTTGACGGGGCCACAGGCCCTACCTTCAGTCTACAGAATAACACCCATGGCACAAGACTGCCACTATGACAGTATACAACACATCTGGGGGGTGGCTGGTCAACGATACCATGTGCCCCAAGCAGCAGCCTGTAAAGCCCCTGCAGGACAACAGCCCTGAAAGGCAATCCCAACCCAGAGCCAGCAACCATAAACTACACCCGAATAGCAATCATCAGTACTGCATGTTGCCCCCTTAATATAAGACTGTGCCACCCATTGAACAGTGGCAGATAATGACCCACACCAGGTCCGTGACATATCCTGACAACTATCACCACCCACAGCAGCTGGTGCCCATTCCCTGTACCTCCCTGACTCACATAGACATCCTGGTTGTATCGCTAACAATGGTTGTCCACCACCCTGGTCTATTACATGTTGTGTGCCTTTGTACACCTAGCAGTGTCCTAGTTACCCACTCTTACAGCTCCTACGCAATGCTCAGTGAGTTTCCGGCTGCTGTATTGCAGTACACGGCATCCTCCACTGCAAGGTTTGCTAATGCTGTGTTTTAACTGACGCAATATTTTATCATGTGATGTTGCTTCTGCAGTATTATTAGCCCGATGTATCATCCCCGATGTTACTGGACAGATCTGTTTGCGGCTACGTAATGCAGTTATAACACAAGTCTCCACCTTCTCCTATTATTGACCTGATTGAGTCTACATTTATTAATTCAGAACATTTGTTCAGAATAAATGTTCAAACTGCAAAAAAAGTGTAGACAATTTACCTGCACTGCATTCCATTGTAAGAGAACACTATAGACTTAGGGGTAAATTGATTTAAGAGACTGTGAAAAGCCTCCAGTTCAGACATCTGATAATGCCCTGAAAGCTTAAAAACATCCTTGCGAAGCCTGGTGTCTGTCATGATACGTTCAGTATGCACAGCTACATTGAAAGCTACAAGGAAAACATTAATAAATATTATTACTACTTTCTATGGTAATTCTGATCCCCTTATTATGAATTTATATAACAATTAAAAATGCATCGTTTTACTAACTGCTGTCAGCCAAGGCTTGCGACGTTCTTCATTCTGTAGATCGTCATGCACACACTCTGGAGGGAGTGGGTTGTTATGGTGGTGTATGTCTTGGATGTGCGTAGCTGCACTCATCCACTTTGCCAGTACAATGTCTGCATTACTATCTATAGTGCATCCTATAGACCAGTACAGATGGTTCACTATGCTGTGGATTAAGGATCGTAGCACCAGGCAATCCTTAGCATTGGATGCTGCCATTAACAACTTCTTCACTCCTTAAATTTTTTTTTATAGAACTGAGTAGTATAGTACTGCAATGAATATGTTAAAAACAATTAGATCTGCAGACTGTACAGTAGACTTTACTTTGTAATTTGTTCTTCATTGAGAGACACACCATCTTGACTAAAAATAATTCTTCCACCAAAGTTTCACAATGGTGGTTCTGACTCAGAATGCATTATTGAATTAATTCTGCAGTGCTAGAGAATGAAATGCTGATGTGAAGAATTTGTGTAACAATGCCGTACAGAAGTGTAGTGATGCAATAGCGAAACCTTGATTGCTAAATCCATCACAGCGACAATCTCATCAGATTTCGATATTGTCGATCTGAGGGACCCGAGGGCGACATTTTGCCCTTTCACTGACTTCCCCCCCACCCCATTCTGGACAAGTCAGGCTCACAGTTACTTATTTTAAGAAGGGGGTGGTTGCCCATCACAAGGGGGGGTTCTGTGGGGGACACAGCCCCCACAATAGAACACACACAGATGTCTGAAATGTGAAATTTCACCTGTCGACATCGGGTATCTCGCTATGCTGCACATCGACCACAGTGTTGTCGATTCAGCACAGGTAAACCTGCTGTACAATAATAGTACTTAACTACTCTGTCTGCCTCACTACGCATCAAATCCACATGCTAGTGTCCAATGCACACCCACTTCTGTCTTATTGCGTACATGATGTTCCACATAAGTGTACCAAAAACATTACACATGACTATTTCAGGCTACAAATATTACCTTTCGCAACATGCCACACATCATATAGGTGGGTTGTGCCCTCCATATTCTCTCGCACCCATTTCACAGTCTGAAGATGCTTGTCAGTTATCAGCTCATCCACATGAAGTCCCCATTCAGAAACACACGACATTGCATGCTTGAGACCTTCAAGCTCCATATTTGTACTCCCTCTGCATTCATTGCTCTGTGTGTAGTAAACATAAAGTGCATAGACTAAAAATTACGTGTTATAAAAAAAAATCCCAACTCTGTATCAGACACAGTGTACAGGTCAGACTGATAAAATAAAACGGACATGAGTACTGCTGCAGGACAACATAATTATGGCAGTGGTGCAGCACAACAAGAATATGCAAGACATTTAATTCCATGAATAACAGCTTTATGTTGTGTACTATAAGTTTGTTCTGCAGTACTACTGACATCATATTGCATGGACCACAGCTTGAGCTACCTTACTGTCCCTGCCCACACATTCCACACCATCACATCATGTATTACAAATTTCTTTGCCTAACTACTATGCTTATCACAACCTCTCTTTAAGACTCCAAATTTTGTATAAAAGGTGACATCTTATCCTACAGCACCACATTCAGGTTGTGTCCCACCCTCTCGGAGGAAAAATGCTCCATTACCTACCTCCTAATCATCACACCCTCCAGTGTATAACTGTGGAACATAGACTGAACGTAGCCGGCTTATTGGTTCTTTTGTAGTAATTCAAGTACCCAGTCATGTGCACTGTGTCTCTTGTCTGTATGCTGGGTGGTTGTGGTTTGGGGGGGAGGCGTTAGGTGGCCTCAACCTCCACTCATGCATTCCCCTCTGGAACAATCTATCATATTTGTAGTATTCATCAGCACATTATTGAACATGTCAATGTGAATGTAGAGATGTGGCCACCAGGTAGGAAAGCAATACTATATTGAAGGTATTAACAGTGATAAGTATCACTGTACAATAATCTCCCATCACCTGTTGTTGATAACCATTGCTATGCATCCAATCATCTTGCTTGCCTTTTCTGCATATTTCTTGCACTGTGCTTATTGATTCTGGTCAGTAGTGATATATAATCCCTGATCCTTCACCTATTATGATACATATACTTGTTCTACATCCAGGTAGTACTCTGTCATTTAATTCACAGCTTAAATGTGCATAACTTCTCTATTACTCAAATTAAAATCTGTCTACCAGAACCTAAACCACCTACTCAGCTTTTCAAGATCATCCTGTATATACTGTATCCATTCGTATTTGCGTACTGTCCACACAGCATGGTGTTAATAGGCACATTTTGCCAGTGATGCAATCTAAGTTGTCACTAATGAATAAACTGAAAAGACAGTTAACTCATTCTATCGGATGCCGCCATTTTGGGTCCGGTTAAGCAATGGATGGTTCTGATGCCATATGGCACGAATGGGTATAATGGGTTAAGAACATATGAACTTTCAAGCAGAAACAGGCATCATGGTCTGTCAAGTCTGGTTGAGTATGCCGCCAGCCCCTCATCTCGCAGCTGCCACTACCACCCCCCTTCCCAGTATCACTTCCCCTTACCCTGTATCAATCCCTCTTGATACTGCCAACATTCTTACAGGACACTATCTCATCTGGCAAGGTGTTCCATTTGTCCACCAGTCTTTCCATGACAAAATGTCTTCTCATCTCCCTCTTGAATCTTCCCCCCTCCAATCTCAGTCCATGCCCTCTCTTTCCCATCACTGAGACATTTGGGACACCACTGGTGACCTCCATTACACCACATCACCAACCCGCCACCCCACAAACTAACACCTTATGCATCATGTATCTGGACCAGCTTGACATCCAGAATAACACCCTTCTCAAGCTCCAACAGCGAGTGTGTCCCATATTTGGTGGAGTGGCCGGGACTATCTGCTCTCCCATCAGTGCCGCAGATCAAACTGTGTCCTTCTGCTTGTAGACAAGCTACAAGTCACTCCTGACTTTCTTTCCACATAGTTTTGACAGCTGGAAGTAGAAGCTTTGATTGATGATGAAAAACTGTTCGCACACTGTACTCATGGTATCAAAAAGTCTAGTAATTCTAGACACTGTGGTGCCAGAAAACTGTATTGATGTTGACAGCAAGACATTTCTGGCAGGGACCTGACCACAGTATGGCTGGCTGTTCCACAACGATTTCTTACAGCGGGCAGTGCATTCAATTACTACTGTTAGCACAATGCCCTGCAATGTACTGCGGTGATGACTCACCAGCTCACCACAACAGGGACAGTGACGCCATGTGAGCAAATGATCTAATGAGTGCTTGAACACTATAAATCTCTTGCATTTTATTAAAACATCATCTGGTGTATCAGGAACTATTTCATCTGTGATGTCATCATCTGAATCACAGTTGTCTGAAGAGGATGGTGCATAATCTGGGTCATCTTCACCTTCAGTTTTTGCTTCAGAGTCATAGATACATAGACAGTGTCGGCAGATAAGGTCCTATGGCCCACCCAATCTGCCCATTTGAGCTTGTAAGTTCAGTTTGTTTTCCTAGAAGTCTGTTGTCATCACGATCACTGTCATATGATTGTGGTTCATGCTGTTGTATGGGTGAAGGCATTCTGAACTCTTGATGAGGAAGTAGCAGGTCACACTGTACACCACAATCTCTAGTTGTCTTCAATGTCTGTGTCCCTAGATGTTATAATGACAGAACAGTAAATTAATTTGTTGCTTACATAAATAATATATTTGTACTATAATTTTTTTTTTTTGGTGGTGCCACTTAGTATTTTCTCCCACTGGCACAGCCACCTCTCTCTCTGTTCCATCACCACAGCGCCACCACCCAAGGATCACACACCCTTCCTTAATGCTACCATGACTTACCCTTTGTGGCATGGTGGTTGGGAGTGACTCAACACACCAAGCCTGGAAAAAGCCAGGGAGCTGTCATCTCCTATGCACTGCCAACGGGAGATGGAGTACAAGCCACTTTCCATTCCCTTTTTCCCTTTTCTTGCGGAGGGGAGCATGCAGTGCCCACCATGACACACAGCGCACATCACCACACTGCACGACAGCCATCTGCTCATCCTCCATGCCCCATTGTATGGACTGAGAACACACATCCTCCGCTACGTGTCAGGCAACTGCCAGGCCATGTTCTCCAACCTCCACGGGAAAGGACAGCTGTCCTCCAGACACTTGATCCTCTCCCTCCACTGACAAATGGTGCAACATGGTGAAAGGGACAAGATAAATAATGGAACACATACACACCAACAAGCCCCTGGGTACGAGAATAAATGCAGCCACTGCGGGAATTTAAAGAACTAAAAACAAGAAATACGTTTGGGACTGTATGTTGGTGGCCATGGGTGTTGCTGACACTGATTTCCTGAACGCCTTCAGAACTATCACACATAGATGGCTAGTTAACAGCATGGATAGTCTAGGCATGTGGCACTACATCGTAGGCTGGATTAGTAACTGGATGTTGGGCCCAGGGTGGTGGTAAGTGTGAGTCAATCAGAGTACGGTGGTGGTGCCCAGCACTTCATCACTTGTGTTACTACTTTGTTTACTCATGTTTAATGTCTTCAGTAGTGACACTGCCAATGACATGCCAATAAAAGGGTTATTTGGATGAGATAAGGCCAGGCATGGATGCTGACAGCAGGTGGGAGATCATTAGGAGGTGGGTGCAGGAGGCTAGCAAGTCCTGCGCAAGGATGAGGTGCAACCACCACCGTACTCTGATTCTCTCCAAGGCCTTGGAAAAAGTGGTGGCCTCTCAAATCTCTGACTACCTCTCCACCTACAATGTCCTTTGTCCTGAGCAGCATGGCTTCTGAGTGGGCCACAGTACCAACACAGCCCTCCTAGAGTTCTCCAACTTTCTCCACTCCTCCTTAGACACTGGTTCTCTGGCTGGTGCTGTCTTCATTGACCTCTCGAAAGCTTTCGACACTGTCTCCCACCCCCTCCTTCTTGATGCCCTTAGTCTCTCTGGTTTTGCTGCTGGGCCTATCTCCTGGTGCACCAGTTATCTGTCTGACCGCTCACAGCGTGTAAAAATTAATGGGACCTGCTCAGACATCTGTCCCATCTTTCTGGTGTTCCCCAGGGCTCCATTCTGGGCCCCTTACTATTCTCCCTTTACCTTAACACCCTTCCACACTCTTGCTCGGGGAACATTCTTATGCGCTGATGATGCAGTCATCTTTGCCTCAAGTCATAACCCTATTGCCCTCCAGGACTCGCTGCAGAAGTCCTTCACTGAATCGAGGGCTGGTTCAAGGAACATAGATTGGTGATAAATCTTAAAAAAACAAAAACTATGTTCTTCTCTCATCCCCAAAACAAGTCCTGCAACTTCAAACTCCTCATTCACTCTGGGTCCTCATTCCCACTCGAACAAGTTTGCTCCTATAAATACCTAGGGATCCATTTTGACCCCTCCCTCTCCTTCCATGGACACATCGCTTGCCCTAGCCACTGCCACTAATATCGATTGGGCATCTTACATCGGTATAAACACTGCCTTCCCCCAGAGGTTCTTAGGCTCAGATCACCTCCTCTATCCTGTCCCTAGTGGACTATGGACTGCCGGTGTATGGTGCTGCTGATCAGACCGCCTCCATAAAATTCGCACTACTCTGAATAAGGCCTGCAGGTTAGTACTGGAGCACCTAGGATGACACACACCTGTCTACTGTATGCTAAAGCGTGGTACTTGACCTCGACGAGCGCCTCAAATATCTTACCTGTACCCTTACAAAAAAGACCCTCCTTGGGTTTTCCCCACCAGGATTGACCACCACCATACGCCGCTCTGTCCCACTAGTTCATACTCGGACCTCTGGGAAAACCTCTCTTGTTATCCCTAGAGCTAGGACCTCTCACGGCCAAAGAGCCTTCAGCTTTAGGGCCCCCTCCTGGTTCAATACACTGCCCCCCTCCATCTCCGAAGCTCCAACTATATCGTGCTTCAAAACTTCCTTACGTAACCACCTTATTAACACCCGATGCTGTAACTGCCGCTAGTCAAAGCAGTACTCAATACTTATGACAAAGCTTATTACTAAGCTGCTAAGGACAACATAACTCTGGTATTGTTTGCATCCATCCTACCTGTACCAGCTTGTTTGTGTCTATGTCTTAATTTACTGTTATACCTATGTGTTGTACTGCTATACTGTGTATCTTGGTTTGTCTTACTGTGACAAGGTACCTTTGTAAATGAGCCTATGGCTCAAAGGTTTTCCAAACTGCTGTTTAAATAAAATAAAAAATAAATTTGGTAAGGCCAGAAAACCATGTTGGTGGACCTGGGAGGTTCAGGTGGCGGTGAGGGAAAAAAAATGCTCCCTTTAGGCGCTACAAGTGCTAAAAGAGTGAAAGGGATCAGGGGGAGTATGAACTGATGTCCAGAAAGGTCAACAGGGTTGTGAGATTGGCAAAGGTGAGGATGGAGCAGAACTTGGCTAGGGAAATCAAGACAGGGAATAAGTGGGTCTTTAGATATATTGGGGAAAAAAGGAAAGTGAGGGGGCAGATTAGCAGGATTAGGACAGGGGAGGGATGGGCAAAGGATGCGGTGGAGCAGGCCGAAGTACTAAATGAGTACTTTGCATCAATTTTTACCAGGTCGGATGGGGCGGTGCACCATACGAGGGGAGAGGTGGTGAACCAGCGGAAGTGGTGGGACTCTTAGAGACTGGGATCCCAGCCGAGTCTAGGGAGGGTGGTGGGCCAGCACCTTCGGGTGGAGGGCAGGCAGAACAGAAGGCAAAAGGGGGGACAGGGAGGTTCACATCCTGGTTGATAGAGTGAGGGAAGCCCTCAGGTTCCTAAGGATGGAGAAAGCTCTGGGCCAGATGAAATACACCCCATGCTGCTGAGGGAATTGGCTGGTGTTCTGCTGGCCCCTCTGGTGGAGCTTTTCAACATCTCTCTGCAGACGGGACGGGTACTCCATGACTGGAGGGTGGCCCGTATCATGCCTATCCACAAGGATGGATCAAGAAAGCAGCCTGGGAACTACAGGTCTGTTAGACTGACACTGGTGGTGGGCAAGATTTTGGAGGGTATTATCAAGGAAAGGCTCATGGGGCCTCTCCTGTTTAACTCCTATGTCTCTGACATAAGGAAAGATATCAGGAGTGAAACGAGTCTCTTTGCAGATGACTCGAAGCTGGTAGTGGTGGTGGATGGGGAGGAGGGGAAAGTGGCCCTGCAGAGGGACCAGGAGGCTCTGGAGAAGTGGTCGCGTAAGTAGAAACTGAAATTCAATGCAGGGAAATGCAGGGTTCTTTACCTGGGGGCCAGAAACCCAGGCAAAGTGTATACCCTAGGTGGAGACACACTTCAAGTCTTGAAGGGGGAGAGGGACCTGTGGGTGGTGGTGGATGTCAAAATGAACAACTCTGAGACTTGTAGGAGGGCAGTGGCCAAGGCCAATAGGATGCTAGGATGCATCGCTAGGGGGATAACCTCCAGAAAGAGGGATGTGATCCTTCCTCTGTATAACTGCCTGGTTAGGCCGCACCTCGAGTACTGGATACAGTTTGGGAGGCCATACTTAAAAAGGGACATTACACTCATGGAGAGGGTTCAGAGGAGGGGAACCAAGATGATCTGGGGCATGGGGGGAAGGACCTACGAGGAGAGACTAGAGGAGATCAACATGTACTCTTGGGAGGAGAGGAGGGATGGAGGGACATGATAGAGGTCTTCAAGTACATAAAGTGGATAAATAAGAGTAGCTCAGATAGGGAGTCCCAAAAGAAAGAGAACAACTAGAGGACACAGGTGGAAGCTGGGGGAACTCAGGAGGAGGGAGGAGGTCATTACTTCACAGATAGGGTAGTGGAACCATGGAATGCACTGCACAAGGGACTGGTGGAAGCAGTTACTGTACAGGGGTTCAAGAAGGGCTGGGACAGGTATGGGGGAGGGTGAAGCTGAGTAAGTTCAATACAGGGGAGAATATCTTGGACAGGAGATAGGGAAACCCAAGAGGGTGGGGAGATAACAAAATTGGAGCCCATTATAAGTGTTGACTATTGAGCAGACATGAAAGACCATAAGGCCTGCTCTGCTGGCATTTTAGCATGTTAGCATGTTAGTATGCTGGTATGTTAGTATGTTCTTATGTTAGTATAGTGGTATGGCGGTATGTTAATATGTTGGTATACTAGTATGGTGGTATGTTAGTATGCTGGTATGTTAGTATGTTCTTATGTTAGTATAGTGGTATGGCGGTATGTTAGTATGTTGGTATATTAGTATGGTGGTATGTTAGTATGGTGGTATATTAGTATGGTGGTGAAATTGCTGTGGATCACCAAGGAAAAAAGGGACTAAGTTGTCATAAGTGTTTAAGCAGTGTAATTTTCTCATGATTACAACAAAGGTGAAACAACTGAATTTAAAAAATAAGAAGACTTTATTCTATTCAGTACGTAACAAGTAATAACTACACCCCGGCCCAATTCCAGAACACATGGCGCAACTCATGGGCATATGCAAGTTGCACCAAGTGCCACTATGCCAGGGACCCTGTGCTCTATTCCAAGACAGGCAGCAGGGTCCCCGGCACCTATGATCTGCAACTTGCAGCAGCCACAGGCTTTCTCCATGGGAATGGTGCAATGGATCTGGGTGCTACAAGTCAGAACCGCAAATACCTGCCCCCCCCAGAGCCCTCTGCACCAGAACATGCCCGCAATCCCCTGGGAGCATTGGGGGGAGGTAGGCTGGGTGGCACAGGCAAATGGGGGGGCACGACACAAGACCACCTGGGTGGCAACCTGGACTTGGGGGGGTGAAGGGGCATCACTGTGTTGGGGGGTGCATGGGGCATGGCAATGTGTCTTCCATGGTGCTGCGGGGGGCATCCGTCATTTTGCCAGGATGGATGCCCCTTAGACCACCTCCATGCTGGTCTAACCTGCAGCTCCATTGCGGGTCTTGTAATCACATAAGTGGGTTACGGCAGCTGCCTATTTGGAATAGGGCACAGGTGCTGCTGTAACCCACCCTTGCACCATGCCACAGTGGGTTGCGGGCGCAGTGGGTGGTGTAGTTCACCTTTGGTGCAACCCGCATTCAGCATAGCGCAAGCTGCATCTTGGAACTGGGACTTGCATATCGCATGGCACAAGGTGCGATTTACGCCATAGGGATTGGCATAACTCACCTTGTGCCAGGCGTACAATGTCCTGGAATCAGGCCCCCCATGTCATGTGTTGCTGCTTGCTTATTGCTGGCACAAATACGTAAATGCAGAACACGATTCAGTATACACATAACTGAACATCACTCAGTAATGGTTTGACCATATGGTAAATCAGATAATGCCTGTAGTATGTAAAGATGAACAAGTCTGTGTAGACTTAGGTGACACGCACCCCAGGTGTCTACTTATTACTTGCACACCACTAACTTTTATTTCCACTTTAACCATTTGCATCTCAACTGAGTTATTTACACATTCAGAACATGATGGTAGTATTTCATCCACATCTTGAAAATCAAATAAGCTGTGTGATGTGTTGTTTTTCAAAAGTTGTTCAACTAACTGTAGAAAACAAACAATATGGAATCATTAATATATAGTTGTTGAGTACTATATTTTATTTTTTTCTGTTTTCCCTCTTGTCTACAAAACACAGAGGAATTTCTCTGGTCACACACTCCACTGGTCACAACACTGAATGCATGAACCCATTGCCTTGACTAAGGAATCGTGTGCTTGCCCTCTCCACCACCGCACCACCCTATGAAGTGGGCAGGAGTCACTGGGGTACACCAGCATAGCCATGGTATCCAGTGATTTTACACTTTGACGTTGCTCACCCCTCCAGACGCAGGACAGCACCACTAGCATCACGAGATGGGAACCCCCTTCCCTCCCAGAAGAGGAGAGACGTTCCTCCCTGACCGACCCCCAGCTCCTGAGGCTCGTTCCAGAACCAGGATAGGAGACGTGGCACTGGCGATGGTACAGAATATTTATAACACACATAATAAGTGTCACATTACTAAGGGAAGATAAGTGAGCAATAACCGATGACAGGGTGTGTGATTATTGTTGATTAATCAACACCCCGGGTGTGTTGTGAGGCACGAGGTTGCAGGATGAGTGTCCTCACAGCACACAGGGTGCTGATTAATAAAGGAATAATGCATGACAGGGTGTGTGTCGTGCTGGGATAACGTCACGCCTGGGGTGATTAGACACAAGGCCGCAGTCCGACTGTGACTAATCACCCCAGAAGTGACATTATCCCAACACGACACACACCCTGGAGTGCATTATTCCTATTATACAATGGCTCGTTGTTATACAGAATAAAAAAAGTAATTTTAAAGATGTTTTTGTGTGAAAAAATATTTTTGTTTTTTAAGAGGAAGATAAAACAATCCAGAAAATACTCCATAAAATGCTCATCTGCAGGTTCACAGTGAGGCTGAGACTAGAGCCATGATGTTGTGCTGGGATAACAGCACAGGTCCAGCCCAAGACTGACCAATCAGAGTCCAGGATTTTTTCTTGCCATTGTATAATCACCAATAACCGCACACTGTCTAGTGGCTTATTGAGCTTTTTTATAGCCATATGACTGTGACAATAAAAGTGTAGCTCTAGAAACATAGCTAATATTAGGTGCTCATGCTTGCTCATTCACAATAGATAAATGTGATTCTAAATGAGGGGTGCTACCCCCCCACCAAACCCACAAACAGGGTACATGTAACAATAAACATTTTTAAAACACTTGCATGGGAACTCAGTTTAAGTAGGAGTAGGGAGTCTCTTGGTATTCACCTCAGGGCCCTGCTGTGAAATCCCCCAGATATCACGACTGAGGTACACCAACATTAGCTGGGTCACTACTCTAAACTGCATCGGTTGGATATTGGATCACTTACACAGGGTGCATCAGCCTGAGTTCACAGACAATGTGCAGGTATCTTGAGTGTAGAAAAGTAAATGAGACAGTCACACATCTCCCTTTAAAATCCTAATGGGATATTACCTGCTCACACTGGCTAACTCACAATGTATAAAGGGGATTCTACATGTGTGGGGTGCTACCCTGCTCACACTGGCTAACTCACAATGTATAAAGGGGATTCTAATGTGGGGTGCTACTGCATATGGCATACATCTAGAGAACCAGAAAAAACAGTGCGCACACCTCTCGCCACCAACAGAAAGTGGTACATATAACAAGTTTTACAACAGTTGCATGGCAAGGTACTCATTTAGTTTCTAAAGGATTTGGTGTGACTTTTTTTTGTCTGCCTCACGGCCTTGAGGTGAAGTCACCCAGCTACCAACGTTGAGGTAGACCGCCCATCAGCTGGGTCCCTATGCTAAACTGCCGGTGAATAAACTGGATTCCTTGATGCAGACTGCATCACAATGAAATCTGCTTAATTAAGGTGTGGTTCACAGGTGACGTGCATGTATCTGGTGTTAAAAAATGTAAATGAGTCAGCCGTACTTTGAATTTTAAAAACCAAATCTACTATTAGCTGCTCCCCGGTGAACACTAACAATGTACACATGTGGTTTTAAATGTGATATACTACTGCATGTGGCCTACATCAAGAAAAACAACAATTAACTACACACCGCCCACAACAAAAAAGGGAAAATGTAACAGTAACAATGTTTGTACTGCCATCAATGACAACTTGCTAATTTTAGTTAGAAATGAGTGGGGTCTCTTAGTATTAACCTCAATCCCCTGCTAAGAAGTCACCAATTATAAAAACTACAGGCCAAACTGGATGTAATTTAACAAAACTCGCATATCATGAAATCAACGCATGAATATCAATCGAATGTGTATGACATACCTCTTTACATTCACGTTTTGACACTGCTGTAGATATTCGTGGACGTTTGGGTTTTGCTCCAAGGCTCCCAAGGGTTCCTGGCTTCTTGAAAATTGTAGGAACTGAATCTGGCTTCAGACATGGACAAACATGACCAATATTAAGGCCAAATTGTTTTTGGAGAATGTACTCTGTCTCATATGCGTCTTTGGTGAAATGTGGACTGCATAAACGGCTATTATTAGATGCACCCTTCCAATCTAGATGAGTACGTCACACTGCGTGATCCCACTGCTTATGCATAGCTGGGTCGCTTGGGAATGTGTGCATGCTTACACCTTCTCTGTGCGTGTTGCAGCACTCATATGCTACACATCTGTTAACCATTTTGACTTAATTTAGGCTAAACACAATTACACAGCAAATGACAATAAATATACAGAGACAAAATCAGTATGGAAATAGGAACACACATTTGAAAAAGCAAAATTACAACTGAGAAAATCACTATATGAACAGCAAGCTAATACCAGTGGGCAATGCAGAACAAGGCAGGAAACAATGGTTTTGAATGGTATGCTAACTTGCAAATTGTGCTGCATGCACAAAGCACACAATAAATGTACTGTGCAGTTGCAGGGAGTATCCAGACTCAAGAATTACAAATGTATATGTCACAATTAATGAGACCGGGGAACACACACAATTCACTATTGCACCAGAATATCTAATTCGATGTTCAATATTTTATTCGACTAACAAAACATCAATCCACGAACAAAGTATACAAATAAACAAAAAACAATGCACATTTACAGCTATGCAGCATTAACAGTACCATGCAGACAAAAAAATGCTTTAGACAATTCCAATTTGATGCAAGTCACAGCACAGAAACTAAATGCAGCACATGGTAAGGGTTCACTGCACAGAACAATCTAAACCACGCTCTCAGATCATGTTCAAATACAAAAATTCATATATTCTGTACAGACAGAAAGCAAGATTATTTTTTTAAACAAAGAAAGGAAATTAACAGTACTGCAAAACGATGTATACCCCTGTGAGACATGGATCTCACTATGTTATTATCCTTTATGTGACTGGATTTAATCAATATGATTAATACTTTTTGGTTACAGCTACAAGTACAGTTCTCCCCATATATGGTATCCACAAAAAAATCAGAAATTCAATCACCAACACATATCGCTGCAACAGTGAACACAGATGCTAGTTTATGCTGACAGCACTGCCACAGCTGTCGAAATGACCTGTCAAAACCATGGTCTTTGTCTGCCACTGTATATTTCTTTAAACATCTTGCCTGAAGCAATACAATACAATACCCTACACACAGTAAATAGAAAAGAGCACATGAAAACAAGTACAATGATACTGACAAATACATTTTTCAGTAACTGGGTTGATTGCCACACGACAGCACACACGGACTTGGCTGTAAAGCAAATGTGGCTGTCAGCTCTTGAAACTCGAGTTCCACACTAAACACCATCACGCTGTACATGCTGCAGAAGTGTGCAGGGGCAACAGCGGATGACTCGGGAGTGCGCACAGCAATGGATGAAAAATAAAAGGTACAAATCAATATTAAAACAACATTTCAAATAAAAAAAAAAACAGTGTTTTACAAGATCTTTATTAATGTCACAGTGTGTTTCACATCAGAAATTGTCAGTGGCTCTTTAATTAGACTGGCAACTTTAAGAATTTGTTTGTTTATTTATTCATTCATTCATTCATTCATTTATTTATTTATTTATTAACCTGTAGGTACACTGGTTCCAGGGACTGTTTTCAGGCAGGACTTGGGCCATACAGATGGTACATACTGTATACATAGTCACAGTATAGTAGATACATACAGTGAAGGTACAATGATTCATAATAGAACAAATGCACACAAGAAGAGTCAAAAATTAACATTTGCTGGTGCACTTTAGGTATAGGACAATATCTAACAATATGGTGGTATGGCAACAATGGAAATGAGTGCAGGTGTGAGGATGCTAAAGGATACAACTGCATATGGATTTAGATAGGAAGATGGAAATACGTTTGATTTGAAGGTCTGTGAAGGGTCTAAGGTGAGGACAGAGGAGGGGAGGCTATTCCAAAGTGTCAGAGCTACCACAGAGAAAGCTCTCTCTCCCAAGCTCGTGTTAGAGCGAGGGACACTTAGCAATAGTTGGGATGAGGACCTCGTCATCCTAGTGCTTTGCTTGTAGCAGAGGAACCAGCTTGGGGAAGGGAGGGTGAGCCCGCCAAGAGGATTTTGTGTACTAGAGCACCCAGCTGGAGGCCGTGTTGGGCCTGGAGAGCCAAGCTAGTGTGGTGTACAGTGAGCAGTGATGGGTAGTAAGGGGGGCAGAGAGGATAAAGTGACAAATGCAGTTATAAGCAGTGTTCGGTCGGGTAAGTTCTTTGGATGATGTCTGTGTGATGGCAGGGGAGCAGTACTCCAGGAGGGTGAGCATTGTGCCTCTGCCTATTGCCAGTCATGCCTCAGGGGTGAGAAAGTGTTTCAGGTGGTAGCAAGCTCCAACCTGTTGGTGCACTCTCTTGATAGTTGTACTTATGTGTTCACTAAATGTGAGGGGAAAAAGAATGATTTGCTGGCAAAGTTTGCACTTAATTAAAAAAAAGTTGCTTACTGTACCTTGGTTTTTGTGGGAGTGTAGGGTAGTAGTGTCAGTGGCTCAGCAGGTTGCACACTCGCCTCTGAGGCTGGGAGATCAGATGGCTGTGGGTTCTATCCCCACACCAAGCAGTTGGATTAATATCCCAATACTGACACTGCAGTGCAGACTGAGGGGGATGTTGCACTCCTGAGGTGCCGTCTTTTGGGTGAGACGTTAACCCAAGATCCAGTCTGCCTGTTCTGGTGGTTGTTCGGGTGGACGTTAAAGATCCCATGGCACTTCTCGAAAAGAGTAGTGGAATTTTTTATTATAACTTCAAAAACAATGATATACAAACAGTGTTAATGCACATAAACCATAAAATAATTATATATATATCGAAAAATAAATAAGTGTTACTGTCATACACTTATGAACAATCAGAAAAATGGCAAGCTAAAGAAACCAATAGAAAGGAAACTAAAAAAAATAATCTCCCCTCCTCCCCCATATCACAAGAGTAGGGGCATTTGCAAATCATACTGTACAAATGGCATGTTGTGCCGAAATAAAATAAACCAAACTGAGAACAGAAGAAATATTGATAAGTAGCTCCCCTTTCTGTTAATTTAGGGAAATAAAGAGCATATTGAATAGTCATTCAAAAATAGAATCAACCCCTATACCATACCCAAATATACCTTTTACCCATTCTAATCCTCCCCCATCCTCATACCTCTGTGAATCTGATGATATTTGTAGTACAACTGTGAAAAAAACAGTAGTAATAGCTGGTAGCCAGACACACAAGGAAGAAACAAGAACACAAATGATACAGAAATGAAATTAAGTACTAGCCAGATCGATTAACCCGTATCCAACCAAGACATATTTCTCCACCATAGCTTGCACAAAGTCTGAGAAACAGAAACTCTGTCACTATCTAGGAATCTGGTTATGTCATGTAGTACAGCAAACTGTCTTATGCTGCTGTCGTAGCGTGAGCCCACAGCGGGATTGCCAGAGTCAGAATTTTATACTTAATAAAATCAAGTGCATCGTGATTGCATCATACTTCACCCAATGCCCCGGAAAGGTACCCAAACATAAAAGTTCTGGCGTTAAGTTACAAAAGGGATTAAGAGGCCATAGTTTGTGTAAATATTACCCAAAGGAGATCTCAGAGGGGCATTTCAAAAGAGTTGTTGCATCGTTTCCACTTTCCCAATACATCGCCTCAATCTAGGGCATTCTCTGTCTTGTATTCCCTTATGTTTCATATTCCCCTTCATACCCAATTTCAAAAGCATACAAAGCCACAGAAAATCCCACATTTAAATCGAACCCTCCTGCTCAATAAAACCCTAGCGATAACCTGCTGTTCATTTGGAGTCTGCTCCAAGAACCATGGTTTAGCAATGAAATGGGTATCCGGTATCATGTTATACAGTACAGTTCTTTCCTCGATGTAGTGAGTAGATGTGCTTTGGCCACCTGCCAGGTTTTAAGTTTGCCAACCATGTCTGCCAAGTATAGGGGTAATGCCGAAATGTGCTTTTGTTTCGAAATCGGGAGGTTATTCTCCCATATCTGCAGTAGTGGTCCAATACTGTCAAGAAGCCATGGGCCCCATGATTTGGCTTGTCACCTCAGAACTGGGACTATATTATGGTAAATAAAAGTAACATACAGAAATACTAGTGGGTGTGTGAGAGCCAAGCCCCCTTGTGCAAGTGGCAGATATGTGATACCCCTCTTAATGGGGTTCAATCGGCTTCCCCACAGACACTGGAAAAAGACACTAAAAAGAATAGTTTCCAGACCCTTTGGGGGAGGAAAAAACACACCTAAGAATAGAAATATCAGTAACAGAAACGTTTTGATCATATAGACCCTCTTTTTTTTGACATATGCCATTTATTCCAGAGTGTCACCTTTTGCTCAGCTTCCTGGAATTTTAAGTCCCAATTATAGGACCGAGGATCTGGCCCTCCAAAAAAATACCCAGTATCTTACTATGCCCAGTCCTTTCAGGGATCTCCACGAGTTCAACTATTGTACCATCTTCCTCCCCGATAGGCAAGCAAAAACTCTTCTGTAAATTGAGAGTGGATCCTGTTACCTCTGAAAAATGCTCCAGTGTTTCTGTAGCTGTCTTAAATGAGTCTTTATCTGCCAATATGAGTTCCAAGTCATCTGCATAAGCAACAGTACAGATTGGGGGTCCTCACAACCCACAGAAATCTCTGTTATCTCTGGATTGTTATTAATGTTGTGCAGTAAGGGATCCAAAGTCAACACATATAAAACGGGACTTGAGGGGCACCCTTCCCTGCCCCCCATGTTCACCTGTACAGTATCCCGACCCACCCGATAATGCTAGGCATAATACTAACTTGACTATAACAAGTTTGTATCCATGTTATGAATAAAAGGGGAAAATCGTATGCCTTTAAAACTTCCCATAAATAATTATATTCACTGCGATCAAAAGCTTTAGTCTGGTCTAAGCTTACCAAGTGACCCATTATTTCATTATAGTGTCCTTTCTGAAAAATTTCTCTAAAGAATATTAACGCATCCTGTATCCTGCGAGAGGGGAACCCGCTAAATTTTGTGGGGTGAATAATATGGTCCAGGACCCCTAAAACATGCTTACCAAGAACTTTCATAGGGATCTTCTAGTCCGTATTCAAGAGGGCTATCAGTCTCCAGTTCCTCAAATTGCCTCTCTCACCTGATTTAAACAGCAAGACCAAAGCAACAATGTACATTCTCCAAGGAAGGGTTCCCGAAGAAAAGGCAGCATTATAAAATTCTGCCAATTCATCTCCCAAGGTGTAAAAAATATGTTTATATAATTTATGCTGGGGACCATCTAAGCCAGGTGAAGTGCCCTCATTCACTGACCAGATGGCCTCTTGTAATTCTTGTTTTGTGAGGGGACTCACCATACAGTAGTTACCTGGTGGGTCTGTGAAATCTGTGGGAGGTGACATGCCTGTAACCATTCCGTCATTGCTGGCATGGGCAGGGATTGGCTGGAAAAACTCTGCTTTACGTAATTCTGGATTTCCTTCAGAATTGCAGTATTCTCCGTAAGTCTAGTATCATCTGTTACAATTAGGTATGATATAGTTTTATGCGCCCAAAGGGCTTTACAAGTCTCAAAAGGCACTGTATCCCCCTTTTTCCCAGAAATCCCATGTTTCTGTTGTCTTTCCAATCGCTTCATCATCTGAAATTGTAAATGAATTAGTTCTGCATTAGTCTGAGTTATGGTAGAGCGGAAATCTCCAACACCCTCAAACTGTAGTTTTGTGAGGACCCTCAATCATTCCCTAAGGAGTCTCTGCCTATCAATATGTTGCTTACCATTCAAATCCCCCACAATTTGAAAATATGTGATATTGTCCAATTGTGTCTCATCCCACCAATCATTTAAGTCATCATATAGGAAAAACACAGATTTCTGCCACAAAAAGGTAACCAAAACCTTCAGCAATTTTGTCTATTTCCAAAAGTTTTAAATTCAATTTCCATAACCCAGGGCCATGCCATTGTTCTGGGTGGTTCCCTAAAGTTACCCATAGTAATCTATGGTTAGAAGTGACAAGCTCCAAGACTTGTGCCTGTTGTAGTCACAAATTCACCGAGACAAAAAAATAATCAATTTGAGATGATCGAGGCCCACAAAAATAATTGTGGGGTGCTACCCAGAAAAAGGCAGAAAACATGTCCACCAGTACCATTTCATCAATCAAGCCCTGCAAAGATTTTGTGTCACAATACAGTTTACTCATTTGTAACCCCCTATCAGTGCGTAACAAACCAAGATTAAAGTCTCCCCCCAGTATAATGTTCTTAGTGGTAGAAAGAAAAGGTTTCAACTGTTGAAAAAGTGCTACCCTATCAAATTTCAACTGTGGAGCATACACATTAATGTTGCCAAAGTCCATTCCCTTCAGACTAACATCTAGCAGGAAAGCCCTCCCTGGCAGGATTTCCAATGTTTTAACCACCTGTACTTTAGAAAAAAAAAAAAACAGATCCCTACCCCCAAGCAGGTCTCTTCTCCCTGAGACCAGAAGCTTTCTCCCCATATCCAACTATTGCTAGCAACTTCCAACTCTAAGGGCAAGTGTAAACGCACATCCTGAAAAAAAGACTGTCTAAATCTGATGTTGCAAACTGCACATTAAGTGCTTAGGCGCTTTTTCTCAGACTGCAGAGTGTTCGCTTTGGAGGATGCGATTTTAAAATGATGTAATAATAACCCCATTCACATCACAGTGTTATCATTTAATTTTACAGGAAGCCCTACCTAGTAACTCTACCACTCTTTTGTGCTTGGGATCTAGAATCCTCAGTATTGTCAGTATCCGATAAAGCGCCAGGCAGTGAAGACCTCACAGAATTATTGTCAGAGTATCCATACTGAGTCCCTTGCAAAGCTGTATATTGGTTTTGCAGCAAAAGGGGCTTGGTCAATGACCATTCCTTGGGTCGTAGTTTGGATTTCTTCCCCTTTTTCCCCTGCGACACAGCAAATTCTGGTTCCTGAGAAGGAGCTATGGAGGGGGGGCCCATACTATCCTGTTGGCACTCCGATGCCAAAGGTTGCTCTCCTAATGAAACTGGAATCAGCTGCTCACTGTTCATCAGACCAGGCTGGCTTCGAGGGGTGGCCCTTTCTTCAGTCTGTTGGTGGTCTGCCTGATGGTAATTCCCAGCTCCAGTGTGATTTTGTTTTGGAGGCGGCTCCGATATAGTAGTCTTGAACTCCAAAGTCTGAGTTTTCATTGTTTTTTGCTGCCCACGGGCAATCAGTAAAGTTATGGCCAGGTTCATTGCATAAGTTGCACTTGGGGTCCTGGAAGCAATGAGCACTAGAATGGCTCATGTCGCTGCAATGCGTACACTTCAGGATTTCACAATTAGTGCTAATGTGCCTGCTAGACCCACATTTAAAACAGGTACGTGGTTGCCCCGGGTAAAATAAGAACCCCTTATCCCGCCCAGTGAAAAAACAATTTGGGAGTTCGATAATGTCCTAGTCATCATGCTGCAGCTTCACTTTTATCTTCCAGCCCCTGTTCCAGAAACCTTCCTCATCTAATATAGGGGCAAGATTGCCTTGAATGGAACAACATTTTTCTAACCAATAGATGACATCAGTTATAGTCACTACTTCATTCCTGATTAAAATCGTAATTACCCAAAAGGGTTCTTTCATCAAGGGTATTACCAGAAATTTTTACCACATTGGGTTGGTCTTGAGATTAACATATTTGTACCAGAAACATTCCAAAATAGCAGGTATCCTGAAACTGATATCAAAGGTCGTCTTCCCTGGAGCATGTATGAGGGCATACACCTCCAAGGGGGTAAAACCCAATGATTGTTTCAGCAGAACTTTACCGACGAAGAATCTGTCAGGAAGTGCGTCTTTATTGCCAATACAATGGAGCCTAGTAGCATTCCTGCATTCAGCAAGTTCCATGGGTTTGTAGAAAAGACTTGCATATGTCTGATTAACATTTTATCCTGCCCTTGCCCAGGCATCGGCCTGTCATCAGCCTGCCCCACGTTAGGCTGACTGGACTCGGTTAACCCATTCTGCTGTACATCTAAAACATCAGTAGTATTTGCCTTGTAAAGGGTACCTGGGTGCAGCTGTGTGTTGTCCATATCAGTCATCTGTTCATCCAGTTTGAATCTGCGCCAGGCAAGGGGATTGTAGAGTCTGGCTGCCACATTCTATTTTCAGCCGGAACTCACCCAGCTGTCTGTAAGGCTGCATTGGGTGACCAAGGCTGTTCTGCTGTACCACTCCAGTCGGCGTGTGGAGGTACTTGCTGCATGGGATCCGGGCCCTCTGGCTGTGACTCCACTGCCAGCAGTTTTGCCAATCCAACTGCGCTAGGCCCAAGAGGTGATGAAAGGGATCATTTTCTTTTCCTCTCTTCCTCCATCTGGAGGTTAGCTTGCTGGATTTGTTTGCCAATTAGTTCCAATTCCACTTCAAGGCAGCATTGTTTCTGTGCCAAAGTTAACCCTGGACCTTGTAAATACACTCTCTGATTCCCAGGATCTCTATTTTGTTCCACAGTTCACTTTTCATGGTCCAAACGCGGGGCGGTGTGCTGGCCACCCCTCGGGTGCATCCCAGCCACTTCCGCACAAACTGGATCCATTTGCATGTCCATCTCTACTATGTTCATTGTGCCTGCTCCACTAGTTCATCCACTGCTACCATCAGCCATGTTCTGAATGACTGACAATGGGATCCCCCTACAGGAAGTGTAGGGACATTTCCCTGGTATCCTGGCCAGATTTCCCCCATTCACTAAAAATATACCAATAGCTTAATCTGGTTCAATTTCAGTTGGTTACCATCTGTCCCCCGGTCACCCCTGAAAAAAGGGACTTCTAGTCTCAGTGGGCCTACCGAGTCAACAAAATTCAATAAATAAAAATATGGCTAGGTGGAGCATTCTCCCTTCTAGTGGCCTTCTGCTGTAGGAAGGTGACTGGAGATAGTGGATGGTGCTCCTGGATTACTGCTGTGAGTAGGAAGACAGATGATAACTTAATGATTTCTCTTCCTTGATTCCACCCATAGCATGATGTTGACATTAGTACATGGCTGATCCGAGCCCACTGGGCTGGAACCGCTGACGCGGTCCCCTCCACAAGCAACCCACCTGCCTAGGACAGGCCGAGAAGGTGCCTGCTGCCCACGCTCCTCTTTGGCCCATAAGGTAACATCTGGTCCTTTACCCAGAACAGGGAAAGATGATTTTTGAGCCTTCCTCCTAGTGGGAACTGAAAGGTCCCAGACAGCTCGGAGCGCTGACATTGGTTTCCTGCCCAACACTGCAGCCAGTGCTGAAATCATTGGACTAGGGCATAAGACTGCAGAGAAACACTGACCTTTGACGTTTCTTCCTTCAGCAGCTGTGTAGTGAAGTCCTGGTCTTTTTGCTTGCCAATTCACTCAGTTGCACACTTCTGTGAGCAGTTCAGTGCAGAGCAGCATTTGCGTAACCTGCACTGGCCTGTCAGTGATTTGTTGCTTTTTTTGTATTATTTATGGCAATCCTGCCACTAGGGTTTCCTTAAATGGACTGTAAAGTTGCTTTCCAGAACTAATGTTAAGTTGTACAGTGGTTACATTGAGTATTAGATTGCTGATGGTAATTTCTGCACTTTTCTTTTAAAGTTTAAGACTTTTTCTGCATTTCTAATCTGTCTGGCTACTAGACCTGTCCCTAGGACCTGGCACCAAACATTTCAGGTCAGATACATGCCCCCATTTGACACCCTTTGTTTGAACTCTGTGCTGCAATTTGTTGCTAGCACCTAGCCAGAGTCTGTAACAGAGCCCCCTTCCCATCATCCCAAGTCCTTTCAACTGTTCATTTTTTTTCTCTCACACCTCCTTGCTCTGACCCCTCCCCCCGACCTCCACCAAGGCTTACAACTGCCATCTCTTCTGTTCCTCTCTCTCAGGCTGATCGGAGCCCACTGGGCTGGTACCACTGACTCGGTCCCCTCCACAAGCAACCCACCTGCCTAGGACAGGCCGAAAAAGCGCCTGCTGCCCACACTCCTGCTTGGCCCATAAGGTAACATCTGGTCCTGGACCCAGAACAAGGGAAAGAGGATTTCTGAGCCTTCTTCCTAGTGGGAACTGAAAGGTTCCAGACGGCCTGGAGCGCTGACATTGGTTTCCTGCCCAACGCTACAGCCAGTGCTGAAATCATTGGACTAGGGCATAAGACTGCAGAGAAGCACTGACCTTTGACGTTTCTTCTTTTAGCAGCTGTGTAGTGAATTCCTGATCTTTTTGCTTGCCAATTCACTCAGTTGCACACTTCTGTGAGCAATTCAGTGCAGAGCAGCATTTGCGTAACCTGCACTGGCCTGTCAGTGATTTGTTGCTTTATTTTTGTCTACTTTTCCATTTGCAAATTATACTGTAAAGCCACTAGAGGGCAACAACACATGTAGGTTGCAATCCTCTACCCACTGCTCTTCCCTAACACTTCTAGTCCTGGGTCATTCATACCTAAAGTAAATTATCAACGTCCTAACATTCAGTGGTGTGATCTGAATCTGTAAGCCTGTACAAAGCCTCTACTACCCTACTCAGAATGGTTTTCATCTCCCTCCTATTCACACCCTTCCTGGTTCTTACCCTTATCCCAGTCTTCCCCTCTACACCTATTGCCACTTCTCTCTCTCTCTCTCTCTCTCTCTTCTCTTACAGACACCTCCTTCATTCTGTCAATCACCCCCACAGCTCCCCTTGTAAGCAGACCCCACTTTCCCTACTACCGTCCGGCATCTCTGTTTTCCCTTCCTAGTCACTTTGCCTTTCTTTGTTTCCTTATCTCCTTCTCTCCACTTCCCCCTCCCTCTTCCCCTTCCTCGCGTATTTCCTACTCCAATTACAAATCATCAGAGAACATCCACACCAACCCTGGCCCTATCTCTTCTCCTACCCTGGCTCCTTACCCAAATAACATGTCTCCAAACCCCACTTCCACTACATCCCTCCCTAACGGGTTGAAGCTCCTCCACCTGAACATCTGCAGCCTGCTACCTAAAACTGACCTCCTACAAACTCTTATGATTTCACACACCCCTGACATCCTAATTATTACCGAGACATGGCTCAAAAAAGCACCCCTGACTGTGCCATTGCTATCCCTGGGTATTCATTCTCCAGACAAGATCGATCGGGTCATGGAGGGAGAGTGACCATGTATATCCTGTCCTCACTGCAGTTTACTACCACCCTATCTACCTCCATCCTAGCTACCTATGAAGCCCTTATCACCTGTATTACCCTTCCTTTCTCAATCCAAATCTTTGTGGCTGGCATCTATTGCCGTCCAAGCATTCAACCCTCAGTCATGACTGAACTCTTAGCCAATATAACCTCCCTCTCACAATCTGGTGAACTTTTCATAATGGGTAATGTGAATCTAAATTAGTTGTTTCCCAAGTTAAACAAGCTGCGCAATGACATCGCTGCTCTAAACCTCACTCAACTTATACTTGAGCCCACATGCCCTAATCCCAAAACACAAAAACACACTGAGCGTGAGTGGGCACTCACAACCCATCCGTACCGCATCATTAAATCTGGTCTCCTCCCCAATGCCCTTAGTGACCACAACTCCATTTTCATTGTATGTAAGGTTCATCGCCCCAAACCTCCCCCTAAAATCATACAGCTCCAGTCCTTTAAATCCTTAGACCTTACCCCAATCAGCTCTGCACTCGCTTCCACCGACTGGGTCACCCTCTCCACCGCCATTTCTGTCTACCAAGCACTTGACTATTTTAAGGATAAATTCACTGCCACCTGGAATGCCTTTGCTCCTTCCAGATGGACCAGAGTCTGTGGGCTTCACCTCCCCTGGATCACCCCTGAACTACTGGCCTGCTTCAGGGAGCATGATCGGGCCTAGAGAAAACACAAATCTACTAAACATCGAAATGACTACGCCAAGTACAGAATGCTACGCAATTCATGTATTAAAGCTACTAGACTGGCTAAGTCTGATTATTTCAACTCCTCATTCCTGACTAACACTAACTCTCCATCTAAATTCTGGAGGGTAGTTCATGCCCTGTTCTCTGCCCCCCCACTGACCCTCCCCCTCCAGTTCTCAAAATAAATAACTCCCTAGTTTCCGACCCTGGCTCCATGGCCAATGAATTTAATGCCTACTACATCTTGTGCGCCGTGTCTCTTCTAAATTCCCTCTCCCCATTGCCACCTAACTTCAGCCCTTCACCTCAGTCAGTGCCTACCCCTCCCCCATTTTCCTTTTCTACTATCTCCTCTGACAAAGCTCCTAATGCTCTCCTATCCCTCATCGCCTCTAAAGGCTCCTCAGCAGATGAGCTCGATCCTAAACTTCTCTACCTTTCTGCTCCTGCAATTGCTTATCCTATCTCCCCTAATCCTTAACCTGTCCTTTATTTCTGCCCAAGTACCCTCATCCTGGAAACACACTGTAGTCTTTCCTCTCCCCAAGGGTGGTGACACATCCACTCCTGGCAAGTATCGCCCCATTTCCCTCCTTCCTACCCTTGCCAAACTTCAAGAACATTCAGTTCTCTCCCAACTATCACCCTTCCTTTCTGATTCCTCCTTCTTCACCCCCTTCTAATCTGGTTTTCAGAAGAACCACTCAACAACCACCTTCCTCCTCAGGCTTACTGACTCCATCCTTTCAGGGATGGACGATAGCCTGATCACCTCAACCATCTTTGTCGACCTAGCCAAAGCTTTCGACACTGTTTCCCATCCCCTGCTTCTTGATTCACTCTTCTCAGCTGGTCTTGCTCCATCAGCCACCAGCTGGTTTAAATCGTACCTCATTGGCAGGACCCAGTCGGTGAGAATCCTTGATTCCATCTCCCCTCCACTCCCCATCAACACTAGTATCCCTCAGGGCTCAGTGCTTGGTCCCCTACTCTTCTCCATTTTCCTTAATGATCTTCCCACAGCCTGCTCATTCTCGTCTATTCACATGTATGCTGACAATACTGTTTTGTACAGTTCCAGCAAAAACTCTGCTGCTGTGCAAACCAGCTTACAGCATGACTTCAACCAAGTTCAGCTCTGGTTTGCTTCTCACCAGCTTTTTCTAAATGCTGAGAAGACAGTCTCAATGACCTTTGGCACCAGGCAGAGACTGTCTAGGCTCCTGGCCCTACCCACCTTCCACACCCTTGATGGGACCATCTTGGAGGACACCTTCTCATTTAGATATCTGGGAGTTTGGTTGGACCAGCACCTCAGCTTCTCTGTGCATATCGATGATATCCTGAAAAAACTGCGCCCCAAGCTTGGTGCTCTGTACAGGAATCGTAGTTGCATCCCGCTGACTGTGAGGCGCGAAATTGTCCAGAAGATGATACTCCCCATCTTTGACTACTGTGATGCAGTCTATGGTGCTGCTCCCAATCTTCCCTGACCAAGTTGGACACTCTCTTTAACTCCTTCTGCCACTTTGCTATCAACTCTCCTTCTCGCTCCCACCACTGTGAACTCTGTTGCTGTCTAACCTTCCTTCCACTATCTCACAGACGCATCTCTCACTGTGCCAAACTAACCTCCAAATTCTGGTTCAGGGTGCTCCCCTCCTATCTCTCATCCTCTCTCTCCACTCCACCTCCCCCCACCCACTCTCTCAGATCAAATGATGCCCGCACCTTGATGGTCCCTTGCCGCTCCACCCTCATTGGTCAGACTGGTTTCGCCCATCATTTCCCTAAAATCTGGAATTCCCCTTCCCCTGAAATATGACATTCCACCTCCAACTACTCCCTTACCTCTGCCCTACACAATTACCTTTCCCTCAGCTGTTCCTGCTTAACCCACCTTAATACCTATCTCCAGTTTCTGCCTTCCTACCATGACCCCCCCCAGAAGGGTTCTCAACATCCTGAAGGGGGGAATCAGGAAATGGCTACCCCTTCTCCTCATATTCAGTTCTTGCCTCTCCCCCCTCTCTTCTCCACCTGCCCTTCTGGGTCACCAGTGTGCACAAGCTAACCCCATCCTTTTTACTCCAACAGAACTTGTGTACTACCTTGAGCTTGCTCCTGGTACACTCATGCACTATAAACGGTTCTATCGCATTATTACTGTTTTGTACGTTCATATGTTCTTTTGTATGATTTTGGACATGTATTGTAATTTACCCAGTGTTCCACTACTGTTTATTGTACAGTACCTTGTGTTCCAATTGTTGCACAATCTTACAGTGCTGTATTGTTTGTACTACCCACATACTATTGTAACTGATCTTCTTTCACAACCCTATGTAACCCCTCCCCCCAGGTTGCACCGTGAGACAAGCAACTTGTTGTTCAGTATGCCCTCCTGGTGAAACATTTCAATAAATAAATACAACATGTTTGCACAGTGTATTGTACTCATTCATGTCTGCTTATGAAGTCGGTGGGAGAGGGGCATACACGATGGACTTAGAGTTCCTTCCAGCATTAAATTACAGTTGTAACACGGCAGAAATGTAACAGCGATCAGCGGCAAAGCTGATAGGCAGCAATGCATCATGTGGTACAGGAGCAACGCGGCATTATGAGACGATAATGCCGTGTTACTCCCGTAGTACAGAAAGTAGCCAGCAGAAGAGAAGTAGCGGGGTTTGCAGCTGGCAGTGTTAAAAGAAAGAGCACACAGGTAGGCAGTAGCGAGATAGTACCACACATAGCGAGGTAGAGAAGTAGAGGTGAGGGACAGATGGAAACAGAGATAGACATACCGAGGTAGTGTAGTGATGGATGAAATGGCAGTAGTGTTCAATCTATGTGCAGCCATGGAAATCGAGGAATGGACAGATAGGGTGTTTGTAGATGAAGTGGAAGTGACACGTAGAGGAGAGACAGATAACAGCAGAGAGAGACAGAAGCAGTCAACCGGGGCCACAAGTAGTCAGCGAGACAGGACGCAACACGGCAGAAGCGGGAGGTGGAGGAGGCACATCCGGAAATGCATGTAGCTGCCACACAGTTATCATCCACGGCACTGTCAACTTTAACTACGCGCCAACAATGACACATGGAGACCACGGCGGAGACACGGGGTAACGGCAGAAAGGTAGGTGAAGCAGTAGTGTTGAAGGGAGAGCTAGCAGGAGAGAAACAGAAAAGCGAGGCACATAATGACGACATGCGTATGCAAATGAGATAGCAGCAGGCTGTGCAGAGTGTCAAAGCGAGAAAATCACAGTCATCCCAGGCACTCTCCTACTCAAACAGCCGCACAGAAATCATTAAAATGTGCATCAATCGCTAAGAAAGTAAAACGAGTACCCTGTATTAAAAAAGATTCGGAACCACATCTGTATGTAAGAGACTACTGTTTAGAAATCTGAAAGTAAGAGTAAAACTCACAGTAGATCATGTAACTCGCGTTGTGTTTTCGGTTATACGAGGAGCAGGATGTATAGTCCACACTAACAATGGGCAGGGCCATGTTACAAGCGCAGTAATCCCCTCTGAAGGTGGCATCTAATGGGGACTTAATGCATGGTTGGACCATTGTACGCCCTTGGCCTCCGGCCTCGTGCCATAACGGTCCCAACCATGCATTAACTCCCCATTAGATGCCGCCTTCATCGGTGATTAAAGCTTACTTATTGTGCTGATGTTTGTAAACTGGAATGGGCTGTTAATTGAGAAATGGTTCCTCATTTTTACACAATTAGTTTCATGGAGCAAACATCTTGCTTCCCTTCCGAACATTTTCTTCAGTCAGTGCCATTTGATTTGAATGTTCAAGCTGAGCAGACAGACATCTGAGTGAACTAAACCCCAGTGCTGTGGAATAGACTGATACAGCACTTACTGGCTACCATTTCACAAACTGAAATTAGCCATTGTGATTTGGAATCTGTGAAAAGGGCACACAGTGGGGGCTAATGAGACCCAAATTGGCATCATAGTGAAATCCAATGAAAAATGTCACTGTTTACTCTCAAATACTCAGAAGTTGGACAGGGCTAATATCTTTTTGATCACTTTCTTGGAGACTAAATGTTCCTTTTCTACTAATAGGGAACACTCTAATAGCTTGTGACTAACTTCTATGCCCAATTCCCCCACGGCTATTTGAGTGGGCCAATTCACTGAGACAAGAGATGCCAATCTTCTCTCATAAAATGTTGCAGGATTTGGAAATAAAATTGCAGACCCCAACTGGATTCATTTTGCACAAAATTTGACATATTATTATTCCAAGAGACCTGGGCATCTGAACAAAATGTTATTAATGTTTATGAATCACACTGTACTCATGCAGTAAAAAGTAACCATTATTGCAGACCTAAAGGGAGATTAACTACGTTTGTTAAAATAAGAAAGGGAATACAAGTTATAGAACACATTTCACCAACCAATTGCATTGAGTATAATCAGATGGGATAGCAGTTCATTTCTTATAGTGAACTTATTCATTCCACCTGAACACTATTCGATATTTGGACTAAATAAAAGAGACTTACCAGCCTTGGCCGCTGCACATGATATGTGGGTACATTACCTCATAGAACACCTCCTCATGTGAATCTCGCCCCAAATAATTCAGTAGTAAAAAAGTTGTAACCCTTGTAAAATCCAGAAAAACGGGCCCCAAGGTCTTCCCAGTTTCTGGTGCTGCCCACGCTCCAGCCCTGCACTCTGCCAAGTTATGACGTGTTGCTAGGGAGAGCACAGGGACAAACTCAATTATACTGTGTGGGCTGCACCTTTCCGATTTTTTTTTGCATTATAATGGCAATTTGGTGTGGATTGTTAATAAAATAAAAAGGGAAAATCCTGGAAGTTGATTGGCTAAAACAGTCTTTGATCCATGACTAATCAGTGGTGACCATCCTAAACTTCCATTTGTACCACAGAAAAAGTTGCCACATTAAGGTATGGCAATACAGCACTTCCGCATACGACAGTATTATTCAAAGTACCAGATTAGCTGAAATGTTACTTTATTGGGCTGGCAAAGCACAGTGAGATATCATTACAGCTTATGTAGTGTCCTGAATGATAATGAAGTGAGAAGGAAGTGCTGTACTGAGTACTTTAATGCGGTAACCTGTTCTGTGGTAAAGTGGAAGATGAATATGGCTGCCTTTGTAACTCGTTATAAAATGGGGTATAACAATCTTGCCAAATCAAATACCTTCATTAGTTAAAACACAACATCTAGCCAGTCTGCCTGAAACTCCACACATCCACTCCCTTCTCTTAGTAACTCCAGGCACCTCATGCATGGCAATGTGGGTTGAACACCTCATATCCCTAGTCTGCCAAACAGTCCCCCCCTGCACCTCCCCCCCCCATATACTACTCATAAACTCCCTGCGGTCCCTCTCCGACCCCACGGTAATCACTAGCCCTACCATGCTATACAATGTCAGCCACTCTAAACTCAAACTACTAATGACTACCCTACTTCACCACACCATCTTCCTTCTTCTCCTCTTGGGTAATGTAATGTTCACCCCAACCCTGGCCCACCCCCAGCTGCACCCTTCCACAGCAGAAACCCGGATGGCCTATTAATCGCCTCCATCAACATATGCAGTCTGCAGAAAAAACTCTGCCCCTCCAAGCCTGGCTTGCACAACATTCTCCTGATGTTCTAACTCTGACTGAAACCTGGCTCTCAATAAATACCCACAACTCAGCAGTAGCCTTAAATGGTACTCAATTTTCCAGGCCGATAGTCTTGGTAAAACATGTGTGTGTGTGGGGGGCGGGTTGTGCGATCTACATAAAGGATACCATACAAGCCCTTCCTCTTCCACCCCAGACCATGGAGCTCAAACCCTCAAACTACTGGGTAAACCAGGCAAGACCCTCTGTCTTATGGTAGCCTACATCCCTCCATGCAACCAAAAACTGGTGTTTACAGAAACCATGTCCCACATCTCGCAACTTCCCTCCAACAGTGAAATCATTGTTGCTGGGGACTTTAATATTAATTAGTTGTCTCCCTTTTCGTACATGGATTCAGCAGCAGCCCTCGCCCTCTCCCAGGTTGTCCAGACTCCCACCCGGTTAAATGACAAAGCTGGCACCTCTACACTAATTGATCTCATTTTCACTAATCGCCCCAATAATCTAGCACAGGTCAAAGTCCTCCCCGACACCCTCAGTGACCACTCTCCAGTCACCTGCCATTGGTCTAACAAGGCACGCAACACCCCATCTGTAACCTCATACCAAAGGTACCTCAAAAAAGAGTTCCTTGCTAAACTTATGTCCTACCTCAGAGCCTGTGATTGATCCCCCATTGTCTCGGCCCAATGCACAGATACTGCCCTCTCCTATTTTATCAACACCTTTAAAGCTGCTTGTGACCTCTTCTCCCCTTTCTCTAAACAGTACACAAAAAACAAGGACACCCCCTGGATCTCACAAGCACTACTTGACCTGATAGTGACAATCACTGGCACAGGGCATTAGACTCCCACCTTCCCTGTGATAGGCAGCTGTATAACGAGGCTAGGAATAAATGCACCTGGGCCATCCAACAAAGCTAAAGCACCCCACTATCGCCATGCCCTCACATCCACTTGGAGCTCGGGTTTGGACTTCTGGAAAAATATTAAAGAGCTCAGTGGGAAGGTGGTATCCTCCCCTTCTGCCCAACTTAATATCAATGGCTCCAACGTCCAGGACCCCCAAGTCATCTTAAACATCCTAAACAAAACCTTCTCTGACCTTAGCAGCATTCTTCTTCCCAATTTCTTTGACCCACTCCCCTGTATCCACTCCTAGGCACAGCACAAGTGGCAATATTCCTCCTTTTTACCTCCAGATCATCCCCACAAGCACAGCCAGAAGATACCTACCCAACTTTTTGAATAAATCACAACACAGTGGTAACACCCTCAATTTAAAGCTCCTCCACCTCACATTAGATGAGGTGCTCGTCCTTAATCTAAAATCCTCAACAAGTCAATCTGCCTAGGACAATTCTCCACATCCTGGAAACATACAGTCATAACCCCCATCCTTAAAAGAGGAGACCACACCTCACCAAACAACTACTGACCCATTTTGATCCACCCCAACCCTCTCTAAAGCCTTGGAAAAAATTGTTTTGGTCCAACTTACAGACTTTCTCTCCAAAAACAACCTGCTATCCCCTGCACAGCATGGCTTCTGTAGGGCTCACAGTACTACGACTGCACTCCTTGAATATACGTCCTTCATACATCATGCCTTGACAATGGCCACTTGGTAGGATCGGTCTATATCAACCTCACCAAGGCGTTTGACACCATTAGTCACGCCTTGCTTCTAGACACACTTCCCTCCATGGGCCTCTCCCAAGACTCAGTCTAATAGTTCTCTGACTATGTAGCTGGCAGGACCCAACAAGTAAAGGCTGGCTCCACTATTTCCTCCAGCTGCCCTGTTCTCTCTGGTGTTCCCCAAGGCTCAATACTCGGCCCTCTCTTTTTCAGTTTCTTTCAAAACTCCCTTCCCAATTCGTTCCCTGGTAACCTACTTTTTTACGCAGATGATGCTGTCATGTGTACGAGTCATCCACCACCCCCTCTCGAGCTCCAACTCACTCATCAAGACCTATTCAGTAAGATAGAAAAATGTTTTTTGGCCCACAGGCTAATCTTGAATTACAAAAAACTAATCCATGCTTTTCACCCACTGCCAGAACCCAAACTGTGACTACTGCCTGAACCTCCGTAACTCTGTAAATGCCCCACTTGAGCAAGTATCCACCTTCAAATACCTGAGCATTATCCTTGACACATCCCTCACTTTCCAGCCTCATATTCAGCATCTTTCCTCTGCCCTTAACACCAGGATTGGTCTCCTGTACCACCTCAAGCACTGTCTCACCCCTGAAGCTCTCCGAACTGCAGTTATCTCGTCGGCCCTCTCCCTCTTGGACAATGGCATTGTAATATATGGTGCTGCTGACACAACTACACTCTGCCATATCAAAACCACATTAAATAAAACCTGCTGTCTGGTCACAGGTTGAGATAGGCTCATGCATACCTGTGAACTCTGCAAATCCACAAACTGGCTAAACTTTGACAGTAGGCTACAGTATCATACCTGCCTCCTTTCAAAGAAAGTTCTCCTCAGACAAGCCCCACCTTGTCTCCACTCGCTTGTCATGCCAGCCCCCCCCTCCAGAGTATCCAGAAGCAACTCCAAATCACCACTCTTTGTGCCCCACTGCCATACCTCCCTATGCCAAAGGGCATTTCTTCATCAAGCTCCAAAATGGCTAAATGGCCTCCCCACTACTATCACCTTAGAAATTAAGTTTGGCCCTTTCAAACTGGCACTGAAAAGTCACCTCTTCAAGGGCACCTCGTGTGACTGCCCGTAGCCTGCCCAGGCCCCCCCGGATCCTCAAAGGTCCTATTCTCTGCTGCTTTCAACTGAACTTAATATTAAAGTTGCCTACAGGGCTTTTCAAGTTGTGGACAGTGGGTAAATTAACTATCCTAGTTAATGTATCTATTGAATGTAAAATTGAATGCCAGGTTTGTCTGACCTAAGATCCCTTGACTGTTGTTTTTTTTTCTCTTCATATTATGCAATGCTTCTTTGCTATTGTATCTACATGAACGTGTAACCTCTGTATCATCTTGTTTTTTTGAAATTGCATTTTATTGAAGTTTTACTAATACTACCAGCACAATACATACAACATAAAGTGTACCAACTACTAAGAAGACATTACGAAACAAAAATTAATTGCATCAGTTAAATGAAAAAAAAAAGAAAACAGTGACTATTATACACAAGACAATAAACACAGCCCTTTAAGAATCCCAGGAGTCAATTGATGTAATTGAGGAATAATCATAACCCCTCTGGTTTAGGGCCCCTGAAACAATAATACATGTGGGGGGGATAAAACCTCCCAGCTCTCAGACCACTGGGTCAGAAGGGACACACACTAATGAAAAAAAAAAAAAACACCCCGAAGGAGAACACTACCCACAATCACCCCAATCAACCTTCCCCCCTACTCCCCCTCTTTCCCCAAACCCATGGTAAGGAGAGCCTTTCTAAGGTTGTGTAAGGGTCCAGTGTTCATATTCAGGGAATCCTGATTCTTCAGGCCGTCTGCCGACATGCCAGTACTGGCCCCTTAGTCCAGAGCTTCTCTTGCCAAAATGTCTAAAACAGTTGTTCCTTCTTCCACACTCAAATATTCGAGGAAAGGAAGCCATCACACTTTATACATATCAGATTGTAACTTTAAATTTGCTGTGATCCTTTCCATTACTTTAATATGATTACAACAGGACAACCAGTGCTCTCCACTCGGGGTTTAGTAAGCCACAACCTAGTAATGGCTTTTTGGGCCGCTGCCAATAAAATCGGAAACAGGTAGTTGGATGCAGGCCCTGTCAGCCCTTGTGGGTGCTCACCTAGTAACAAGCAACAAGGGTGATCGAAGTTCACCACTTGAAAAATCTGTTCTAGCCCACGGCTAATACCGTCCCAGTAACTTTCAATTTTCGGGCATCCCCAAAAATATGTTCATGCGTTCCCACTTGTCCACAACCCCTCCAGCATTCCTCTGAGCGACTCTGGCCAAAATGTTTGGTGAGCACTGGTGTCCTAAAGAACCTTGTAAGCACCTTCCACCTAAATTCCCTCCATGAGGGCAAAGCCGAGGTTCTGTGCGCCATCCTCCAAATTACTTCCCACCTTACCTCCCCTTCTCCCAAACCCAATTCTTTTTCCCAGAGTGTCTGAATCCTCTGTTTGGGTTTTGAATCTAGTGACTCACCCGCCGCATAAATCTTAGAGATCAAGTGGGTTGCCTGATGCGGGCCCTTTAACAGCTCTACAAGGAAATCAATAAGGGGGTCATTACCTACATCCTTCTTCTCCCGTATCCACCCCTCTTCCGCATTTAAATAATGTCTGATTTGCAAATAGGCATAGAAATCGGATGAGGGAATTTTAAACTTTTGTTGAATCTGTGCGAAACTATTCAAAATATCCCCACTAAATAATTGTGCGAAAGTGCTCAGTCCCTGCTTCCTCCATTTCAGAAAGACAGGGTTTTCTGACCCTGGTTTAAACCACGGCCTTTCCGTAATTCTCCCCTGTCTTAACACCCGTATCTGGGCCTGGGCCTCCAACTCCTTTACCGTTTGCAACCAGAGCTTGATTAGTATTTTAAGCCCAGGGTTTGGTAGGCCAAAGACCACCCTAGGGTCCGAGTTGTTGAAAAGGATTGAAGAGAGAGTACATGGGTACAGAAGCTGTAGATCCATTTTGGCCCAACTCTGTACCAGTGGTGGAGACCCGTACACCTTCAAGTATTGCAATTGGGCCGCTCTAAAGTACCTCTTAAAGTCTGGAACACCCAGACCACCCTGACCTTTAGGTAATTTCAACAAGGCCCAGCTCAACCTAGGCTTCTTCCCCACCCATATAAAATTACTTATCAACTTACATAAATCTGCTCAAAATTTTTGGGGGACTTAGGGGGATAGAGTCGAATAAGAACAGCATCCTTGGAAGGATATTCATTCTTACCGACTCCACCCTACCAGAAATACTAAGTGGCAAAGCAGCCCATCTAGCGCAGTCCTCCCTCACCCCTTCCAACAATTTCAAATAATTCAACTTAAACAGATTGCCCATGTCCCTCGGAATATGTATGCCTAGGTATCGAAAATTAGTGGTATTCCATCTTAAGCCCGTCATATTTCTTACCCAAAGTGGGATTTCAGCTCCTAAGGAGATTAATTCTGATTTGGATTAATTAATCTTGAACCCCGATATGGAGTCGAACTCTCTTAGCATGTTCAACGCAATTGGTAGAGAATGCTGAGGATCCCCTAAGTATAGGAGGGTGTCATTCACATATAAAGATATGCAATTATCGACCTCACCTACTATAATCCCCTTAATGCCCTCATTGGCTTGGAAAGCCTCAGCTAGTGGCTCCATACTTAAAGCAAAAAGAAGGGGTGAAAGGGGGCAACCCTGCCGCATTCCCCTCCTAATATGAAAGGGTTGGGAGAATAACCCATTCAGTCTGACCTTAGCTGTGGGATTGGAATATAGGGTGCCCACCCATGCCTGAAATTTGGGGCCAAATCCAAATTTCTTAAGGACTTCACCAAGATATCCCCACTCAAGGCGGTCAAATGCCTTTCAAGCATCTAACGAAATCACTACTGCTTGCTGTTTGCCCCGCCGGGACTGGACGTGTGCCATTACTGTGAGCAAGCGTCTGATGTTGTCGTGGAGATGCCTACCTAGCATGAACCCTGACTGGTCTGGATGGATCAGCTGAGTTACCACCATCTGAAGCCTGTTTGCTATCATTCTCGCAAAAATCTTGGCATCTAAATTCAACAATGAGATAGGGCAGTAACTGCCACACAGGGACTTATCCTTGTCCGACTTTGGGATAACAGATATTAGGGCTTGTGCCCAGGTATTTGGGGCATCTGAAGAAATATGGGTCCCACTGCAGATTTCCAGGAGTAGTGGAGATATCTGGTCACTGAACTTCTGATAGAACTCAGCTATGAAGCCGTCCGGGCCTGGGGCTTTATTATGTTTGAGATGCTTAATTACTTCTCTTAACTCCAATGGTGAGAATGGTCTATCGAGTTCTTTTTCAAGGTCAAGGGAGAGTTTGGGCAGCCTGAGTCCTCCAAGGAAGTGCCTAATCTTGTCAGAGTGGGATGCCCCAAACTCAGACTTATACAAGTCTTCATAAAGCTTCCTGAAGCATTCCGTAATTTGGGAGGCACCCGATACCTGTTTCCCAGGGTCCCTAGGATCCTGAACCCCAGAGATAAACCTGTCGGCCTCTTGCTTCCTTGTCCTAAAGGCAAGCAGCCTGCCCGCTCTATTGCCCCCACTATAGTATTTCTGTGCTGTAAACCTGAGAGCATTTTCGGTTTTTAACATGAGGAGGTGCTGCAACTGTTCTCTAGCCCCTTGGAGCTCCCTAAGTACGCTATGTGACCCTCCTTTCTTGTGAGCCTCTTCTAGTTCTATAATTTTTTGCTCCAAACCCTCTTGTTTTTGTTGCCTAATCTTTTTTTGTTGCATCAAATATGAGATTATTTCACCTCTCACTACCGCCTTTAGCCCATCCCAGAGGTACTTCACCTTTGACATCGATCCAGTATTTTCCCTGAGAAAATTTGCTATGACCTCTTTTATCTTGGAGACAAACCCCTTGTCTCCAAGGAGTCCAACATTAAAATGCCACAAAGATTGCTTATATTGACTTCCAAGGGATATGGATAGACTGACTTTTGCATGGTCCGATAGGTATATAGAGTATATCTGCTGATCTAGAATAGAGTCTGTCTTAGATTTGGGCATATAAAATCTGTCCAGTCTTGAATACGAGTCCTGTGGGAGGGAATAAAAGGTAAAGTCCCTACTGGAGTGGTGCGCCTCTCTCCACGTGTCTACCAGTCCTAACTCCAGTCAGAGATGTGATAGGGTCTTGGGCCCCGTACCTTTTTCCCTGTTCCCTTGACTTCTGGATCTATCCAACCTAGCGTCTTCAACACAATTCCAATCTCCTCTCATAATTAGGTGGCCCTCTGGGAGTGTAGCCACCACCCCAAATACATACCTAAAAAACTCCGGATTAACAGGCGTGGGGGCATAAATATTGATGATATGGACAACCTTCTCCGCAATTTGTCCAGACAGGACTGCCAATCTGCCTTCCTCGTCTGAGAGGAAATTTAAGGGTGCAAATCCCAGTCCCCTGTGCACCAAAATGGCTACCCCAGCCTTCTTTGGGTTTTTATGGGATGACGCAAAAACCTCTCCCACCCACAGACGACACAATTTTTTGTGCTCTGATGCTGAGAGGTGAGTTTCCTGCAAGAGACCAATATCGCAATGTACTTTCGCTAAGTCTTTCAATATACTGTGTCTCTTTGCTGGAGAACCCAACCCCTTAACATTATAAGTAATCAGTTTTAGGGTCCCCATATTGTTCCTTTTGTTGGACTCCCTAATCTCCACACACCCCCTTGCCTGATGAGCCTATCCCGACCCCTTTGCCCTGTAGGGCAGCGCACAGAACCTCACCTGCAATACTTTCACCACGGATCACCTCCCCCCCACCTGAAACCCCCAACCCCAACCCTCCCACCCTGAACGTCCCACAAAACTATATACACATAAACATCTCCACCCAAAACCTAGAAGTACCATAAGCGAACTATATACAGTTCAGTCCACTCGGACTACTCTCGGAGAGAAGCTCCCTCCACCCAGGAGCACGGGCTACTGTATCACCCTCAGCCCCCCCTTCAGTTAAGGGAAATAGGGAGGGAGGGTGATCTCCCGGGGTGCACTTCAGCAGGAAGGTTCGAACCCCACGTACGCGTTGGCACGATCCATGAAAAACCAGGCAAGTGAACCGTTAGAGGCTGACCCCCGCAGGGATACCATTACCCTGAATTAGCTTCCGGAGTTGGTGGTGCAATCTCTGTAACAATTAAGGCTACTAGGCTGACAGGAGCACAAGAGGGTGCCCCTGCCCCCCCCCACCAGGCAGCCACTTAAACTGGTGTTTGATCCATTGCTTAAACAAAAGAAAAAAGGGGGGAGAAGGGAAGGAAAGAGGGAAAGAAAGAAAAGAGAGAGAAAGAAAAAAAAGGGGGGAGGGGGGAAGAAGAAGGGAGGGGGAGAAAAGGGTAGAGAGGGAAGAGAGGGGGCATCCACCCAGCATAATGCAGGGTGTGTTACCAGTGAGTCAGCCAACCAGTTAAGGCTTCACTCATGCAGCCGAGCAGAAAGCCCCCCCCCCCGCTACATAACATAACTTCTTTGCGCCTGCATTAACTTGTGCAGTAAGTAAATGGGGTTCCATATCCTGGGCCAATCTGCACCGTCATTAGCACCGACATGAGTCGTGTCAGGACCATAACTGTCTCCAGGCCCTTACGAATAGGCAGGCCCCAAGTCAACATAAAGTCCCTTTATTCTCCTTTCTCGTCAACCATCAGCACTTAGTCAGAAATATTTTGCCAAGATTTCCCAAAGGCAGTGAGCTAGAGGCTCCGCAGTCTATGCAGTAAACTTATTAATAACCAAATATAGTACTAGGATCAGCCCATTTATGAGGAATAGGCAGAAGGGTAAGCCGGAAGATCCATCCCAGTCACCATCAATTCACTTTCCTGGCATGCAGGCCCTTCCCTAGATGGCACAAATCTTTGCACAGCTGATCATCTGGGCCCTTTGCCTTAAGATATTCTTTTCCTCCAGCCCCCTTACTTGTCGTCGACCAGTTCAGATGTAACAGCGTCTGTTCCAAAACTTCAGACTGCAGGTCTGGGAGCTCAATTCCAGCCTTTTGGAGCAGCTTTTTCGCTTGCAGAAGGGAATCTTACAACTTACTACCTGTAGATCAGTGTACTAGCAGTTTGGCCGGGTATCTGAGGAATGCTTTTATTTGCTTCTCCCTCAATTGTTTTATAACTGTAAGGACTCTTTTCCTCCTTTGCATAGTGGTTGGAGGGAAATCATGGTCCAAATATGCCCGTTTTCCATCCAGATTCAGGTCCCGTTTACTCCATGCTTTGCGTAGCACCATCTCTTTAACTGGGTACCGGGAGAATTTAACCAAAATTGAGCATGGAGGGGCATCACTTTTTGGCTTGGGGCCAAGGGCGCGGTGCACTCTTTCAAGCTCTATAGGCTCCATAACAGGGATGTCTAACTCTTGGTGAAGCCAGGATTTAATAAATTCAACTGGATTGTCCTGTTCCGCTCCCTCCAGGAATCCAAAAATTCTGATAGTTTTTGTCCTCCCTCTTGGTTCTACGTCTTCAGCCCTGGCAGTTAGCTCTCTTTCCCTTCTGGCCAAATAAATTACTGCCCTGCTGAATCACACCGAATCCTCGCGGAGCTCATGTAGGCCTGACTCGAGCTCCTGTTTTCTTCTTTCTAAGTGCTTCAGATCTTGCTTGATGTCCTTAACATTACTGTCGATCCGCTGAAGCATTTTCACGATATGTGCCATCGCCCTGCCATCTATAGAGCTTCCCCTCGAAATTGTCTCTTCATCTTCCTCCCTCTCAGTACCAGCCGCTGATTCTGAGGCCCTGGACATTGGTACGCTCAGGCTGCGGTCAGATCTGGATCGGCGCTTTTTTGGGGGTTTTGTAGCGCTCCTGCCCCGCAAGTTCGTTGCTTGGCTCATTCTTCTTACCGCAGGCTTAGAGAAGATTTAATTCAGTAATTCAGATGTCTATTAACACTGGATTAACGACGATTGTTTGCACCACCACCGCGGAACTTAAAGCTAAGCCACCATTCGCTTTGGTGACGTCACCGGAAGTCTGTATCACCTTGTACTCCTTACCTCTGTATTGTTGACGTGGAGCCTTTGCAAAGGAGTCTATGACTCAAAGGTTGTAATTCCGATTATGTATAAATAAACAAATAACAAAAACTATTCACCTAAAAATGACATAGTACATTAGTAACCTGGCTTAATGTTCCTAGTAACAACCTGACTTAATGAAAGTAAAATCTTTTCTCCCTTAAAACAGGGCATACATTTCTTCAAAACAAATGCAGTTCCTGGGTTCATTGACAGGCACACGGCCTTTGTTACCCAATGCACCTATTCTACCTAACAGCAACCTAACTAAAGGAAAATAAAACCTTTTTCTATTAAAGAAATGCCCAAACTATAAGCACAAAAACCCATTCCTGGGCACTGGTATCTTGAGAACTGATGTACAGTACTTGTTGGGTTCCTTGACAGTTACTCGGATGTTGACCTTATCCTAATTCCCCGGGGGCATACCTTCATTCTCTAGAATCGCATACTTTGTTGTGGGTTATTGTGAACATATATCATAATGGTTAAAAACTGATTACTCAAGGGGCCGGCCTGTCATTGCAGTGGTAGTGCCACGTCCTGTAACACCGGGGGCCCAGGATCAGAAATACCCAGGTTGTTGGGGGCTGGCCGGGGGGGAGGTTCAAGCACCCCATTGGGTGTTCTCGTCTGAGGGGGGAGGCTGTCACATTGACCCGTTCTTGGTGCTGGTGGATGCCTGGGTGGTGACATGAGATCAGCTGTGTGTGGGGAGGGGAAGATACCATGAGACGCTTGGCTGAGATGTGCATAAGCACATCTACAGCCTGTACATCCGTCCTTTGTGCCAGTGTCCTCGAGGGTGCAGTTGTGGACAGAAAACAGGAAAACTGAGTCACAGGCTGGGAGGATGAAGCCCCAGCCTGCTCACCATGTCCAATGCCAGATCCAAGCTGCTGACCACTGGAGATGCCACCGGCCTTCATCCCCACAGCCACGGGTGGCCAGATGTCTGCAGGAAAGAAATGCCAAGTGGAAGGCATACCCCACTCTGGGGGTAAGCAGGATGGCAGCACAATGGGGGGCACTGGGTAAGCCAGTGGCTCCAGTAGGCATTGTGGTGGGATTTCAGGCAGGATGGCACAAGGGCTCTTGCCATGGGGTGAAAAAGTACAAAGCAAAAGTACTGGACTTTAGGAGGGCTGACTTTGCCAAAATGAGTGAGTGTCTAAGGAATGCGCTAGCAAATGGGCAGGAAGGAGGGGTGGAAGAACAATGGGGAATAATAAAAACTGCCATCACAGAGGTAACAAGCCTTTGTGTGAAGCAAATTAACAAAACGAAACGATGTAAGAAACCACTATGGTTCTCAAAGGAAGTGGCAGTGAAGGTTCAAGAGAAAAGAAAGCATTCAGGAAGTACAAGGAATCACAGAAGGAGCAGGACAGGAACTGTATCAGTTAAAGCAAAGGAAGCTGGGAAGGCAGTCAGAACAGCAAAGGCCCAAACCGAGGAAAAGATAGCCAACTCAGTTAGAAGGGGATAAAACCTTTTATAGGTACATCAGGAAGCGAAGGAAGACCAAGGGAGGCTAGTGAGGCTTAATAAAGAGGAGGAGGGTGGACAGAGGGTGACTGTGAAAAGGCAGAGATACTAAACAAATATTTTGCTCAGTATTTACAAAGGAAGTGGGGAGGTACTTAAAACAAACAGTAGAAACACTCTGGATACAGAAGTTGATACCAGCCCATTTACAGAAGAACGGGTTCTGAAAGAACTCTTAAAACTGAAGGTGGACAAAGCAATGGGGCCTGATGGGATTCATCCCAGAATTCTAAAGAACTAAGGGTAGAACTAGTGACACCACTGACTACCCTCTTTAACAAATCATGGGAGGATGGGGTGGTACCGAGGACTGGAGAAGGGCAGATGTGATTCCGCTTCACAAAAGTGGGAGCAAGGCAGAAGCAGAAAACTACAGACCTGTTAGTTTAAACTCAGTGGTAGGAAAATGATGGAATCACTTCTGAAGGAAAGAATTGTTGAGTATCTAGAGGCCAGAGGCTCAGGACCCAAGACAGCATGGATTCACAGCGGGAAGGTCATGCCAGACAAATCTGATAGATTTCTTTGACTGGGTGACCAAAGTAGTAGATCAGGGAGGGGCTATGGATATGGCCTACCTAGACTTTAGCAAGGCATTTGACACAGTCCCACACAAAAGATTAATATACAAGTTAGCCAGCCTGGGAGTGGGTCCCAAGATGACAGCCTGGGTAAAGAATTGGCTGGAGAATAGGACACAGAGAGTAATAGAGTAATAGTAAATGGAGTCCACTCTGAAGAAAAGGGGGTTAGTAGTGGGGTACTGCAGGGCTCAGTATTAGGACCGGTCCTCTTCAATGTCTTTATAAGCGACATTGCAGAGGGACTGGAAGGAAAAGTATGTCTCTTTGCAGATGACACAAAGATCTGCAATAGAGTTGATGCACAAGGTGGGGTGGAAAGGATGAGAAGGGACTTGGCAAGGTTAGAGGAATGGTCAAATGTATGGCAGCTTAGATTCAATGCTAAGAAGTGCAAGATAATGCACCTGGAAAACAAAAACCCAAGGGAAGAGTACACAGTGGGGGGTGAGATACTAACAACAACAAAAATGGAAAGGGACCTTGGGGTAGTCATATCAGATGACCTAAAGGTGGGCAAGCAATGTGAGAGGGCAGCAAGGAGGGCTGGGGGGATACTGGGATGCATAGGGAGAGGCATCACCAGTAGAAAACAGGAAGTTATTACCCTCTGTACAGACAGTTGGTGAGACCCCATCTGGAGTACTGCGTGCAGTTCTGGAGACCCAATCTCCAAGGACATAGACAGGATGGAGGCTGTTCAGAGGAGGGCAACTAAAATGGTGCGGGTCTGCACGGAAGTAAGAGAGACTTAAGGAGCTGAATATGTATAGCCTCGAGGAAAGGAGGGAGAGGGGGACATGATAGAAACTTTCAAGTATCTCAAGGGAATCAACAAAGTCCAAGAGGTAGCATCTTTCAAAAAGAGGTGTGCAAGAACAAGGGGCACAATTTGAAGATAGAAAGGGCAGCTCAGAGGTAATTTAAGTATTTTTCACAGAGAGGTTGTGGATGCATGGAGCGGCCTTCCGGAGGAGGTTGTGGAGTCAAAAACAGTGGTGGAATTCAAGCATGCATGGGACAGTCATAAGGCAATTCTAGGGGGTGGAGGTAGGAAGAAGTAGGCTGCTGGTTAACTAGGATCTGCAGCTTATCCAATAGGTAGGGAAATGGGCAGACTGGGTGGACCAAGCAGTCCTTATCTGCCGTCAAAATCTATGTTTCTATGAAAGGAGGTCGGTATCCATACAAGACGCTGACAGCCAAAATCCTGACAATCAAAATCCCGACTCTGAAATTCTGATGGAGTCAAAATCCTGGTAATGAAAATACTGATGCCCAAATCCTGACAGCAGTGACTGGGGCACAGTGCCTGAGCTACAGGTGGTGAAATATATATGATGGAGGGTGGTGATTATATATATATATTTTACAAGGGGGTGTGGGGGAGGGGAGCCCACCATAATACTTGCCTTGTCTGTTATTGCTGGGATTAACATTGCTGGCATTTTGACCCTGTCGAGATTGCCCTCCCCACAGCAGAGGAGCATAAACAGAGTTGGGGAAAAAAATGGCTACAAACATTAGCCATTTCCTAACACTTTGTGCCATTGTATAATCACAATAATACCTGCAAGGTGTGGGATATCATGAGATTTAATCACTTTTAGGGTGGTTGAAGGCACTTGGCATTGTCTTATGCCTCACCATGCACCCAAGGTTTGGCAGCACCACACCCTGTCATGTAATATTGCTTCAGTATATACCTATCAGTCTACGTTTTCATGTCAGCACACTACTGTAGCTGAATATTTAGAAGTGGTTCTGTATCTTAGCTCCAGGCAACAGGATCTATTTGCAAAGTTGCCAGGGGCCAGCATATTCCAAACTGGATTTTTCACTGAGCTGTCAACAGCTTGTGGTATCTTGGCAATGCTTGTGAAAAGCAAATGCGATGGAATTTTCGACCACACTAGGCAGTGAAGTGTATGACAAATGACAACTCTCAGCTGCATGAAGGGAAGGATTATGCATTAAGTAAATAAATCCATAGGCATCGTCATGCACCAGTGCTTTTGTTGGCACTCATTATTTCTTGGCTAAACTAAATGTAGCCTGGCATCAGTCAGACCAGTTACACTTTTCATGTTTTTAAAACAGTTCTACCCAGAATTGCATGAGTGTATCACCTAGCTCTCCAATGTTTGCTGCACCTACAGAAACTGCAAATAGATTTTTTACCATTCCATTTTATGAAGCGTGAAAAGATCTCCTACTGGTGCTGGTGGTTTTGGACGGAGTTGCTGTGGTGTTCATGGATACGCAACCTTGCTTCGCTCTCACTGTTCATGCTGCCACTGCTTATGTTATTTGTTCTTCATTTAGTTATTTCCATCTGTGTAGTCCCAACTCCACTGACAGCCCAGACCTCAGACCTGCACACCACCCCATTAAACATCCAGTATTATAAATCGGCAAAACAAACTCCAGGGCTCTAATTGGTCAGTGCTAACCTTCACCAGTGATGTTACTCTAGTACAACATCATGTGTATTCAAAAAGAAATTAAAAAGAGATTTTAAAAATGCATTTTTTAAATTTTTTTCTTTACAAGCAAGCCATTTCATAATTGCTGTAATGCACTACAGGATATATTTTGTGGAGATAACGTCACTTCTCTGGTGTTGGACACACTCGGCTTGTGGCCTTGTGCCCAACCACCCATGGTGTGACGTTATCCCAGCATGTCACAAGCTCTGTTGTCTATTATTGCTTAAATTACGATGGTGGGCTCAGTACCACTGTGAACTATGATAGCACCACAGGTAAATGACACACGACTTTAAAAATACAGTGTCAGACTACTGAACCTACCATTTACATATACAATAGGAAGCACAATTATACATCATATTGTTGTTTTCAATAGTAACTACTAATCCTAGGGGTTTTTGCAATGTTTTCATGAATTTGCATTGGCTTAGAAGTCATTTTTCCTCTAACCTGCATGTTTTGTCATATTTGCTGTTGTTAATTATTTGCAAAGTCATTGTACTTTTTTTTTTTTTCCAGTTCTATTTCTTCACCTCCAGGCTCAGAACTCTCTAAGGCTGCCTCTCTCACCTGCATCGCTATACCAGCTGCTGTGTACCCCATCATCTTCAAAGTCATTAGAACTCCCTGGTAGACGGGGGGCTACAGCCCCGGAGAGCTGAAGGGGCAGTGACGGTGAACCAGCATTGGGCGTGTGGCGGTGGCACTGGAGGAGCCGTCGCCTATCCGGCTGGAGGGGCTTTTTCCCCTTGTGTGTCCTTCCCACCTCCCTCCTATGCGTGGTGCACATCCCCAATGGTGCAGAACACAGCAACCCTGTCTACGTTGGGCCATGCTGTCTGCATACAGTCCAGCACTCTGCAGTGCCCCCAGTCTCCACCAGGGGCCGCTGGAGCACCAGTAGTCCCAGTTCCCTCTCTCCGGGAAAGGAGAGCAGCCCTGCAGGCACTCGATCCCTTCCCTCCCCTGCCAACCCCCGGTGTCCGAGTTCGCTCCCAGACCCAAGTCACTGGCGTGGCGCGAGGTGTGGTGTCCAGCACCTCAACCCTCAGCACAACTGGGACGGCCTAAAGTCATTGTACTTTATCTGTAAGTTGCAGCTGATTTGTTTCAATCCGGATGTGATTCCAGCATATTTAATGAGAAAAACTTAGACGCTACTTACCTCTGACAAAGCATCTGGTCATAAGTGTGAAACATTAGGTCCAAGCTTTTTCCTCAGGGTAGTTTGTACAGGCAGATGTTGCAGGAATTGATTTTTCTGCACATGTGGATCAATAAAGTGATTTTCTTTTCTCAGTGACTTTTGCCATCACGCCCTTTAGATCTACAGTACAGGTGAGGTGAGTGCTACTTGACTCTAGTTTTGGATTGAGGCTGTACAGATACTTAGCTTCAGATTGACATCTTAGAATGTTTGGTTTCATTGTGAATGCATTTCTAATTCAGTGCCTGTAACATAATCCCTGCAAAATGGAATGTGCACTTCACTGATAACTCATTTAAAACTCGCTGACAACTCATTAAAAACTCAGTGCTGTTCCAGCTGTCAGTGCATTAGCAGATCAAATCACAGCTCACTACTAATCAGCAAACATTACATTATAGACTGTATTTTTGTAGCTGTAAGCTGACATTTGTAACTGGTGGAAGTTGGAACTACGTGGCATACTGAAGGCAGTATGGCACAGTGGTTAAGGGCACTGAGCAGCAAACCTAGTTTGAATCCCATAAGCCCCCACTTGCATACTGTGTGACCCTGGGCAAGTCACTTAACTTCCTTGTGCTCCCTGGTCGCACCTGAAAACAAGATCCAGTTTAGTATGCCACTCCTGGTTAAACAATTTCCTCTTTCATTATACTGTAGATTATGGCTTTACAGTTCTTAGAGACAGTTATCTGCACGTACACTATGTACATACCCACATTTAGCCAACAATACTTCTGGTAAACTTCACTCAGTATCTTTTGACCACTTGCCAATGATGAGCTGTTAATTAGACTGGCAAGTTTAAGAATTCATTCATTCATTCATCATTCATTCATTCACTCATGCATTCATTCATTCATTTAATTATTAACCGGTAGGTACACTGGTCCCAGGGATCATTTTCAGGCACGTCTCGGGCCATAGAGGTGGCACATATGCATAAATAAAGTAGATACATACAGTGAAAGTACAAGGATTCATAATAGAACAAATGCACACAAAGAGAATGAAAAATTAACATTTGCTGGTGCACTTTAGGTATAGGACAATATCTAGCAATATGGTGGTATGGCAACAATGGAAATACGTGCAGGTGTGAGGATGCTAAAGGGTACAACTGCATATGAATCTGGATAGGAGGATGGAAAATATGTTCAATTTGAAGGTCTGTGAAGGGTCTAAGGTGAGGAAAGAGGAGGGGAGGCTATTCCAAAGTGTCAGAGCCACCACAGAGAAAGCTGTCTGTCCCAAGTTCATGTTAGAGTGAAAGACACTTAGCAATGGTTGGGACAAGCACCTTGTCATCATAGTTCTCTGCTTGTAGCAGAGGCACCAGCTTGCGGGGGAGGATGAGCCTGGGTTTTGTGTACTAGAGCACCCAGCTGGAGGCTGTGTCGCACCTGGATAGCCAACCTAGTGTGGCATACAGTGAGCAATGATGGGTAGTAAAAGGGGCAGAGAGGATAAAGCAACAAATACAGTTATAAGCAGTGTTCAGTCAGGTGAGTTCCCTGGATAATGTCTGTGTGATGACAGGGGAACAGTACTCCAGGAGGGTGAGCATTGTGCCTCTGCCTATCGCCAGTCATGCCTCAGGGGTGAGAAAGTGTTTCAGGTGGTAGCAAGCTCCAACCTGTTGGTGCACTCTCTCGAGAGTTGTACTTATGTGTTCACTAAACATGAGGGGAAAAGAATGATTTGTTGGCAAAGTTTGCACTTGATTAGAAAAAAGTTGCTTTGTACTTTGGTTTGTGTGGGACTGTGGGGTATCATATGGCTATGTGAGGCATTCTCCCTCCTGGTGGCCTTCTGCTATAGGAAGGTGACTGCAGATAGTGGGTGGTACTCCTGGATTACTGCTGTGAGTGAGAAGACAGATGATAACTTAATGGTTTTTCTTCCTTTATTACACATATAGCATGATGCTAACATTAGTACATGTTTGTACAGCGTATTGCACTCATTCATGTCTGATTATGAAGTGGGTGAGAGAGGGGCATACACGATGGACTTAGAGTGCCTTCCAGTGTTAAATTACAGTTATTGTGCTGATGTTTTTAAACAGGAATGGGCTGCTAACTGAGAAATGATTTGTCATTTTTATACAATTAAATTTCATGGAGCAAACATCTTGCTTCCCTTCCGAGCATTTTCTCCAGCAAGTGCCATTTGATTTGAATGTTCAAGCTGAGCAGACAGACATCTGAGTGAATTAAACCCCAGTGCTGTGGAACAGACTGATACAGCACTTACTGGCTACCATTTTACATACTGAAATTAGCCCTTGTGATCTGGAATCTGTGAAAGGGCACACAGTGGGGCTAATGAGACCAAATTGGCATTATAGTGAAATCCAATGAATTATTTGACTGTTTACTCTCGAATACTCAGAAGTTGGACCGGGCTGATATCTTTTTGATGACTTTCTTAGAGACTAAATGCTCCTTTTCTACTTACATGGAGCACTTTAATAGCCTGGGGCGAACTTCTATGTCCAATTCCCCCACGGCTATTTGTGTGGACCAATTTACTGAGACAAGGGATGCCAATCTTCTCTCATGGAACATTGCAGGATTTGGAAATAAAACTGCAGACCCCAACTGGATTCATCTTGTACAAAATTATGACATATTATTGTTCCAAGAGGCCTGGGCATCTGAACAAATTTCTATTAATGCTTATGAACCGCACTGTACTCTTGTTGTAAAAAATAACCATTAACTACTTTTGTTAAAATAAGGAAGGGAATACAAGTTATAGAACACATTTTACCAACAAAGGAGTTTGCATTGAGTGTAATCAGATGAGATAACTGTTCATTTCTTACAGTGAACTTATATATATTCCACCTAAACATTATTCAATTTTGACATATGATATTTGGACTAAATGAACTGTGGAGATTGATATACTGTTACTGAAACTTCAGGTGGGTATGGTTCTAATTGCAGATGACTTTAATTCTCGCATAGCTATCTTTGACAATTTATCAGTTTTACAAACTTGTATGCATTTGGGGGCTCTTAGTGCTAGGACATCATCTGATAAAGTTATCAATGAAGTGGAAAAAAAACTTAACTGATTTCATCATTAACACAGAAACATAGAAACATATGCTTTGACTGCAGATAAGGACCACTTGGCCCAACCAGTCTGCCCATTTCCCATACCTATTTGATAAGCTGCAGATCCTAGTTAACCAACAGCCTACTTCTTCCTACCCCCCACCAGAATTGCCTTATGTACGTCCCATGCATTCTTGAATTCCGACACAATTTTCTTTACCCCATGACCTCCTCAGGAAGGCTGTTCCATGTGTCCACCACCCTCTCCGTGAAAAAATACTTCCTCACATTGCCCCGAGCCATCTCCCCACTATCTTCAAGTTGTGCCCCCTTGTTCTTACACATCTCTTGCTACCCTCTTGGACTTTGTTGATTCCCTTGAGGTACATGAAAGTTTCTATCACGTCCCCCCTCTCCCTCCTTTCCTTCAGGGTATACATTTTAAATTCCTTTAGTCTGTCTTTGTATGGCTTCTGGTGCATACCCTGCACCATTTTAGTTGCCCTCCTCTGGACTGCCTCCATCCTGTCTATGTCCTTTCAGAGATGGGGTCTTCAGAACTGCATGCAGTACTTCAGATGGGGTCTCACAGCACACACTCTGTACAGAGGGATAACAACTTCCCATTTTCTACTGGTGATGCCTCTTCCTATACATCCCAGTATCCTTCCAGCCCTCCTTACAGCTTTCTCACATTGCTTGTTTGCCTTTAGGTCATCTGATATGACTAACCCTAGGTCCCTCTTCATTTTTGTTGTTGTTAGTACCTCCCCCCATTGTGTACTTTTCCCCTGGGATTTTGTTTCCCGAGTAAATTACCTTGCACTTCTTTGCATTGAATCTAAGCTGCCATACTTTTGACAATTCCTCCTACCTAACCAAGTCCCCTCTCATCCTTTCCACCCCACCTTGAGTATCAACACATTTGCAGATTTTTGTGTCATCTGAAAAGAGGCATACTTTTCCTTCTAGTCCCTCCATAATGTCACTTATAAAGACATTAAAAGGATTGGACCCAGTACTGAACCCTGCGGTACCTCGCTAGTAACCCCCCATTCTTTGGAGTGGACTCTGTTTACTATTATCCTCTGTGTCCTGTTGCCCAGCCTATTTTTTACGCAGGCTACCACCCTGGGACCCACTCCCAGGGTGGCTAATTTGTTAATCTTTTGTGCGGGACTGTGTCAAATTCCTTGCTTAAGTCTAGGTAGGCAATGTCCACAGCCCCCCCAGTTTACTACTTTGGTCACCCAGTCAAAGAACTCTATTAGATTCGTCTGGCATGACCTTCCTGCTGTGAATCCATGCTGCCTTGGGTCCTGTGCCTCACTGGCCTCTAGATACTCAACAATTCTTTCTTTGAGAAGTGATTCCATCATTGTTCCCTACCACTGAGGTCAAACTAACAGGTCTATAGTTTTCTGCCTCAGCTTTACTCCAACTTTTGTGAAGGGGAATCACATCCGCCCTCCTCCAGTCTTTAGGTACCACACCATCCTCCCATGATTTGTTAAAAAGGATAGTCAGTGGTGTCACTAGTTCTCCCCTTAGTTCTTTTAGAATTCTGGGGTGAATGCCATCAGGATTCATTGCTTTGTCCACCTTCAGTTTTAGGAGTTCTTTCAGAACCCTTTCTTTTGTGAATAGACTGGTATTGACCACCCTATCCCGAGTGCTTCTATTGACTGGATTAAGTACCTCCCCCTCTTCTTCTTTTGTGAATACTGAGCAGAAGTATTCATTCAGTATCCCTGCTTTTTCACTGTCACCTCTGCCACCACACCTCCCTTTACTAAGTCTCACTATCCCTCTTTTGGTCTTTTCACTCCCTAATGTACTTATGAAGGTTTTATCCCCTTCTTAACCAAGTTGACTATCTTTTCCTCAGTTTGGGCCTTTGCTATTCTGACTGCTTTCCCCACTTCCTTCTGCTTAACTGGTACAGTTCTCTGTCCTGGTTCTTCTGTGTTTCCTTATACTTCCTGAATGCTATCTTTTTCTCCCTAACCTTCCCTGCCACCTCTTTTGAGAACTATAGTGTTTTTTCCTTTGTTTTGATTTATTTGCTTCACACAAAGGCTTGTTGCCCTTTTGATGGCAGTTTTGATGTTTTCCCATTGTTCCTCCACCCCTCCTTCTTGCCTGTTTGCTAGTACTTTTCTGAGGCACTCTCCCATTATGACAAAGTCAGCCATCCTAAAGTCCAGTACACTCACTTTTGTATGGCTTGACTCTACAGCTGTGTTTATCGTGAACCACACTGTTTGGTGGTCACTTGTTCCCAGATGGTTCTCCACTTCTAAATTTGAGATCCTCTCTCTGTCCCCATTTGAGAGTACCAGGTCTAAGACTGCCCCGTCCTGAGTGGGTTCCAATACTAACTGTCTGAGGTATGCCCCCTGTAGAGCATTGAGAATGACCCTGCTCTTGGATGTGCCTGCAGTAAAAGTGCACCACTTAACATCTGGCATATTCAGGTCCGCCATCAACAATATCTCACCTTTGGCTGCCATCCCAAGGATGCCTTCTATCATTTCCTTGTCCATTGCCTCCCCCATTTCCTCCCCCTGAGACAGGGGTCTGTATACAACACCCGTGCAGGTTGTGGTGTCCTTTCCTGTGTCCAGGGTGACACACAGTGCTTCCTCTCCTCCCTGTTTACTCTCTAGTTCCATTGCTTTGATCTCTTCCCTTACGTAGAGAGCTACTCCCCCTCCTCCTCTTCTACCCTCCCTGTCCCTCCTGTAGACTGTGTAAAAGTATATAAAAGTAGTGTAAAAGTATGTTGACATCCCAGTCATGGTTCTCTGTGTACCATGTTTCTTTGACTGCCACGATATCCAGGCATCCCTCTTCCATCAAGTCCACTAGTTCAGGGAGCTTGTTACCCAGACTATGGGTGTTGGTACTCATTGCCCTTCATTTATTGATGGCTTTACCCTTTTTAGCCCCATCCCTCTCCTAACCACCTTTGCCTATTTCTCCATTTACCCCTGCCCTTCTCCCTATCGAATTATCCATCTTGGTTTTTAACCTCACTATCTACCCTGTTTGTTTGGAGGGGGGCTGGGATTTCTCTGCTCCTTTTCAGTGTCTCCCCCTTGGCTAGTTGAAATGCTTGCCATGGAAGCATTTAAACTTATCACCTAGGACTCTGGTTCCCCTCCTGGACAGATACAGACCATTGCACCAGTATAGGCCTGTATCCTGATACAATATTATGACTGGGTGACAGGTGAGCTGGAGAAGGGCCATGCGGTGGACATTCTTTACTTGGACTTCAGCAAGGCCTTTGATTCAGTGTCTCATGGGTGGCTTGGGGGGGGAAGATAACTGATGAAGGGGTAGGGACAAAAATGATGAACTGGATTACAAGTTGGCTGAGTGAGAGGCTGCAATGGGTGGTGGGAGGGGAGATCTCAGCTCTGAAGCCAGTGACGAGTGGGGTGCCACAGGGCTTTGTGCTGGGACCAGTATTATTTGGGCTCTTCATATCAGACATTGCACATGGGGTGGTGAGCAAGGTAAGTCTGTTCACAGACGACACCAAAATGGGAGCAGTGGTGGATGGAGAGGAGGGAGGGATGGAAGCAGCTGTAGGGGGATCTAAGCAAGCAAAATGAGTGGACAGAGAGGTGGCAGATGGGGTTCAAAGCAAAGAAGTGTAAGGTTATGCACTTCAGGGCAAAGAACTCAAGGAGAGAATACTGGTTGGGGGGGTTAAGCTGGGAATCACTGAGGAGGAGAAGGACCTAGGGGTAATGGTAACAGGGACCATAAACAATATTGCCCAGTGCAAGAGAGCGGCTGCAAAAGTGAACAAAATGCTGGAGAGCATAGCGAGTGTTTTTTCATTCAGGCAAAGGGAGGTGATCTTGTCCATCTACAGGTTGCTGGAAAGGCTGCACTTGGAGTATTGTGCGCAGTTTTGGAGACCATACTGAAGCATGATATCAGGCTACTGGAGGGCATGCAGAGGACGGCAATGAAGATGATATGTGGAATGGAGGGGAGAGATTATGAGAGCAGGCTGGGAGTCCTGAATATGTACACCCTGGAGGATAGAAGGGATAGGGGAGACATGATAGAGACATTCAAGTAGGCAAGGCAAGGCAAGGCAAAAGGCAAGGCAAAATTTATTTAAAAGACGTCCAATCCCAGAGGCTCTGGGCGCCGTACAAAAATTTAGAACAGGCATTTAAAACATAATAAATATGAAAATTACACATAATAAATACAAGGCTTACAGAAATCAAACCATAGCTATGGATATACATCTAGACATTAAAAGCTTTAGAAAATTAAAAAGCTTTAAGCTGGGCCTTAAAAACATTGACTGAGGAAGCTTCTCTGACCATAGTTGGTAAGGAATTCCACAGAACAGGAGCCGCTGCACTAAATGCTCTATCCCCAGCGGATTTCAACCTAGTTCTGGGAATGGTCAGGAAGCATTCACTAGAAGAGTGAAGAGGACGCGCGGAAAAGGCAGATGACAGAAGGTTTAACAGGTAACCAGGGCCCTGCCCGTGTAGGGCCTTATAGGTGAGAAGATCCACCTTAAAGAGGACTCTCCACCTGACTGGCAGCCAGTGCAACTCGCGCAAAACCGGTGTAATATGGCAAAACTTTTGCTGCCCGGTCAACAACCGGGCAGCTGTGTTGCACCAGCTGCAATCTGCGGAGAGATCCTCCTGTGACTCTGAGATAGAGCGCATTACAGTAATCAAGCCTAGATGTGACTAAGGCATGTATCAAAGTAGGGAGGTCCAGAGGCAGAACAAGGGACTTAATCCTGGTAATGTTTCTGAGATGGTAAAAACAAGTACGAACCACGGAGGATATTTGAGCCTCCATGGTTAAGTCTCTATCCAGAATCACGCCAAGTTTTCGCACCCAAGAGGAGGCCTTGAATGGCACAGAACCTAGGACAAGCCCAGTTCCTGTGTCAGAGGCCATCCTATCACGGACTCTGTTCGACTCCACCACTAATACCTCCGTCTTATCGGGGTTCAGCCGCAACCAGCTGGAGGCCATCCAGTCGTTTATCTCTGTCAGACAGGTATTAAACACATCTACCGCATTAGGTGTTCCTGGGGCAAAGGAAAAATACAGCTGAGTATCATCGGCATAACAATGAAAGCTCAAGCCGTACTTCCTAATGATCCCACCCAGAGGCAGCATATACACTGCAAACAACATCGGAGCCAATACTGATCCCTGAGGAACTTCACAAAGAAGTAGGCTGGGTGTAGATGAGAAATTTCTCATCATAACCCGCTGCCTCCTGTTGGTAAGAAAGGACTCAAACCATTTGATAACATTACCGGTGAGTCCACATAGGTCCCCAAGGCGCGCAAGCAGCACACAATGGTCCACAGTGTCAAAAGCTGAAGAGAGATCGAGGAGAACAAGAATTGTCTTGTCTCCCCGATCTCTAGCCCTGAGAAGGTCATTCTGCACCCGAACAAGTGCAGTTTCAGTGCTATGTCTGGCACGAAAAGCCGACTGGAAGGGTTCATACAACTCATGAGATATGAGGTGCTCTTCCAACTGAAGCGCTACCACCTTCTCAATAACCTTTCCCGGAAATGGAAGGTTAGAGGTTGGACAGTAATTTGCCTTGACCTCCGGGTCCAAAGATGGCTTCTTTAGGAGGGATCTCACCAGAGCCTCCTTCAAGGCATCCGGAAAGACACCCTCAGAAAGGGAACACCATACAATCAAGGCAAACACCGGGCCAACAGAGTCAGCGCATCTCATTAAGAAATGCGTTGGCACCGGGTCCAGTTCACAGAAGGTATGCTTCATATTGGTTGCTACCTCAATAACCTCACTAACCTCCACTGGTCTAAACTCTCCCCAACCAGACGGAGTGCTCTCAGAACACATCAAGCGATCACTGCCAGCTATGTCACTGCTGACTGAAGGAGCCACCCGCCGGATCGCGGACACCCTGTCTGAGAAGAACCAAGCGAAATCCTCACAATCAGTATTAGAAAAAACCCTCCCGGGCCATAGACAGACTGGATGTAAAAGTTTATCAACAGTCCGGAAAAGTGAGGCCGGTCGGTTCCTACCAGCAGCAATCTCCTGAGACAGAAAAACTGTCTTCTTACGGTTGATTGCCTCCTGGTACCCAGCATAATGGGCACGCAGGGCCAGTTTGTCCGCGTCCAGACAGGATCTCCTCCAGCAGCGCTCCAATCTCTGACCCATCTTCTTCATCTCCCTGAGATCACCATCAAACCATGGCGATCTCAGGTACGAAGTTCTGGGTCGTACATGGACAGGTGTGAGGGAGTTAATAGTGTCGGATAACACCCCGTTATAGGCGTTAACCCTGTCCACAACACCTCCCGCGTGCATCACCCACTCTAGACAAATTCGCTGCCTCCAGAAAACCCTCAGGGGTCAAACCCCGTAAAGGGCGACAGCAAATTGTCTCAACAGGGGAAGGGCTTATGGCAGGAGCCCCAAGCGTGAACTGCACCATGCAATGATCAGACCAAAGAATTGGATTGATCTCAAGATCATTGATATCAAGTCCAAGTGAGAACACCAGGTCTAGTATATGGCCATCACAATGGGTCGATGAAGTAACTGCCTGCATCAGACCCAAGGAGGACATAATTTGGGAGAATTCATAACTATGTCTATGACTCACGCCGTTTATCTGAAACATTGAAATCCCAGAAACACATCTGGGGATTCCAAATGATGTAACGGGCGACGAAATCAGCAATCTCCTGCAGGAAATTTCCATCGACCCGGGAGGGCGATAGATGAGAAAGATCCTGCAGCCCGTGACCAGGTCCTCCCTGGATGGCCACACACTCAAAGAACCCGGAGCTCTCACCGGATGCACGGTGAAGGTCAGGCTGGATCTAAAACAGATGGCTACACCGCCACCCTCAGTGCTCCACTCTGGGGCAGTGCACCACAGTATACCCAGGGGGACTGTGGCTCAAAAATTGGGGCCCGCATCGCCTCCCCACCCAAGTTTGATGATAAAAGCCAGATCGGATCGACGAAATCAAGGCAGCAATAATTGCTGTCTATTTCTGATCGACTGGCATTACAAAGCACTGCCGTCAGGGGATTTAGGGGTGATACAGCCCCACAGGTTACCTGGCCACTTGATCTAGTGGGCTCCCTAGGGATGGGCACCAACCACGTCTGGCCTCTCCCATGCGCCCATCGAAACCTAGGGCGCCTCCTGGACCTGACAACCTCAATCCTCCCACCCATGCATGAGTTACTCAATAAGCCACGATCAACACCATCCCTTCCAATCCCCACCTCCCAGCAGCGTCTGGCAATAGTATCTGATACTGGGAGGGGGATAAAAGGGCGTAGATCGTGAAGCATTGAACTACCATAAATAATTTTAACCCCCTTTAATCCAGCCATATGGCCCATATACATCTAGAACAACAAGTGATTCTTAGTTATCAGGCTGATAACCAAATAAGCAATTTTAAAAACCTAAATATCCCGCCTGGCCTATTCATTTATCATACAAAAGTTACAGACATTTAAAATCGTAGCAGCTTACTTAACGGTAGTGCCCTCAAACCAATTCTCGGCCTCAGTAAAGGTATGCAATAGTAAATATAGACCATCTAAGCTATAATATTTATTTAAAAGGCATACAATACAAACTAAAAGATTACAGTACTGAGTGGCACTTGCGCCACTCACAACGCTCGTGCTTGCGAGCGGTGAGGCAATTTAAGGAGAGAGATCCCGCCCCAGGACACACAGGTCCTAGCTCCCTGGGATCACTTCTGGCAAAGATGTTTAAAAATATTGTATATAAAAAAAAGTATTTGAGGGGAATCAAAAAGGATGGGGCAGATGGGGTCTTAATCTAAGGGGGGGGGAGGGACACCAGGGGGCATGGGCTAAGAATAGATGGGGAAGATTTAGGATGGAAATGAGGAGGCACTATTTCATGGAGAGGGTGGTAGCAAAATGGAATGCACTACCAGAATGGGTGCTGTCATGTAAATTTGTGAATAGCTTTAAAAGGGCATGGGACAAGGAGCAAGGGAGAGTGAGGGTGGGGAAGGTGGGGGTGGCAGTGGGATGACAAAGGGGAGGGGGGAGGCAGCTGCAAACTAGGGGTGCTAGCTGCACACTCGAGCAGATGTAGATAGACCAGGTGGTCTGTTTCTGCTGGCACATTAGTATGTTCATATGTACCCCTCCAGGTAGACCCCCAGTCTCCAATGAAGACAAAACCCTGAGCTCTGCACCAGCTTTTCAACCATTGATTGAATCCCATGGTGCGGAGCACCCTAGCCTCACCCATGCCATAGACAGGCAGCACCTCTGAGAAGGTTATAGTGCATGCCACTTGTCTAAGTCCCCTCCCCAACTCCACAAACTACTCCTGTACAGCTCAGATCCCATTCCCAGTCAGGTAATTTGTCCCTAGGTGGACAATGACATCCAGCTCCCTCCCCTGTGCAGCTGCTGTTGTGAGCCTGAGGATTCGCTCCCTGTCCCTCCAAGCCATGGCACCAGGCAGGCACCTTACCACTCTCTTCCCTCCCTTCCCCACTTCTACCCCCCTAACAACTGAGTCCCCCACCAGGAGTTGTTTCCTTCCCCTGTGGAGTCCCATGCCACTTTCCTGCGGGTCTCCTTTGTGGAGGTCCCCAGTATCCTCCTTGGTGTCCACTGCGGGTGCCTCCATAAAGGAACCATGCTCTGCCAGAACGGCATACGAATTGTGGAGAGGTACAACTAGAGGGATGCACCTCTGTTCCTCCACCCTCACCCTCCCACAGCCCACCATGGTCCAACCATTCCTCTTTCTTGGCAACTTCTGAGGCAGCAGCATTGGCCCTGGTGGTCCCTGGGTGGGAGAGGAGGTCCCCAGAATCCTGGTCAACTCAGCCTGGAGATGAGCAACCTCCTCCCTCAGCCCAGAGAGGTGCCTACAGATAAGACAACACTACATCCTCCAGAACGTCTCCCGGAAGACTGTCACTCCACAGCCACTGCTCTGCACCACTCCCATTATGTCTTATTTGTTGCCCCTTGACTGTTGTTTTATGCTTACTCTTTCCTGTCTCTGTTTACTTTTTTGTGGGGGGTGTTCTCCCTACTTTCCTACTATCTCTGTGCCTTTACAGCTCCTGCTGTTCCTGTTCTGGGACAGGAAGTTCCTGTATTCCTCAATAGTCTCCTTCTTACTTGCTCAGAGTCAGACCTCCAGCAGCTAGGGGGTGATGGAGAGCTATTCTTTTCCTTTTAGGATGGTGAGTCTTTTGTGCCTCTGTGATCACTCCCTTCCTTTTCCCTAACAGGAATTTCCTGTTGTCGGTCAAATCCAGTGCCTATAAAAGTGGAACAATAACCTATCGATCCTTAATGGCAGAACTGATGGCAATCAGGAGAGCTGCTATACCTTCTTTTCTGCCATCAGCCAGAGCATTCTAGATTACATACTTGTCTCCAATGATAGTTATGAATATTTAAAACAAGCATTTGTCAATGCTGAATGTTGTCTTGCTGCCATTGGCAGTGCAGGAGTTAGAGAGATGCAGCATAGGAGTGGCAGTCAAGTATTGAACTGATGCCAACCCATCCCCACCCTGCAGAGAGTGAGAAGCATTAGGGTGTCCCTGTGGGTGTTTCTTAGTGCAGTGTGGGAAAACATGCTAGGCAGGATGTGAAAAATGACAGCTGCACAGTTCATAAGGAGGAGTAATTAAATGCCAGTGCTGAAAATGTGGCATACAAATATACGGAATTTGCGGAGTTGCAAGGGTGCGTGCAAAATATGCAAGGCACGCTTGCAGCACTGCCAGTTTGTGGGCATTCGGCACCAAATTTTCAACATAGGCATTTTAGCACCTCTGCTCATGTACAGTGTCACTGTCATTTCCTTAAAGTGTCCCAAGAAGTGATTTCGCACAGCGACCACGCTATTCTGCGCCGGAAGTGCGGAAACACATTTTGGGCAGAATATGTGAAGTGACAGCTGTACTGTTCATCAAGAGGTGTGTAAAAATGGCAATGGTGAAAATCCAGAGTGAAAATATCACAAATGCACGACGGTACGAGCATGCGTGCAATCTGCCAACGCACGCTCTTAACACAGTCATTTTATGGAGTATCAGCTCCAAATTTTCAACACAGGCATTCTAGATCTCTGCTCATGAACTGTGTCACTGTCATTTTCATAATCTGGCCCAGACACTGATTTCCCACAGCGACTGCGCAATTGTGCGCCGGAAGTGCGGAAACACATTCCAGGCAGGATCTGGAAAATGACAGCTGTACTGTTCACAAGGAGGTGCACAAAAATGCCAATGCTGAAAATACGGCAATAAAATATTGCGAATGCGCGAAGTTACGAGCCTGCGTAGCAACTGCGCAACGCACGCTCGTAAAACAGGCATTTGTTGGAATTTTTCCACCAAATTTGGAACATATGCTTTTTGAGAGGCCGCCTCATGAACACTGGCACTGTCATTTCATTAATGGGTCCCAAAACATGATTTCGCACAGTGACTGCGAAATTACCTTCTGAGGCCGATTAACGCCATGACAGTGACAGAATTCATGAGGAGGGGCCCCAAAAACCCCATGTTGAAAATATGGTGCCAAAATTCCAAGAAATGCCTGAGATATTCAGCAAAGTTGAAAAAACCCTATTCATTGCATTATACAGCTTACCGGCATTTCCTCAGTTCGCGGTCGGCTTTGAAGAGTGCAGACGTGTTCCCGGTCCACTGAAGATCATCGCGCCGGAGTCCGGAGGTAAGTATGGGGTGAGGGGGGGTGAGGGGGTGCGAGTGGGTGGGTGCGGGTGGGGAGGGGGCATCTAGACTACGAGGGACGGTTTCGTTTTGCAGGTGAAAAAAAAAAGGAAAACCGTTGTGGGACAGTTTTCGCATTACAGGGCATTTGGCACGCTGGGGTGGGCTCCCAGCATGCCACCTAAGTGGGTTTTGTGTGGGGGTTGTCAGTAGCCGGCGGGGATTGGGCACCCTAAATAAATTTTTATAACTGCGGGGGTGGGTAATGCGGCGGGGATTGGGCACCCGCCAGCAAACAAAGAGGGGAGTGTGAGCCGAGGGGATTAGGCACCCCCTCGCATTCAACAGTTGGGTGATGCCGACGGGGAGTGGGCCCCTGTCGGGCAGGAAAAGAAAGCGGGCGGCACGGGCCGAGGGATTGGGCACCCCCTCGGCATTCCATATTTATGGGGAGATGCCGACAGGAGTGGGCTCCCCATCGGCACACAAACACGGGGTTGCCGACAGGGATTGGGCACCCTCAATGTCGGCCGCCCGCCGCCCATGGCTATACGAGGCAGCTTATTATCGCCAAAGGACCGGGCGTGGCGACAAGCTTTGCTCAGATTGCAGCGGACCTTTGCCTTGATGTGCTCACCCCATTATGTATGCATGGTGTGGTGGTGGCATGCAGGCTGATTGGAGAATGAGGGACGCACCTACTGATGCCTGCCCTGCATTCGCCCAACAGCAGCCATGCCCCCAAGACCTGCACTGTCACAAGATGTTGCTTGCACATGCGCGCAAGCCAACATAAAAATGACACCTGCACATAAGACCTAAAAGTGACCATGCAGCATTCATGTTGACAGTTGAATTACCAGCCAAGAATCTTGCCCCTATGGATAAGAATAATACTTTAGCATCACTGGCCACTTGTAGTAGATCTAAATTAGTCCTTAACACAAAAAATAGAGGAAAGGTTAGTGAGGTTATTTACTCACACCCTATGACTTGGTTATTTTCATTAGCTCAGGGCCTTACCTCGGCCAAATATTTATATGAACATCTGGAGCCTTGTTTACAGCTCATTAGTACAAAAATGTATTCTACTGATAACAAAAACCTACCTCTAACCTGGTTTGATACACAATGTAACCAGGAAAAACGTAAATTGGGAAGACTGGTGAGGTATGTCAAAACAAATCCCTTTAAGGCTAACTTCGCAATGTTAAATTCAGCAAGGAAAACCTATAAAAAATGTTAACAGTAAAAGTCTGAATTTACTCAAAAACAATGGCACTTATTGCACCAAACATTATAAGCCAAAGACTCTTAAGTCTTTTTGGCTCATGGTTTTGAAGGGGGTTAACTCGTATTCCCCCCTTCCTTGCTGTTTAGATTCCCAAGGAATCATGAGTTACCTTCTTTAAAAAACTGTTCACCACTGATACCCCAATGGTCAGCAGCAGTACGATAGCCTGGATATTCTCTAACACATACCATCCTCTTACCTTTTTGTTTGGTGATGTTGAACAAGCAATATTACAATTAGCAAACAAGAAAGCCCCGGGGCGTGACACTATCCCGGGTGAAATCTACAAAGAGCATATGAACTATTGGGTATCTTTTTTAACAAACTTATTTAATACTTGCCTGACTGAAAGGTTCATTCCCCAATCCTGGACCAACAACATAATAGTTCTGTTACACAAAAAAGGCGCATATCAAATTCCATCAAATTATCGTCCTATCAGTTTAATAGATATTACTTGCAAACTATTTTCATGAAATCTCCTTAATAAACTCCAATCTTGGATAGTAATTTTAGTCCACTGTCCAAATTTCAAGCAGGATTTAATCATGGCTTCTCTACAGTCGACAATATTTTCATGGTAGCTCATTTACTTGAAAAATATTGACTCAAGAAATATGAAACTCTATGTTCTGTTCATAGAGTTCACCACTGCATTTGATTCAGTGCTTACAGAGATTCTCTGGGACATATCACATGCTTGTGGTGTGAGTTTAAATATACTAACACCTATTTTTCTTCTCCATTTCAGCACACAAACAGCCATCAGATATGATTATAAAGGGTGCCTGTCGGAATATTTCACGTCTAATAAGGGAGTAAAGCAGGGATGCCTTTTGACTCCTTTACTCATTAATATATATATTGATCACTTCTCTGCTTTAACACCTCTCTACCTCTGGACTCTTCTAAAATCAACAATATGCACATACATATACTTGCATATGCTGACGATCTAATTCTTTTTTCACTCTCCCCAATTGGGTTACAACGGAAAATAGATCAAATTAAAGCCAAATGTGAATCGCTTAATTTAAAGATTAACTTTAAAAAATAAACAAAGTGATGCTCTTTGGTTCCCAATCACATTCTTCAAACTTTTTCCTAGAGAATAATAATACAGACATGGCATCTTCCTATGTCTATTTGGGAATTCAGTTTAGCCCAAATGGCCATTGGACCTCACACATTTGAGAACAAGTATGTGAGGCAAAAGATACGGCCGAAGCTCTTCAGCAATTTAACTTTAAGAAAGGAGGCCTTTCAGTGATACAGGCTATTGCAGCTGGTGAGGCTAAAATTATACCTATTCTGTTATATAGAGCTGAAGTATGGGGAACCAAAAATATTCCTAATTTGGAACGCCCTTCATTATATTATTATAAATCCATATTATAGGTACCACGCTGTACATCCTCCCCAATTGTTAGATCGGAGCTCAGCAGAATTCCAATCGCATACTTAACAAAGTTACATTTAGTTTCCTATTGGCCGAAGGTAATAAACAATATATCAAACATACTCCCCTTAATTTGTTTAAGTGAAAAAAGACAGTGGCATACTAATGGATTTTAGTTCCCCATGGCTAAAAGTACTTGTTTCAGTCTTGAACAATATAGATTCCATTCATCTCTGGAATGACTACCAAGCTGGTATATCAATTTCCAGGGCTTATAGAATTTGACTCAAGGCCAAAATATTCTCATTAGCTCAAGAAACCCAGATTAATCAAGTCAGACATCAAAAACAGGCTCCTTGGTTTGTTCAAAATAAAATTCATTCTGTAATTGCGGATTATCTGATGCTACCAATATCACCACACTTATGGAGGTCAATTACCTGGACCAGACTTGGCATCTTAACCTCTAAATACACATTTTTTTTAATCACAACACTTCCTTTCATCATCAGAATATCTCATGTGTCCCTGCAATAAGGTTTCCAGGAGACCTTGCTTCATATTGTCACACAGTATCCGCTTTACAATAGTTACAGGGACAAAAAATGAAAATGATACTTTGATTAAGTATGCAAATACAGATTATGATGTATTATACAATGGCAGAAAAAATGTCTTAAATCTGATTGGCTGACAGGCCCCAGAGACAGTGATGTTATTAATCAATAACATCACTGTATCTAGGTCTGACAGCTGCCGACTGGCTTGCCGCCTCAAAACAAATCACTTCTCCCACCTGACAGCTGTCATGAACATCCCTGAAGTATCGTTCAACCTCCTCGCTGACAGGACCATGACGGAAATGTTCTCCGACTCATCCAGCAGTAGTCCTTCCATTTCACGGGCACCAGACGACAATGTGAGTACCTCAAAGAAAAAGAAAAAAAAACACGGCATTTAAACATAGGCTCTGAGGACATCGATAAAATAGAAACAGACCACAATGAAGAGAATACAAAGCGGCAGACAGCTTGGGCCATTTGTGTATTCGACGACTGGCTGTCAGAAAAATCTCTGTCCTGTGACATTCAAACAATCGCATCAAAAGACCTGAACCAAATCTTACATCAATTCTATAGCAGTGTACGAAACAGCAGTGGAGAACAATACAGCATCTCCAGCTACATTAGTCTATGTGCTGGACTAAACAGATATATTAACGAGCCCCCCAACAGCCGCTGCTTCAACATTATGACAGATGCTGACTTCCAACCTGCCAACAATGTATTCGTGGGTCACCTCAAAAATATCAGAAGACAAGGTAGAGACATAGCGACCCATCACCCACCCATCACGAAGTCAGATTTAAAAAAAATAAGACTATCCAAAGCCCTCAACCCAGCCACAGCACCAGGTCTCGTCAGAAGAGTGTGGCTGGAACTTCAACTGCATTTCACCCGAAGGGGCTGTGAGGGACAGAGAGCACTAAAAGCAGACTCATTTACAGTGAAGCACAACAAACAGGGGTTAAAATACATTACGATGTCATTCAATGAAAAGACCAAAAACCACGGCAAAATAATGGAGCGGGAGAGGAAAACCTTCATGGTGCCATGTTCGAGATTCCAGGAAACCCGCTATGTCCCATCAGGTGTCTCAAGCTATATCTATCCAAGCTGCCACCTAACCCTCCATGCCTCTTCCTACACCCTAGAAAAAAAACCACGAACAAACTCACTCAAAATCCCATATGGTACACTCTCGAACCCATGGGTGTAAATTATTTAGCCAGTATGATGCCCTGCATTTTTAAGCTCGCAGGCGTCACAAATAAATACACAAATCATAGCCTGTGAGCAACTACTGTACAGCTGTTGATGGAAGCGGGACTCGAAGCCAGGCAAATCATGTCCGTGACCGGGCACAAGAGCGAGATGTCCCAGAAATCCTATTGGGGTGCCAAACTCACCAACCGACAGAACTGGAGTAAAATCCTCTCCACAGCAGCAACTGAAACCCCTGAGCAAAGCAGCAGCATGGCCAGACAGGAAGCACAAGATGACCCGGAACAACCCACCCGATCTGCAAACCGAAAAAACGCCCACACAACAACCACCACTCAACAAAGCACTCAACCACCTCTTAATCAGGATTGCTTCAACATTCAAGGCAACACAATGTGCATCTTCAACTTCTACCGACAGTAAGCACATCACTGAACTGATACCGTTGCAGTAAAGCAAATGTTCGTTTTTGTTCATTTTTCAACTGTTCACCAAAGTATTAAATACCATTACTTGTTGCAAGTAAAGTACTTAACGTTTTTCAAATATATGTTTTAAGTATGTTACCTCTTTTTAAACAGTTTTATGCAGTAACAACAATTTCCAACTTGTAACCAACAGTTTCATTAACTTAAAAGGGACTATTTTATCTGTCATTTATGAAAACACATTCAACAAGTAAAATTATTGCAAAAGACACAAATCAGCCTATGTCTCTTAATTACACAACTATCCAACTAAAAGAAACACACTGAGCCATTGTATAATAGCAATAAGGCATTCCAGGGTGTGTGTTATCGTGTAATAACGTCACTCCTGGGGTGGTGGAAGCACTCGGCTATGCCTCATGCTTCAAACCACCCCAGGAGTGATGTTATTACATGATAACACACACCCTGTCATGCCTTATTGCTTAATTATTTATTCTGCTGCACCCTAGGGATAAGGAAGATGCCAAAAGGATTGCCAGTTTCATAGTGTCAGTGATCTGTTTTACAAGGAAGAGATTTCTTGCTTTAAGAAAAGCTCAGTGAGACAAACTCTGAAATTAATTAACGTCACAGTGAGATCTAATGTATTTATTAGTGTGGCTTGTATTACTGTGCACATTGATGAAATGCATATCTTGTTTTTTATTCTAACTATTTTTGAATATTTTTTCTGTTGTTGTAATGTCCAAAACATTTATGGTTTGGAAGAACAATAAACTTTACTTGACTTGATACAGCATTTAATCTTTACTGTAATATTTGTATAATGGAAATTACATTTCAATACCATCAGAATTGTCAAAATTCACAAGTTCATAATACAGTGATACCTTCTAAGAGGTATTTCTTAAAATGTTCAATGGTCTATGCAGCCAGTATGATGTAATGCTTGTGCAACTGTGCTACTTGGTTTTGGCCATTTGCACTCTCTATTCCAGAGAAATTACCACCCTGTAGGGGTACCAAAGGCAAGGAACCCTCGGACAGGATTCCACCCCTAGAAGTGTCACAGGACAATTCCCTTGGCAAAGGCACCATAGGAAGCATCCCGAGAAGAGAGGAGATGCCACTGGAGGAGGAGGGGAGGATGTTGGGGCAAAGAAAAAGTGCTTGAGAGAGAGGCTCAGAGGAACTACTTATGTAGTACAGGAGGGAGTGGCTGGCTGCTTGTCCACTGAACCACAGGCATACCCTTCCAATTCAATGGCCTAGGCAGCCAGTATGATGTAATGCTTGTGCAACTGTGTTACTTGGTTTTGGCCGTTCGCATTCTATTCCAGAGGAATTACCACCCTGTAGGAGTACCAAAGACAAGGAACACTCGAAGAGGGTTCCACTCCTCTAGGTGTTGTGGGATGATTCCCTTGGCTAAAGGTACCATAGGAAGCATCCCCAAAAAGAAACATAGTAGTAGTAAGAAAGCAGGTTAGCAATCAGTAGCTGTAAGGCACAGTAGTAAATTAGACTCCAGGCAGCTTGATAATGTACTGAGATGTACAGGTTAGCAATCGGTAGCTGTGAGGCACAGTAGTAGATTAGGCACCAGGCAGCTTGATAATGTACTGAGATGTACAGGTTAGCAATCAGTAGCTGTGAGGCACAGTAGTAGATTAGACACCAGGCAGCTTGATAATGTAATGAGATGTACAGGTTAGCAATCAGTAGCTGTAAGGCACAGCAGTAGATTAGGCACCAGGCAGCTTGATAATGTAATGAGATGTACAGGTTAGTAATCAGTAGCTGTGAGGCACAGCAGTAGATTAGGCACCAGGCAGCTTGATAATGTACTGAGATGTACAGGTTAGCAATCAGTAGCTGTAAGGCACAGCAGTAGATTAGACACCAGGCAGCTTGATAATGTAATGAGATGTACAGGTTAGCAATCAGTAGCTGTGAGGCACAGCAGTAGATTAGGCACCAGGCAGCTTGATAATGTAATGAGATGTACAGGTTAGCAATCAGTAGCTGTAAGGCACAGCAGTAGATTAGACACCAGGCAGCTTGATAATGTAATGAGATGTACAGGTTAGCAATCAGTAGCTGTGAGGCACAGCAGTAGATTAGGCACCAGGCAGCTTGATAATGTACTGAGATGTACAGGTTTTCAATCAGTAGCTGTGAGGCACAGGAGTAGATTAGGCACCAGGCAGCTTGATAATGTACTGAGATGTACAGGTTAGCAATCAGTAGCTGTAAGGCACAGGAGTAGATTAGGCACCAGGCAGCTTGATAATGTAATGAGATGTACAGGTTAGCAATCAGTAGCTGTGAGGCACAGCAGTAGATTAGGCACCAGGCAGCTTGATAATGTACTGAGATGTACAGGTTAGCGATGGCATGAGTACAATGGGTGCCAGAGGTTGAGGGGGCCTCCTAAGGAGAGAGGGAACAGCAAGTAGGGACACCATCCACCAGCAGGACCTACCTAAAGGAACTAGGGAACACTAACTATGGCTAACTAACGTTTATGACCTGAGGCATGGAGGAGAGAAAAAAAAAACTTTGAGGAGGAATGTCTGGGGATCCAAGGCCTAGGTCGCCTTCCTTCCAGGCTTGGGATGTTTTGTTTAGTGATGGCTCTGTTGCTGCAATTTAGAAACACAATTAAAGGTGGGGGGAAATATTCCAATTTGGAGGAAAGCTCTCACTCGATCCCTCTAGTGGGAATGCCATGGAAGGTTGCAAGAGTGCTCTGCAACATTGGGGGCAACCAAGGCGATAGGAAGAGAGCAATGACAGCTGAGGCACTCATCTGGCCTACCTACCCTAAAATCAAATCAGGTAAACCAGAGGCAGTTGTAGGGAGAATGCAGTGAAGGTGCCTTGCTAGTAGAATACTAGAGCCAAAGGAGATCACTGTAACCATCCTTCACGGCTAATCTTAAATTCTACACCAGTAGCTGCTATCAAGTCTCGAACAGATAAAGCCAGACCCAGAGTGAGGGCATTCCCAGCTATGGCCAGGTGAGAAGGACCCCGTCCCAAGTCAGGCACGCTCATGATGCAGGCTTCATAGGTGCAGAGAGAGACCATCAGCTGCAGGGGCCCTGTGCCATGGAATGGTTGTGGCTGGCATGCTCCAGAAAATGATTGAGGAGGAGCTGAATGAAGCGTTGAGTGCTGGGATCCTCACGTAGGTCAGACATGGTAGTAGTGAGTGTTGAGCAACTGAATTGCATAAGCAATGAGTGGACCTGCACGTAGGTCAGTAAGAAGAGTAAGCAAATGGTCGGACCTGCATGGAGATCGAAGGAGCAGCAAATATGAATAGCAGGACAAGCCAGCCAGGCCATCAAGGAAGCCAATGAAGGTGACAAAATACTCTGAGGATTTTTAGTAACGAAGTAGGATTCAAACGTGAGTTAGTATGCCACATAGGGCCACGGCTCCTAAACAACACCTCCAGTCCTCCAGTTCTGAAAGCAGCAAATTGGCTAGGCAGTGCAGTGAAGACAGTAGCAATGAGGTACATGGTATAAGTTCAGGAAGTAGGACTGAGCTGCATGGTTGATGGTTCAGAGTGAGCCTGAACCAGGTGAAAATAATTAAGGTACAGGCATGGAGAGCAGCAACAGAGAAGCAGCTTGAGCTGAAACACACGGATAATGATTGCAGTTGCATTGTGAGTAAATGGAGGCAAGTAGCATGAGCTCTGAATCAGCAAAATACAAAGAGGTTAAAAACAGAAGCCCCCCCCCCCAAAAAAAGAAAGCAAAACAAAAGACATACAAACATAGAAGAACAGTGAACAAGCAACACAAAGAAGCACACAGCCAGAGGCAAACAATACAAACCAAATGCAAGAGAACAGACAACAGAAGTCCAGCAGAAACAAGCAGAGCCAAAACACAGCAGGGGGGGGGCAGGCCCCAGTAGGCTGTAAAGGACAGACACTGACAGAGCCTCTGGTTGCGAAGAAAACGTGCTTGAGAGAGAGGCTCAGAGGAACTGCTTATGTAGCACAGGAAGGGGGAGTGGCTGGCTGCTTGTCCATTGAACCACAGGCATAGCATTCCAAAAAAATTAACAGGTGACACAAAGCAAAGGCTTTCTTAGTTATACAGCCTTAAACACTGAATGTGTTACCAGTATTTCACAGCAAGCTTACAAGATGTCAGGCTTGTCAAAATAATTTACACACTGCTATAATTAATCATTGATGATGTGTTTATGCATTAACTGTAATTGAAGTTAATAAAATTAAGCATAGTTTAAAACACATAAAGTAAAACCTACAATCACAAAACCATAAAGTGCATAGAAAATGCTTAGATACAAGGACCATAAGGCCACCTGTCCAAAGCAGTGCATTACAGGGTTCGACACAAAGTTAATTGAAAGGGATTGCAGAGTTGTAAGTTGTTAAGATTAGAAATCTCTGTCCACAACTCCTGACAGACAAATCTGACTCCAGATAATAAATTACAAGCAGTAGTATTGCTTGGGAGGGGCTCTATGTGATAAGGGAGAATACAAAACAGCAAGAGGAATGAAGGTAAATACAGAACAGCAACACCACAAACAGCCCACATAATAAACAGTGACCATCAAATTAATGAACCAAAAACCCAAACCAAAACCCCCCAACCAAGCGAATCTCACCCACTACGTGCACCAACCCATTATCCATTACACAGCACGTTGAGCACACACAGAGCTCCATAACTGTGCAGCAGCTGTAAATGAAGGGGCTAGAATGGTGCCCTCATGACCCTAGTCTGTTTCTGGTGGCTTGCTAAATACACAGAATCCTGTGAAGCACAGAAGAAGAATAAGGAGGAATATAACCTGAGGCGGTATGAGGGGTGAGAAGACAAGTGCGGGGGAGACGAGTTTGATAAGGGACCCAGAAGGAAGGAGGCAGGGAGAGAGACAGAATGGAAAATTAAACTGGAGGTATCAGAGAAAGCAAGGGGAGGGAGGGGAGACAGTGCAGGTGGCTCAGGTATGACAGGGATGCAGGAGCAAGAATGAAAACCACAGTGCAGAAGCAGGTGTACAGCAGACAGAATGAGGCAGAAAATGTACAGAACTGCAAGGAAATAGCAGATGTCCAGCAAGGAAACACATAAACCCCCCACACACTGACTCCTGGAATCGAGCCCTACATACACTTGTTTCACTGACTATCTACCTGCCTACCTAACAAACATCCTAGACCACTGCACCACAGGTACAGCATGACTGCAGCTGGATGAACAGCAACCTACATACTACTCTACTTCTATCACCATTTATCCAACTAACAGTATACCGGCCTTTTCATGCTGGGGGCTTCACTCCCTCAGCCCCCATGTGGGGGACTTTGCTCCCCACACTCCCCTATCTTTATATAACTCCCTCCGAGACTGCGCCATCATTGACATGGTGTGCTACAGTGAATGGCACACTTCTCCTTCCCTGCACACAGTCGCCCTTATTGCCTTCACTATTATCTGCATGTTACCCTTTCCACAGTCGCTCAATTTGAGTCGCTCATCTTGAGTTGCCCATATCATGGGATACCCTAGGGCGGGGCACTACTCCCAGGCCAGCTGGGCTGACACCAGTCTCACCTGAGAGGCATAGCTCTCCGCTGTACCGGATTTCCTAGGATATTCATGAATTGCCTCAAAATATTCCTCTGTCACTCCAAAAATTTGTGCTAGCATGACTGAGCCATGGGGATTGTACACACAACAAATATAAAAAAATTAGAGGTACAGACTTGTTCTCCCTTAAATAAATGCATTTTACAGTAATCCCCTGATTCGACTTGTTTCCTGATTAGATATCACCAATTTTAAGATGTCTGCCTGATTTTGACCTTTTGTCACTGATTTGTGAGGCAGGGGTTTGAGAGGTGCACACAGGAGGACTTCTGCTGGGGAAAGGTGCTCCCTGAACAGTTAAAACCCCAACATAGCGATACCACCGTTGGGAAGCTGCTGGCACTCACAACATCCAGAAAGTCAGCAGTCAATCAAAGCCTTGGCCCAGAGCTGACCATCACCAGGGGATTCCTCACCAGACCAGAGCCATTTACAGCCTCCCTATAGAAATCTGCACCGAAGGAGGGTTCCACATGATTCAGCCACCATCGCAAATGTAATTTAAGCAGAAAATAATACTGTAGATTAACAAGCACTGAGTCAGGCACTTAAGTCTGATGTAGGGTCACTCCTAACACACAACTGTGCTTCACTTTAGCACGCCTTAGTCAATAGGCATTCTTTCCGGGGACAGGCATGGAGGGTGTGTCTGCACTCCGCACCATTCACGTTGGTGTGGATGCCTTGCACGGGGGGGGGGGGGTGATGGCTACACCTTCTGAAAACAGCCCTGTTATGCACCACCCTGGATGCTGCCACTGGTTGCAGCAGGAATGGCGGGGGTCAATGGACATAGAAACATAGAAACATAGAATTTGAGGGCAGATAAGGACCGCTTGGCCCACCCAGTCTGCCCATTTCCATACCTAATGGATAAGCTGCAGATCCTAGTTAACCAGCAGCCTACTTCTTTCTACCCCCCAACCCCTAGAATTGCCTTATGGCTGTCCCATGCATGCTTGAATTCAGTCACTGTTTTGACTCCACAACCTCCTCCGAAGGCCATTCCATGCATCCACAGCCCTCTCTGTGAAAAAATACTTCCTTACATTACCTCTGGAGCCGCCCCCCCCATTATCTTCAAATTATGCCCCCTTGTTCTTGCACACCTCTTTTTTTGAAAGATGCTACCCTCTTGGACTTTGTTGATTCCCTTGAGGTACTTGAAAGTTTCTATCATGTCCCCCCTCTCCCTCCTTCCTTCGAGGCTATACATATTAAGCTCCTTTAGTCTCTCTTCATATGTCTTCCGGTGCAGACCATGCACCATTTTAGTTGCCCTCCTCTGGACAGCTTCCATCTTGTCTATGTCCTTGCGGAGATTGGGTCTCCAGAACTGCACACAGTACTCCAGATGGGGTCTCACCAACTGTCTGTACAGAGGGATAACAACTTCCTGTTTTCTACTGGTGATGCCTCTCCCTATGCACCCAGTATCCCCCCAGCCCTCCTTACTGCCCTCTCACATTGCTTGCCCACCTTTAAGTCATCTGATATGACTACCCCCAGGTCCCTTTCCATTTTTGTTGTTGTTAGTATCTCACCCCCCATTTTGTACTCTTCCCCTGGGTTTTTGTTTCCCAGGTGCATTACCTTGCACTTCTTAGCATTAAATCTAAGCTGCCATACATTTGACCATTCCTCTAACCTTGACAAGTCCCTTCTGATTCTTTCCACCCCACCTTGTGCATCAACTCTGTTGCAGATCTTTGTGTCATCTGCAAAGAGACATACTTTTCCTTCCAGTCCGTCTGCAATGTCGCTTACAAAAACATTGAAGAGGACCGTCCTAATACTGAACCCCTGCGGCACCCCACTAGTAACCCCTTTCTTCAGAGTGGACTCCATTTACTATTACCCTCTGTGTCCTATTCTCCAGCCAATTCTTTACCCAGGCTATCATCTTGGGACCCACTCCCAGGCTGGCTAACTTGTATATCAATCTTTTGTGTGGGACTGAGTCAAATGCCTTGCTAAAGTCTAGGTAGGCCATGTCCACAACCCCTCCCTGATCTACTACTTTGGTCACCCAGTCAAAGAAATCTATCAGATTTGTCTGGCTTGACCTTCCCGCTGTGAATCCATGCTGCCTTGGGTCCTGTGCCCCTCTGGCCTCTAGGTAATCGACAATTCTTTCCTTCAGAAGTGATTCCATCATTTTCCCTATCACTGAGGTTAAACTAACTGGTCTGTAATTTCCCGCTTCTGCCCTGCTCCCACTTTTGTGAAGGGAATCACATCGCCCTCCTCCAGTCCTCAGGTATCACCCCATCCTCCCATGATTTGTTAAAGAGGGTAGTCAGTGGTGTCACTAGTTCTACCCTTAGTTCTTTTAGAATTCTGGGATGAATCATCAGGCCCCATGGCTTTGTCCACTTTCAGTTTTAAGAGTTCTTTCAAGACCCTTTCTTCTGTAAATGGGCTGGTATCAACTTCTGTATCCAGAGTGTTTCTATTGTTTGTTTTAGGTACCTCCTCTTCGTTTGTAAATACTGAGCAAAATATTTGTTTAGTATCTCTGCCTTTTCACAGTCACTCTCTGCCCACCCCTCCCTTTAATAAGCCTCACTATCCTCCCTTAGTCTTCCTTCGCTCCCTAATGTACCTAAAAAAAGGTTTTATCCCCCTTCTTAACTGAGTTGGCTATCTTTTCCTCAGTTTGGGCCTTTGCTGTTCTGACTGCCTTCCCAGCTTCCTTTTGCTTTAACTGATACACTTCCCTGTCCTGTTCCTTCTGTGATTCCTTGTACTTTCTGAATGCTTTCTTTTCTCTTGAACCTTCACTGCCACCTCCTTTGAGAACCATAGTGGTATCTTACACCATTTTGTTTTGTTTATTTGCTTCACACAAAGGCTTGTTACCTGTGTGATGGCAGTTTTTATTATTCCCCATTGTTCTTCCACCCCTCCTTCCTGCCCATTTGCTAGTGCATTCCTTAGGCACTCACCCGTTTTGGCAAAGTCAGCCCTCCTGAAGTCCAGTACTTTTGCCTTTGTATGGCTTGACTCTATTGCTGTGTTAATTGTGAACAATACTGTTCGGTGGTCGCTAGTTCCTAGATGGCTACCCACTTCTACATCTGTGATCCTCTCTCCATCTCCATTTGAGAGGACCAGGTCTAAGATTGCTCCCTCTCGAGTGGGTTCCAATACTAGTTGTTCAAGGCATGCCCCTGTAGGCATCTAGAATAACCCCACTCTTAGAAGTGGCTGCTGCAACTGCACTCCAGTTAACATCTGGCATATTCAGATCACCCATCAGCAATATCTCCCCTTTATCTGCCATTCTAAGTATACTTTCTATCATTTCCTTGTCCATTTCCTCCCCCTGAGAGGGGGGTCTGTATACAACCCCTGTGCGGATTGTAGTGCCATTGTCTGCCTCCAAATTGACCCACAGTGCTTCTTCTCCTCCCTGTTTACCCTTTTGTTCTGTTGCTTTGATTCCTTCTCTTATGTAGAGAGCTACTCCTCCTCCTCTTTTACCCTTCCTGTCCCTCCTGTAGATAGTGTATCCTAGTATGTTTATGTCCCAGTCATGGTTGTGTGTGTACCATGTTTCTGTGACTGCCACGATATCCAGATCTTCCTCCTCCATCAAGGCCACTAATTCAGGAAGCTTGTTACCCAGACTACGGGCATTGGTACTCGATGCTCTCCATTTTTTGATGGCATTACCTTCTGTAGCAGCATCCCCCACTGACCATTCTACCTTGGTCTTTTTCTCATTTAGTACCCTGTTTTGTAGGGGGAGGCTGGGATTTTCCTGCTGCTCATCAGTGCCTCCCCCATGGACTAGTTTAAAGGCTTGCCAATGAAGCATTTAAACCGATTGCCCAAAAGACTTGTTCCCTTCCTGGACAGATGCAGACCATCCTGTCAGTATAGGCTGGTGTCCCTCCAGGTGGAACCCCAGTCCCCAATGAAGCCAAACCCCTGTGCTCCACACCCCCTTACTGTGGCCACCCCTGTCATTGGGGCACATTTGGGAGGGTGGGGGACTGTCAGCTGGTGTCCCCAACATGTGGGAGCAGTGTCCACATACCTGTTGGCAACATGGCACCCGACGGGCGAAGGGATCCACTACAGGTCCCGGTCTGGGCAGCCGATTAGCTGTGTAGCTGGGTTCGCAGCCCCACACTGGACAACCCCCACAAACCTGTGCACCAGGAGGGTGGGGACGCATAACAGAGCTGGGCAGGGACCACTGTTTGTGAACGCGTTCCCCACGTGGATCTCTGGTAGGTGCGGAGCTGTACAGGGGGGGATACGTGCATTTTGCACATACCCTCCCCCTGCTTTCGTGACTAGGCCCCTATATGTTTAATGTTTGTGTGTTTGTATTGTTTTTATGTTTTGTACAGGAGATTGTTGTAAATAAGGCGATACCCTAACAATTTTAATACCTGTGTAAAAATTAATTTTATGCATTCATTCATTCGCATGAACAGCAGTTGCTGATTTATGTGTTCAGACTTTTGGCATTTGTTTTGCACTGAATAACTTGGTGACTTTGCGGTTTTGTACATCACAGTTTCCTTTGCTTGCTTACAGTACTGCTTACCAACTTGGAAATTGGGACCAGACGGAACATCCATGGGTTGTAAGTATATCCTAATGTAAAATTCTGCAGTCTCTGGGTAACTCAGACAGTCCCACGGGGAATGTACCTTTTGTTTTGTAAGCTGCTGCCACCCTGATGTGAACAGACAAGTGGAGGGTTCTCTGTACCACAGTGAAGATAGGGGGTGCGATAAGTACAAGTGTTGTCCACAGTGTATTTATTGCACCCCCTGTATTCACTCTGGTACAGAGAACCCTCCGCATATCCTAATGTAAACAGACTCCCATGGCAACAAACAGCAAGCATCTCTAGGGTTTCAGCTTTGTATGTCATTTTTACAGACTGCTTTGTTTTGATGGGTTACAGTTCATTTATATGGCCCATTCAACTGAACGTTTCACTGGCTATTAATGCATTGGCCTGGGATATCCAAACACAAGGAGGTAAATTTCCCAAAGCAACTTTGGCTCAGTTGATCAACAACTATGAAAACTGTTGTTTCCTGGTATCTAGTATTGTTGTTAATTTAGCTACGTATTTGGTGAACCCCGAGGCACCTTTTTGCGTGCTCATATCTTTAAGCAGTAATCCACGACAGCGTGAGAGTTACTGCGGAATTTCACCCACGCCTGGTGTGGTGTGTCAGGAGGCCATAGGCTGAGTGATGAAAACTGCACCAGAAGTTTGTAAATGCCCCTACAACCAACATTCTGGAGTGGATTATTGCAATTATGCAATGATTTGTTAAAAATTAATTTTAAGATGCTATAAAAAAAGTTTTATTTTTATTTTTTTAGCATTTTTATAGATTTGTTTTTGTAATATCCTTCCTCTCATTTAAAAAAAATCCCTTGTTGCTAGGCAGAGTATATTGTTGTAGAAACTGCCCCCCCCCCCAACCACCAGATTCTGGCATGTTTATTTTTGGTATCTTTTTGCCTGCTTTAAATTTTTTTTTAGACAGAGATCGAACAAGTGTGGTGTGAGTTGTTTGGGGCTGCAGTCAGTTGCAAGCTGTGAGCGTGGTGTGAGTGGTTTGGGACTGCAGTCTGTTGCAAGCTGTGAGCATGGTGTGAGTGGTTTTGGGGCTGCAGTCGGTTGCAAGCTGTGAGCGTGGTGTGAGTGGTTTGGGGCTGCAGTCAGTTGCAAGCTGTGAGCGTGGTGTAAGTGGTTTGAAGTGAGAAAGAGAGTGTTGTGAGCTGCTCCCATCTCATGGTGGTACAGTACAAGCTGTTACAGAGAATGACATCTTCTGAGAGTAGGCAAAGGAGAGACAGGAATGGTGTGAGTGGCTGATACTTTGGCAAGTGGTGGCAAATGGCAAACAAGGCAAGTGGTGGTGGAATCAGTGTGTGAGTCTGATATGTGGGATCCACGATGGGTCGTCGACAAAATATTTGTCGAACAACCCGACAGCGAAACCAGCAGGTCGACTGCATTTTGTAGTCGGCTGCCGGTTTCCAAAAGACGCAAGTGTTTTCTTCATGGGGGCTTCTCCCCCGAACCCCCCATGTGGAGGGCTGTGCTTCCGCACCTGCCACTTAGGATTCTCAACTCTGAGTTGGAGCTGATTCGGGGGAGGGGTGCAGGACCTGTTACAGACTGTGCCAGGTTCCAGCAGGTTCCCTACAGTAATGTCGCGCTGTTGTCACTGTAGGGGACTCCGCTGTCGAAATGTCGATGTCAGGGGTATGTACCGGATATATGTACTGCAGGTGGGGGTAGAAATGTAACCTGGGTTGAGTGCAGGTGGAGCCATGGTCAGAATTTAACTGCTTCTGATTTGCATTTCAAAGTGTGTTTCTTTTTTGTAGACAGCGAGAGGGTGTGGTGTGAGTTGTAATGGGCTGTAGTCTGTTGAGAGCCGTAGCATGGCACATACGGTTTGTAAGTAAGAAATAGCATGCTGTAAGCAGTTGGCTTTAGTGGGGGAAAGTGACTGTGTGTCTGTTATGCATTTTTCAGGGACAAGTGTATGGATATTTGTTGTGCTGCTGCTACATTGACTGACTGCCACTTTTTGCATGGTTTGTCGTAGGATTTACCCATGCTCAGAAGTGCCAGTCAGCCAATCAAAATCACAGATTCTCAGACCCTATTGTATAATTAAGCAATGATGCATGACAGGGTGTTGGTTGCTGTGAAATTTACCTGCACCTGGTGTGGTGTGTCATGTCATGAGTCCACAGGCCGAGTGATGCAAACCACACCAGAAGTGTGTAAATACGGCAACAGCCCACACCCTGGCTTGGATCATTGCAATTATACATTAGACCCATTTAAATAATGAAATGATTTGTTAGAAAATTTTTAAAAAGCACACTTAGTTTAGTGTATTTTTTAATACATTTAATTAAAATATCCCTCCACTTTATGTGAAATAGTCCCCTTCCAAAACAGCGGGGCTTCAGGAAGCAAAATATTTCTCTATAACTACAGCATGACATCTGGTATTGTGTTAGGGAACTGAGAGGCAGACAGCTTATTTGTTATTATATTTTTAATATTGTTACTGGGCTGTAGCAGTGATTTGGTTTTGGGCAGATGGACCGAGGATTATGGTGTAAAGGGTTGCGAATAAAGTGCAAAAGGAGGTGCCAGCATTTCTTGAGCAGCGATTCAATTCTTTATTTTTTTTATAAGTTGTGAAGGAATTATGGTTGGATTCAGCAGATGGTGGTATTTTTAGCCTCTGTTTTTATTTACTCTTATATGTGAGTGGACAGGTGAGATGACAGGTGAGTGAGAGTGCAAATGGCAGGTGTTGCAAAGGTGATAGTTTCGGTGGCTGCTGTATGAATTTTTTTTCGCAATGCCTTATATTTTAGCTGGTATGGTTGTTACTTTGTTTTAGACAGGAGTGTAGTAGTTTAGAAGTTTCAGGCAGGTGTATTAACTGCAGTTGTTCTCAGCGGAGGATTGTTGTGTGTGGGTGAGAGGCACTGAGTACTGCATGAGCAGTTTTTGTGTTACAGGATCATGACAGTGTGACATGGTTGGGATAAGACTCTCTCTCCTTTGTTATGCAAAGAGAGTTAAAAGCAAGGATCTATTCTGTCCTCTCTTGCTCTATTACCTGTCTGTCTTTTGCCTGTCTGATTGAGCAATCATATTTACCTTGTGGCAGCTAGGAATTGGCTACTCTGATGGTCCCACATTGTCCCCCTGTTTTCTCTCTTCCTTTACTTGCTGTTTCTGTTCTTTCTTTCTTCCCTTGCTTCTCTGTGGTTAAAAAATATATGTGAATGTTATGAAAATAAAATCCCTTGGTTTGCAGAAGTATACTATTATATTGTTAAAAAGAATACAGACAGCTATTTGTGTTTATCTAGAACACAAGGGGTTAACCTTTTTGCAAATTTTGATTTCTATATGCTTGTTTGCAGAATTATCAACATGAAATCAGCCCTGGGACAGGATGTCTTAATTAGTTGCACCTGTTAAGAAAACTAATGTACTCTTCAGACTGCTCACAGGAATGAAACTGATGAAGTCTTAATACATTTTGTGGAACACCGGTGGTGTAATTTACAAGAACAGGATGCAGAATTTAATTGCCAGGGAAAACATCTTATAAAAAGAAAGCAAGGTTTTGTTTAGAGATGGAAAGAGCTGGAGATTTTAAAAAGACTCTCAAATGAAGGACTTCTGCTTGTTTGAACTGCTTGTATCAAGAGCTATCCAGCACAATTTTATTTTTTATTTTATTGTAATTGACAATAATAAAATGCTACTTACAAATTTAACAACTTCTCCTGTTAAGCCTATGCTATAACCTAAGCCTGTACCATAGATGGGAGTGGTTAACCTGTGGCTGGCTGCAGTTTCAGTGATTGTAGCTGTTTCATCTTTTGTAATAGTAAGTTGTTTTTCTTCTCTGTTGCTTGAATTGGGGGGTGGGGTGCTCCTAAGTTTCTGTATTTTTCCAGTGTGAATGGATTTTACATTTTTTTGTGCTCATGGTCTGGTCTGTCAGTACATATCTGGCTTTAGTGGTGGAAAAGTAGCAGCAGAACTGTTTCAAAATGTTTGGGAGGTGATATCTGTTATTGTGTTGCTGCCACTCCGACTGATTGACACTTTTCACCTGGGTTGTCATAGAATTTACCCATGCTCAAAAATTCCAGTCTGGATCACAAATTCTCAGACCCAACTGCATAACAAGAATTATACAATGGGGTCCATAAATCCACTAATCTAACTGGTCAGCTGGAGTCTTTACCCATGGATAAATCCCATCACAATCCACAGATAACATTTCAGCTACCCCAGCTGACCACTGCCCCAAAACAAACAAAAAAATCACCACCCTTCTTTCTTTTTTCAGCTCCATTTAGTCACCATCTTGAATATATACCAGTATCTCTTACAACTGAACTAAGTTCCCAAGGCACATTGCTTTACTTTAAGCACTCTCCAAACCCTCATTCTATAACACAAAAACCTTTTGTTTTATAATTGGTCCTCCATAACTGCTTGCACCTGTCTCACCTGTCTCAATATATTTTTTGGTATCTACTCGCTCCGTCAACCCATTCCCCACAAGATCATCAGTTGCCATCTCCAGAGTACAGGCTACTTCATAGTAATTGTAAATGCATTGGTGCCCTGCATGATAAATGCCCACTGTCCTGATCACTTTAAGTGAAAACAAATAGCCGCCAAGTCACACCCTCACTTCCTGCTGACCACAAAAGCCACACTCACCCTGGAATCACACCCTGAACTACAGCAGCCCGTCAGCATTCACACAATGTGGTCTCACATAGTCTCCACTACAGAGCCACTCACAACTCACACCAGGCTCTGTCTTTTAATATAACAAAATCCGACATTCCATCAAGTGTGTGCGTGTGGGGTGGGGGGCGACGATTTCAGTAGTAATGTGCCTTGCAATAAGGCACTATGTAAGAGGGAGGAAGTATACTACAAAAAAAATAAACAAAAAAAGCTTTCAAATCAGTAAATTCAGCATTCCATATTTACATCTCTTTGTATAACCTCAATACAGTAATCCACTCCAGTATGTGGTTTATGATGATATTTGCCCACTTCTCATGTGGTTAAGTCACTCACCCTGTGGCCTCGTGACACACCACACCAGGTGTGGTAAATCCCACCATAACCACACCCTGTTATGGATTATTGCTTAAATCAACCCCAGTCTAATGTGCAGGCAATACCAGACTTTCTGCAGCAGCACTTTATACCTGCTTTGTTCTGTGAATTTGGGGCCATATTTGAAGTGGCTTTAAACTGGAATCCTTTCATTTTCTGACCAGGTGGTCAACAGCTATTTAATCAGAAATGAGACTGGAAATTTAAAAACATTTTCAGATACAGCTTGTAAATAGCGGAGGGATTGCTACAGAATATTTCTGCATGTAAAAAAGACTTCTTACTAGCTCTTTAGACCTGCACTGTATCATCGCTTTAACCTTTGCATTTGAGTCTGTATACAGATGACTGAAAAAAAAGCTTCTATAAAATCTTGACTTACCTTTACAAGCCTTAATGATATGTAAAATCAAACTATGAATCAGCTGTGTAGCGGCCACATGGTACTAGGTGTTACCAACTGATTACATGGAGGATAATGGCTGGGGATTGGGTGATAACCACACTGTAATCACCTCGAGTGGTTGCTAGGGCAACATGGTAAACCTCGTGAGTGCAGCTCGAGAGGTTTACTGTAGCCCTAGCAACCACAAGAGGATTTCAGCGTGGTTGTCAACCGATTACCAGCCATCATCTTTTATAGTGTATGGTCAAAAAAACACTGCATTCTATGTGTGAGAATTATGGAACTCTGGTGCATTCTTTTTTGTTATGCCACTGTTTGGAAGTTCCAAAGTGTGTTCAACAACTTTTAAAATTCTAAACAATGCATAACAAAACTGTGTGACTGCTGATTATGATGGTTAATAGACACTTACCATACATTATATTGTTTTGCACACACACTTTTGATAAAACAACTCTTTGCAAGGAATCAGTGTTATTTAAATTGCTGCATGCCATGTGAATTAATACGCAAGCTTTGCTGATTCTGAAAACACACCATCTTTCTATGGACTGCTATTTTTGTGTGAATGTTGGCTTCAGGTCTGGGGTGCTTCTTGCAGATATATTTATGAGTCTGTTTATTCTCCTTGGCTTCAGCTCAGAGATATACCCCACATTGGTTGGCTGGGTCTTTGCAAGGATCCTGGTCTTCATGTTGCTCATCGTCAAGGTTTTTTCTGCTGTGTGTGGTTCCCCCATGGTCCCCACCTTAATGGAGGCAGATGTGTAATGACCTACATAGAAACATAGACTTTGACGGCAGATAAGAACCACTTGGCCCACTGATTCTGCCCATTTCCCTACTTATCGGATAAGATGCAGATCCTAGTTAACCAACAGCCTACTTCTCCAAATGCACGGCTGCCTCTGCCAGTCCATCCTCAGTACTGGTCCCAGGCTCATCTACCCCTAGACATTGCTAGAGATTGGTAGTTGCTGGGTGCCAGATCCTCTCCCTCCCCAGAGAAGGAGGGCAGTTCAACGGACGCTCAGTCTTTTCCCCAAGGCCAGCCTTCCAACAGCCCTTGGTTCACTTTTGAACCCCAGTCATTGGAGTCACAAGGGGTAGCACTACCGCCACACCAGCAGACCAGCATTCCATACTTATATTTAAATACAGATGATCTAAGCCATCTAGCATACAGCAATATGCTTTACACACAGTATCCTAGGTGCTAGCTCAGTTTCAGAAGTAGGTGAAAGGAGTCTCCTGTTTGTTTTTTATAACATACAGAAAGTCAGCAGTTAAACAGCCCTGGCCTAGAGCAGATCATCACCAGGGTACTTTACACCAGGCCACACAGGATTTACTACCTCCCTATAGAAACCCCGCACCAAAGAAGGGGACCACATGATGCACATCCAGCCATCATCAAACATGTAGTTGAAGCAACAGATAGTACCATAGATTGAGGAGTACTGAGTCAGGCACCTACATCTCTCAAAGTCATAGTGACCTGTAGCACCCATAAGGCAAAGACTTGGCAACCACATATGGCCATTAGGGTTTTGCTGAATGTGTAATTAATGTGGAAAGGCAATTCTGCTTCCAAAATGCTTTTCAGAAGTTATTTTTATTTCTGCAGAATTCCAAAACACATTTCTATGTAAACCACAGATTACATAATCCACAGACTACTATTCCACAGATTATGTAATCCAAAGAATGATATTCCATTGATTATGTAATTCACAGAATAATATTCCACAGATTATGTAATCCACATAATGATATTTCATGGATTATGCAATTCACAGAATAATATTCCATGGATTACACAATCCACAGAATAATATTCCATGGATTATGTAATCCACAGAATGATATTCCATGGATTATGTAATTCACAGAATAATATTCCACAGATTACACAATCCACAGAATAATATTCCGTGAATAATGTAATCTATTGAATAATATTCCATGGTTTACATAATCCACAGAATAATTTCCATGGATTACATAATCCACAGAATAATATTCTATATATTATTCAGTCTACAGAATAATATTACATATATTTTGTAATCCATAGAATAATATCCCACAGATTATGTAATCCACAAAATAATATACCATGGATTATGTAATCAACAGAATAATATTCCACAGATTACCCACTCCACAGAATAACATTCCACAAATCATGTAATCCATGGAATACTATTCCATGGATTATATAATCCACAGAATAATATTCCACACATTATATAATCCACAGAATAATATTTCACAGATTATGTAATCCACAGAATAATATTCCACAGATTACATAATCCACTGAATATTATTCTCATTTTGCAGAAAGTGAATCCACAGTTTACATAAACTGTGAAGTATGATTCCTCAGTTAGCATTGTACTTTCAAAATTTTGGAATTATGCTTCCTACAGAATTCTGCTGAATTAGGTAGAATTTCTGAAATTCTGCAGAAATCCTGCTGAAATTTTGTGTAATTCCAGTGGAAGTTGAAGGCAGAAATTCAGCACTGCTCTAATGATATGGCGTTAAAGCCAACCTCCTCCACCACAAGCAAGCCAATGTTGGGGATTGCCCCTTAGAGACTGCTGGCTCTAGATGGAGAAAAATCACTGACTTGTAAGTCACTAACAAAATTAAACATAAAATAAGGGGTACCACCAAACAAACAAAAAGTACAGATAACCAAGATGTACTTCTTCACAAAAGGTGGCAGTGGCTACAAACATGGAACACAGAACTATGCCAGTAGAAGAAGGCCTTGTGGCCTATCAAGTCTGCCTGATGCACAGCCCTGTGCCCCTTACAGCCACTCATTGCTCGACCATTCAAAAGAGAGGAGTCCTAACAGCAGAGAGCTGTAGCTCTCACCTGACCACTCCAGCTTCGTCCTAGAGACAGTAATCCCCCTGTGCACCCACCCCTCGATGGGGTTGCCATGACAGCACTTATCATGATTCATTCAGCCCGCATGACTAGGACTGTGTGGAATGTGGGATTCTGATGTCGGAACTAGCAAGGAATGGCAACTCCACTTCCAAAATGCTTTTTCTAATTTCATTTTAAATTTTGTGTCATTCCAAAAAGCGGTTCTGTGTATCACATGACTGCAGAAAAATGATCGGTAGTTTTATTTAAACTGCAGATTATTAATCTGCAAAGAAACATTTTGCATGTGAAATCTTGGAATTCCACTATGGACAGAATTTCGTAGACTTTTCTGAAATTTCTTGGAATTCCGTTCTGCCTGCATTTCAACATTCCAGAATACTCTACTCATGACCACTGAATGCCTCATGTAACCGCTCCACACCACTCTGTCTCTGTCTCTCTGTCTCTCTGTCCATCTCCCTCTCGGACAAGCATCATCATCATCATCATGACAACCTGATAGTGAACCCAAACAGCACTGAGAAGCACTCAGTGAAACAATAAAAACTAAGCAAAAATGGACTGCAAAATGCTTACTTGTTAGCATTTGCAGTCACATTTTAGCAGCCAAAAATAAAACAACTGAAAAAAAAATACTCCAAGTTCAAAACAAAGGTTCACTGTTACTTTTTTTCAAAAGTAAGTTATCCTTTTGTGGACAAGCATGACAATGACCACACGACAGAAATTGTTTCAAAATGGTTTAAGCCATTGTCTACATTTTCATGTTACCGTTATGAACCAAAGCTTTTTTCAAGAAAAATAAAAGAAGTGTAACACAAATTTTGACATCATTTTATTGTTGGACCTAGAGGTGAAAAATGCACCGAGCAATTATACAGATCACAATACGTGTAGGTGTGCATACCAAGCACTATAAATGAGCATTGTCCCCGGATCCCCTGCCGGAAATAACTCAGTCCACAGCATTGTCACTTTGGATGCTCACTGACATTGTTTATTAAATCATAGGCACAGCCAATTTGTTACATCCCAAATCATCATCATTTTAACAATTAGGACATAACAGTCCCCTTGGCCTTGGACGTAACAGTCCCGTCTTCTTTCTTGTGTCTCTTCGTCCTGCTCGCATCGTGTTCTTCATGCTTCTTGGGGCCCGGACACCATGATCCAGCCCCTTTTCACTCACCACCATCGGGTACCACATTACCCAGACCATTCCCCCACGCCAGGTGTGGACACTGTGATCCACCACCTAGCTATATGTCCTTCCCCCTGCCCCCCTTTACTCCCACGCCTGGGTGCCTTTGCCCCCAGCCTGTGGTATCTACCCCTCCCCATCTGCCCCCAGTTTTCTTGCTCCCCAAATCCTTCCAAAAGGACCCCTTGCCTTCTTAATATACTCTCCCGCCAGTGGGACTCCACCTAGCCCCCTGGCCTCCCTCTGTGGCCCCTGTGCCTGCACCAGGCCCCCACCAGGACACATCTTGCCCGTGACCCCAAACCTCAGAGCCTGTGCCTTTCATTACTTCTTTGTTCGCCCTTAGGGAGGAAGGGTGGGAATTTTTACAACAGAAAAGAGGGCGAACTATGGTTACCTGCCCTTAAATACCCTTAATGCCCTTTGTTCTGGAACACCTCCCCTAGCCCCTCCCCCTGGCCAATAGCCCAGGACCTCTACCTGTCTGTCATCTGACCCTGTGATGAGGTCGATGTCCCCTCCCCTACTCCCCCCTTCCCCCCTGGCTCTCAATCCCTGGCTGGGCCCCAGGACAAATTGGCCTGCTGTTTATTGGCAAACCTCATTGTCCCCGGATCCCCAGCCAGAAATGACTCCGGCCACAGCATTGTCACTTTGGCTGCTCACTGACATTGTTAATTGAATCATAGAACAGCCAATTTGTTACATCCCTAATCATCATCATTTTAACAATTCATATTTACAATTAGGACATAACAGTCCCCTTGGCCTTGGACGTAACAGTCCCGTCTTCTTTCTTGTGTCTCTTTGTCCTGCTCTCATCCTGTTCTTCATGCTTCTTGGGGCCCAGACACCGTGATCCGGCCCCCCCCTTTTCACTCACCACTATCGGGTACCACGTTACCCGGACTACTCCCCCACGCCAGATGTGGACACTGTGATCCACCACCTAGCTCTATGTTCTTCACCCCACCCCCCTTTACCCCACACCTGGGTTCCTTTGACTCCAGCCCATGGTATCTACCCCTACCCCTCTATCTGCCCCCCAGTTTCCCTTGCTCCCCAGTAATCCTCCACTGCCCCATCTCCAGCTGCGATGGAAGATGGGGCTCCCTCCCTTGCGGGCTAGCCTCTCAAACCCCTCCTATTTATGCTCTCTACTATCTCCCTGAAGGGCTGCAGGAACAAACCCGTGCCAAACTCAGTGAGATGGATACCATCTGATCTATACACTGCCTCTTGATCAAATGAGATGTCCCTATGCCGTACGTGGATCCCACCCATCTCAATCACCACTCTGGCCACCTTCCTGTTGAGGTGTTTTCTTGCCACCTCCACCACCTGGGGCTTCTTTTCCCGCCTCCATACCCTCCGGGATGTGATCTCGGGCCACCCAATCACCACCCTGGGCCACCAGCTTTTTATCTTTTTGAGATCTGCTATAATGCCCTTCATCAAGGATCCCCAGGGCATGTCCCCCAAGTCATTGCCCCCTAGATGGATGATAACACAGTCCAGGCTGGCCCATCGCACCCATAGCTCCTCCAACAGTGGCAGCAGCTGGGGCCACCTCATGCCCCTCAGGCCCCTCTATCTCACTTTGGTGTGTTCGATTCCCAGTCGCAGCTGTGCGCCCATCCTAGTGGCCGCTGCAAATCTCTCTACCTAGTAGATAACGAGTGCCCAACGATCCACACCTGGCTCTTGTAGCCTGCTGTGGGGGAGAAAAGGGGGATACCAATTAGACACCATCAACACCTTACGTATCTCTTATAACAGTTTGACTTCCATCTCCCTACTCTCTTGACCTCCTTCTCCCCCACCCCTGAAACAGCTGCCTCCGAGGCTGCCCCAGTCCGGAAGGAGTGGGGGGCAAACTCATTGGGATTCTCGCCTACAAAAGCTAAAGCCTTTTTTAGGACTGCCCCAACTTGGAACCACATCACTGGGGACCCATCCCCATGCACAAACCTAGGACCCCCCACCCACCCTCTGACTCTCGCATAGGCCTCCATCGCCTGGACTGTGCAGGTGTCTGCCGTCCCATCCATCAGCAGGTCCACGGCAGCACCTCTACCCTGCTGATCCATCTTCGACCTCTGAAGTAAAATTGTTACCTTCTCCATCCCTCAAATCACACACTGCTCCTGTAACCTTGCCTCGGTTGCCCCCTTTCTGGGTGCCACCATTTCCCCAACCTGGAAAGCCCCCTTTGCCAATACTGTAAATATGGCCCTGAAGAGGCAGGCCTCATTCGCCAAATAGCAGACTTGACCCACTGCCCACAAGACATTTGTGAGAAGAGGCCCCATCAGAGGCCATCTCCCATCCTGCTGTCTTTCTTGACCCCTCTGCTAGCTCGCCATCATCCTCCTGATGGCCCAGCTGCCTGTCACATCTACCCACCTCCTATCCATGGAAACCCAGCTGATTCCCACCAGCTGGACTCCCATGGTGGTGTGAGCAACCCCTTTGTCCCATTTTTTGACCATATATTGCATTACCTCTTCCTCCTTGGCTGGTTCTCCTGTCTCCCACCCCATTCCTGCCCTGAACATCTGGAAACCCTCCCACGCCCTCTTGTAAGCCCTTAGGGTGCCCGCTGCCCATGATCCCCTGTACAAAAATCTGGCCTTCTCTCTCCAGTCTCCCTCAGCCGGTCCGGTACCCTGGTCCAGGTGAGCATGGCTTGTGGTGCCAGTTCTCGGAACCGTTCCATCTGAAAACGAGAAAGACAGTCAGCTACCTCTTTCTGAGCTCCCTCAATGTGCCTCGCCCTAAAGGACAGGTTAAGCCATAAACCCAGCAGGATCATACCCCTCAACACTACTCCTATCGATTCCGTCCTGCCTGTCTGTCTATTGATCGCTTCGACCACAACCTTCTTGTTGCACCAAAAAACTATGTGCCGACCTGCCATCCGTGCACCCCACACTTCCAAGGCTACCCATATCGGGAAGATCTCGAGGAACGTGATGTCCTTTGTCCAACCCCATTCTTGCCATCGGACCAGCCAAGCCTCCGATATCCATTCCCCTTGAAAGTAGGCCCTCATCCCCAGGCCCCCGGCTGCGTCCATGTACAGCTTGAGGTCCGCGTTGGGGGCCCACTCCTCCTGCCAAAAAGTCACTCCGTTATAGGATTCCAGGAATGTCTCCCATACTCTTAAATCCTCTTTCACCCCCTCTACTGATGTCCACCTAGTGATGTGGTAGTTTTGCTTTTCCCATGACCCTCCCCAACCTCCTAGTAAATGCCCTGCCTGGACTTATGACCTTGCAGGTGAAATTAAGGTGCCCCAGTAGTTGCTGTACTTGTACTAGTGGCACCCTCCTCCTCCCAACCACTAGTGCAAGTAGCCCCTTGAGTTGTTTGACTTTGTTCCCCGGAAGGCGAAAATATTCCTCCTCTGCGTCCACTTTGATCCCCAGGAACTCCAGTGTGCACGCCAGGCCCTCGGTTTTCCCGGCTGCCAGCGGAATGCCTATGGACCTGCACATATCCCGAAAATCCGCTAACATTTTCTCTGCCTCTGCTTCACTAGTCCCTACCAATAAAAAATTGTCCAAGTAATGAATTACTCTGCCATGTCCATATTGACACCCAAACACCCACTGTACCCATGAACTGAACACTTTGAACGTTGCACAGGCCACGGAACAACCCATAGGCATTGCTTTGTCAAAGTAAAACCCACCTTCGAACTGAAAACCAAGAAGGTCCTAGTCCACCGACCTCACCGGCAATAGTCAGAATGTGGACTCAGTATCCGTCTTGGCCAACCAAGCACCCTCCGCTGCCTGGATCATCTCTACCGCTTGGTCCAGTGATGCATAGGAGACCATGCTGAGCGCATTTGGAATCCCCTCATTTACTGACCCCCCTTTGGGTAGGACAAGTGGTGGATGAGCTGGAACTCCCCTACCTGTTTCTTAGGCACCAACTGCAAAGGTGACACCCGGAAATCCGCGCATGGGGGGGGCAGACAACAGCCCCTCCACCCGCCCTGCTCTCACCTCCTTCTGGATTTTTTCCTGGACAATATCCTTTTTCCCTGCCAATGACTCCAAGTTCCTGGCATACATCCCCACTCGCATCCCCCCAAAACCCAGCGCAAACCCCCCTGAAAACCACTTCTTAACAACTCTGCCCCAGACTTGTCAGGGTAGTCCCTGGTCCAAACTTCCACCACCCACCGCTTGATGGGTGTATAGGCCAGGGAATATCCGTACCTCTGTCCTGACCATTCAGGCCTAACTCCAACCGTAATTGGATGCATAACCACCTGTACCGTGGACCCCCCGGCTCCAGCCAGCTTCCCCCTTTCCTGCCCTCCGGCTGGTCCCCCTTTATCACCCCAACCCTGCAACTTGTGGCCAGGTGGGACCCCCCGCACCATGAGCAGGTGTGCCTAAACTTACAGCTAGGCCAATTACATGCTGCCCTGTTGTAAGCCCAGCATGCCTTGGCCCCCTGTGCTGGTGCTGCCTTTTTTGCCAGTTCTGTTACCTGGCCCCATGCTGACCCCGACAGCATCCTGACCCAGAGCTCTGCATGGGTGCAATCCCACCTCAGGTTGCCCTTTACTGCCATGCGTCTCTGGAATGCCTCATCATACTTGAGCCATCCAAAACCCAGCTTCACCCGGTATGCATCCCTAATGATTGCCGTATATGTTATCGGCGGGATTGCCAGCTCTGGCTGCTTCTCAAGTACCAATGCACAGGGCTGCAGTAATGGGGGAAAGTGGGGATGTTTTCCAGGGCCCTGAGCTCAGGAGGGGCCCACCTGAGGAACTGGCATTATCCCTGGCATTAGCTGGTTTGGGAAATGGGCCCATTTCGAGTGACTTGTCCGGGGCCCCAGAATTCATAGCTGCAGCCCTGCCAATGCGCTGTAAATCAAAAATCCCAATTGCCACATGTCAATGTTTTTTCTCTTATACCTTGTCTCCTCTGCCTTGTGATCTACAACCACCAGCGCCACAACCATCTCTGACTTTCCCACCGATTCCTTCTGTTGATACCTTTTTGCTGTCTCATCATCCACAAGGCCAAAGACATCCACATACTCACCCTTCCAGATCTTTTCTTTCATAGACGCTGGCACGTGGTCACCTAGGGTGAAACCTGGCGGACCGTCATACAACTTCCATGTCCCTCCCAATGCGTCTGCCACCCCTTTGTCCCCTCTTCTTTTCTCCTTAATGGCCCGCAATGCTGTCTCCATCTTTGACACCCCTTCCTCCCCCATATCACCTACCAACCCTTCCATATGCTCTCGTAGGTTCTCCTCATTGCTCATATCCACCTTATCCTTACCCCCATCTGGTTGCAGCTCGTCCGTGTTTTCTCCCATCCTTGGCGCTGCCTGGGCATTGGTACCTGCCTTCTTCGCTCGTTTTCTGCCCCTTCCAGAGCCGGTTCCCTCATCCCGCTCCTTCCGCTTCCTCTGGGCATCCTCCTCGGCCTCCCTTCTCTTTGTTGCCTCCATCAACTTGGTCCTCTGCGCCATCAGCTTTGCGGCCTCAGCTAACTGGTAGCACTGGATGTCAGAGCTCACTTTGGCACCATATCCTCCCTAACTGCATAACAAGAAATACGGAATACTGTCCCCCATCACAAGATTCGGTCCTCCCACCCACCCATTGAATGCGGTGTCAGATATTCCCACAGCTGCCTGCAGCTGCCCCCCCACCAGTTCCGAGGGTGTTCCAGCTATCCCTCGACTTCTGCACCCAGATCTTTTTATTATTTTTTTTTTTTTGTGATGTCCTCCTGCCGCAGGCCATACTGACCTACCACCTTATGCAACTCAGGTTATGACCCCCACAACAAATCATTACATACAGGGTGGGAACTTAACTGGCGTTAATATGACCAGGCTGGCATTAAACAAATGGGTCCTATACCAACTGCCATCCTTACTGCTTTTTTTTTTTTTTTTTTGAAGCAGCCTTGCCCCCCAGGTCCCTGAGGGTCACCGTCCGGCAGATCTCCAAGTCCCGGTTGCCTTATGCCAATGTGGGGGCTGGGCGGCTGCCACAGGCTGGTCGCTCATCCTCCAGCACTGTGCATATCCCCTTCCACACCCACGTTCCCTGTGGTGCTCTAGCCAACCATAGAACATGCTGTCCCTCACTCTCTGGTGCAAATCTAAACCGCACGTTTTTGTAGATGTGCAAACTCCTTCAAGCGGATGGATGCCGGAATATTGCCTTCGATTCCAAAACTATTGCATTTCGAAAAGTACACATTTATTTATTTTTTTTTACCCAGGTCATTTAAAAACCTCCCTCCTGCATGAAGCTTTGAGTACCTCTTCCCCCAATGAGTCATCAAGTCACAAATTTCTACAGGTATGCCTGTGTCTCCCGCAGGTGAGGAGTGCCCTACTGTACCCCTCCCCACCACCACATGGCGATCTGGGCCTCCACACAGAATCAACCTTTGTGCCAACTTTACAATATCTGAAACCTTCCTTGCTCTAGGTTCCTCCGGGGCTGTAGCGCCCATGCCTCATTTGCTGACCCCAGCTTAAACTCGCACTCTCCTAGACAACTGGTCACAAAATCAACCTTATCACCATGAAAATGAAAACCACCTGCCAGTACGGGTCAGCCACATGGCGGTCCAGGGTTATTGAATTCTCCTAATGGAGGGCTCACCTGCCCCCTTCACCATGCGTGGTGATCCCACCGATAGCCTCACCTGCTCTACCACAAACAGGGCTTGGTCCAAATCCCCTGAACCTATCATTCATTCCTGCCCTTCTAACCGCAGTGCCGGCTTCCAAAACACCAATGTACCTCCCTGTTTTTTTTTTTGCTGGTTCTCAGCCTACCTGGCAGGCCTCTGCTCCCTACAGCTAACCAGAGCTGCCGACCGACTGCCTGTACAGGCCCACCACCCACCCCAACTGAAAAAGGGATATTAAACAACACGCTCGCACTGGTGCTCCCAGTCCAGGCTTCTCTTGACAATGCTCACTGTGGTTCTAACTGCAGGACCCCCCAAAACCCCGGATCCCAGCGAGACAACCGCTGCCTAGCATCAGGGCCTGCCCTCTCTGGGCTCCCAATGCCTGAACGCTGACAAAATACCCGTGACTGCTTCCACTACATGGTTCACGGCCTACCTGGCTGTCCTCTACTCCCCGCCGGTAAACGGAGCTGCAGACCGACTGCCTGAACAGAGCCGCTACTCGCCCAAACCGCAACAAGGCAAAAGAAAGAAAAAGAAACCCACCACCCACTCGCTCTGGTGCTCCCGGTCCAGGCTTTTCTTACCAGCACTCGCTGTGGTTCTACCTGCGGGACCGCACGGTTCCTAGCTAGACAAACCACTACCCATCACCAGAGCCTGCCCTCTCTGGGCCCACAAAGCCCGAAACGCTGGCACAAACATCCGCGACTGCTCTACCCAGCAGGCCTAGTAACTTTGTCTAACACTCTTGCATTCTTGAATTTTATAACTTCATTCTCTAAAAACCAGCGTAATGCTGAATAAATGGCTGTGCCTTACCTATGCCAAGTGATGTGCTGTAACTTAATTTTTGCAGCAGAAAAGAGGGCGAACTATGGTTACTTGCCCTTAAATACCCTTAATGCCCTTTGTTCTGGAATACCTCCCCTAGCCCCTCCCCCCCCGGCCAATAGTCCAGGAGCTCTACCTGTCTGTCATCTGACCCTGTGGTGGGGTCGATGTCCTCTCCCCTACTCCCACCCCCGGCTCTCTATCCCTGGCTGGGCCCCAGGACAAATTGGCTTGCCCTTTATTGGCAAACCTCATTATACACACATCTGAGGTGCATTATGCTTGTATTAACCCGTCATGCTTTGCACTCAGAGTTTATGCAGTATCACACACCACTTGGGTGTGTATATAATGCTCATTTCACACACCTACCCATGCATTAATCTACAGTATAGAGTATGTCATTTTGCATTTGTATGTCCTTTGTGTTTTAGTAAATTTAGTAACCTATTATATTACACATGGAGAAAAAAACGCTGAGAGGGGACATGGCCTTAGCCTTTGGCATACATCAAGGTATTGCAAGATTGAACAGTAGTAGTAGTTTGCTTATTGTTCGACTGTTAAATCTTCAAAATCACAGTATAACACTTTAAAAACAGTACATGACTCAATAATAAAAATTGTTTACAGTCAACGAATACATAGTAGACCTCATTCCCATCTCTAAAAATCTCTACGGGAGAACACAAGGAGTGTTGGCCTTAGCTAATTTCAGCGAATGTGCCAAAATGTAAACAAGACATTAAGGGATGTGGGCCTGGTTACCTTACCTACATTCCCCTTAATAGTATTTTAGTCCTTAATCTCAATTCTGAAACATGAGAATGGGGGCCAAATAATGGCCTAAAAGTACCTTATTCCTCATGTGGCCTCTTGGGGTAATGCATATAAATTGTATTTACTCATAACGGGGCCTATGCCTCAAGGTGCAGTTTGCCTAGGAGCCTTGTATCCACAGCACATAGGCAATACAAAGTCAGAATGCCATGAACCAGGGATCCAGCGGATCTCCTCCCCGTGGTAGTCATAAAAGGGGCGCACACCCATTGCACACATGATCCCCGGACATGATCCCATGGCCAGTCACACAGCTTTGCACCACAGGCAGTCCAGGTGCATGTCTGGAGGCATGCCTGCACTCTGCACCATTCACAAGGGAACAGAGTATTGGGCAAGGGAGGCACAGGATACAGCACTGGGGACCCATATCTTTTACACCCCCTCATGACACCCACTAGCTGCAGTGAGACAGGGAATCTCGACACCAGTATGCCCTACCCACTGTACTGACTGGGAGGGCTGGGGGCATCCAGGAAGGCACTCACCTGTACATTAATTAAAATGAGACCCGCACCTACCAAGAATTCCCTGCTCTCGCAGAGCAGTGAATCCTCTATGGGACTTGGGAGGGGTATCCAATTGGATGCCTGCTTGTGTCCTCTGAATCCACCCCCACGATCATGCACTGAGGTGGCAGGGCCATAGGGAGGCACTCTGCAGGGGTGTGTGGCTGTGCATACCAAGCATCCAGTGCTTGCCCACCCTGTGCATGGCTACGGGGGCCAGGTATGTATGAGTCACGCGTAACCAGATCCACATTAGTGGATAGGCTCCTATGAGAGCAATACAAATCTTACAGCATACATGACTGAAAAGTAGATGTCTGATCAGGTGCCCTGCAGCAGGATGCAAAGACACACCCTGAAGCTCAGGGGAGGGATTCAAATGTGACATTAGAGGCATTTTGCCTCCCAGAGAATGGTGGCCGTATGGAACAGCTTGCCAGGGGAGACAGTGGACATGAAAACAGTACATGCCTTTAAGGTAAGCCTGGACGTAGTTCTGCCTACCACAGGAATCAGTGGATAAACCTTGGGTATGAGATGGAAAAGGCTGCTTCAGGGACCTGTGGTGCCATGGGTAAACTAAAGAAAATACACAAAAAACACACCAGGCACATATGTACACAGCAAAATAAAGCACGTACTCACGTAAGGCTCATGTTAAAGCACGTACTCACATAAGGCTCATGTTAAGGTGTAATTGTATTACAAATTCTTCCAGGATGTGATAAAAGGCAACTCATCTTTTTGTGCTACTGCCCTAGTGCTTTGTCAAGAGTACTGGGTAGTGGAGTGGGCCGGGAATCCCTATACATTGGTATGTGTTTGCGCTGCATGCTTACCTTACCCCAGCTTGTGAAATGGGGGAGGAGGGGACAGACTGGACCTAGAGTCCCTTCTGACGCTAACTTACTATGTGACTACATATATTATACACTGGTGCCCTGCTATGTCAAGCGATCCCATGACAACACATTATTTGACAGTTATCTATTGTAAGCCAATCAGAACAGAGGGAAACCATCATTTAATACCCCACAAACTACCACAACCTCTTCTTTAGTTTATTAATTACAGTTTAGACATGCCCACAATAGTTTCTCTGGATTTATGACACACCCACAATGGTCAGATATACCCCAAATAGTTTAGCAGTCAGTCAAACAGCATTATTGTTTGGCAAAATGTCATTAAAGCTTTGAAAACATAATGCATACAATAGCATAAAAAATATATTTTTTTCCCCAATTGTTTAACCAGGTGAGACACACTAAGCTGAAAGCTTGTTTACAGGTGCAACCTGGGAGCACAGGATAGTTAAATGACTTGCTCAAGGTCACACCGTATGCAAGTGGGGGCTGTGAGATTCAAATCCAAGTCTCCAGATTGGCAGCCCAGAGCCTTAAACCACTTCGCTATACTGTCTTCCTATTCTGAATTCTGATATGCATGTGTTAAATTTTACACTTAAATATTTCGGTTACTAGAAAGCAATCCAAAAAAAACCGACTGAACATATACATATATATAAAAAACTGCTGCAGCACTGAAATGGGGAAAGAATAGTCCTAATTAAATATTAGTTGCCTAATAAATTCACAGCATCCCTGGCTAGGGTCTGCACACAAGAGATCTATTTAGAATAGCAAGAGTCCACTAAGTAAATCAAAAGGCTTGCTCACCTAGGCAAAATATCGTAACTACCAGGTTAATTACCCTTGACTAGAAGTGGGCAAGCCAGGAGCCGAGTCAGGGGTCTGGCTTGACTCTACGGGCCAAGACACGAGTTGAGCCCTGGCTACTGAAGGCTGTTCTCTACATAGGAGCTGAATGTTTGAGACACTACACTGACTGCTCAGGCTGACAAAAATGGTTACTGTGAGCATGACTGGGTCGGCCTGACCTTGGTTCTCAGTTGCTTATAGAGGTCAAGCCGAGCCGAGCCCAGCACTACGCTTGAGCCAGGCTCGAGCCTGGTCTGGCTTGCCCAGCTGTATCCTTCACTGTATCCCAGTCAGCCCAACCGACATTTAAAAGGGCACTAGGACTTGTAAATTACCCCAACTGCCCAAACTAGAAAATGAGCTAGAGTGTTTCCCCAGGGTAGAAAGTATCCAAATGGGTGACCAGCCGAGCCCGGGAGAGAGGAAACCTTAATGAACAGTATCTGCCACCACACACAGAGCCTTTTTTGTACTCTGTCCCATCCTGGGGCACAGCACACCCCCATAGTCATTCCATCTAGAGTGGGGCTCCCTCCTGCATGTCAGCCAGAGTCTCGAACTGGGGCCCAATAACCCTCATTTTAGCAGTATTCTATAGAACTGATGCCTTCACCTGAACCTTCCTAACTATGAATCGATAATCCTACCCTATCAAGCCAGTATTCGGGAGGCAGTATGTGGCATGCTGGGGTGCATAGGCAGGGGTATCACTAGCAAGAGGCAGGAGGTGGTGATGCCATTGTATAAAACATTGGTAAGGCCTCACTTGGAGTACTGTGTGCAGTTCAGGAGGTCACACCTGCGCAAGGACATAGATAAGATGGAGACTATCCAGAGAAGGGCAACAAAGATGGTGCAGGGCTTGCACTACAAAACACATGAGGAGAGACTAAGGGACCTCAATATGTACTCACTGGAGGAGAGGAGACAGCGGGGGACATGACTGAAACTTTCAAGTACCTCAAAGGCATAAACAAGGTGCAGGTGGGGGAGCTTTTCCAATGTAGACAAAGTACTAGAACAAGGGGGCACAATACGAAATTGGAAGGGAGTAGATTAAGAGGTAATGTGAGGAAGTTTTTTCTACACAGAAAGGGTAGTTGACACTTGGAATAGTCTGCCATAGGAGGTAGTGGGGGCAAGCACAGTGGAGAGGTTTAAGCATGCCTGGGTCAGGCACAAGGGAAGCTTAAGAGGGGAGGGAGTGATGAAAATTCATTGATCTCATAGGGTCAGTGGCCACATACAATGTATAGGGCCTACAGGCTGACTGGATGGGCCTAGCGGTCCTTATCTGCCAACAATTTCTATGTTTCTATGTTTCTATGGCATAGTGGTTTAGGGCACTGAGCTGCAAACCTGGAGACCTGAGTTTGAATCCCATCAGCTCCCACTTACATAGTGTGTGACCCTGAGCAAGTCACTTAACTTCCTTGTGCTTCCAGGCTGCACCAGCAAACAAGTTCTGGTTTAGTATGCCTTTCCTGTTTAAACAATGCAACCCCCCCGCTTGAGTAGGGCTTACCTGGTCCCTGGAGCCTGGCCTTGCTGCCACTCTCTCCGGTGTCCTCTGTTGTCAGTCTGGGTCCTGCCACTTCCTCGAGCCTCCATCCAGCCCTGTGTGTGTTCTAAAAGAGACTTAAAGGGTCCGGAGGAGCAAAACGGAGCCACACAGGCTCAGTAGTACTGGCCTATTTTCTCTCCGCTGCAGTGACTTAACAAATGCCTCCCCAGTGCACTCGACCCCTAAAATAAGTTAATCCAGGGTCGGACACCTGCAGGGGGCATATAAGGAGCCTCAATAATGTTTTTATAAAAAGCTCCAATGGTGCTGTGGAACGGGGGGGGTATATGAATAATAATGGGGACACCATGAATATTAATGGGCTGAGTCACTGCTCCTGGGGGGACTGAATAGTGGAGCAAGCAACAGAAAAACCAGAGGGGTTTAAGTTATAGCTGCCCAGCTGCTTAGCAGGGGACAAGGGCAGATGCAATACCCTAGAGCAATTATGTGTAACCCCCTTGCAAATGGGGGTTCCAAGAAATGCCTGCTTGGGCTTACCTTACCCCATTGGTTCTGTCCTTCTCCCGCTGTCTCTCAGGCTTCTCCCGATTTGGGCCCTAATTTTTCTGGCTTCCCAGGTGCTGCTTTGCCCTTGAGAGTGCCCCAGCCTAAAGCCCGAATGAAAATATAACCCCTCGGGGCTTAAAAACGCTGACCGTGAGCTCCCGCTGCAAAAGTGCTGCCTCCAGGGCAGCGGAGTCAGGTTACCTGGCAGCTTGATGTGGAGTCGCTGTTTTGCGGTCACTTGAGGACTGTGCCGTGGGTCCCGGGATCCCTTCCACCTATTTGGGATCCAGTGACCATGGGCAGCCTGCTGGGGGACTGCTCAGATGAGAATTAAAGGAGTTCTGACCGGTGCTCATTTGAGTATGCCTGTGCAGGGCCCCGGTCATCTGAATAATGCATAACAGGGTATCTGGCTGCCTCCAGGGTAGCTATGTTCAGCTCCAGCCGAAAAGTAAAGAATTAAAATGTTTTACATAATGGGACTGTTGCTGCTTGTTGGGAATATATTGTGCATGTGGGGAAAAGAGTACTGTTTCCCTGGCAATTCCAGTATCTGGGACTGTGTGTCAGCCTGTCAACTGCTGCAAGGGGAGCTTGCATAAGTGCAGTAGCGACAGAAAAAGTAAAGGAGCTACATTCTTTATCTGTGCAGTGACTGCAAGTGCAGCCTTTAAGCTACAGAACTGTGGGGCATTTGAGGCAAATAATTACTTCTTTCTGGCTGCACCAGGGCATTATTCAGGACTGTATCTAATCTGCTATAAGGGACAGTGGGTTAAGCAGCCATTGCCAGCAGTACAGCCAATTGGAATTGCAGCAATAGAAAGCCAGGACTTGTGGGACATTCACTGCACCTCATGGGTAAGCACCCAAGTGCTTATGGGGGCTTACAGAGAAATTATTTTAGGCGCAAATTCCACAACCCAATTATGCCTCGAGTATTCTGATTGACAGGTCTCTCAGCAACTTAGAGACATGTCACCCCATCCCTACTACCAACCAGGAGTCGAGCTAGGAGCTCTATAAAGAGACAATGTTGCCAGTTTGTCTAGAGATTCTTTGAGAGATGCAGAGCTGAGAGAGAGAGCAGCAGAGCAGGCTCTCCAGCCTGCTGGGAGCCCCCATGGGGGAAGGGCTCAGACACCAGCCATGCCATCAGGCCTGGGCCACTTAATTCAAGCCCTTTCAGTCTTCAGAGGGCATTTGTTATTTTCTTCAGTTAACAGTTAACTAGTTACAGTAATTGTGCTTTCTGCAACAGCTAGTCTGGAGGTTGCCAGTACTGTCCTTCAGACGCTAGCCTTACCTCCCACATCGGGGAAAGATGTGGACCGAAGATCAGATGTCCAGCAGTGGTGAGAGCACTGACCAGACCAGATGACATCATGCAGCGGTGAGAGCGCTGACCGAGTACCTCGCGGCGAGAGAGCTGAAGAAGTCTTCAGGATGCCTTCGATTGCGGAAGAGACCCGTGGAGGACCTGAATGAGTACCCTTGTACCGCCTGGTGCGAGGGAGAAGCTAAGCAAGTAATCTTGGGGGCCCCAAGCCCCACTAAGAAATGTGTGCTGTTAAGTTTGAAGTATTGAAGTTATCAGTCTGGGCTACTAACCCCATAAGAGACTGCCTAGTTCAAGTAATGGATACATCTCGTCTGTGGCCCAAATGGCCAAGTTGCAGGTGCAGCAAGATACTGGGCATAGTAAATCATGTAAATGTGTTGCAAGTTGTGAAGCTGTGGGTTAGAGTCCTGCCATTAAAGTTGACTGCCAAGACACGTTTGCCACTTCATGGGACAGGAGGCCCCAGAGCATACAATGTCTAGACGTGCTGGATAAGACTCTGTGAATAATGTTCTTGGTATATAGAATGTACTGGATGTGACTGCCTGTGACTAAAGTATGGAATGCTTGATGAGTGTCGTTGCCAACTTACTCTGGACGGATGCCTTTTGGTATCTAAAGTTCTGGATGTGACTGTATTTGAACTGCATATAGGATGTGTGACAGAAGCATCACTCTCATTGCATTGGATGGGACTTTAAAGTATTGTACTGAATGTTCTGGATGTAAGATCCACATAGTTTATTCTGGAATGTTCGAAAGTCTGCAAGTGCAGGGCAATCCCTGCTTTGTCTGCTAAAGTGGAGGGCAATCACTGCTGTGGATGTAAACAGTAATTTGCTGCTTTACAAAAATCTGTTTCCAAGTTGCCCCCACCCTCAGATTAATAGCCGGCCACCTCGACCAGCTGCAACTCTATCAGGCCTGCAACATCTTGGACTGTGGTATCTGTTTAACCAGTATGGTATGAGATTGCAGGGTTTCTGCTGTATCTGTGACTGGTACCAGTGCGGGTATTAATAATTATGTTTAACATCTGATTTATCAGCAGCTAGATATCCAGGGAGCTGGATGTCTTAAGTCGAATGCTAAAATGTGATTTATGTCTGCCTGTTAATATGTAGCCACCCAGCTGGAGGGTTCACCAGCAAAATCCAAAATGATCTCTGTATATGTGTAAATACGGCAAGATATCCTCTACTCCTCCTGTTTCTCTTTCCTAGCTCCTTCAATCCCCCCCGAAATAAATATCTTCTTGTTATTGTTTGAAATCCTGTGTGAGCATATTATTAGAGAGAGCCTTTAATTCAAAATGTTGAAATGTGGGGAGCTGTATCCTGGGGCATGTCTGGGGAAGGTAACTGGTCACCATGGGTGGTGTAGCAGCTCAGGGGGCTACACCCAGCACCATCTCACCCACGTAAAGCACCCTGAGTGGAGGCACTTCGCAAAGGTTTTAAAAAAAATGTTATGATTTAGCGAACCCAACCCCCTCAGCCTATGTCCAGGGTAGTAGGCAGGGGTGTAACACTGGGGGTGGCGCCACCCAAGGGTTACAAATGTATGAAAACTGCTTTGTTTGGCTGCTCAAATACTTTAAAGTTGGGACTGTCATATAAACTGTGTGGGACTACTAAGGGGGCAGCCATCTTTAGTACTTTGGCCCCACTGGACAGTCACATAATTTTTTCACATCCCTTATGGGCCCCTCCCTACACTCTCCCTTGAGGATATTTGTGTGTTTTCTACTCCCTATCTTTTCAAAGTTCCACTCAATTTCTTTCAAGCCCCTTCCCTACCTGCTGCTACTTTCTCCTACCAAGTGTCCTAAAACAAACAATCCTTCACCATAGCTATTGGTACACATCATACTATATCACCTCTGTATATATCATGCCAGCAGCACATTATCCTCTCACAATCAATGGATTCTTTGTATATTACATTTACTGTAACTATATTTAACTTCTGTTGATTGTGTTTGTTTTACATTTATACCCGGGTTGCACCTGGAAACGAGGCTCGGCTCAGTGTGCCTTTCCCGGTCACCAATTTTAAATAAATAAAATAAATAAATAAAATCATTGACTTAGGTGCCCAAAAGATAGCTGAACTGACTTATGGAACAGGTGTGAGCTAATTCTAGGTGCTAAAGACCCTGTGCCAATCAATAATCGAAGAAGGTTAATGACTATTAATATTTTTGAGGGACAGCAAGAATCAACCAGTCAGAGGCCTTGTTTTTTTTAGGTGAAACCCCAGGGACTTTGGGCAGTTTAGGCAGTCTGTTCTGGGCTCTGCTAGAGTCAGGAGGGGCCAACTCATGGCTTCTAGCAGGCCTGTGTTAAGCCTAGGTACCCAGCTAGGACTGACAGGACATAAGGGGTTTGCACTGGTACCAGTGGAGGTCAGCACTGAATGTGTCCTGGCTTAAGGGCCCCGTTAACCCCATTCATCTATTTTTTCCTCTTCAACAGCAATCCTGTTCCTGGTACCCCCTTTCCTAACCCTCCCCCTAAAATAAAACTGTGGTTTGTTTGTCGCAATTCCTGTGTTGTTGGCATTTTATTGGTATTAGCTGTTACGCATCTGTTTTACAGTGTTGGTGAACAATGTGGTATCCAGTGTGTGGGGTGACTGGAAGAGGAGGTGGGTAGGTACAGTACCCCAGGGGGTTGCACCAAACAGACACCTGGCCCACTGTTACTTTACTCTGGGTGGAGTCACCACACTACTTCCTTTCTATTCTGAGCTAGAACCCCCAAACACCATCGCAACAGAACCTGGGCCCCCTAACCTGTGTGATAGGGGAAGTAGCCCACTGGCACACGACGCCTGGGCTACAACAATTTACCATTTCTCTTTCAGCATCAAAAGAGGGCCACTAGCAGTCCTCACTGCTAACATTTCAAAACAATAGGTGCCAACAACACAGCTGATCTTCTAACAAGGTGCAGGGATTCCCCAAGTCCTGTCCCCACTCACAGGAGAACGCTAAGCACAGTTTACCAACAAAAGAAATAACTTACTGAGAAATTAGCAATTGTAAAACACAAACAGATCCCGAGGCAACCTCTGATACGAGCCCCATAAAACTTCACCTCTGGCAAACCATCCCAGCAAGTCAAGAGCAAATTAGGGAATTTAAACAGTTGAGCGCTTAAGCTCTAATAACCTGAACAGACTTACCCAGTTGTGAGAACAAGGTAACTGAGTGAGCATATAATCGCTAATAGCCTAAACTCAATACAGGGAAAAATTCAGCTGCAGTGGACAGTAAGGCCTTGCCTACACTGCACCGCTCGTGCCCGGTGGTGTCCGTTCGGGACCGGCACTGCCGGTCCACACATCAGGAGCTGGGCAACTGTTATGGCGGTGCCCGATCCCACAATGCAGCTCTCGCTCTTTGTACCCTGCAGGACCATTATCGGCTGTCCACACTACCGGTAATATTTTACTAGGCTGGACCGTTTCATATCCGTTGTTGAAACCACCGCATATGTGGTTTCAACAAGGGTTACGAATGCTCTCTGTAACGTTACAGGTGTAAACGCGACCTGTTATGGTAACGTTTTACACCCTCTGTAACGTTACAGAGGTGTAGTGTGGACAGGGCCTAAATTACCTCACATCATAGTATACTGATAGAAAAGACATTTCAATAAAATGCTTCCAGTGCTTTAAAGTTCCTAAAACAAAAAAAAAGTACATGCACTTGAAATATACCTTTTCAGAAATACCTATATACATATGTAACAATATGCAAATATACAGTCCTCCAGACATCAAAAACAATGTCCCATTGTATTCAAGGATTCCCAAAGCATGGTCATTGCAGTAGCCTTGACTATCCCGCCCACTTTTATTATTCAAGAATTGCTCTTTAAGGAGATGCATACTAAGGCTCCTGATGCTTGAGCCATTTTTCCAAATTTTAAAATAAGGTAAATGGCTGCAAGGTTTTCAGAGATTTCACCAGGACCTCATACATTTGCACACATGTTTTCTAAATATCTAGGCAATTCTCAAAGTCTGTACTCTTTGTGGCCACAGCCTATCAGCAGATCACTTTTTTATCTCTTTAAATAAACTGCACATACTGTGTAAGGTAAGTTAACAGCACCTCTGGGGGCAGAATCACTTCAGGTCAATCACTTCTTGTGCAAAAATAAAGCCAATGGAAATGTAACCTGGGTGCCACCCCCACAGGCTACTACCCCTGCCTGCCTAGCTAAGTGCAGGTTGAATGGCCTGGGTCCTAACAGTAATACTTTGACATGGTGCCTCCACCCAGAGAACTCTTTATGTGGGTTAGATGTTAAGCTAGCACAACCCTCTGGGAAGCTGTACCTACCCACGGTCCCACCTAGTGACCATACTCATAAATGACCCCCAACACACTTTACTTGGCATTCAGTTCACAATTAAGGGAGAGTGCTAATAATATGCTCACAGTGACCACACTTACTAACAGAGTCTGGAGCTCTTGCATGCACCCTGTGCCCCTGCAAAGAAACAGTTTATGAGCAATAACAGTATACCTTTCGACTGACACAGTGACTTGAGACTGAGTAATAATATGCCCACTAGCCAGATTAAACTTCAAACAGTAAAGCTGATTTATTTAAGGGAATTGAACAAGGGAAGGGGATGCAAATCAAAGTTAGATTGATGGGTACTTTAGGCCTTGTCAATATTGTTATCTTTGTATAGCATTTAAACACAGTGCGCTGGATATTCAAACTGCGCCATTCATAGGCGCAAGCCCTTGAGCTGCGCAAAATAGTTGCGCAGGGGTGTGTCCTGGGCGATATTCAAAGGAGTTGTGCTATTGAGCAACTCCTTTGAATATCACCCCCCAGCACAGTGAAGCAGTGGAACTTGCGCCACCGCAAGTTCACAGAGTGGAACATTCAACTTGCGGTGGCGTAAGTACCATTGAGCCATGCGCAAAATCACGATATTCAAAAGGTGACATGCAAATGGGGCTATAATTCATGCAAGGTGCAGGGGGGGCCATTTGCATGTGATTATGTCCCCATTTGCATGCCATTAGCATGTAGGTGCGCCGATCCCCGAGGACTTTCGCCTGGCGCCTGCCAGGCAGCAGCGCGGGGACCGACGCCTCTGCAGCCCGATCATGGCATAGTGTACTCCCCACCACCACCAGCCTGATCGCGGGCATCAATGTGGCTCCCCCTCCTTCATTACACATCCCTGGTGGTCCAGTGGACTGCGAAATGCCCGATCAGCGGGTGGTATGTGTATAATTCACCCCCTCCGGTACACATCCCTGGTGGTCCAGTGGACCGAAATGCCTGATCAGCGGGAGGTATGTGTGATAAAACCACCCCAGACATAGCCCTGGTGGCTGTGTCCCCACCCACCCACCCACACGGCCCCACCACCTACCCCGGCAGCCGGCAGGGGCAGCATCCCACCCGCTGCTGCCCCGCCGCCCGCCGACTGACTGCTTGGTAGGGCTGCACCTCATTGGTGCAGAGCAAGAGCTACCGGGCGTGCAGCCCATACCGCATATGACAGTCCAGATTTGTGAATGAACCAATAGGCAGCAGCTCTACCGGGCAGTCAGTCGGCGGGCAGCGGGTGGCAGGCGGGTGGATGCTGCCGCCGCTGCCAGGGGGAGCGGGTGGTGGGGCCGGGTGGGTGGGTGGGGACACTAGCCACCAGGGCTATGTTCTGGGGTGGTGGTTTTATCACATACCGCCTGATCGGGCATTTCGTCCACTGACCACCAGGGATGTACGGAGGGGTGGGAATTATAACACATACCACCCGCGATCGGGCATTTCCGTCCACTGACCACCAGGGATGTACGGAAGGGGGGAGCATACTGATGCCCGCGAATCGGGCTGGTGGGGAGTACACTCATGCCTGCGATCGGGCTGCGGGGGGCACAGGGATTGGTTAGAAGCCACAGGTGGCAGCTGCTGTGTTGCGCGCCTGCAATACAGCAGCTCACCTGTGGGTGGCCCTCGACTTTAGCTTCTGTTTTTGGCTCAAAGTCCTGCAGGCGCAGGTTGGGGTTGCGCCTGCTATAACTCTGCACAGCCCGCTGAATATCGGGCTGTGCAGTTTATGCATGGTTCTCTCCTCCAGTTCAGCATGCATTCATTTGCATTGCGCTGTTGCTCAGCATGTTTTCTGTGGCGCAACTGCCTCCTGCTGAATATCACAGAATGGAGCAAGTTTGGACTTGCGCAGGCGCAACCCTATTGCGCATGGCGCAACCCTTTTGAATATCTGGCCCAGTACATTTATCCCCCTGGACTGTCCAGTTAACCTCATTGGGTACCCAGGATAAGCTACGTTGCAGGCCTGAAGCATTGCTGTGGGGTGGGCAGATTGTTCATCAGATTGGGGCCTTTAAATAAAAGGTTTATTAGAAATTCTTTGACTTTTGCTACATGCACAACACTTTATTCCTCAGAAAACTGTAATCCCAAGGCCTGATGGCCTGCAAGGACAGTTTAAACAGCAGTTTGAAACTGATAGCAAATCAGATGGCAAAAACACTTTAAACTGGTTGCAGGGACAGGCTCTGTTGTTACTCACTGAACCGTGAACCTCAGGATCTGGTTGATTTCCAGGGTAACTCTCCTTGAGGCAGGATTTGGCTCTCTGGCTTGCAGCTGCAGGCTGCAGGACTTCATCCTTTTTGGCAATGATCAGGACACAGGAACCCGGGCTGGCATGACTCCCCCCCACTTCAAGGCATCCCTCCCAAGGGTGGCCGCAACCTGCGATGATCTTCATCGCAGGAGCTGATTCCCTTCTCTGGTCATCTAGCAGCTTTGGTCTCACAGGCAGAAATAGTCCCTTGAGCAGTTTACTGGCATCACAGGATTAACTTTAGTACAGTTCTGGCATAGGCCGTGCAGCTTACCAGCTTGCAATCTGCAGTCCTAGAAACGAAAGCTGGCAAAGCAGAAGTTCATCTGGAACATCTGGATATCGTGGCAGTCACAGAAACATGGTACACACAAAACCATGACTGGGACGTAAACATACCAGGATACACTATCTACAGGAGGGACAGGGAGGGTAAAAGAGGGGGAGGAGTAGTTCTTTACATAAGGGAAGGAATAAAAGCAACAGAACAAAAGGGTAAACAGGGAGGAGAAGAAGCACTGTGGGTAAATTTGAGACAGGCAATGGCACCACAATCCGCACAGGGTTAGAGTACAGACTTTCTCAGGGGAGGAAGTGGACAAGGAAATGATAGAAAGTATACTTAGAATGGCAGAAAAGGGAGATATTGCTGATGGGTGATCTGAATATGCCAGATGTTAACTGGAGCGCAGTTGCAGCTGCCACTTCAAGAGTGCAGTTATTCTAGATGCCCTACAGGGGCATGCCTTAGACAACTAGTACTGGAGCCCACTCGAGAGGGAGCAATATTAGACTTGATACTCTCAAATGGAGATGGAGAGAGGATCACAGATGTGAAGTGGGTAGCCATCTGGGAACTAGCATACCATCGAACAGTATGGTTCACAATAAACACACAATAGAGTCAAGCCATACAAAGACAAAAGTACTGGACTTTAGGAGGGCTGACTTTGCCAAATGGGTGAGTGCCTAGGAATACACTAGCAAATGGGTGGGAAGGAGGGTGGAAGAACAATGGGAATAATAAAACTGCCATCACAGAGGTAATGAGCCTTTGTGAAGCAAATAAACAAAACAAGACGATGTAAGAAACCACTATGGTTCTCAAAGGAAGTGGCAGTGAAGGTTCAAGAGAAAAGAAAGCATTCAGGAAGTACAAGGAATCTGCAGCAGGAGCAGGACAGAGAACTGTATCAGTTAAAGCAAAAGGAGGCTGGGAAGGCAGTCAGAACAGCAAAGGCCCAAACTGAGGAAAAGATAGCCAACTCAGTTAAGAAGGGAATAAAACCTTTATAGGTACATCAGGGAGCAAAGGAAGACCAAGGGAGGGATAGTGAGGCTTAATAAGGGGAGGAGGGTGGGGCAGAGGAGAATGTGAAAGGCAGAGATACTAAACAAATATTTTGCTCAGTATTTACAAAGGAAGAGGGGAGGTACATAAAACAAACAGTAGTAACACTCTGGATACAGAAGTTGATACCAGCCCATTTACAGAAGAAAGGGTTCTGAAAGAACTCTTAAAACTGAAGGTGGACAAAGCAATGGGGCCTGATGGGATTCATCCCAGAATTCTAAAAGAACTAAGGGTAGAACTAGTGACACCACTGACTACCCTCTTTAACAAATCATGGGAGGATGGGTGGTACCCGAGGACTGGAGGAGGGCAGATGTGATTCCCTTCACAAAAGTGGGAGCAAGGCAGAAGCAGGAAACTATAGACCTGTTAGTTTAACCTCAGTGATAGGAAAATGATGGAATCACTTCTAAAGGAAAGAATTGTCACGTATCTAGAGGCCAGAAGGGCACAGGACCCTAGGCAGCATGGATTCACAGCGGGAAGGTCATGCCAGATGAATCTGATAGATTTCTTTGACTGGGTGACCAAAGTAGTAGATCAGGGAGGGGCTGTGGACATGGCCTACCTAGACTTTAGCAAGGCATTTGACACAGTCCCACACAAAAGATTAATATATAAGTTAGCCAGCCTGGGAGTGGGTCCCAAGATGACAGCCTGGGTAAAGAATTGGCTGGAGAATAGGACACAGAGAGTAATAGTAAATGGAGTCCACTCAGAAGGAAGGAGGGTTACTAGCGGGTACCGCAGGGTTCAGTATTAGGACCAGTCCTCTTCAATGTCTTTATAAGCAACATTGCAGAAGGACTGGAAGGAAAAGTATGTCTCTTTGCAGATGACACTAAGATCTGCAACAGAGTTGATGCACAGGGTGGGGTGGAAAGGATGAGAAGGGACTTGGCAAGGTTAGAGGAATGGTCAAATGTATGGCAGCTTAGATTCAATGCTAAGAAGTGCAAGGTAATGCACCTGGGAAACAAAACCCAGGGGAAGAGTACACAATGGGGGGTGAGATACTAACAACAACAAAATGGAGAGGGACCTGGGGGTAGTCATATCAGATGACCTAAAGGTGGGCAAGCAATGTGAGAAGGCAGCAAGGAGGGCTGGGGATACTGGGATGCATAGGCAGAGGCATCACCAGTAGAAAACAGGAAGTTATTATCCTCTGTACAGACAGCTGGTGAGACCCCATCTGAGTACTGTGTGCAGTTCTGGAGACCCAATCCGCAAAGACATAGACAGGATGGAAGCTGTCCAGAGGAGGGTAACTAAAATGGTGCAGGGTCTGCACCGAGGACATGAAGAGAGACTTAAGGAGCTTAATATGTATAGCCTTGAGGAAAGGAGGAGAGGGGGACATGATAGAAACTTTCAAGTACCTCAAGGAATCAACAAAGTCCAAGAGGGTAGCATCTTTCAAAAAAGAGGTGTGCAAGAACAAGAGGGCACAATTTGAAGATAGAGGGGGCGCTCAGAGGTAATTCTAAGGAAGTATTTTTTCACAGAGAGGGTTGTGGATGCATGGAATGGCCTTCTGGAGGAGGTTGTGGAGTCAAAATCAGTGGTGGAATTCAAGCATGCATGGGATAGTCATAAGGCAATTCTGGGGGGTGGGGGTAGGAAGAAGTAGGCTGCTGGTTAACTAGGATCTGCAGCTTATCCAGTAGGTAGGGAAATGGGCAGACTGGGTGGGTCAAGCGGTCCTTATCTGCCGTCAAATTCTATGTTTCTATGTTTCTATGTTCAGGTCTCCCTTTGGCAACTTGGCTGGAGACAATTCAGGTGACCACAGACTTGCGAATTAGACAACAGTCTCTGAGGCAAAAACAGCTTCTCACCGCAATGCAAGTTGGGGATCTCTTACTCTGATCCCACTTCAGTCTGGAATTTAGTGCCAGGGAAATTGATTCTTTTTCTCCTTTTCTGGAGAAGTGTAGCTCGGTCTGCAAACTTGGCAGCCCCACACTCAAATTAAGCATTCCAGCCGAGGAAAGATGAAGCAGGCCTCTTCCAAAACTCCCCGAGCTGCAGGGAGCCTCCTGCAATCTGGAAGCTCCAGAATGGGCTACTCAGCGCCCAACATAGAACTGAACTCAGTTCAAACAATCCCCCTTAAATAAGGACCACAGTTCCAACAATATGATTGGCTGACCAAGCTGTTTACAATAGTCCAAGTCCTCTTATTGGCTTGATTTTGGGCACCAAGATTTGTTCCTCCTTTTTCACCCAAACGTCTCTGGGAAGTCCCAAGAGTCTTTACTGTAAATCCTGGCTCATGACTGGTTGTTAGGCTGCAAAGGTGGCTGCTAAATATACAGTCCCCAAACAATTTTTGGATTGTCCCACAATCAATGCTCTCTTGCAGCCAGATAAATCACTTTATTCAAATAATAACCCCACAGCTTGATATCCCCAAATCAAATCAAATCAATTTTATTTATATGACACCTTTCAAATTATCAAGGCGCCACACAGAAAATAAAACAGCTACTGCATAAAATCACAAATATTATAAATAGTATAAAATAAAGGTAAACAGTCAACAGCTTTCGGATTATTCCCCAAAAGCATGGATCCATAAGTTTTAAGGGCCTGTTTAAATCCCTCCATGGTCGGGCACTCATGTAAATGGCGGGGTAGAGAATTCCAAAGGGTGGGGGCCATGTGCATAAATGCCCGGGCCCCAGAAGACTTTAAACAAATCCTTGGAATCTCTTGCAACCCCTTGCCAGTTGAGCAGAGTGATCGCCCAGGGCAGTAAGGGACCAGAAGTTCTTTCAGGTAGTCCGAACCCTGTCCGTGTAGGGCTTTATAAGTCAGAAGTCCTATTTTAAAGGTGATTCAGCCACTGTACTGGCAGCCAGAGCAGTTCACGCAGCACCAGGAAATATGACAGGACCGGGGTTCCATCAATAACTGGACCGGCTGTGTTCTGCATTACTGCAAGTATGAATATCCACTCCTGAAGCCCTAGGTATAGGGCACTTGCAATAATCCAGGTGCAAGGACACAAAGGCATGGACCAATGTAGGAAGGTCACCGGACAGAACAAGATGCTTAACTCTGGAGATATTCCTCAGATGATAAAAAGAGGATTTGATGACGGCTGACACCTGTTAACGCAGTGTCAAACCCTTGTCAAAAATTACCCCCAGGTTTTGCACCCGTTCGAAGGTCAGGAGTGGCAAACCCCCAAGAAAAAGTCCTGACAGTGACCCCACCCCAACCCCTCTATCCGGCGACCCCGGACCACCACTAACACCTCAGTCTTTTCCGAGTTCAACCTCAACCAGCTCAAACTCATCCACTCCTGGATTTCTGCAAGGCAGTTATTAAATGCTGAGAGAGCTCAATCCTGGACAGGTGCAAAGAAAGGTAGAGCTGGGTATCATCAGCCAGTGAAACCTCAGTCCATACCTTCTCACAATGTCTCCTAGGGGTAGTATGTACACTGCGAACAACATGGGGGACAACACCGATCCTTGAGGAACCCCACATGATAACGGAACTGGGTCAGAGGAATAAATCCCCAACACCACCCTTTGAGTTCTTCTGGTGAGGAAAGATGAAAACCACCTGAGGACCATACTTGACAGGCCAAAGATGAACCTCAAGTGATCGTGCAGAACCCCATGGTCCACAGTGTCAAATGCTGAAGAGAGAGCAAGAAGAACCAAGATGGAGCAGTTCTTCTGATCTCTAGCCATCGAGAGATCATTGAGCACCTGAACCACTGCCATCTCAGTACTATGCCTCTTTCAAAAATGGACTGGAGAGGCTCGTAGACATCATGATTGGTCAAATGGTTCTCCAGTTGTACGGCAACTACTTTCTCGATCAAGTTCCCCATAAAGGGGAAGTTCAAGATTGGTCTGTAGTTCACATGGCAGTCTGGGTCCAAAGAAGCTTTCTTCAGGAGAGGTGTTGCCACTGCCTCCTTCAGGGAGCTGGGAAACTCACCTGTTTCCAAGGAGCTCCAGACTATCCATGCTAGAACCGGACCAAAGATATCACTACAACCTAAAATCAGGGTGGTTGGTCCCGGATCCAAACTACAGCATGTAGGGCACATACCCTGGACTATCTGCATGATGTCCATAAGCTCGGGCAGGTTGAAGGTACTCCAGGAAAACTGAGGGGCTGGACCAAACGCAGCTTCAGAGCAGCACCCATAGAGTGTACTGGTTGGAGTTCTGCCGTAATGTCTGCCACCTTAGCTGCAAAGAATTGAGCAAGCTCCACGCACTCAACTTGTAAAAATGCTCTTCGAACCTGTAGACAGGCTGGGTTGTACAGTCTGTCCACGGTTCGAAAAAGCTGAGCTGGTCAGTTCTGAACGGCCACAATCTCCCTGGACAGGAACTCTGCCTTCCTACGGGTGATTGTGGATTGATAGGCTTGATACTGGTCTGTCAGTCTAAGTTGATCAGCACCAAGGGTGGCTGTCTGCCAGCAGTGCTCTAACCTTCGTCCTAGTCGCCATATCTCCCTCAAGGACCCATCAAACCAAAGGGACCGAGGGCGAAGGGAGAGAGGACGAACTCAGACAGGAGCAATGACATCCAGGGCTGTAGATATGGCCTTATTATAGGCCACCACTAGGGCTTCTGGGTCATTGTTTGCCAATGGAAGGACCGACAAGTCAAGCACCACCACAGGCCTCCAGAGCTTACATCTCGTAAAGGGCAGTATCTGACCATCTCCACGGGGGCAGGCTTATGATGGGGGGTGCAGAAACTGAACCACATGGTGTAATGATCAGAACATCCACTGGTTCCACCTCCAAATCCGAGGGTTCGACCCCCAGGAGGAAAACCAAGTCAATAGAATGACTGTATTTATGGGTATCAGTGGAAACAATCTGTGTAAGGCCCAGAGATGAGATCAACTAGAGGAAGTGCCCAGAGATGAGATCAACTAGAGGAAGTGCTGACCAAATTGCGAGAGTTCATCATCGACCCAGGCATTAGAGTTGCCCAGGACCATTAGCCTGGGCGACTCAAATGCCATGTCGATCATGAAGTCCGCCACTTCCTGAAGGAACCACTTCTCGTCCCTGGGTGGATGGTAGATGAGGGCGATCCTACAACCTACACCTGCTACCACAGTACATTCAAATGATTGGGTCTCCTCAACTGGTACTCTTGTGAGGCCCAGTTCGGTCTTAAAACAGACCGCACCCCCCTCCCCCCGCGATCCAATCTCGGGTGGTGGATCACTGAGTACCCAGCTGAAATTGCAGCCTCCAATATGGGGCCAGAGTTCTCATCCAGCCAGGTCTCGATGATGCATGCCAGGTCTTGTTTTTAATGGAGCTGGCATTGCATAACACTGCACGAGTTGGATGAACTTCCAGGGCCGTCTGAGCCACCTGCCCACCAAGATTGGTGGTGCCGTTGGGAAGAGTATGGAAACCAGACATGGAGGACCATGGTCAGGATTCCATTTTGCCCCAGGGTGTCTCCTGGATCTCACGACCCCAATGCAGTGGCTCTGCTCATTCACCCTCCACTGTTCACACCCCCCCAACTTCTCTCCCCCTGATGAGCAATACCCAGCGCTCTACAGTGCTGGTAGGTAGTAAACTGTAATGGGGGAAGTAAAAGGGTGGAGGTCTAGAAGCGCGGAGGATGAATAGCATACGACCATGGGGGCAAGCCTCCTACACATAACTCAAATAAAACTGCACAGTCTACTAAATAAAAACACCAAACAAAATTACATTACAATAAACTATAAAGACCTTTATAGTGACCACAGTGTTTTACATTTATTTTCAGAAGCTTCCCTGTCACTGCCCCTTTAATACCAAGCCCCTTGATGGCAGGCAGCAACTCGTTAATATGCATGAGGCTGCTCATGAATTATCCATTAGCCTCATTTTACCCTGTTTCAGTACTTCTCGGCGCTTCTTAATTAAACCCAAAAGGCCTCTCATTGGCCTTGTACTGGTCCCCGGTCCCCGCTCAACACATCAAGGGCATTGGGACCATCAGAAATTCCTCCGTTTTGACCGTAACAGCAGTTGGAAACATCAAAGCACTCCGCGTGAGGCATGTGCGAGTGCCAGCAGCATGGGAATGCTGCCAGCAGCTCACGACTCAACTTTTGAGCCCAAAATGGGCTGAAACTGAACATGGGACTGATCAGGGGCCATGGGGGAGATTAATGGACTCGAGCTGTGGCTGTGATAATCGGGGGACACACTGGGAACACCAGGAGGAATGGAGGCAATAATGAGAGGCATTAAGGTAAGCCCCCCAGATTGGGGGGTGTTGCAGAAACCCATTTTGCAGCACAATTTTCTAGGCTAAAAAAAGTAGGAGCACTTGTGGGGGCATGAAGAAGGGGAGGTCACAGCTGCCAAAATGCAGTCAAATTTAACTCATTTTTCTTGGTCTGGGAGCTCGTTAATTTCTATGCTGTGAAATCCATGGTTTACAAACCATATATACGCGGTCCAGAGTGCTGGCAAAACTCCAGGGGGAAATCAATAAGTGTTCTAAGGATTCTCCCACACTTCCTCCCCCTAAAGAAGGATCGGTAGCTGCCTCCATCAAATTACTTGTATCTTGCTCCCTCCTGAGCAGCCTCCCAGACTTCCTTGTTGAGCAAATGCAACTGGGGAGTCAACTTCAACTGGGGAGTCAAATTCATCTGGGGAGTCAAAAACACAAAGGAAAAATGCTCCTCTGAGCATAGCATTATTTCATAAAATTAATGTATAGACCCCCCCCAGCCCCAGGAAACAATGGTATACCTTGCCTACAGTGTTTAAGCACCTTTTAAGCACTGATAATGTGACCAAATCCTCCAAGGAATGAGAATGAATCCACCGGTGCCTGTAATTCTGGTGTTCAGCACCCTCCCCAGCCAGGCTTAAATGGCTTCTCCGGGCTCACCACTGATTGGTGCTCCATCTCTCCAACCAGGAACCAATAAGTCTCCTGGCAAAAGTCAACATATGCGGAATTGCTCCTTTTTTCATCAGCACTGTCCAGGAAGAAATACATCAGTCAAGCTAGTGCGAAAAACCCTGGTGCTAGCTAGCACACCAACGAGTGCTACAAACACCACAATCAGTTATTAAGTTGAGCTTAGGTGATAACATCACAAATCCAAAAAGAAAATGACAAATGTTATTGGAAAGTGCTTAAGATTATCCCTAGAGAGTTTTATATTTAGCAAAAAAACAAACAGAGCAGTGTGGCATGCAGCAGCACCGCAGCTATCTTGTGCTCCGCTCCTGCCGTGCTCTAACCACTGATCTCTAAAATAGTTTATCCATATCCAGCCCACAGAAACAAGCATTCGTCAATGCCGAATGTTGCTTGCTGCTATGTGCTGTTTAGGTATTTGGAAGTCATTGGAGTGCAAATATTGAAAATTCGCGAACTTATGAGCGTGTGTAGGAACTGCGTAACGCACGCTTGTAAAACAGTCATTTTGAATTTTTCACCACATTTTCAACATAGCCATTTTAAGACCTCTGCTCATGAACAGTGTCACTGTGATTTTCTTAATGTGTCCCATACATTGAGTTCACACCAACTGCGCCATTGTGCGCTACATGGGCGGAAACACGTTTTGGGTAAGATGTGAAAAATGACAGCTGCACTGCTCATAAGGAGGTGTGGTAAAATGGCAATGTTGAAAATCTGGAGTGACAATATAAAAAATTGCAAACTTACGAGCGTGTGTAGGAACTATAGCGCCACTCGTAAAACAGTCATTTTTAGGAATTTTTTCACCAAATTTTCAACATAGCCATTTTAAGACCTCTGCTAATGAACAGTGTCACTGTGATTTTCTTAATGTGTCCCATACATTGATTTCGCTCACCAAATTTTCAAAACAGGCTTTTTGAGAGCCCACCTTATGAACACTGGCAGTGTCGTTTTGTTAATCATTCCGGAAAGGTGATTTCGCGCAGTGACTGCCAAATCACCCTTCAGGCCCAAATAACACCATGACAGTGACAGCATTCATGAGAAGGTGTCCCAAAAACCCCATGTTGAAAATTTGGTGCAAAAATTCCAAAAAATGCCTGAGATATGCAATAAAGTTGAAAACCCTATCTATCCCATTATACAGCTTACCGGCATTTCCTCAGTTTGCGGTCGGCTTTGAAGAGTGCAGACGTGTTCCTGGTCCACCGATGATCATCACGCCAAGCTCCAGAGGTAAGTATGGGGTGGCGAAGGTGTGGGGAGGCAGGGTGCGCAGTGGGTGGGTGCGGGTTGTAGGAGGGGGGCAGGGAGACTACGAGGGACCTTTTTTTATTCACAGTTTTTTTTTTTTGAAGGCGATGAGGGACATTTGCCATGCTGGGGTGGGCTCCCAGCGTGGCAGCAGGAAAAGCTGTTCGGGGGCGATGGGCCGACCAGGATTGGGCACCCCGCCGCCAGCAAGATTTTCCACGCTGGGGTGGGCTCCAGCGTGGCACCGGAAAGCTTTTGGGAAGCGGCAGCCTTGAGCTGATGGTGGATTGGGCACCCTGTCCGGCTATAACAGTTTTACCATGCTGGGGTGGGCTCCCCAGCGTGGCACCTGGACAGCTGTTGGGGGTGGAGCCGGCGGAGGATTGGACACCCCGTGACCATACAGTGTGTGCGTGGGGGGGCGCATCGGCATGCAATATGTGTGCTTGCGTGTGTGTGTGCATGGGGTGGGAGAGCTCTGCTCACTGAAGCTGAGCTCTCCCTTTGAACTGTATGCCACTGCATTTTCAGCTTGTCATAGCTGCAGCAGTGATTGGGGAACTGAGGCCGTGCCTGCAAACACACTGACTGCATTAGAAGACGGGCTGACACACCTCCGAAAACTCGGATGATGGCACTATGTTTCTTGCACATGCGTGCAAGCAACATAAAAAGGGAAGAATGTTAATGCCCCTTCCATTTCAAGTATCACAGAAAACCCTGGTTTCACAATTTCAACTCATATAATAGTAACAACATCTAGTTAGTGAGTGTATACTCAGAATAACTGACTTCTGTCATTGATTAAACACTTAACAAAGAAACATTGATATAGATGACAGATAAGGAGCACTTGGCCTATCTAGTCTGCCCATTTTCCCTACCTACTGCAATACCGCAGACTCTACTTGATCTCTGACTATACCCTTTCTTTCCTAACCACTGAAGTTCCCTTATGCCTATCCCAAGCATTTATTTATTCTGTTGCAGTTTCTATCTCCCACCACCGCTGGGAGGCTGATCTCTACATCCACCATCCTTTCCATGAAGAAGCACTTTTTCGCATTTACCGAGTCTACCTAACTCCAGCTTTGTAGCATGTCCTCTTGTTCTTGAATATCGTTTTTTTCTGAAAAAATGCTTCTCTCTTATACCTTATTTATACCCATGATGTATTAGAAAGTCTCTATCATATCCCCCCTACTCCTGTCTCCTCCAGGGAGCACACGTTGAGGTCCTTAAGTCGCTCCTCATAGGGCTTTTGTTGCAGACCCTGCATCATTTTAGTTGCCCTGCTTTGGACCACCTCTACTCTGTTTATGTCCTTCTGGAGATGTGGCCTCCAGAACTGGATGCAGCACTCTAGATGAGGTCTCACCAATGATTTGCCCAGCAGTATCACCACCTCCTTTTTTCTGCTGGTGATACCCCTCCCTATGCACCCCAGCATTGTACTGGCTTGCACTACCTTGTCACACTGCTGGGCCACTTTTAGGTAATCAGATATCAATCAATCAATCAATCAATCAATCAAATCTTTATTTATTCAGGTGAACATCATTGAGCAGAGCTCATTTGCAAGATGGACCTGATACGGTCAAGGTTCAATAGCTGGTACATAAACAGATACATTGAAAATAATGATACAGTATATACATAATCAAAAGACAGAAGTTGATTAAAACATAACATGACAAGGTAGGACATATGAAAAGTACACTAGATAATACAGTATATACATATCCCAGTGGAGGAATCAAGGCATACACTCAACATAAGGCACCCAAAAATTTCCAAGTTCCAGGGCAAGCCAATGTAGACAAGGAGACACAGTGTTTGAGTGACTGAGAAAATGGTGATCACAGCCTCTGGTAAAAGACATGGAAGGGAGGGTACAGGGGACTCGGACAGGGGCTGGGGCTAATACTAGGAGGTGTAAGGGAGTAATAAGGGCTGGGGTAAGGGCCAGGAATTAGTGGGAGAAGATTATAGCCAGGGGTAGCAAGATCAGTGTAGATAAGGTTATAGGGAACTGAAGTACCATAAAATGAGGGCTGCCTGGGAGGGAGAACTGTGGGGATAAGTTATGGGAAATGAGTTGCAAATTATGATAGTTGTCTGGAAGGGGAGGGTAAGGAATGTGAATAGACTAGAGCTTGTGGTAGCAGATGCATTACTCTGAGAAGAGACTTATGCAAAGCTGTTTAAAGGATGCTAGAGGTATAAGATTGATCAGCTTCAGGGACTTCTGTAAAGTATTCCGTGCCATAGCTAGAGAATAGCTGATTGCAGACCTCCCTTGCCGGGTGTTGACTTTAGGCACCTTGAGCATGATGAAGTTGTTGCTTCTTAGGGCATAGGAGCTAGCTGTGGCCTGTGTGAAGCAGTCTAAAATATAATTTGGAAGCTTCTTAGACAACGCTCTGTAAATCCATAGTGCAGCATTTCTGTTTCTTCTGAGGTGTAGGGATGCCCAACCGACTGCAGCATAAAGAGAGCAGTGATGAGTGTTAAATGGAAGATCTGTTATGAACCTTAATGCTCTGTGGTACAGTGTATCCAATTTGCTTAGATAGGAGATGGGGCAGTGACTGTAAAGGAAATCTACATAGTCAATAACTGAAAGAAAAGTGGCCTGGACCAACCTCATCTTAGAGTCTCTGGTTAGTAAGTGTTTTATTCTGAAGAATAGGCCAAGCCTCTGGCGAAGTTTTTTCACAAGTTCTTCAATGTGATGTGTGTAATCAAGCTTGTTATCTATCCACACACCCAAATATTTGAATTTTTCTACATAGTCCATGCTTTCTCCAAGGATAGTGGATAGCTGGGGGAGATTGTTTAGTAAGGAGGTATTTGTATAGCTTTGGTTGGAGAAAAACATTGCTTTTGTTTTCTTTGCATTTAAAATAAGCTTTTTTTCCAGTAGTTGATGTTGTAATAAGGAGAATTCTGCTTGTAGAATTTCACAAGCTATTGCAGGCGATGGGTTGCTGACATACAAAACTGTGTCATCTGCAAACAGGTGAACAGTGGCTTTGGTGAGGTTTGAGTCAATATTATTAATGTAAATGGCAAAAAGGATAGGGCCCAGGATAGATCCTTGCGGAACTCCTCTTAGAAGTGGTTTTAGTGGAGATAGATCACCTTCAGCTTTCACTTGCTGTGACCTATCTGTAAGGTAACACCTGAACCACTTAAGGGAGGGTGGGTCCAAGCCTATGGAATGCAAGGAAGAGAGTAGCAGCTCACAGTCCACTGTGTCGAATGCCTTGCTGAGATCTAGAAATACAGCACAGACACTGTTCTTTTTATCCATTTCGGTTTGCCAGTCATTTGTAACTTTGGCCAGTGCAGAGATAGTACTATGCCTAGCTCTAAACCCAGATTGAGCTGGATTTAAGAGATTAGCATCTTCAAGGTATTCTCTTAGCTGGATGCTCACTAATTTCTCTAGCAGCTTTGATAGCACTGGAAGAATGGATATAGGCCTGTAATTGTTGAGGTCCATGGGGTCCCCTGATTTTAGTAGGGGAAACACTTGGGCTGTTTTCCACGTTGTAGGAATAGAACCAGAGATTAATGACAGATTAAAAGATGTGTTAAGGGAACTGCAAGTGCATGTATTGCAATCTTTAGAAAGTAGGGTCAAGGAGTCTGCCCCTTCGCTTTTTTTGATATCCATTTGCAACATTAGATCCTCTACTTGCTTCAACAGGATCGGTTTGAAGGAGAAGGAAGAATCAGTTCTCAGCTCCAGTGTGCTGGGAGCTTAGTTGTGCATGTAGCAGATTAGCTGGAGAGGTGTCAAAAGCAAGGCCAGCAGTTGTGAAGTGATTATTGAAGGCATCCAGTACTTCCATTTTGTCTGAGATTGTACCCTTATTGTTGTGCAATTGAGTTGATAGTGAGGTGCTAGAGTCCTGTCCTAAAATACCCTTAATGGTGCTCCAGAACCTAGCAGGATTGTGGTAGGAGGAGTCAAGTTCAGCCCTATAAAAGGCAGCCTTTGTATCCTGTACTTTCCTGATACAGCTATTTCTGGCTTTCTTAAACATCATGATCATTTGGGTTCTTGGTCTTCCTCGTCAGTTTCCATAGCTTGTCTCTCTCCAGCAGTGCAGATTTAAGATCAGCTGAAAACCAGCGGCAAGATTTGTTTTTTATTCGAACACTAGTGATTGGTGCATGAGTGTTAAGGGCACCTAGTATTATGCTGTTTAACACCTGATGTGCTTTTTCCACAGAGTGTGCTAGGTAAAACTCTTGCCATCTTGTAGAATGAGTTAGATCATGGAGCTATCCCTCAATATTGAAGTTTTCTTGGATCTCCTCCATAGGAATTTTGCTGGGGGTGCTGATTTGCCGGATGATCTTACTCCTGCAATGAGGCAGTGGTCACTTATGTCACTGAAAAGCACTCCAGTGTGCGTGAATAGGTGGGATTTATTCACCAGAATGATGTCAAGTAATGTGCTGTTGCTTCTATTCTTTAAGTTGATTCTTGTTGGCTCATTTATCAGTTGTGAGAACCCGTGTGTATCACAGAATGAAACCAATGGTGCTGCTGCCTTGGAAAGCCAATTTGGATTTAGATCACCTAGGATTATGATTTCTTCAGTGCCCAGTTTGATCAGATTCCCCAGGTGGGTTAGAAGCTTGTGATCAGTAGAGGGGGGCCTATAGCAGCCAACTAGCTGAAAAGCTGCCGTATTGGAGAGAGTTACTTTGAGGGATATACATTCGAATTCTTTGGGCATAGATGTTGCATTAAGTCAGGATACAGATATACTGGATTTTACATATATAGCTACTCCACCGCCACTTGTCTGGCGATCTGCTCTGAATATTTGATAGTTGGGTAAGTTTACATCACTATCTGCTGTGGCGGGTTTGAGCCATGTCTCAGATACCACAAGAAAGTCTGGCAGGGTATGGGCAACCCAGGCTTGTATCAATGTGAGCTTTTTTAGGAGGCTGCATGCATTGATATGTAGAAAACTTAGGCCTTTGGTTGAGGCTAGGTCTACTGGTGAGGTGATAGTCTCAGAAGGGCCTGGGTTGATTTCCACATTTCCAATAGAGATCAGCACAAAGAATAGCAGTTTCATAAGGGCTCCAAGAGATAGGAAGAGGGGACTGTCTTTGGCCCTCCTTTTCTTATTCAGTGGCCACTGTTTTGAGGTATTCCAATCGGGGTTATGGCTTTGTATCGAGTCACTAAGTAGTAGTTTGGTGGTCAGGCGTAATGAGGAACTGTATACCCAATAATGGAGCATCGAGCGGAATATACACATGACAGTTTGCATCCCTTTATGGAGGTTACCCCACTGATTGTGATGTGGCATCGGTAGGGCATATGTGAGATATGATTACCCCCATGTCCCTTTCCTGATTGGTACTCTGGAGTGTTAACCCTGTTGCAGATCTTTGTATCATCTGCAAAAAGGCACAGTTTCCCTTCTAGCCCCTCTGCAATGTCTCTAATGAAGACATTAAAGAGCACCAGCCCCAGTACTAATCCTTGTGGTATCCTGCTGGTCACTATTCCCTCCTTGGAGTGCACTCTGTTTCCCACTGCCCTGTTGGTCTTCAACTTCGGACATTTAATCATCCACATCAGATGTTATTTTCTTCATGCACTCATGCTAACTGAATGTTATCGTTTAAATATCCTCCATCCGTACAATGCACATTTCTAGTAAATAAATACATAATGTCCTACTATTTTCTTGTAACCGAGTTCTGAAGACTGATGTGAATGAGGTCATTTGATCTCACTTCACAGAACACTCATGTGCTGCAGCTATTTCTTTGTTTAAGTCCTGGACTCAGGCCATGACACTTAATTCACAAAACACAAATCATATATTATGTTTCTATATAAATGCAACCATAACCCTCTGAAAGCAACACTATCAACTATCTCCCTTAAATTAGAAACAAATGTTGATTTACAGCTAACAGAAGAACTTCAGGGCTATCCAAAAGAAGAAACGACGTGTGATTCATTACGGAATGATGGAATACAGCTGGCACATACTCCACCCAACAACAAGCAAAACAGACTAAGAAGAATAAATATGTCCCCAGACTTCTAGCTTCTCTTCAGTGCAGACATGGATCTAAGAACTGATAGAAGCTTGAGAACATCTTAAATAGGGACTTTCACAACAGAACAAAGTTCATAAAGTACAGAATCAACTGAAAGCCAACTGCGGATTCTTCTCCTGGATTGCCTTTTCATTACTGCTATTTGTCTATCTATCTGTCCAACTATATGTCCATCAGTCTACCTGTCTGTCTGTCTGTCTGTCTATCTATCTATCTATCTATCTGTCTATTTGTCTATCTATCTATCTATCTATCTATCTATCTATCTATCTATCTATCTATCTATCTATCTATCTATCTATTTGTCTAGTTGAAGGTTGTAGGATCATTCTCATACAATTTACTGGACCATGGAAAAGAGTTCTTGCAGAACTAATGAACTTCATAGACAATATTTTTTCAGAGTGCCCAAGATTTCTTATGCTGGGGGATTTGAATGCTGTGTCAATGATGAAGCCTCTCATTTTGGCCAATAAGTTCCTCCAGCTGATTACATCACCAGGTCTTGCACAAGCACAATGGGGGGAGGTAGCAACAACAACAAAAATGGAAAGGGACCCTGGGGGTAATCATATCAGATGACCTTAAGGTTAGCAAGCAATGTGAGGAGGCAATAGGTAGGGCTGGGGGGATACTGGGATGTATAGGAAGAGGCATTACCAGCACAAAACAAGAAGTTGTTATCACTCTGAACAGACAGTTGGTGAGACCCCATCTGGAGTACTGCATCCAGTTCTGGAGATCCCATCTCTGCAAAGACACAGATGGGATGGAGGCAGTCCAGAGGAGGGCAACTAAAATGGTGCAGGGTCTGCAAGAGAAGCCATACGAGGAGAGACTAAAGGAGCTTTAATATGTATACCCTTGAGGAAAAGAGGGAAGGGGGGGACATGGCAGAAACATTTAAGTACCTCAGTGGAATCAACAAAGTCCAAGAGGGTAGCATCTTTTGGAAAAAGAGTTGTGCTAGAACAAGGGGACACAATTTGAAGATAGAGGGGAGACAGCTCAGGGGCAATGTAAGGAAGTGTTTTTTTTACAGAGAGGGTGTTGGACGCATGGAACAGCCTTCCTTAGGAGTTTGTGGGGTTTAAAACTGTGGGAGAATTCAAGAATGCATGGGACAGACATAAGACAATTCTTGTGGGGGGTAGGAAGAAATAGGCTGTTATTTAACTATGATATGCAGCTTATCCTGTAGGTAGGGAAATGGGCAGACTAGGTGGGCCAAGAGGTCCTTATCTGCCGTTAAAGTCTATGTTTCTAAGCAGTTGCCTCTGTAACGAACCAGCTTGACCATGCCTTAGACATGGTCTTTTCATTTGGTCTTGACATTTATGACATCAAGACTGAGCTGGTTATCTTAGAGTAATGAGTATGGCTGAAAATTTAGGATATTATCTTGAAACATTAACAGGATAAAAACAGTTATGAAACAGAAAATAAATTCACACTTATGTCAAAAATCATTGTATAGGCATTCTGCTACTCCAAAAGACCCACTTGACCTCTTCGAGGTGACCCATCTGCAGCATCATGGGGTGGTGCATGGTGTATTGCATGCTTTAACTCTAAGGCAAGAGGAACTGTGATTAGGCTCAGACAAAATTGTCATGACTAGACATTGTGAATAGTTAAGGATAATACTGGCAGGTACACTTTGATGCAGGTCTGTGCTGCAGCAAGGGATACCATAGCACTTTGATCTCTATGTGTTCTCAATGTAGATATCTCAGAATTGTTTCAAAAAGTCTAAGTGATATGGCAATAGTTACTGGTGATTGGATCATGGGGGCATCATGGATAGGTCTGTGAACTCCCCTGTAATATATGCTAAGGGCGCCAGTCTCTCCAGTCTACTGACGTAGGGCATCCTCTGGTTGATTCCATGTGTTATCTATATTTGAGTGACAGGGCTATTGTTTTTCACCATGCTCATCTAACATATAGGAGGCTGGATATGATCTTTGTTTCAGGATATTTATAAGCAGCAGTGGGATGCCCATTGATGACTTGATCTTGATCATGGATCACACCCTCCAATTAGCCATGGTGAGGGGCCTTGGGTCTGGAAGTTAGACCTCACCTTGTTGGACTAAACTGAGTTTTGGGATGCTATCCAAATTATGACATGACATTTTCTCAAACAAAATCTGGAGGGAGACATCTTGCATACTACCAGGTGGGAAACCCTCAAGGCATATTTAAGGGTAGAAATTATCTCCTATATGAACTATCACACATATCAAGGCCAACTAGACATGGCGGTCTTAGAAGTTAAAATTTGGGGATGTGAAAAAGCTCATGTGCCAAATCCCATGCCATCTCTCCTATAAAATTATCTCATGTGCCAAAACCCCATGCCACTCCACCACTACAATTATCTCATGTGCCAAACCCCATTTCATCCCTCCTGTACCATTATCTCATGTGCCAGACACCCACCATCTCTCCACTACCTATATCTCACTTGTCAAACCCCCACCATCTCTCCTCTACCATTATGTCATGTGCCAACCCCCATCTCACCTTTACAGTTATCTAATGTGCAAAACCCACATCATCCTGCCACTACCATTATCTCATCTGCCAAACCTCACCATCTCTGCTCATCTGTTATCTTATGTGCCAAACCCCACCATTGCACCTCTACCATTACCTCATGAACCAAACCTCCACCATCTCTCTTCTACCATTATCTTAAGCGCAAAACCCACACCATCCCCTACTACAATTATCTCATGTGACAAACCCCCACCATCTCTCCTCTACTATTATCTCATGTGTCAAACCCCCACCATCTCTCCTCTATTGTTATGTGCAAAATCCACACCATCCCCCACTACCATTATCTCATGTGCCAACCCCCCACCATCCCTCCTCTACTGTTATCTTATGTGACAAACTCCCAACATCTCTCCTCTACCATCATCTCATGTGCCAAACCCACATCTCTCCTCTACCATTATCTCATGTGCCAAACCTCCACCATCTCTCTTGTACCATTATCTTATGTCCAAAACCCACACCATCCCCCACTACCATTATCTCATGTGCCAAACCTCCACCATCTCTCCTGTACCATTATCTCACGTGCTAAATCCCCATCTCTCCTCTGCCATTATCTTATGTGCAAAACCCACACCATCCCCCCACTAACATTATCTCATGTGCCAAAACCCCATGCCACACCATCACTACAATTATCTCATGTGCCAAACCCTATTTCATCCCTCCTGTACCATTATCTCATGTGCCAGACCCCCACCATCTCTCCTCTACCTATATCTCACTTGCCAAACCCCCACCATCTCTTCTCTACCATTATCTCATGTGCCAACTCCCATCTGTCCTATACCGTTATCTAATGTGCAAAACCCACACCATCCCACCACTACCATTATCTCATCCATCAAACCTCACCATCTCTGCTCTACTTTTATCTTATGTGACAAACCCCAACCATCTCTCCTCTACCGTCATCTCATGTGCCAAACCCTCATCTTTCCTCTACCATTATCTCATGTGCCAAACCTCCACCATCTCTCCTTTACCTTTATCTTACGTGCAAAACCCACACCATCCCCCCACTACCATTATCTCATGTGACAAACCTCCACCATCTCTTCTCTACCATTATCTCATGTGCCAAACCTCCACCATCTCTCCTGTACCGTTATTGCATGTGCCAAACCTCCATCTCTCTTGTACCATTATCTCATGTTCTAAACCCCCATCTCTCCTCTACCATTATCTCATGTGCCAAACCTCCACCATCTCTCCTCTACCATTATCTCATGTGCCAACTCCCATCTGTTCTCTACCATTATCTCATGTGCCAAACCCCACCATTGTTCCTCTACCATCATTTAATGTGCCAAACCTCCATCATCTGTCCTCTGCCATTATCTTATGTTTAAACCCACACCACCCCCACTACCATTATCTAATGTGCCAAACCCCCACCATCTCTCCTCTACTGTTATCTTATATGACAGACCCCCACCATCTCTCCTCTACCGTCTTCTCATGTGCCAAACCCCCATCTCTCCTCTACCATTATCTCATGTGCCAAACCTTCTCCATCTCTTCTCTACAGTTATCTTATGTGCAAAACCCACATCATCCCCCACTACCATTATCTCATGTGACAAACCCCCATCATCTCTCCTCTATCATATCTCATGTGCCAAACCTCCATCATCTCTCCTGTACCATTATCTCGTGCCAAACCTCCACCATCTCTCCTTTACCATTATCTTATGTGCAAAACCCACACCATCCCCCACTATCATTATCTCATGTGACAACCCCCCACCATCTCTCTTCTATGATTATCTCATGTGCCAAACCTCCTCCTTCTCTCCTCTACCATTATCTTATGTGTAAAACCCACACCATTACCCCACTACCATTATCTCATGTGACAAATCCCCACCATCTCTCCTCTACCATCATCTCATGTGCCAACCCCGTCTCTCTTCTACCATTATCTTATGTGCAAAACCCACATCATCCCCCCACTACCATTATCTCAAGTGCCAAACCCCCACCATCTCTCCTCTACTGTCATCTCATGTGCTAAACCCCATCTCTTCTCTAACATTATCTCATGTGCCAAACTCCACCATTGCTCCTCTGCCATTATCTTATGTGCAAAATCCACACCTTCCCCCACTACCATTATCTCATGTGACAAACCCCATCATCTCTCTACTGTTATCTCATGTGCCAAACCTCCACCATCACTCCTCTACCATTATCTCATGTGCCAAACCCCACCGTTGCTCCTCTACCGATATCTCATGTGCCAAACCCCGACCATCTCTCCTCTACCATTATCTCATGTGCCAAACCCCATCTCTCATCTACCATTATCTCATGTGCCATACCCCACCATCTCTCCTCTACCATTATCTCATGTGCCATACCCCCACCATCTGTCTTCTACCATTATCTCATGTGCCATACTCCACCATCTCTCCTCTACCATTATCTCATGTGCCATACCCCACCATTGCACCTCTACCATTATCTCATGTGCTGAACTCCCACCATCTCTCCTCTACCATAATCACATGTGCCATACCCCTACGTCTCTCCTCTACTATTATCTCATGTTCCAAACCCCCACCTCTCCTCTACCATTATCTCATGTGCCAATCCCTCACCATCTCTCCTTATCATTATCTTATGTGCCAAACCCCACCTCTCTCCTCTACCGTTATCTCATGTGACAAACCTACCATCTCTCCTCTACTATTATCTCATGTGCCAAACTCCCATCTCTCCTCTACCATCATCGCATGTGCCAATCCCTCACCATCTCTCCTCATCATTATCTTATGTGCCAAACCCCCACCATATCTCTTCTACCATTATCTCATGTGCCAAACCCCCACCATCTCTCCTCTACCATTATCTCATGTGCCAAACCCCCACCATCTCTCCTCTACCGTTATCTCATGTGCCATACCTTCACCTTCTCTCCTCTACCATTATCTTCAGGAACTTAAAAAGTGAATATAATGCTGATAACAGTGTAGCTCTGGAGTGACAGATCCTCATAGCCCACACTAGGCCAATGAAAAACCTATTCACACTATCCAAATACCCCCAGGGGGGAATCTCTGACCAGGTTGAGACTGGGAAATGCTTTCTTCAATTTTATGAGCAGCTATATACATGTAACAGCCACGCCACTTATTTAACTAGTGTGCACACCCCCATATTCTGTAGTGCTCCCTTAAGCTAACTATCTGGAAACACTGGTGCCCATAAACTGGCATACTGTACCATTTACTTTACTTGGCATTACGATGTATACCTGGCTCATTTTCTAGAGCAAGAGAGGGTTGGGGTACAAAAACAAATAACTTGAACCCTGTGTAAATAACACAACCCAGGTCCTGGGTGGAGGCTGCTAGGCATATGCTTGCTCTAACCTGCTGAGGAGGCCCCAGTAAATCCCACACAACCAGAAGCAATAATCAGAATGCCCATAACAGTGACTGGGATTATGCAGTTTGGCTTTATTCAATAGATGGCAAATAAAAGCTGAAGTGGACCCCCAAGGGTTGGTCCAGGCTGGAGAGGTACAAATTCAAGAACTCTCCTTGCATGCAGTACAGTTCATGAACATCTTTTTCCCAAATTCCCAAAAGTACATCCGTGGACACTGGGCCATGCACGTGAACATCTCTCTTTTCCCGTGAGTGTTAATTAGTGAATCTAAGCCACACACTCAGAACCTTTTTCGGACATTGGTGCAATTATGTGAAACTCAGCCACACACACCTCAACCTGCAGCTTGGCCACTCGTTCAGGTACAAATACTGGTGCCCTTTACAAACCAGGAAGCCCTGCCTTGTAAGCACTTAGATGGCATTCATTCCACCCTTGGCCACAACTGACTGACTCTGCCATTCTTCAGAGTTACACCACTGAAACCCCCATTCCCCAATGAAATGCTAGATGTCTCACACTAACTTGTCACAACACTGGGGTGACACAGGGAAAATAAACTGCACTCACTGGGGTCCACAGTTTAACTTTCTTCACTCACACTGGTGAGTCTAGGGGCACTGACAGGTGTGATCCAGCCTTATCTATGGGCACACGCACCCCAGACTATCCACTCCCCCTGAGAACATTTTGAAGATCTAGTCTCCTTGACAGTACTCACAGAAACTTGTTCTGTCAACTGGGCATGGAACAACTAAAAGAAACAGGAAGGGCACTCTTCTGAGTAGCTGGTCCACACAGTCTATTTCAGGTCCTATACCAAGGCAGCTGAAAACACATCAGAACATTCAGGAGATTGCCCCTTGAATCCACAGAGAACAAGCAGATCCTTCCACTTCACAGAGAGTAGAAATCAAGAAATCCTGCTGTAGTCTCATTTCCACCACTTCAACTGGAAGCTGGCAATGACACTCGGCTAGGGGGAGAAATCCTGGGCCCTCTGTAAGAGCCCACTGGCAGTCCTTCTACCACTCTCACACCTCAATCCACAACAGACTGAACAACACTGAGCATGCTAATCTCCCCAGAGCAGCTATCCACACAGTGTGGCTTATGCTGCTGTGAGAGTTCTAAATGGCCTAAAGGGTAAACAGGGAAGGGAGGGGGGGAGGAGAGGAGACACTGTGGGTCACCCTGGAGACTGGAAATGGCTCCACAATCTGCACAGGGGTTGTATACAAACCCCTGTCTCAGGGAGAGGAAATGGACAAGGAAATGATAGAAGGCATCCTTGGGATGGCAGAGAAAGGGGAGATATTGCTGATGGGGCACCTGAATATGCTAGAAGTTAACTTGGGCACCTTTGCTGCAGCCACATCCAAGAGCAGAGTCATTCCTGATGCCCTACAGGGGGCATGCCTCAGACAGCTAGTTTTGGAATCCACTCATGAGGAAGCAATCTTAGACCTGGTACTCTGAAGTGGGGACAGAGACAGGATCTCTGATCTTGAAGTGGGTAGCCATCTAGGGACAAGCGACCACCAAACAGTGTGGTTCATGATAAACTTAGTTGTAGAGTCAAGCACACAAAAGTGATGGTATTGAAATTCAGGAGGGCTGATTTTGTCAAAATGGGAGAGCACCTCAGAAAAGCACTAGCAAACAGGCAAGAAAGTGGGGTGGAGCAACAATGGGGAAACATCAAAACTGCCATCACAGAGGCAACAAGCCTTTGTGTGAAGCAAATAAACAAATCAAAATGAAAGAAAAAAAACACTATGGTTCTCAAAAGAAGTGGTGGGGAAGGTAAGGGAGAAAAAGACAGCATTCAGGAAGTATAAGGAAACACAGAAGGAGCAGGACAGAGAACGGTACCAGTTAAAGCAGAAGGAAGCAGGGAAGGCAGTCAGAATAGCAAAGGCCCAAACTGAGGAAAAGAGAGCTACCTCAGTTAAAAAGGGGAATTAAACCTTTTATAGGTACATTTGGGAGCAAAGAAAGATGAAGACAGGGATACTGAGGCTGAATAAAGAGGAAGGTGGTTGGGCAGAGAGCGACAGTGAAAAAGCAGGGATACTGAACACATATTTCTGCTCAGTAATCACAATGGCAAAGCAGGGGGAGATACCTAATCCAGTCAATAGAAGCACTCTGGATGGGGGGGTTGATATTAGTCCTTTCACAGAAGAAAGGGTTCTGAAAGGACTCTTAAAACTGAAGGTGGATAAGGCAATGGGGCCTGGTGGAATTCACCCCAGAATTATAAAAGAACTATGGCAAGAATTAGTAACACCACTGACTACCCTTTTTAATAAATCATGGGAGAATGGTGTGGTACCTGAGGAATGGAGAAGGGTGGATGTGATTCCCCTTCACAAAAGTGGGAGCAAGACAGAGGCAGGAAACTACAGACCTGTCAGTTTGACCTTAGTGGTAGGGAAACTGATGGATTCACTTCTGAAGGAAAGGATTGTTGAGTACCTAGAGGCCAGTGGGGCACAGGACCCAAGGCAGCATGGATTCACAGCAGGAAGGTCATGTCAAACAAATCTAGTAGATTTCTTTGCGTGACCAAAGTAGTAGACAAAGGAGGGGCTGTGGACATGGCCTACCTAGACTTTAGCAAGGCATTTGACACAGTCCTGCACAAAAGATTAATAAACAAATTAGCCAGCCTGGGAGTGGTTCCCAGGGTGGTAGCCTGGGTAAAACACTAGCTAGATAACAGAACGCAGTGGGTGGTAGTAGTAAATGGAGTCAACAGTGAAGAAAGGAGGGGTACTAGTGAGTTACCGCAGGGTTCAGTACTGGGACAGGTCCTTTTTAATGTCTTTATAAGTGACATTGCAGAGGGACTGGAAGGGAAAGTATGTCTCTTTGCAGATGACACAAAGATCTGCAACAGGGTTGATATGCAAGGTGGGATGGAAAGGATGAAAAGGGACTTAGTAAGGTTGGAGGAATGGTCAAATGTATGACAGCTAAGATTCAACGCAAAGAAGTGCAAAGTAATGCACCTGGGAAACAAAAACCCAGGGCAAGAGTACACAATGGATAGTGAGATACTGACAACAACAAAAATGGAGTGGGACCTGGGGGTAGTCATATCAGATGACCTAAAGGTGGGCCAGCAATCTGAGAAGGCAGTAAGGAGGGCTGGGGGAATACTGGGATGCATAGGGAGAGGCATCACCAGTAGAAAACAGGAAGTTGTTGGACCTCTGTACAGACAGTTGGTAAGACCACATCTGGAGTACTGTGTACATTTCTGGAGACCCCATCTTCACAATGACATAGACAGGGTGGAGGCTGTCCAGAGGAGGGCAACCAAAATGGTGCAGGGTCTGCACCAGAGGACATATGAAGAAAGACTAAAGGAGCTTAAGATGTATAGCCTCAAGGAAAGGAGGGAGAGGGTGGGACATGATAGAAACTTTCAAGTACCTCAAGGGTATCAACAAAGTCCAAGAGGGTGGCATCTTTCAGAAAAAGAGATGTGCTTTGCACCCACTTTTGTGAAGAGGAATCATATCTGCCCTCCTCCAGTTCTTAGGTACCACACCATCCTCCCATGATTTGTTAAAAAGGGTAGTCAGTGGTGTCACTAGTTCTACCCTTAATTCTTTTAGAATTCTGGGGTGAATCCCATCAGTGCCCATTGCTTTGTCCACCTTCAGTTTTGGGAGTTCTTTCCATGCTTTGTTCAAATTACAAACTTTAAACTGTCTGGCCTGCTACTACATAGACCCATATGTATGTATTTAGAATGAAATCCCATGTTTTTTACACACAGTTAGATCCCCATCTGCTCCCTCTCCAGCTTGGATCAGCTCGTACAACATGACAACAGCAAACCCTAAACTTAGTATCCCCATTTTACATTACACTTTGTTTTAAAGCTCCTGCAGAGTAAAGTCTTGGCTCTAGGTTTCTAGTAATGCTGTGTTTGAGTGTCTGAAGTTGGGGTCATGACTTCAACTTTCTACTGGACTGATGTGCTGCTGTTTTTGGCTCAGACAATCCCTCCCTGGCGTCTGATCCATGCATCATCAAATATTACTGATGAGATGTGAATAGGAACATAGGAACATAGAGTATACTTACAGGTTGGAGCAAGTGCCCAGCTGGCCTGTCTGCTACTTGACTCAGCTGTAGTTTCCAGTAAACCCTCCTTCATTTCGATACTTGTCCAACCTAGCCATAAATATATATAGATTCTAACTGGCTACCATATCTTCTAGTAACATAGAAACATAGACTTTGATGGCAGATAAGGACTGCTTAGCCCACCCAGTCTGTGCATTTCCCTACCTGTTGGATAAGTTGCAGATCCTAGTTAACCAACAGCCTACTTCTTCCTAACCCCCACGAGAACTGCCTTATGTCTGTCCCATGCATTCTTGAATTCCCCCACTACTTTAAGCTATTCCTGAAACTTTACCACTCCTTGTGCAAACCACTGTCCCCTTTTTGCAATTTTAAAGTGCTTACCATACAACTGAAACTTGTGTCCTCCTGCATCCCTCTTATGTTTTTAAATTCTAAATGAAGACATTCCCTGAAGTCCTGGTTGTTTACAGATTTGAAGACTGTGATCATATTGCCTCATATTTGTATCATTTCCAGAGGGTACAAACCTAGATTTTGGAGCCTTTCCTCATAACCTGCAGTTTCCAATCCCATTATTAGTTTGGTGGCTCTTCTTTGAACTATTTCCAATCTTTCTGTATCGCCTTTGTTTTCAGGTGCCCTGCTGTTGCCAGAAGAAAGAAGAGGCCATGGAAGAGTAGGCCTTAAATTACCCAGTCAAAGCGAGAACCAGCTCAGTAACTCTCATGCAACAAATCTTAGTGCCTGTAGCATTTTCCAAAACAAAAAACACCCTCCATGCTGGTTGGTGCTACAATCTGACCACCCAACTCTTTCATCATGTCTCAGATGGCAGCCAGACCCACCCAACCGAATCACTCTACTTGAGTGACAGCAGCTTCTCATCTTCCATCATGTTAATGGTATGAAACCTTGCAGCAGCCTGCTCACAAGGGAGGAGGACGGAGGGACAGGACTTACAGGAGAGAGAGTGAGGAAACTCCTTGTTGAGTCAATCTTTCTTCACCCCCTCAGCGGAGGGGGGGGGCTAGCAGTGAAACTAATGGGGGGGGTGCAGCTTAACTGAAAATAACAGAATATTTACTCCAGCAAGAAGATTATACCATTTACAGGAATAGGATATTATGACTTCAACTTGCTAACATTGTCTGTGTCCTAGATTTAAAAATTAAGAAAGCAGACAAACAGACACTATGATAGAAGATGTTGGGGTACTGTCTGTGGGTGTGACCTCCAGCAGGTCACTTGACCTCCCTATGCCACTCTCAGATTCAGTTTATTTATTATACTGGAAAGGCAACTGTGAGCATAAGCTGCCCGTTTTCACAAGGGTACAGTACTACAACAGGATACAAAAATAAGCTGTTCAGTGACTACAACTAATACAAACACATGCATTCAGCAATACAACTAATACAGACAAGGTACTAGGACTAATTCAGTCTGGTTACAGTGCATCAAATGCTATTAGAACAGTACGTGGAAGGCAGATAATATCACACACGGAGGAGATAGTTAACAAAGGCAAAATATGTACAGTAGTAGGTATAACAGGATGATACAAACAAATTGTCATAGGCTGTAGGTCAACAGTAACAACATTCTTAATATAGGGTATGGATCAGGAAACTGGGGGACAGAAAGGAGTGAGCTGGGGGGATAGGAAGAGAAAAGTAGGTGAAATGGTCATGGCGGACCAGAGTTGAGATAAGGGTGAGCAGGTGATGTTGAGTAGCAGAGGGGTGTACAGAAGGTCACAAAGTGTGGGAGGGGGAGGTGCAGGAGGAGAGAGGAGGAGTATTTACGGGGAGATATTAGGAAGGGAAACAGTTGCAGTGGGAGGAAGGAGAAAAGTGAGTCTTTAAGTTGCGTTTGAAGAAGGCAATTGAACAACACTGGATGAGGGAGAGGGGAAGGGTGTTAAAAAGTTTGGGACCCAAGTAGGCAAGTTTTTTTCTGGCCATGGGTGCTACGAAAGAAAGGTGTAATGAAGGAGAGGGATGAGGAGCACTGGGTGGACCTTGGGGGGACAGACAGAAGGAAAATGGCTTGGATGCTGGGTGGGAGAAGGCCGAGGGAAAGCTTATGGAAAAAGACAAGTACCTTGCTGTTGAGCCTCTAGCAGTAAACAGGCTGCAAGGACCTCCACTGAATGGTCACTCAAATTTGGGCCATTATGCTACCCTGTCCCCAGTTTGTTAAAACTACCTCATATATTTCAACTTGTTTACAGTAAATAACTGGTACAGAAGGCTGGAGCTTTTTTTCCACCCACAATTTGTGTCATGGAGTTTGATCTTTTTGGGGCAAGATCAGAATAAAAAAAGCATTGGGATATACACACTTTATTTAAATATTCACAGGCTTTGAGATGCATTGTAATCATATTTTCTTTAAGGTCAAACATCAGTTGCTTGTGAAGGTTTTTCACTGAGGAGGGGGAAGAAGAAGCTAAAGGAGCTTTTCTCACACTATCAGTTTTGTGTACAGCACTACAGGTAAGATAACTGAGAGGTCTGGAAGCTCAGTGCAGAGAAGGAAGGCATGAGGAATGCAAGGCTGATGGGAAACAGCTGGAGAGTTAGTGGGCACAGACTGGCTGTTTGCAAAAATACATTCAAACCTGTTAGAGAGTAACTTCTAAGTAGGAGGGTCAAGATATACTTCTTGACCCCTTATTGTGATTAAGGGGTCTGCAGACCCCCCTGCCCATCTGGTCCACCACCTATGGCAAAGTGTGATGCACAACTGGTTGGGGAAATTTTAAGAGATGCTAAATAAAATGCATGGTGATCCTCGGCAACTTCAACCTCACAGATGTAGACTGGTGTAGAGTGGTTCCTTGAGAGGGCTCAACCTGGTTACCTTGGAGAGAGGAGATATTAAGTGGGTCTTGGCTGTCAGCACCCAGAATTTTGAAAGTCTGACTTTGCCAAGATGAGTGATCTGGTAGCCAAGGGTATGGGGATGCTGCATGAGGCAGGGAATGCAGAGCACATGGGGCTGTTAGCAGCTGGGGAGATCTGCATCCCTCTATACAATATTGGGGAAAGTCCAAAAAGTGTGCCCGCCCTGGCTCAACATGTTTCTTCCAGGGCAGAAATGAATGCAAAGCAGCTTGGAGGGCTTACTAAACTAGAACAAAGACTCCAAGAAGGGCTGACAGCCAAGAGAGTATAGCAGCCAGAACCACAGACAATGCCCAAACTGTTTTCTAGCATTTAAGTGGGAAAATAAAGTGAAGGAAATGAGCGTGTGTGTGTGTGTGTGTGTGTGTGAGGGGTGTGTGTGTGTGTGTGTGTGCGTGTGTGTGTTTGGGTCATACCTCTCAACTGTCCCTGATTTTCAGGGACGTCCCTGATTTTGACTCAAAATTTTCCTCTGTCCCTCATAAAATTTGTGTTTTTGTGACGGCACAGTAGGGATTGAAAGTACAAAATAATACCAAACATTAAAGTTACAGACTTGTTCTTCTTCAGAAAATGCATCTTACACTAATCCACTTATTCTAGCAGCTTTCTGAGTGAATAGTATCAATTTTTAAGATGTGTCTCTGATTTTGGGTCTTTGTCCCTGATTTATTTAAGCTTTGTCCCTGATTTACAAGTAAAGAGGTTGAGAGGTATGGTTTGGGTGGTGGAACCTGTGAAAGAATCAGATATGATGGCTAAGATACTTAACAAGTTCTTTGCATTAGTTGTGCACCAAATGGGCCCAGTGGGGGAGGGGCTCAATGGAAGGGCATGTGACATCAGGGGTAACTCCAATACAGCCACTGAACACCATACTTGCCCTGGTAGCTGACTGCTTGCAAAGATGAAGCCAGGGAAGTGCTAAGGGGTGGATAGGATAAACCCCGGGATCATAGGTGGGCAAAAGGAAGAATTGTTGGAGCCACTTGCAATAATCTTTCACAAGTCTATCTATACAGATGTGGTACCAAACAGGTGTGGTGCCAGACAGGTGTGGTGCCAGACAGGTGTGGCGTCAGACAGATGTGGTACCAAACAGGTGTGGTGCCAAACAGGTGTGGTGTCAGAGGATGTGGGCATGGTTAATGTTGTCCCCATCTTCAAGAAGTGGGAAGCTCTGACCTGAGAAATTACAGGCTGATTAGCCTGACATCAGTGCTGGGTAAGGTCCTGGAGGCAATCATAAAAGACAGAACAAAAGAGCAGTTGGTTTAGGCCAATATTCTGCCCCCCCCCCCCCCCCTTTATGATGGCAGATAATGTCAGACCAATCAGATCACCCTCTTTGATGGCGTGACAAATGAAGACGAGGGAGATGAAGAGGGCAGGGCTGTGGGCATGGTCTGTCTTTTTTTTCCCATCATAAATGTTATTGCTAAAAGAGATAAGTTTTAATAAAAATGAATAGTGCATAGCTACAGCAATAAAGAAAATAACCACCAGTTAGTTCATGAGCTGTAGATGCAACAGTTAAATGCTTAAGCCCTAATGTAAACATTTGTAACAGTAAACATGAGGGATAAAGGGTTAGAAAGACACGTCTAAAGTCCATTGTTTCAGTCATCAGCCTAAGTATTAGGTCTGTTTCAGTTTTGAAGAAAGGGAGATCACACTGTTTGAAATATGTTTCCATTATCCAATAAGCCAAGACATAGTCTTTCATTATGATCTGTCATACTCATGTAATCAAATCATTCCGAAATAGACGGTACTTTGTTAGTTTTCCAGTTTCTCATTAACAGTCTTTTAACCTCCAGGAAGCTTGCCAGTAACCATTGTTTCTGAGAAGAATTAATGCAAAGATCCTTCAGGACAATGCCCAAGGGTGAGAGGGCTGGATTACTTGGAATTTGAACCTTGCTGACTTCTGAGCAAAGGTTTTGGACATCGGACCACAGGGGTTTAATGCTTGCACAGTTCCACAGTGTGTACACTATATCTGCATGAGGGGTTACATCTCCAGCAATGCCCCCCTACCTGGATTCAACCCCAAATCTTCTAGTTTTTTTTGGAGGGAGGGGTGATAGTAGAGGTGTAAGATTTAAGCAATAATGCCCGACAGGGTGTGTGTCGTGCTGGGATAACGTCACGCCTCAGATGGTTGGGCACGAGGCCGCAGACCGAGTGTGTCCAACAACTGAGGTGTGACGTTATCCCAAATGACACACACCCTGGAGGGCATTATTGCTAATATACAATGGCTCATTGTTAAATATGAAATAAAAAAATAATTTTAAAGAATGTTTTTATTAGTGTGGAAAAATATTTTTGTTTCTTAAGAGGAGATGCAAAAAAAGAGCTCTAGGTCCAAAAAATCATCTGCAGGTTCACAGTGAGGCTGAGACTGGACCTGTGATGTCGTACTGGGATAACAGCACAGCTCCAGCCCAAGACTGACCAATCAGAGTCCAGCATTTTTTCTTGCCATTGTATAATTTGAATTGTATCAGGTTTCCTTGTGCCTGCCTGCTGCATCTATTAGCATTATGCCATACATCTTCCCAGTGTGTGCCATCTATTTTAAACTTCAGTTCTTTTCACCATTTAGATTTAACTGATTCTAAAGAAGTCTGGTTTTCACAAGACAGGATCTTATATAATAGACAAACCCCTTTTTTCATGGAAGCAATTTTTAGCAGTTGCTCCCATAGATGATGCCTTGGCAATAAGAGGTTTCGTAGGAGAATTTGGTTCCCAAGTATCTCCCTAAAGTGTAAGAAAAGACAAAAATGAAATCTGGGTAATTTAAATCTCTTTTGTAGTTCATCAAAGGAGTGCAGGAATCAAGTACAGGGGTCAGTGATATCTGCCGGCCTGTTCACTCCTAGATTACCCATCCCGTATCTTCAATTCCTTTGAACATTTGAGTGAGTTTACTATCATTCCATAAGGGTGTGATCTCCCAGGGGTAGTCAGGTGCACCCTTACCTTTGAGAAAGAGACTTAAAGCTTTCATAGACCTAACTAGACAAATGTTACTTTGAAGAGCATGAGGGAGTTTGGGAAAAAGAAACTCTATCAGATTTCCCTCCTGCAACTGCTTGGATTCTATATCTAACCATACAGTAAGGGAGTGTTTTTGTGTGTACTAGGGAGCTGAAGAGAAGAATTCCTATTCGTAAATGTCAAATTGTATTTTTCCCACCAGCACAGTGCAAAACCACCCTGGGTATATGGAGTTCTTAAGTTTTTGTAAGAAATTCCTTGGAGATTCCCTTCCCATATAAAATCCGTTATTTCTCTATTCTTGGAAATGTTTTCCTACTGGTAATGCTTGGAACTGTTTGAAACATGCAAAAGATTCTGGGAGCTGTAATCATCTTCATTGCTTGTATTTTTCCAGATAGGGATAGTGGAAGTGTATTCTACTTTGCAAAGTTTGGTTAGAGGAGAAGGAAGCAGTGCAGTAGGAGGAGTTGGTTTGTAGTTAGTCTGTTTCTCACTTATTGAGCACCTTTTCTATAGAGAGAGATTGGTAAGGGGTTTGGGGAGCAAGAAGGTGCAGAATGAACAGAAGTGGTGTATTTGCAGCTTCTCCCGACCTGCACTGAAGTGCTCCTCTCAGCTCTGCCTTCTGCATTTCCTGCTCTCCACGTGAAGAGAGAGAGAGAGAACATTTTGGACAACTTTGGGGGCACTAGCAGTGGACTTTGAGACTGTCAGGTTGCGACATGTTACACAGTGGTTATGTTGTTGGCTGAGGAAAATGGAGCTCAGAGAAGCATTTGGATGAAAAACTGAATGTAATACGTGACTTGGGAAGTGGAAAAGTGTGGAGCTCAGCTGAGGGAACCTTTGGATCATGACATTCTATTTTTGAATTGGGTATGAAATCCCTTGGAACGCTGCTGAAACTGAATGGAATTTTGCTTGCCAGTCCAGTGGAGAGAATCGGGATGGTTAAGTACTTTTATTTGAACTGAAATAATTTGTGAAATATTTTTTCTACTCTACAATGAAAATCTTGCTGCTATAACTTGGTTTGTGACTCTGACCTGGTTCGGTTGGGTGATATGTCTGCTTAAGTGCAAGTGACCTGAAGAACTATATTCTGAGCCTTACGGGACAGCATACTTATGTTCTTATCTATAAACAGCAATTAAGACATTTTGAATATTTTATGCTGGCTCATTTAAGTGGAGGGTCTCATTGACATTCACCAATCCCCAAAGGGACATTGTTAGAGTATCAGTTCTTGTACTGTATAGTGGCATGGGTGTGGGATGGATGCTTGGTGTATAATTAATGCATAATTGTGTGACAAGGTTCTGAAAAAGGGAAGTGCCTGGGGAGCAAAGAGATAGTGTTATTTATTACTGGTTTAAATGAGCAATTCTATACGCTTAGTCCAAATGGCAATTGCCTGCACCAGTGAACAGTACAACTGTGTAAGAAACTATGTAAGAGTCTATTTATCAGTTCTAGCAGAACGAAGACATTAACTGCATCTTAATTTGAAAAACAATGTTACATACCTGAATGCAGATGAAATCTGGTCTGAACACCTCTCCATTAATGGAGATGTTACCAAACAGACAGATTAATAAAAGTCATAAAGTCTGGAGAGGATTTCTGCTCCAATAGATAAAAGAAAACTTCCCGCAAATTTAATAGAAACAATTGTATCACTAGTAGATTTTATCACACAGACTCGCACTGTGACTGAAGATGACCCATTTCAAATTCATGATTTAGATCTAGAAAAATCCCCAGAACTGGATTTTTCTCAAACATTCAGAATGACAGATGGGATTTCAGTAGAGTTAGCAGGCTTTACAGATTACGTTCAAATGGAGAGCAGTGACAGCAATAAAAACAGCCCTCTTCCCTCTAATAGAAGGAAACATAGTATGAAAAATAGTCTTAATGAGGTACTCCAAGAGTTACAAGATACAGTTGAAGGGCTCAAGTCAATTAAAAAAAATACATTTAACACAAAACAGTTTGCAAGTAAGGAGTACAATGATGATAATGAAAAAGAATTAGCTGGAAAGAGAATTAGGTTCACTTGGGAAATCAAGTTTATCATCCCACATCTCTCAGTAAGGATCTGGTAGAGCTACTTAAAAATACATTTGCTGCTAATATTTTAATTATGGAACAATTACTAGTTAATAGGGATGAAACAGAAGCCCTTAAGGTAAATTTAATTGTCAACAATATAAAGCTAGGGGAGCGCAACAGTAAGTTAACTAATATAATGCTAGCTCAGGAGGCAATGGAATCACTAACATGTGACCTGGACAAAACTGGAACAAAAGACAGTTATGACATAAGGCAGGACTTCACAACACTAATCATCCCAGAGTCACCAACAAAAAATAAGGCGGAGAAAAGAAAGAAAAAAAGATGAAGGGCAAAAGCAAGAAAGGAACAAAAAACAAAGAAAACCAAGTCACAGCAAATTGCTGGGATGAGAAAAGTAGTGAAAGTCCAAGAAATATCAACAAGCACTCATTAAAGGACTTAGACAAGGTCTACGAAGAGATGTGCAGCCCTGTGACCCATAATAAAGTAGCGGGATTAGCTACCATTTCATTTGGTGAATATATAGATACAGATAGCATTACTCCACACGGCAACCTAGGGAAACAACGAGGCATTCTGGAGACAGAAGTAAGAAATGTATTAAAAGGTTGTGGTCATACTGTCTCTCGGAAGACAAACAAATAAAAACAATATCGCAAGAGTTCCTCACCCACTTATAAGGAAAATGGAACAAATATGAATCAAAGAAACATAGATACAGAGATGATAACTTTCAGTGGACATATAAAACACAGTTGTAAAGAAACACTATGCACTACAGATAAAAAAGCAGTGCGAAATGAATATGATGCATTCATTAAATTGGTTGGACTCCCATATTGAATACAAGGTGGTAAACATGAATTGAAAAAACAGCTGATGCTCTTACTCAAACTAATATTGGCATCCATGTGAGTGATTCAGATGAAAAAGATGTGGAACTTGCAGCAGATGCAGTAGGAAACAACATCTGTAACATCTATTTTTACTCTTCTAAACTGGCTAACAACATCTGGTATAACGGAAATACTTTAACAGATTTTGCAATAACAGTATCATTCCCAAATAGGTATTTGTTCACTATGCACACTAGCATTTAGTTTAGTTTATTAGTCTAGGAATTAATACCTTTGAGCCAGGGCTCTTTTACAAAGGTTCCACATCACAAAGAACATTTAACAAAGCACGATACACATTACAGGTAAAACCAGACAGGAAAGTTACATCATAAATTTGCTATTAACAGTTTAAGGCAGTAATGTTTTTAAGTTTCATAGAAAAACAAGCTATAACAGGTTAAAGCGAGTAGACAATTTTGAGGTTAAGGAAACTTCCAGGGAGAGGGTGATCATTAGGCGCCAAAAGGAGGCTAGAGAGGAGGGAAAGGTGGTAAGCAGGAGAGTAAGTAAGTGAGAGGGAACAGGAAACAAGGGGGGGAGTGAGTTTGGGTGGGAGACAGGAAGTAGTAGAGGTACCAGAGGGTTCATTAGTCAGGGAGGAAGAGGCCTCAGATGTGAGGATGGACATGAGGAGTAGTAGTCTTTATCTAGTGCAATCATAGTTGCTAGTGGTGGTGAGGTGGGCATATTGAGGATAGAGTAAGTGGACTAGGCGCATTGAACCATGTCGGGGCCCTGTATGCGAAAGATATTTGTCCCTGTGCAGTCCGGCATCTCGGAACCAGGAAAGGTTGGCGTTCAGATCTGGTGGAGGGTTGTGAGCCAGGATTCAGTCAGAGTAGGTTTTGAATACATAATGGAGTCAGTCCCAAGATAGATTTTTTTGCCATTGTGCAGGTGAGATAAATAAGAGCCGTTTGATAGGTTCAACCAGCCTGATTCATAGTACAGATCACCGTGTGAGTCAGTCTTTGAGCCCGTGAGGACCCGGCAGGCCTTATTTAGAGTGATTGAGATACACCTTAGAGCATTGGGTAGCTGAGCCATAAATAATAAGGCCATAGTCAATGATTGAGATTATGGAACTCTGTATAGCTATTCTCAATGCCGCTTGATTTAGAAATTGATGGTTCGGAATAGTATTCCAAGGCGTTGGTTCACTGTTTTGCAGTGTTGTCAATGTGGGTTGCAAAGGTGAGCCCTTGGTCAAAAGTGATGCCAAGGTATTTGAAAGTATTACTTGGTCCAGTGTAATTCCATGAAGGTTTGTATGGTGAGTGGGTATGCCTATTTTTGTTTTGGTGATTGGAGAAGAGCATGGCTTTTGTTTTATTGTGGTTTAGCACAAGTTTACTATCCAGGAACCACCTTTCAACACTAGAAAAGCAACTTGCAGGCTTTTTCGTGGGAGTTTGGATCCTTGTGGGAAGAAATTACAGCATCATCAGCGTATAAGATTATTTTCTCCTGGCAGATATCTGGGAGGGAGTTAAGGAACAGGCTAAAGAGGAGCGGTCCAAGAATTGATCCCTGTGGTACACCCGAGAGAACTGGTTTGAAGTCGGAGAGTTCATTAGAGATTTTTACAGCCTGTGACCGATTGGACAGGTAACTTTTTACCCAAGCACAAGGACCTTCAGCCAGGCCTAGTCTAGAAAGTAGGGAGGTAAGTAGGCCATGATGGACTGTGTCGAAAGCTTTTGTAAGATCAATAAAGACTGCACCTGTTTGGCACCCTTTGTCCAGGGCTGAGTGGACTTCTCCAGAGAAATCAAGTAAGGCTGTTGTTGTACTATGTCCTTTCCTAAAGCCGTGCTGTTGATTACAGAGTAGATTATTTGTCCAGGTAATCAGAGAGTTGGTGGGGTCTGCCACTATTCGTTCAAGTGCTTTGGAGAGGAGGGAGTATGATATTGGTCGATAGTTTCCTGTTGAGGTTTTGTCCCCCTTTGTGCACTGGCGTAACTATGGCAGATTTCCACTTGTTGGGAAATTGACTTTGGCAAAGTGACAGATTAAGAATTTTTGCAAGGGGGTGAATTACTTCATCCAGGGTGAGAGACAGGATTTTTAGATCTAGCGTGTCACTACCTGTTCTGGATTTGGAGCAGGCCTTTCTTATGTACTTGTGTGCTTCGTGCACTTTGATTTTCTTGAAGTAAAATTGTGGTTTGTCACAAGGGGTGTTTTGTGATACTAGGCTAGGCACAGGTAAGTCTGAGAAGAAATCTGGGGGGAGGACCCCACTAAGGTCTGTGAATGTCTTATTAAGTGCATCTGCAATAGACTTTGGGTCAAGAGTGGTGGATCCATCAACTTTCATAATGGTAGGTGACGATTTTGATTGTTTACCCATTATGTTTCGCATGATGTCCCAAAAAGCTCTTCCATCACCCCAGGTGGATTCAAGGGCATTTTTGAAATAGGCGCTCTTCATTTGCCTAATTTGTGAGGTACATCTATTTCGTGCCTGCTTGTATTTTAGGGTATCATGAGGTGAGTCTGTGTCTCTGGCAACTGCCCAGAGGTGGTCCCGTACCTTGAGCTCGGCAAGTAGTTTGGCAGTAATCCATGGATTTGATAGCACTTTGATTTTATGTTTTTTTACTGGGGCGTATAAGTCGCATGCAGAGTTGAAAGATTTAATGAAGTATTCTAGTGCGGTATTAATATCAATTGATTCAAGGATTGGCGTCCAGTCCTGTTGTAGGAGATGGGTTTTCAACTTGATAAGAGTCCCATAAGGCAATACTCTGCTTGTTATAACTTTGGGGGGTGGCTTGAGAAATTTATTAGACCAGATACAGGACACTGGGGAGTGGTCACTGAGGGAGTGAGGGAGGACTTTAATGTTTTTTATCCGGTCAGGGTGATTTGTGAGAACCCAGTCAATAAGAATGCTTGTACCAGTTTTGTAATTTTTCCGGGTGGGGGAGGTTACCATCTGAGTTAGGTTTGCTGCTAGGATGTCATCTTTGTAAGAGCCAGTGTCAGAGGCGAGCCAGTTTATGTTGAAATCCCCGAGGAGGAGGAGCTCATTTTCAGAGGGCTGCAGACTAACAAAATCAAGTACAGACATAATACTGGCACGGTGGTCTTTTGGAGGGATATAGACTGCAGCCACTGTGAGAACTTTGTTTTGTACACCAAGAAGCAGTTTGATAGGGAGGAGTTGCATCTGCGTGTTGTGGGGTGAAGCTGCCGGCGTTGACAGGAGAGGTTGTCCTTTATGTAGATAGCACAGCCCCTCCTTTCTTGCTTGCCAGTCGAGTCTGAAAAGATTGTAGCCTCTAGCGAGACCGCATGATCCGGTGCTGGGAGATAGCCAGGTTTCCACAATGGCTAGTATATCAGGGTTTTTTGTCCAGCGAGAGTTTGAAGAGATGCCAATTTGGGAAGGAGGCTGCAGATATTTAGAGTGATAATGGAGAGACCACTACCAACTTTCCCTGTTTTTGTCGGCTTCAGTGCAACAGGACCAGGGTTTGGGTGTATCCCACCAGATATTAAAAGTAGGAGGAGGAGCAGGAGTTTCAGCAATGCCATTCGTAGTTCATAATAGATTGGAGTGAGTTTCTGCTTGTACTTTTTAAGATGCTTGGATTGTCTTCTGGAGTCCCAGTAGAGGGTGATCGTTAGTGAGTTATAATTATGTGGCAGTTTCCAATTAGGAAATAAGGCTCTTTGCACCCAGGTATTAATTGGGTGATGTTTGTTTAAGACTTCCAGAGTAAAAGCCATGGTACAATGTTTGGGTAGTAGTATAGAAAGGTGAGAGTAGGTGGAGGGGTAGGGTAGGCGGAGGGAGTTGGCATAAAGGGAAAAGGAGGGTGAGGGTGAGCAGGAACAGGTGGTGGGGACTAAGCCAAAGCATTTTTAGTGAGGCAGGAGAGCCGAGTAGTGTGGGCTAGGCAGTCGGGGTGGTGAGCAATAGGAGGGTGGTGGGGTACAGATTTTAGTGGGCTAAGGTGGATAGCTAAGCACTATGGCGAAGTACAGAGAAAAATGAAAAAAAAAGACTGGGAGGGTTTGGTGCCAGAGGGTTTAAGAGAAGTACTATAGTACTGTTGAGATCCAGGATCACATAATATGTTAAAGTTCCTGAAAGGTGATAAACTGTGGCCTGGGCATATGCAATATGTAAAATCCTTTTGTCTATATGTTTCCTTTGTTCTTCAAAGTCCTCAGAGATAAGTACAATACCTTGGGAGTAGGTCAGACAGTAGGCATATGCAATGTGTGAAATCCTTTTGTCTGTATGTTTCCTTTGATCTTCAAAGTCCTCAGAGACAAGTACAATACCTTTGGAAAAGGTCAGACAAAAATGTTGATTCAGTCACAAATGTGTTAAAATTCCTTTGTTCTTTAAATTCCACAAGTGCAGTTGCTTTAAAGAGTGGTCAGATGAGAATGTTGAAAATGTTGATTCAGTTGCAGGACCCAGCATCACCATGTTTGTAAGACTAGTTGTAAGGCATATGCTTCCTTGGGGAGGCTTCAAGAAAGTTGATTTAAAATTAAAAAGCTGATACCTGATGATGGCGATTTGCAGAAATTCAGTCCAGGAGACTTTCACCAATGTTGTGTGCAAGAATGGCACAGGTATTCCCAGCAGAAAAACATGTAAATGAACAAAAACTAACCTACAGACACAGACAAGCACAAACAGCCACCCACACAGCCCCAGGAGGAGGCTCTGGATAATAAATGAAGGTTGGAAGATTGCAAAAGAGATGCATATGACCCCGACCAGCAGAGTATTTTCGGAATTCCAGAATTAGACTATGAAAACAGTCAAAAATTATCTGGGACCATTGACAATTACTTTAGAAACGTGCTGCAGATTCCACTAGGTAAAAATGGAATCTGGGAAGTTCAAAGACAGAAGTATGGGAGCAAAATTGATGAAATTGCCCATGGAACATGACTATTACATTTTACAACTTTTTTTTTTTTTTAGATATACAGGTTAAAAACAGGTATATAGCTGACAAAATCATGGAAAAGCAGACAACTTTGGATACAATGGGATACTTTTTAGTTGACTATAATGAAATGGGGAATATAACACAAAATCAAATGGGGGAGTAAGGAAACACAACCAAGACACAGATATTCAAATGTGACCATCCCAATAAAGAACAAATATATGTTACTAGCAGGATATGAGGACTGACTCATACATAATACAGATGCAAGTAGCCACTGTAACCTTAATGTCTGCTTATCAGATAAATCACTACAATGGAAGGAATTGCATTTTTGTGTTATCATGAAATATAGTCAGCTGGGAAGACAAAAAAAAACAGGATGGTGACTGGATCAACTATATTTTGAAATGTGACTTAATTTGCTTTCAAGATACATGGCATGTGATGCAAGATGATGTTATATTAAATGGTTACCAATTATTTCCGCATGAGGGTCGTAGAGACTCAAGATATAGGAGATACTCAGGTGGACTAGTTGCTCTCTGTAAAATTTGAATAATACAGCATGCTTTATGTATATTCAACTCTTTTTTAATGCTACCTTCATACAAACCTGTGATTTCATATTAATAGTCATAAATAGCTACATTCCCCCATCAGGATCTAAACATGATATTAATGTGGTCTGGGCCTCATTAAGAGGCTTGATGTTGGATATCAAACTGAGCTATCCTGATAGTGAAATACTACTTACTGGGGACTTCAACACATGAATAGGGGAATTTGATGGCTTATTAGAAAATTCTGTCCTTTCATATATTAATGATCTCCCTGTTCCCACAGAGAAAAGCCACAGATAAGGGTGTTTACAACTCCGGCAAACAACTGATTAATATTATGAGTGAGCTGGACCTATAGCTATTAAATGGAAGATTCATGGGGGATACGAACGGGGACTGTACCTATCATAAGTGCATGGTTAGTCCTACCCTAGATTTGGCAATTTCGTCAGGCAAAATAAATTACTGGCAACTAATGAAAATCCCCATAAAAGCTGATAGTGATCATATGCCTACACTGCTTGGCACTGCGGAAATATTAACAAACAAAGACGCTGAACTGCCACTCCCTTTCAGTGAGTGCAGAATGAACAAAAGATTTAGGTGGGATCCTATACTTGATGAATAAATATCTGAACAGATAACATCCTATCTTAACCAGCTAGATAACCGTGAACTACAGAAACTTAATGTGTGTCAGCTATGGGAGGTGATATCAACTATATTTGGTCAGCTAGAGCTTAAGTTATCTAAACAAGGAACAATAAATAGGCACAAAAAGAACTCAGGGATGGTTTGATCAAGAATGTAAAACATGGAAGGAAAAAATAAGGAAATTAATAAGAATGGTAAAAGATGATAAGGACAGAACACAGTATGTAGAAAAAAAATATTAAAACATTTCTGAGAGAGAAAAAGATAACTTACCATCAGGAAAAGTGGAAACAAATGCTGAAGGTCATATTAGACAGAGATAATGAAGGATTTTGGCAATTAGTAGCTAAAGGGACCAACAATCATAAAGTAAGCACTAACATATACTGTATATATATATATATATATATATATATATATATATATATATATATATATATATATATATTATGGAAACATAATGGATACATTATTTCACAAAAATATTATTTGATCCTAAAACGGAAAATACAGAGATGAGAGACCAAAAGAGCTATAGTCCACTAGTTAGTTCACCCAAGGATGTTTATTTCACCATTAAAATGCTGAATAATAATAAAGCTCCTGGCGCAGACAAAATGCCCGCAGAGGTATAGAGACAAGCGTCTGGTGAGCCACACCAGCATCACTTTACAATAAATGTATCCAAGATAATTATATTCCGAACACTTGATGCAGGGGCAGAAATTGTACCCATTCATAAAAAAGGGAGTACTGCGGATCCATCTATGTATAGACCAATAAGCTTACTCGGTGCAAACATAAACATTTTTTCTAAAATAATATTGGAAAACCTTTTTATTCTAATCAATAACATGGGATGCCTCAGTGAAGCTCAATCTGGATTTTGAAATGGATATTCAACTCTAGATAACTGTTATATATTACTGTATATCATTTAATTGTAAAATTCATCAAAATCAGGAAGCAAAAATTATATGTTGTATACATAGACCTATCCACAGCTTTCAATATATTGTCAAGAAATCTACTATGGGAACTTATGTTGGAATGAGGAATTGATCCTTCAATTATATTGATAATAGCAACATTATACAGTAATACCTGGGCCAGAATCAGAATAGGTGGGCAAGGTCAACTCTCCAGTCCCTTTGAAATAAATAAGGGGGTAAGACAATTTGCAACCTAGCCCCAAAGCTGTTTAGCCTTTACATTGATAGCATTTTAAGAAAACTGGAAAATAAAGACTCAGATGCACCTAAAATTGCAAATAGATCCTGCCCAATACTAGCTTATGCAGATGATATCTTATTGTTATTAACAAGATTGGTCTACAAAAACAGCTGGATGCTATGAAAGATGGTACACAGGAATTAAAATAAAAAATTAATTACAACAAAACCAGAGTAATGTTATTTGGATCAAACCAGCTCAGAATTCAATGGAAAATAGGCACAAACAAAATAGAATGTGTAATCAATTATACATACTTGGGACTTACATACAGTTCTAATATAAAATGGACAAAGCACATACAGACAGTACTCATCAATGCAAGGAAAACTGCTTACGGTCTAAGGAAGTTTAATACTCAGTATGGGAGGCACACTATTAGGCCCCTCTTAACAGCAATTAGAGCCAAATATCTTCCACAAATTTTATATGCCGCAGAGATATGGGAAAATAATAATTCAGACACACTAATGATTCCTGTATACAAACTCCTTAGAGCTACACTGGGAATTTAGCCTTCTTGCCTGGCTCAATATCTCAGGGCAGAACTGGGCCTGGTAAACATGAAAGCGTATACAAACATTAGAAAAATAAACTATTGGCTATATTTTTCTAGGTTACCAGATACTCAAACATCCAAACAGTGCTTTCTTGAAAAACAAAAATGGATTAAAAACAAATGTGAACCAGTAAACTGGCTGCAGAAAACACATAGTGCACTTGAGCAATATGACTTAGCCATTTTACAACGTTATATTGGAAAAAATATTAAGTCTGAAATGTAAAAGATATAGTCAGACTAAAATAAATATATTTTTGAAAAAGAGGATATGGGCAATGTTAAGACATCTAAACACTTTGAATGATATGCCATAAATAATGTAAACTTTGATTTTCAACATTATTTAGATGTTCTTATTGAACCGCAACTAAGAAACACATTTTTGAAAACAAGATTTGAATTATTTGAAAGCAATGTATGAAGAGTTAGATACAATAATCCCCAAAAAAAAAAAAAGCAAGCGTGTATGTGTACTGCAGGGGAAAAGGAAGACATAACACATATTTTATGGATCTGTCCCTCATATGCCAAATCAAGACGCCATTGGACGGGCCCATATCTGGCATGGCCAAATTTTACTCAGAATGAACTAACAAATATCTTATTAAATACAGAAGATGACAGCACGATCATACGATTGTCAAAATATTTCTAATCCATTTATCGTATAAGGAAAAAACAAATGCAATCAAATGCAACATGACATCCTAATGTGACCTGTGATTTTCTTACATGCTCATCTATTCCTCTCTATTGTATATGTATTTTTAACGTAAGTGAAATTCTCATGAGGAATGTTTTAAATATAATGTCTGATACTGTCTATTTATTATGTGATTTAAATTTTTTTTATGGTCAACAATAAACACAACTACCTACCTACTTTGCGAAGTCTACTTTCATGTTTGCCAGAAGAGGTTGTAATTTTTTCCCAGAATTCTTTCAATGGGGTTTAAAAAGGATAGGACTAAATAAACATAGAAACATAGATTTTGATGGCAGATAAGGACCGCTTGGCCCACCCAGTCTGCTTATTTCCCTACCTGATGGATAAGCTGCAGATCCGAGTTTTACCAACAGCCTAATTCCTCCTACCTCCCACTAGAATTGCCTTATGTCTGTCCCATGCATTCTTAAATTCCCCCACTGTTTTTGGACCCAAACCTCCTCTGGAAGGCTGTTCCATGTGTCCACCACCCTCTCTGTGAACAAATACTTTCTCACATTGCCCCAGAGTTGTCCCCCTCTATCTTCAAATTGTGCCCCCTTGTTCTTGCATATCTCTTTTTCTGAAAGATGCTACCCTCTTGGACTTTGTTGATTCCCTTGAGGTACTTGAAACTTTCTATCATGTCCCCCCCCCTCTCCCTCCTTTCCTCAAGGGTATACATATTAGGCTCTTTTAGTCTCTCTTCATATGGCTTCTGGTGCAGACCCTGCACCATTTTAGTTGCCCTCCACTGGACTGCCTCCATCCTGTCTATGTCCTTGTGGGGATGGGGTCTCCAGAACTGCACACAGTACTCCAGATGGGGTCTCACCAACTGTCTGTATAGAGGGATAACAGCTTCCTGTTTTCTACTGGTGATGCCTCTCCCTATACATCCCAGTATCCCCCCAGCCCTCCTTACTGCCTTCTCACATTGCTTGCTTACCTTTAGGTCATCTAATATGACTACCCCCAGGTCCCTTTCCATTTTTTTTTGTTGATAGTAGCTCCCCCATATTGTGTACTCTCCCCCTGAGTTTTTGTTTCCCAGGCGCATTACTTTGCACTTCTTTGCATTGTATCTAAGCTGCTATACTTTTGACCATTCCAACAACCTTGCCAAGTCCCTTCTCATCCTTTCCACCCCTCTCCATGTATCAACCCTGTTGCAGATCTTTCTGTTGTCTGCAAAGAGGCATACTTTTCCTTCCAGTCCCTCTGCAATGTCACTTGTAAAGACATTAAAAAGGACCAGTCCCAGTACTGAACCCTGCGGTACCCCACCAGTAACACCCCTTTCTTCAGAGTGGACTCTGTTTACTATTACCCTCTGTGTCCTGTTGTCCAGCCAATTTTTTACCCAGGCTACCACCCTGGGACTGACTCCCAGACTGCCTAATTTGTTTATTAATCTTTGGTGTGGGACTGTGTCAAATGCCTTGCTAAAATCTAGGTAGGCCATGTCTGCAGCCCCTCTTTGGTCTACTATTTTGGTTACCCAGTCAAAGAAATCTATTAGATTGATCTGACATGATCTTCCCACTGTGAATCCATGCTGCCTTGGGTCCCGTGCCCTGCTGACCTCTAGGTACTCAACAATTCTTTCTTTCAGAAGTGATTCCATCATTTTCCCTACCACTGAGGTCAAACTAACAGGTCTGTAGTTTCCTGCCACTTTTGCTCCCACTTTTGTGAAAAGGAATCACATCTGCCCTCCTCCAGTCCTCAGGTACCACACCATCCTCCCATGATTTGTTAAAAAGGGTAGTCAGTGGTGTCACTAGTTCTCCCCTTAGTTCTTTTAGAATTCTGTAGTGAATTCCATCAGGCCTCATTGCTTTGTCCACCTTCAGTTTTAGGAGTTCTTTCAGGACCCTTTCTTCTGTGAAAGGACTGGGATCGACCACCCTATCCAGTGTGCTTCTATTATTTGGTTTAGGTACCTCTCCCTCCTCTAAGTTATTTCTTTTGTGAATGTATCAATATGAAGCAAGTCCATAAGTGAGGTCCTTAGGAATTTGGGGCAGTGTAGTGGCCTAATCTGGGTCTTTCTCCAATTAAAGTGAAGACCTGAAACTTCACTAAAAATTCTTAACACTTTAGCTAGGCCTAACATTGAGCTGTTGTGTCTACTGAGGTTGAGCAAAATGTGATCAGCAAAAGCAAAGGCTTTATTGCAGAGATCACCCTTTGTGATTCCGTGTATTTGGGGGGAGGTTTGTATTATATGAATAAGCGGTTCAAGGGCTAGGACAAACAGATAAAAGAGGAGCGGGCAGCCCTGCCAGGTGCCACAGAAGAGCCTGTAAGGTTTAGAAATTAACCTGTTTGTTATCAGTTTGTCAGTAGGTTGACGATATAAGTTGGCTACCCCCTTATGAAAGTTCTCATCAATGCCATAATGTGACAGAGAAGTCAGCATGTAATCCCAGCTGACAGAATCAAAGGCTTCCCTTATACTGAGGGACACGATAGAGTCAGGTGTCTTAAATTTATTCATGTTCCATGGGACATTTAGAAGCCTCTTCACATTGTCTGAACCTGATCTACATTGAATGAAATCTGTGCTTTGCCTATTAATTTTGTAATTATGGCTCGTAAACGAGAGGTTACACTTTTTGCAATAGTTTTACAGTCAATATTCATTAAGAAATTGGTCTGTAACTAGCACAGTCTGTGGTCTCCTTACATTTTTATGTTTGAGTGCACATGCATGTGCAACAAACATCTTGTTACAATAATGCCATTTCAGAGGTGTGTCACTGTCCTGTCCAGTGGAGCTCAAGCTACAATGGGCTGGACAGTGGCTGACCAATGACCAGGCAAGCGAAGTATGACCCTGGTCAGAGTTTCGTAGGTAGAAACTTTTATTACTTGAAAGGACCAAACTGCTTCTATGAGAAAGCACTCAGTCCTTTCATTTGCTTGAAGCTGGACAGGAAGTAACTGATCAGCGTGTTTACGTTGTGGTGGCATGCTTTCTGTGTTTTTAGGAGTTGCTCTCTCCCAAGGCTTGCTTCATTACCACATTAGCTGTTTGTTTTTTTTTTAAGTAAAAGTGCTCGGGTCTGCCACAAAGATGGCTCCAGCCTACCCACTATCCTTCTTAACCTCAATCTGTCACTGGTCTCTTTCTCCCTATGCTTGCTTTGATTCCACTGGAGCTATTTTAAAAAGAGTAAAATTGTGGTGCTGTGTCATGGAGACTTTCAGTGGGGTCATTATATTTCTTACCACTCTCTCACTTGCCCCCACCATGCATGCTTCCTTTGCAAAAGAGCTGGTTAAAAAGCAAAAACTTGATGTGGTCTATCATGAAGACTCTCTGAAGAGCCACTATGCCTCTTACTTCTCTATCGCTTGTCCTCCCCCCCCCCCATTCACTTTATTTTGTTTCATGGGAGCTGTATAAAAAAAGTGCTCTGATCTATCATGAAGACTTTTCATGAAGCCAATATGACTCTTACCTCTTTGTCGCGTGTGTCCTTCCCCATGTTCTCATTGGTTACTTAGTTTCCACCTGAGCTGTTTAAAACAAGCATTTGGCAATGCCGGACGTTCGCTTGCAGGTATTTGCAGTGGTGTTTGGCACGTATGGTGCTTTACCCTAATGCCCTGTGTGATTGCTGGTATTTGCACTACAAATTTTTCAGCATGACCTTTTTGTTGCCCCCCACCTCGTAAAAGCATTTGAGACCTCTGCTTATGAACAGTACCACTGTTATTTTGTTAATATGTCCTGAACGTTGATTTCCCACAGCGACCACACCATTCTGCTCCACATGTGCAAAAACACAGTTTGGGCAGGATGTGAAAAATGACAGCTGTAGCATTCATAGGGAGGTGTGAAGGGATGGCAATGTTGAACATCTGGAGTGAAAATACAACAATTTCGAACTACGGTGTACATGGAAACTCTCAATGAGCAGCTCATGACACACTCATTTTGTGGACTTTTGTCACCAAATTTTCAGCATAGGCATTTTGGGACCTCTGCTCATGAACAGTGTCACTGTGATTTTCATAATCTGTCCTGAGCATTGATTTCTCACTGTTACCACACCATTGTGCGCTGGGTGTGCAAAAACACATTTCAGCCAGGATGTGAAAAATGTCAGCTGTACTGTTCATAAGGAGGTATGAAAAAATGCCAGTGTTGAAAATCTGGAGTGAAAATATTTCAAATTCTCGAAGTTATGAATGTGCGTGGAAACTGCGCAACGCACGTCCGTAACACAGTCATTTTTTGATATTTTTTCACCAAATTTGCAACATAGGCTTTTGGGAGCCCACCTCATAAACAATGACACTGTTGTTTAGTTAATCAATCCCAAAAGGTGATTTTGTGCAGTGACCATGAAATCACCTTTGGGGACCGAATAAGTCACATGACAGTAACTGAATTCATGAGGTGGGGTCCCAAGAACCCCCTGTTGAAAATGTGGTGCCAAAATTTGCAGAAATGCCTGAGATAGCCACCTAAGTTGAAAAAAAAAAAAAACATTTATGCCATTATACAGCTTACCGTCATTTCTTCAGTTTGCGTTCCGCTTTCAAGAGTGCAGACGTGTTCCCACTCCACTGAAGATCATTGCGCCAGGCTCCGGAGGTAAGTATGGGGTGAGGAGGAGGTGGGGTATGCAGAGGGTGGGTATGGGTTTGGGGAAGGGGCACAAGACTCAGCGAAGGACGGTGTTCTGTTTTCACAGGTTTAAAAAAAACAAAAGATGTTGCGGGACAGTTTTCCCATTTAGAGGACAATGGGCATGCTGGGGTGGGCTCCCAGCATGCCACCTGGGTGTTTGTTGGGGGGGGCCTGGAGACAATGGGGACTGGGCACTCCGTCTGCACATACAATGTGTTTGGTGGGGGCAATAACAAAGGAGCAGGGTAGATGGCAGCAGAGGGAGGAAGTGGGAGGGATTTTATTAGCAGCCAGAGGGAAAAGGGTGACGTCAATATGTTAAATACACACACGTTACCACCGCTGATTGCAGTGGTGCTTTTCTTTTAACTGAAGACCACTGCAGCCAAACTGCTGTCATAGACAGCTCATGCATCCATTGGTGCAGTAGGGTTGCACACGTTACACTGAGCACTGCATTGGACAGGAGGGTCACACACCTTCAAAAAGTCGTACTGTCCCAAAACGTTCCTTGCACATGCATGCAAGCGAATGCAGAAATAAACAAGCATTTGTCAGTGCCGAATGTTGCTTGCTTCTATGTGCTGTTTAGGTATTTGGAAGTAATTAGAGTGCAAATATTGAAAATTCATGAACTTACGAGCATGCTTAAGAACTGCGTAATGCACACTCGTAAAACAGTCATTTTTAGGAATTTTTTCACCAAATTTTCAACATAGCCATTTTAAGACCTCTAGTCATGAACAGTGTCACTGTGATTTTCTTAATGTATCACATACATTGAGTTCGCACACCGACTGCGCCATTGTGCACTACATGGGTGGAAACACGTTTTGGGCAGGATGTGAAAAGTTACAGCTATACTGCTCATAAGGAGGTGTGGTAAAATGGCAATGTTCAAAATCTGGAGTGGAAATATTGAAAATTCGCAAACTTACGAGCGTGTGTAGGAACTGCGCAACACACACTCGTAAAACAGCTATTTTTAGGAATTTTTTCACCAAATTTTCAACACAGCCATTTTAAGACCTCTGCTCATGAACAGTGTCACTGTGATTTTCTTAATGTGTCCCATACATTGAGTTCGCACACCGACTAGCCATTGTAAGCTACATGAAGCGAAACACATTTTGGGTGAGATGTGAAAAGTGACAGCTGTACTACTCATAAGAAGGTGTGGTAAAATGGCAATGTTGAAAATCTGGAGTGAAAATATTGAAAATTTGCTAACTTACGAGCCTGCGTGAGGAACTACGCCAGCATGCGCTCGTCAAAGCGGTCATTTTAGGAATTTTTCCACAAATATTCAAAATAGGCTTTTTGAGAGCCCACCTTATGAACGCTGGCAGTGTCATTTCATTAATTGGGCCTGAAAGGTGATTTCGCACAGTGACTGTGAAATCACCCTTCGAGCCTGAATAACACCATGACAGTGACATCATTCATGAGAAGGGGTCCCAAAAACCCCATGTTGAAAATTTGGTGCAAAAATTCCAAAAAATGCCTGAGATATGCAACAAAGTTGAAAAAACACCATCTAGCCCATTATACAGCTTACTGGCATTTCCTCAGTTCGCGGTCGGCTTTGAAGAGTGCAGATGTGTTCCCGGTCCAGCGAAGATCGTCGCGCTGAGCTCCGGAGGTAAGTATGGGGTGAGGGGTGTGTGGGGAGGCAGGGTGCGCAGTGGGTGGGTGTGGGTTGTGGGAGGGCAGGAGAGGCGCGTGGGACGTTTTTAATTTACAGGTTTAAAAAAGGCAGCATGGAGACGTTTGCCACGCTGGGGTGGGCTCCCAAGCGTGGCAGAAAGCTGTTTGGGGGCATGTGGAGCCAATGGGGATTGGGCACCCCCGTAGGCCAAAACAAGGTTTGCCACACTGGGGTGGGCTCCCAGCGTGGCACCAAAGCTTTGGGGGGGGGCCTGAGGCGCTGCCAGCACACAGCGGTGCTTTTCTTTGAAGTGAAGACCACTGCTGTCATACACAGCACCCTCATCCATTGGTGCAGGACCGCCATGCCTGCTCAACAGAGCAGTGGATTGCACAGGACAGTCACACCTCCAAACTGTCCTATTCTCCCAAGATGTTCCTTGCGCATGCGCGCAAGCGAACGTAAAAAGTAAAAGTGCTGTGCTCTGCCATGAAGACTTTTCAAGACCTCTAACCTCTGTTTCACTTGTCTGTCCCCCCCAACCCAATTGCACTCATTCCAGTGGAGCTGTTTAAACAATAAGTAAAAGTGTTCCGCTCTGCTACGAAGACAGTTCCTGACTGATACAGTTACAGGTGAACAGCTGTAAGCCAGCATACGCTCAGTAGGACAGATCATACTATAAAGAAGCATTTGTCAATGCCGAATGTTGATTGCGTTGGTCCGTTGAGTTTGCTCAGTGGCCCTCTGTCACTTGCTCATTCTGTTTCTCCCGGAGCTGCAGGCTGCTGTTTTGTACTGGGCTCTTGCCTGCATTGGCACCCTTTTCTGTCCACAAAGAAATTCGCAGCTGTCCCAACAGATCTCCATTGAGCTCACTCATTTCCCCCTCCCTCACTCGCTCGTTCTGTCTCCCGCTGCTGCAGCCTGCCCTCTTGTACTGGGCTCCTGCCTGCGTTGGGGGCTTTTTCTGCCCAAAAAGAAATCTGCAGCAGTCCTGACACAGCACCGTTGAGCTCGCTCACTCCCCCTCTTCCCCTTGCTCATTGTGTTTCTCCCGGTGCTGCAGCCTGCCCTTTTGTACCGGGCTCCTGCCTGCATTGCTGCCTTTTTCTGCCCACAAAGCAATCCACAGCAGTCATGATACAGCTCCATTGAGGTCACTCACTCCCCTTGTCTCACTTGCTCATTCTGTTTCACCTGGTGCTGCAGGCTGCCCTTTTGTAAGGGGCTCCTGCCTCTGTTGGTGCCTTTTTCTGCCCACAAAGAAATCTGCAGCAATCCTGACAGAGGTCCATTGAACTCCCTCACTCCCCCTTTCTCACTCACTCATTCTGTTTCTGCTGGTGTTGCAGGCTGCCCTTTTGTACTGGGCTTCTGCCTGCATTTGCACCTTCTTCTGGCCAGAAAGAAATCCACAGCTGTCCCAACAGAGCTCCGTTGAGGTCGCTCACTCCCTGTGTGTCACTTGCTCATTCTGTTTGTTTTGGTGCTGCAGGCTGTCCTTTTGTACTGGGTTCTAGCCTCTGTTGGCACCTTTTTCTGGCCACAAAGAAATCTGAAGCTGCCCCAACAGAGCTCCTTTGAGCTCACTCACTCCCCCTCTCTCACTCGTTCCATTTCTGCCAGCGCTGCAGCCTGCCCTTTTGTACTGGGCTCCTGCCTGCATTGCTGTCTTCTTCTGCCCACAAAGAAATCTGCAGCAGTCCTGACACAGCTCCACTGAGCTCGCTCACTCCCCCTCTCTCACTTGCTCATTCCGTTAGTGCCAGCGCTGCAGGCTGGCCTTTTGTACTGGGCTCCTGCCTGCATTGCCGCCTTCTTCTATCCATAAATAAATCTGGAGCAGTCCCAACAGAGCTCCGCTGAGCTCACTCACTCCCCCCTCTCACTCGCTCTTTTTGTTTCTCCTGCCGCTGTAGGCTGCAGTTTTGTACTGGGCCCCTGCATGCACTGCTGCCTTTTTCTACCCAGAAAGAAATCCGCAGCAGTCCCAACAGAGCTCCGTTGTGCTCACTCACTCATCCTCCCTCACTCGCTCATTCTGTCTCTCCCACTGCTGCAGCCTACCCTCTTGTACTGAGCTCCTGCCTGTGTTGGGAGCTTTTTCTGCCCACAAAGAAATCTGTAACAGTTCTGACACAGCTCCATTGAGCTCGCTCACTTCCCCTCACTCACTCATTGTGTTTCTCCCGGTGCTGCAGGCTGGCCTTTTGTACTGGGTTCCTGCCTGTGTTGGCACCTTTTTCTGCCAACAAAGAAATCTGCAGCTGTCCCGACAGAGCTCCGTTGAGGTCGCTCAGTACCCCTGTCTCATGTACTCATTCTGTTCCTCCTGGCACTGCAGGCTTCCCTTTTGTACTGGGCTCCTGGCCCTGTTGTCACATTTTTCTGGCCACAAAGAAATCTGCAGCAGTCCTGACAGAGCTCAGTTGAGCTCACTCACTCACTCCCCCTTCCTCACTCGCTCATTCTGTGTCTCCCGCTGCTGCAGGCTGCCCTTTTGTGCTGGGTTCCTGCCTGTGTTGGCAGCTTTTTCTGCCCGCAAAGAGATCTGCAGCAGTCCTGACACAGCTCCATTGAAGTCGCTCACTCTCCCTCTCTCACTCGCTCATTCTGTTTCTGCCGATGCTGCAGGCTGCCCTTTTGTACTGGGCTCCTGCCTACATTGCTGTCTTCTTCTGCCCACAAAGAAATCTGCAGCAGTCACGATAGAGCTCCGTTGAGCTCGCTCACTCCCCTTCTTTTACTCGATAGTTCTGTTTCTCCCACTGCTGCAGGCTGTCCTTTTGTAGTGGGCCCCTGCGTGCATTGTGTCCTTTTTTGCCCACAAAGAAATCTGCAGCAGTCCTGACAGAGGTCCGTTGAGCTCGCTCATTCCCCCTCTCTCAGTCGCTCATTCCGTTTCTGCCAGAGTTGCAGACTGCCCTTTTGTACTGGGCTCCTGCCTGCATTGCTGTCTTCTTCTGCCCACAAAGAAATCCACAGCAGTCATGATACAGCTCCACTCAAGTCACTCACTCCCCCATCTCACTTACTCATTCTGTTTCTTCTGGCGCTGCAGGCTGTCCTTTTGTACTGGGCCCCTCCCACTGTTGGTGCCTTTTTCTGCCCACAAAGAAATCTGCAGCAGTCCTGACAGAGCTCCTTTGAGCTCGCTCACTCCCCCTCTCTCACTCGCTCATTCTGTTTCTGCCCGCACTGCAGGCTGCCCTTTTGTACTGGGCCCCTGCGTGCATTGCTGCCTTTTTCTACCCACAAAGAAATCCGCAGCAGTCATGATAGAGCTCCATTGAGTTTCCTCACTCCCCCTCCCTCACCCACTCGTTTTGTGTCTCCCGCTGCTGTAGCCTGCCCTTTTGTACTGGGCTCCTGCCCCTTTTTCTGCCCACAAAGAAATCTGCAGCTGTCCTGACAGAGGTCCGTTGAGGTCACTCACTCCCCTTCTCTCACGCACTCATTCTGTTTCTCCTGGCACTGCAGGCTGCCGTTTTGTACTGTTGGCACCTTTTTCTGGCCACAAAGAAATCTGCAGCAGTCCTGACAGAGCTCCGTTGAGCTCGTTCGCTCACTTTCCTTCCCTCACTCACTCATTCTGTGTCTCCTGCTGCTCCAGGCTGCCATTTTGTACTGGGTTCCTGCCTGCGTTGGTACAAAGAGATCTGCAGCAGTCCTGACACAGCTCCGTTGAGCTTGCTCACTCCCCCCTCTCACTCGCTCATTGTGTTTCTCCCAGCACTGCAGGCTGGCCTTTTGTACTGGGATCTTGCCTGCATTGGCACCTTTTTCTGCCCACAAAGATAACTGCAGCTGTGCAGACAGAGCACTGTTGAGGTCGCTCAGTCCCCCGTCTCACGCACTCATTCAGTTTCTCCTGGCACTGCAGGCTGCCCTTTTGTACTGGGCTCCTACATCTGTTGGCACATTTTTCTGGCCACAAAGAAATCTTCAGCAGTCCCAACAGAGCTCCGTTGAGCTCGCTCATTCACTCCGCCTCTCTCACTCCTTCATTCTGTTTCTCCCACCGCTGCAGGTTGCCCTTTTGTACTGGGCCCCCTGCATGCATTTCTGCCTTTTTCTGCCCACAAAGAAATCCATAGCAGTCCCAACAAAGCTCCAGTGAGCTCACTCACTCCCCCCTCCCTCACTCACTCATTCTGTGTCTCCCGCTGCTGTAGGCTGCCCTTTTGTACTGGGTTCCTGCCTGTGTTGGCAGCTTTTTCTGCCAACAAAGAGATCTCCAGAAGTCCTAACACAGCTCCATTGAGGTCGCTCACTCCCCCTCTGTCACTCGCTCATCCGTTTCTGCTGGCACTGCAGGCTGGCCTTTTGCACTGGGCTCCTGCCTGCATTGCTGCCTTTTCCTGCCTAAAAAGAAATCCGTAGCAGTCACGATAGACCTCCGTTGAGCTTGCTCACTTCCCCTCTCTCACTCGCTCATTCTGTTTCTGCCGACGCTGCAGGCTGCCCTTTCATGCTGGGCTCCTGCCTCTGTTAGCACCTTTTTCTGCCCACAAAGAAATCTACAGCAGTCCCGACACAGCTCCTTTGAGCTCGCTCACTCCCCCTCTCTCACTCACTTGTTCTGTTTTTGCCGCTGCTCCAGGCTGCCCTTTTGTACTGGGCTCCTGCCTGTGTTGCCGCCTTTTTCTGCTCACAAAGAAATCTGCAGCAGTCCCGACACAGCTCCGTTGAGCTCGCTCACTCCACCTCTCTTACTCACTCATTGTGTTTCAGTGCTGTAGGCTGCCCTTTTGTACTGGGCTCCTGCCTGCATTGCTGCCTTTTTCTGCCCACAAAGAAATCTGCAGCTGTCCCGACAGAGCTCCATTGATGTCGCTCACTCCCTCTGTCTTACGCGCTCATTCTGTTTGTCCTAGCACTGCAGGCTGCCCTTTTGTACTGGGCTCCTGCCTCTGTTGGCACCTTTTTCTGGCCACAATGAAATCTGCAGCAGTCCCGACAGAGCTCTGTTGACCTTACTCACTCTCCCTCTCTTGTTCCATTCTGCTGGCGCTGCAGCCTGCCCTTTTGTATGGGGCTCTTGCCTGCGCTGCTGCCCTTTTCTGCCCACAAAGAAATCCACAGCAGTCACGATAGAGCTCCACTGAGCTCACTCGCACCCCCCCACTCTCACTCATTCTTTCTGTTTCTCCCACTGCTGCAGGCTGCCCTTTTGTACTGGGCCCCTGCGTGCATTGTTGCCCTTTTCTGCCCACAAAGAAATCTGCAGCAGTCCCAACAGAGCTCCATTGAGCTCGCTCACTCCCCTCTCACACGCTCATTCTGTTTCTCCTGCTGCTGCAGGCTGGCCTTTTGTACTGGGCCCTTGCGTGCATTGCTGCCTTTTTCTGCCCACAAAGAAATCTGCAGCAGTCCCAACACAGCTCCGTTGAGCTTGCTCACTTCCCCTCTCTCACTCACTCGTTGTGTTTCTCCCGGAGCTGCAGGCTGCCCTTTTGTACTGGGCTCCCACCTGCATTGGCACCTTTTCCTGCCCATAAAGAAATCTGCAGCTGTCCCAACAGAGCTCCATTGAGGTTGCTCACACCCCATGTCTTACGCACTTATTCTGTTTGTCCTGGTGCTGCAGGCTGCCCTTTTGTACTGGGCTCCTGCCTCTTTGGGCACCTTTTTCTGGCCAGAAAGAAATCTGCAGCAGTCTTGATAGAGCTCCGTTGACCTTACTCACTCCCCCTCTCTCACTCGCTTATTCCATTTCTGCCGGGGCTGCAGCCTGCCCTTTTGTACAGAGCTCCTGCCTGTGTTGCTGCCCTTTTCTGCCCACAAAGAAATCTGCAGCAGTCACGATAGAGCTCCATTGAGCTCGCTCACTCCCCCACTCTCTCAGTTGCTCATTCTGTTTCTCTCACCGATGCAGGCTGCCCTTTTGTACTGGGCCCCTGCATGCATTGCTTCCTTTTTCTGCCCACAAAGAAATCCGCAGCAGTCCCAACAGAGCTCCGTTGACCTCACGCACTCCCCCGCCCTCACTCGCTCATTCCATTTCTGCCGGGGCTGCAGCCTGCCCTTTTGTACAGAGCTCCTGCCTGTGTTGCTGCCCTTTTTTGCCCACAAAGAAATCTGCAGCAGTCATGATAGAGCTCCATTGAGCTTGCTCACTCCCCCACTCTCTCAGTTGCTCATTCTGTTTCTCCCACCTATGCAGGCTGCCCTTTTGTACTGGGCCCCTGCATGCATTGCTGCCTTTTTCTGCCCACAAAGAAATCTGCAGCAGTCCCAACAGAGCTCCACTGACCTCACACACTCCCCCGCCCTCATTCGCTCATTCTGTATCTCCCGGTGCTGCAGGCTGCCCTTTTGTACTGGGCTCCTGCCTGCATTGGCACCTTTTCCTGCCCACAAAGAAATCCACAGCAGTCCCGACAGAGCTCAGTTGAGCTTGGTCACTCCCCCCCTCTCTTACTTGCTCAATCCTAAATTGTCCCAAAAAATAACTTCCAAAAGCGACTGCGGTATTCTGTGCTGGAAGTGTGAATACACATTTCGGCCAAGATGTTAAAATTGACAGCTGTACTTTTCACAAGGAGGTGTGTAAAAATGCCACTGTTGAAAATGTGGCGTGAAAATATCACTAATTTGCGAAGTTACAAGTGTGCGTGGAAACTGCACAACACACGCTCGTAACACAGTCATTTTATGGAGTTTCATCACAAAATTTTCAACATAAGCATTTTATTATTTAACCAGGTATAGCACACTAAGCTGAAAGCTTTTTTACAGGAGCGACTTGGGAGCACAAGTGACTTGCTCAGGGTCACACAGTATGCAAGTGGAAGCTGTGGGATTCAAACCTGGGTCTGGTCTACTGGATGTCACCAAATTTGCAGCTGAGAGCCTTAGACCACTGCACTATACTGCCTCCTTTTAGGACCTCTACTCATGAAGAGTGTCAGTGTGATTTTCTTAATGTGTCCTGAACACTGATTTCCCACAGCAACCACGCTATTGTGTGCCAGAAGAGTGAAAACACATTTCGGCCAGGATGTGAAAAATGACAGCTGCACTGTTCATAAGGAGGTGTGCAAAAATGGCAATGTTGAAAATCTAGAGTGAAAATATTGCAAAGTTGCGAAGGTATAAGAGTGCAAGGAAACTGTGCAACGCACGCTCGTAGCACTCTCATTTTATGGACTTTCATCACCAAATTTTCAACATAGCCATTTCAGGGCCTCTGCTAATGAACAGTGTCACTGTTATTTTCATAATGTGTCCCGAACACGGATTTCCCACAGCGACCGTGCTATTCTGCACTGGAAGTGTGAAACACATTTCGGCCAGGGTGTGAAAATGACAGCTGTACTGTTCATAAGGTGGTGCAGAACAATGGCAATGTTGAAAATCTGTAGTGAAAATATTAAAAATTTGTGAACTTATGAGCGTGCGTGCAAACTGCACAATGCACGCTCGTAACAGTCATTTTATGGAGTATTGGCACCAAATTTTCAACATAGGCATTTTAGGACATCTGCTCATGAACAGTGTCACTGTCATTTTTGTAATCTGTCCCAAACACTGATTTCCCACAGCGACCGCATATTCTGCGCCAGAAGTGCGAAAACACATTTCGGACAGGATGTGAAAAATGACAGCTGTCACTGTTTACAAGGAGGTGTGAAAAAATGCCAATGTTGAAAATCTGGCATGAAAATATTGCAAATTCATGGCTTCTAAGCATCAGTAACAACAACTGAAATACTGCGCTAGTAAAACAGTCATTTCTGGATTTTCCCACCAAATTTGCAACATAGGCTTTTGAGAGCCCACCTCATGAACACTGGCACTGTCATTTTGTAAATGGGTCCCAAAAGGTGATTCTGCGCAGTGACTGCGAAATCACCTTTCAGGACCAATTAACTCCATGACAGTGCCAGAATTCATGAGGAGGGGTCCCAAAAACACCATGTTGAAAATTTGGTGACAAAATTCCAAAAAATGCCCAAGACATGCATCAAAGTTGAAAACACCCTATTTATTCCATTATACAGCTTACCGGCATTTCCTCAGTTCGTGGTCGGCTTTGAAGAGTGCAGACGTGTTCCTGGTCCACCAAGATCATTGCGCCTAGGTCCAGAGGTAAGTATGGGGTGAGGGAGAGGTGTGGGGAGGCAGGTGCGTGGTGGTGGGTCTGGCAGTTGTGGGGAGGGAGGCAGGGAGATGGCGAGGGACCTTTTTACAGGAGAAAAAATAACATGTGGGGGACGTTTTTTGCAGGGCATGTGGCATGCTGGGGTGGGCTCCCAGCATGCCAACTGACTCTTTTGGGGGCAGGTACAGCTGACAGGGGTGGGTACCCCCATTGGCACACACAACAAAATGGGGGCCACATCATGCTGGCGGGATTGGGCACCCCTGTCGGCACACAAGAAATGGGGAGGGTATGCTGTGGTGTGGGCACCCCGTCGGGCACACAAGAAATGGGGATATGCCAACGGGATTAGACAACCCCATCAGCAAAGACAGAAGCAGGGGTGAACATAAGCCGGGGGATTGGGCACCCTCCTTGGCACACAGAAAATGGGGGGGATATGCCAATGGGGATTGGGCACCCCTATTGGCAAACACAGAAGTGGGGGGAGACATAAGACGAGTGGGATTGGACACCCCCCTCAGCAAACAACAATTTTGGGGTGGGAGACATGCTCATGGGGACTGGGCTCCCAGTCAGCAACAACCCTGCAATGAGGGGTCACTTCCTCATTGCAGGGATGATGCTGCAATGACGAGGCGGCCCCTGATTGCAGCGGCTAAAACATTAGAAAGTTGTGGCACACTGGCTGAACTAGTGTCAGCAGCAGCATGCCACGGCATTGGGGGAAGCGGGCCAAGCCTTTAAAGGTTGTAGGGGCATTGGCCACAACAGTACCATGCCTCCACAACCTGCTTCTTGGGAAAGCTGCCGCAATATGTTTCCTGTGCATGCACACAAGCAACATAAAAATAAAGGGGGCAAAAAACAAACTGGGCAAATGCGACAAGAGCAGATCATACAATACATATTTCTTACAGAGAGCCCACAGATTGGGTGCACATGTGGGCCAGCGACTGACTATATCAGTAAACAGCAGGGGGCAGTAGCATGCCATGAACCATGCAGTGGTTCTTTGTCCTTTCAGTAACTTCAGAGTAGGCAGTCAGCGAGAAGGAGGTGTATATTTGAACCACTGGTCTGGAGCTCACCTTCCCATTGGATGCTACCATACACACTGATTGCCTCGTGTGCCTGTTGGGTTATTGGTTACTCAAGTCAACCAATGAGAAGTCTATATTGCTGGTTCTTTCCTTAATTCAGTAATGCAATGATGGTAAGTCAAGAGCAGTGGTGGTGATGATGACTCAGGAACACCAACAGCAGGTGGACACCCCAGCAGCACAGATCTACAGTACTACACAATCCCGACAGTCAGTTTTCCGAACTCCATAAGCCCGAGTTCAGAAGACCGACAGGGTCCTAGTGCAGTGCCCCCAAGCCATTCCTAACTAAAATAACCAACTCCAATGGGCATTGGACCTCAGAGTAGGTTAAAAAATTAGAGGGGGCAACAACAGCACTCGCAAAAATGTGTTCCTTCCAGGAACAAAACCTGGGTCGAGAGTGCCATGCTGGCCAAGCTGCCAGTGTCCTAGCCTCCACACCATGGGTGCAGCATGACCAGCTTCCGCATCCTCCCGCTGTTCTCCTGCCTGACTAGGGTGGGTAGCGGTTCGTCACATCAGTTACCTTACCCCTGTCGGGCAGGAGGGTGTCAGGCGGGTTTCTGTCAGGCTGTCGAACTCGGGATCCTGAATGTTGGGATTCTGAGTGTCGATATTAGGTAATACTCCCAGCAGCACCCACACACACACACACCTGGGTTAACTTCAAGTATGGCATCAGGTAGTGGGATTAAAGACAGAGAGAAAACCAAGGAAGAAAAAAAAAGACTTGTCCAGTCCTGAACGAAGGCTGGCAGTATAGTATACCACCCAGCGTGACGAGAGCAAACACTCACCCCTCACCAAGCTATGAAGCTTAGCCTGTCCAGTCCTGAACGAAGGCTGGCAGTATAGTATACCACCCAGAGTGACGAGAGCAAACACCCACCCCTCACCAAGCTATGAAGCTTAGCCTGTCCAGTCCTGAACGAAGGCTGGCAGTATAGTATACCACCCAGAGTGACGAGAGCAAACACTCACCCCCTCACCAAGCTATGAAGCTTAGCCTGTCCAGTCCTGAACAAAGACTGGCAGTATAGTATACCACCCAGAGTGACGAGAGCAAACACTCACCCCTCACCAAGCTATGAAGCTTAGCCTGTCCAGTCCTGAACGAAGGCTGGCAGTATAGTATACCACCCAGAGTGACGAGAGCAAACACCCACCCATCACCAAGCTATGAAGCATAGCCTACCCTTGTAGCACCAGCACTGGTGACTTCAAGACAGTGCAAGGTATGCACAAGATTAATAATAACAAGCATTTGTCAATCCCAGATGTTTGCCACAGGTATAGAAGCCCTGGGGTACTGGATGCATTGTGGTACACTGTGTGGGTTATAAATTACCAAAGTTATGAGACTGCATTTGTAAATTTGAATGCAGACTCATAAATTTATGTTTTAATATTTTTGCCCCAAATTGTCGGCATTACCATCTTTGTGACCCCACCTCATGAACAAGAGCAAAGAAAATCTTCAACTCCTGTGTGAAAGGCAATTTCGCTTAGAAACTGCAAAATCACCTTTCGGGATGCAAAAACGCATTTTGGGCAGGAACTGAAAAGTGACAGCTGTCACATTCATGAAATGCTATAAAAATGTTGAAAATCTGGGATAAAGATATTGAAAATGAAAAAAAATTTGAGACTGCATTCACAAAATTCAATGTAGGCTCATAACTTTGTTTTTTTTTCAATATTTTACACCAAATTTTCAACATAGCCTTTTATGACCCCACCTCATGAACAAGGGCACAGAAAATGTTGAACTCCTGCCCAAAGGGTGATCTCATGTAGAGACTGCAAAATCACCTTTCGGGACAGATTTCCCTAATGTCACTGAAATCATTCATGAGGTGGAGTCCCAAAAAAGGCATGTTGAAAATTTGGGGCAAAAATAGGCACAAATAGCCAAGTTATGCCACTATGTTCAACCTCCCATTGAAATACATTGAAACACACACCTGTTTCTTCAGTTCGCTGTCCAGCTTTCAAGAGTGAAGACATATCTGCGGTCCACAGAAGATGACAACATTGGACTCCCGGTGGGTAAGTAAGTGCTTGGGGGGGTGCAGGGTGGTGGGTGCTGAGTGGGAGGGTTAGGTGGGAGGACAGTAACGGCCGCAAAATACATTGATGGATGGTTTTCTTTTCACAGGGTTTTAAAAAAAAAGGCAGAAGGATGTGATTTTTTTCCTTCCTGATAATGACACTGGGGGATTGGACCCCCCCAGTGTCACTATTATGTATGTGGGTGTGGGGTTGGGAATTGGGTGCTGAGAGGGATGTTGGTGGGTGGGATTACAAAAACAAAACAAAAAAAACAAAGATATGACCGCGCATAGGGAGCGGCATGGTACTGGACTACAGGAGGTTCACTTATGGGGTGGCGACACTGGGGGATTGGGCACCCCCAGTGTCAGTGTAATGTTTGTGGTAGGGGAGGTTGCTGAGGACAGCCATGGGGGGAGTAAATAAATAAATAATTGAATAAAAAAATGAGACGATGTGACCGCGCATTGGGAGCGGCGCAGTAGTGCACCAAAGGAGTTTCACTTATGAGCTAGCGACACTGGGAGATTTGGCACCCTCAGTGTCAGTGTTATGTCTGGGGGGGGCTGAGACGGAGGACCAGGTATGGGGGACAGTCAGGGGGCTGTCACTAAAAGATATAGATGGATGGTTTCCTTTTACAGCTGGCAGACATTCCAGGCATTCTAGGCAGACCAAGATGGATCAGATTGGCTTGCTGGGCAGCGTACATCAAAGGGAAGGGCCGACCCATGATTGGGTCATCTCTTTCTTTTGATATACACAACGTTCCTGCCCAGCAAGCCAACACTCCATCATGATCAGCCTGCCTGATGATTGGTGCAGCACAGACTTGCCCATAAAACACTGCTCTGCATTGGACGAACAGTGTCACACCCATCAAAAGTAGTACTATTGCAATACGTTCACTTGCGCAGGAGCGCATGGTGAACATAAAAATGGGTATCTCTTAAGTGCCCCCCTTCTGTTATATTGCTGGCACTCTGGAGCAGGAGGCAGGACAGGTCAGATCATGTAAGGAAAGTCGCGCAGCAGTCGGGGTGGGGAGGGGGAAGAAATCAGCTGTGGGTGCCAGACTGTCTGAGAGAATGAGGACTGAATTTGCACTGGGCAGGATTGCATTCCTTACTCCCAATTCCACCTGGATTTGTTGCTTGTCTTTATCCAACTGTTGTTTAAATAATCAGAGGCCCTCTTCTGCCCGTATTTCTATCTGCTATTAATTTTGCACACCTTTGCTCTTTTTAACTCACTTACGCATTATTATATCCTCTTTATTTTCCGCCCTGAATATTCCGCTTCTCTGGGCTCTTTGTCTCAGTCTGATGAGCTGTGTGCAATCCACCTTCTCCCTGGCTCTGTCTGAATTGAAACTCATACACCCTGCAGGGGCATGCTAACTATTCTCTCCAACCTCTTAAAGTGACAGCTCAGTTTTGAGATGTGCTTGACTTGTCTGGTTAGTTTCCTTGGTGAGCTCCAGTGATCTCAGTCAGATCTGCCTGTACTCCTGTCTGTACAGCCCACCTGACAATTAAGGTTTACCTATCCATTTTTCCCCTTCAGAGAGACTGCATTTCCTTCTCTTTCTCAGTTATTGTGGACAGTGGAGTGGGGGCTGATCAGCTGAGGAAGGGTGCAGCAGTTGTTTATCTGGATAGACTCTTATTGTGGACACTCTGGGTTAGGGGATGATCAGCCGAGGAAGGACGCAGCAGCTGGGGGGTATTTGTCCAAGTGGAGGGACTGAAGGTCTTATGTTATCTTGTCCAAGGTCGTGCACCACATGTGGCAGTGTTCGGGGGCAGGAGGTTATTGTACACTTTGTGTGTGTGTCTGTGGGTGTGTGTTACTGAGTGCACCAAGCAAAAATGAACATAATTCATGGTGCTGGAACAGCACCAGTGGGCGTGGCCAGCTCCCAGAGAGTACAACATAGAATGCAGAAAGTGACTGCACACAGCCTCAGGCCAGGTACCCCAGCACTTCGCTGTCTCGAGCTTTGTCAGGGGACCTGTACCTCTTGTTGTGGGTGTACATCCCCTTTTGCTATACATTAAATTGACAGCATTTGAACTCGTGTAATACTTGTTCTCAGCTATGGTTCTGTGCTTGCGTGCCGTGGTTTTCTGCCTTTTGAGTGGCCACACCCTTGTTGAGTTTTTCAGATAAATTATTTGTGGAATGATTGGTTTGTTTTCAGATTTGACAAACTGCCAGCTTGGTGCATTGCTAATTTTGAGTGCTTGGGACATTTCAAGTGGTTGTGGTTTGTAGTCTACATGTCTGCCCTGTTCTGCTCCTGGTTCCTGGTTTGCAGCTTTTCCTTTTCATTGGCTTGGCTGCTTACTTTCCTTATGTCTTGTTTTTGTTCTCGTTCTAATTTGGCGTTGCTTAATGGACACGGTGGCCTGGCTGCCCAGCTAACTTGTTTTTAAGAGTTTTGTACATTACAGACTATTTAACATAGCAGTATTTGTTTCTTAGCAAAGCAAATTCATCTGAGTGGGATTTTGTTTTAGCAAAGATGTAAGTCTGTCATCCTTTGATTCATCCCCAGTGTATTAATTTTCTCAGTTATTTAAAACTGCTTTTATAGCCATATGTGTATTTTATTACAAGAGTCATTAAAGATGGCTGCCACCTACAATTTCTTCCCTCGAAGTCACCTGTTGAATACGAACATACATATGAACATATGAAGAAGCCAGCAGAAAGAAAGCCATTTGGTCTATCAAGTCTGCTCGTAATGCAGGGTCCACAGCTTGAGCTAATGTCTCTGCCCTCCCGCCCCACTCCTCCCATCCTACCTACCAATGATCCTTTCCTTTCCCCTATGCCTATCCAGTCTCTCTTAAAGCTGCCCACTGTCTTCAATGAGATGACCTCTTCCAGCAGCGCATTCCAAGTGTCCACCACCCTCTCTGTGAACAAGTGCTTCCTGACCTCCCTGCTAAACCTCCCATCCTCCAGTTTAAGACTGTGCCCCTTATGTTATGGTTGCATCAGCTTAAAGAGACTCTTCTTATCAACTTTATTTATCCCTTTCAAGTACTTGAAGGTCCCAATCATGTCCCCCCTCTCTCACTCCTGTCTTTCAGGGAGTACATGTTCAGTACCCTCAACCTCTCCTCATATGCCTTACCCTGCTGACTGGCTGTCATCTTTGTAGCCCTCCTCTGGACCTTCTCCAGCAGGTTAATGTCCTTTTTGAGGTGTGGGCACCAGTACTACATACTCTAGATGCAGCCTTACCAGTGACCTGTACAAGGGCAGTATAACCTCCTCTCTGCTAATACCGATCCCCCTAGATATGCATCCCAGCATCTTTTTTGCCTTTGCTGCTGCTTTCTTACACTGCGTGGAGTGCTTCAGGTCACTAGTGATCATCACTCCAAGGTCCTTCTCCTCATCTGATGCAGATACTCGGACTCCACCCAGGTTGTACTCTGTCCTGGGATTCCTGGCTCCAATATACATAACTTTGCATTTCTTAGCATTGAAGCCAAGTTGCCAGATCCTGGACCACCTCACCAGCTTTTCCAGATCTTCCTGTAGGTCCTGTATCCCTTCAGCTGTGTTCACTCTCCTGCAGAGCTTGGTGTCATCTGCAAATAAGCACATTTTTCCCTTAATGCCATCCCCAATGTCATTGATGAAGACATTGAACAACACCGGTCCCAGCACCAAGCCCTTTGGGACTCCACTGGTTACCCTTGTGGTGCTAGTATCTCTCCCCCCACAGCCACCCTCTGGGTTCTGTCCCTCAGCCAGTTTTCCACCCATCTGGCCATCTTTTCCCCAAACCTGAGATCCACCAACTTCCTGATCAACATTTTGTGGGGCACAGAGTCAAAGGCCTTGCTGAAATCAAGATAGATGATGTCTACCGCTTGGTCCATCTACTGTCTTAGTGACACAGTCAAATAAGTCAATCAGATTCATTTGACACAGTCTCCCCCCCCCATGAACCCATACTGCTTCACATTCTAGAGACCATGCTTCTCTAGATATTCCACCAAACTTTCCTTTAGTATGGTCTCCATGAGCCTACCACAATGGAGGTCAGACTGACTGGTCTGTAATTTCCTGGGTCATCCTTGGGACTGCTTTTGTGGAGGGGCACCATATGTGCTGTTCTCCAGTCCTGCAGTACCATGCCTGACTCTAGTGAACTGTTACATAGGTTGTCCAGTGGCCCTGCCAGCTCCTCAGCCAGTTCCTTTAGTACTCTTGGATGTACTCTCTCCGAGCCTTGTGATTTGTCCACCTTCAATGTCACCAACTCCTCCCTCACTGTATCCACCTCTATCACTACATCTGTTTTCCCCTCCCCATGTTCCACTTTTCCCTCCTGAAGGCACTGGTCTGTCCTTCTCCCTGGTGAAGACAAAACAGAAGTATTCATTTAGTATCTCTGCTTTTCCCCCATTATCCTCCACCCACTCCACCCTTTTCTTAAGCCTAACAATCCCTTCCTTCTTGTCCCTTTTCTCACTTGTATAGCAAAAGAAAGCCTTCTCCCCTTCCTAATTCCTTCAGCTATCTACAGCTCCTTCTGTGCCTTTGCTTGCTGGACTTCCTTACTTGCCTCACTAGCCAACCTTAGGTAACTTTCCCTATCCGCCTTTCTCTTGGTCTTCCTGAATTTTCTATAGGCCAATCTGTTTTCCTTTACTGCCTGGGCAACCCCAGAACTGAACCAGCTGGGCTCTTTGGCCATTGTGTTCTTCCTCGGAGTCTAACCCACTCAGCTGTGGCAACCAGTATTCCTTCCTTAATGATGGACCACCTTTGATCCACCCCCGTATCGGCTCTGATGCCCCCCCAGATGGATCCTTAGCACTTCACCCATTTTCGTGAAGCCCACCCTCCTGAAATCCAAGATTTTGGTCTTAGTCAGGATGCTTTCCCTGCTCATATCCAACTGGAACCACACTGTGCAATCATCACTTCCACCCAGTGGCTCCCTGACCATTATTTCCTGTATATGCTCCACATTTGTGAGCACCAGATCAAGAACTGCCTCAGCTCTTGTTGATTCAGTGATGCCCTGATTCAGGAACCCACTCTGCAGTCCTTCCAGGATTATTTGACTCCTGGCACATGTTGTGGATGGTATGATCCAGTCCACCTTTAGCAGGTTGAAGTCCCCACAATTACCACCTCTCCTTTCCCCACAGCTTCCAGTATTTGTGAGTATGGAGAGGTTGTGGGATAACAGATGGACCAGACACCGAACTTCATGTCCAACACACAATCTCTGTGTGATGTTTATTCAAAATACAGAGAATAACCTTCAGTAATGGCATATCCCTTCTTTAATACATCAGTTTGCAGCGACAGACTATGCGTATCCTTCCTCTGCACTTAGCCAAAACCTACTGACTCACTGATCTCTGATCTAACTTATCAGTTGAGATTCAGCCTCCCCTATGAAGGCCTTGTTTGCTTGGGTGGTGGGGGCTCAAATAAGAAAAAAACCAAAAAACAAGCTAAAGACAAAGAACCTCAGTGCAGAAGCACTGAAACAAGGGTTACCCCAAAGGGCATTAACAATAAGCCAAGTTTCAAAGAAACACAACATCACACAAGCTTCCATGATGCAAAGCATCATGGGATATATGCAAAACACCATGAGATTTCAGACTTGTTCAACTTACAGCAATTTACATGCATTTTAAATACCACAACTAACTTAACTTTTATAATACAGTCCCCTAGCAAATTTTTACCTTTATCAAAAACATCTAGTGCCATGGTATTTTCAACATTTACAGGTTTCATACACATAAGGTATGTACATCAATGTATTTTATGACATAGTGCCATTGCATACTAAATCCAAAAATGAGGAACACAGCCTGTTGTTTTACATCAGTGTAGAGGTCACCACAATAATCTCCCTGTATGAGGACCTGAGAGGGAAAAGGAAAATTAAAGCGGACACTATAACATAGTCAAGAAAGGGGAAGGGATGTCCATAGGTGGCCAACCTTATGGACTAGAAATTGTAAAGGATAGATTAGGATAAGAAATAGAAGAACTGTTGCAACAGATTTAAGAAAGGTTGGTCCTCAAGAGTTGCAGAAGCTCCCTGTCACAGTGAGCTCAGTTCCCTATCCCTCTCCTCATCCTGATTGGGTAGTGTATAAACCATCCCAACCTTACCTTTCTCCCTCCATTGGATCTTAACTGAACCCATAATGCCTCCACCACCCCTTCCCCCGACTTCTCCCTCGTGCAAGTTATTCCCTCCCTGATATAAACTGCCACCCCTCCCCCCTTCCCTAATACCCTGTTCCTCCTGTATAGTTTATATCCAGGGATTGCAAGGTCCCAGTCATGGTGCGATGTTGCCCAAGTCTTGCTTACTGCAGCTATGTCCACCCTCCTGTCTGCTAATAGTGCCTGCAGGTCATCCATCTTGTTTCCAAGACTTTGGACATTCAGAGACACCACCCTCCACCTAGAATCTGACCTTCCTTCTCTTCCCTCTGTTGTTCTATTCACATTTATCCCCTCTGTGTGCACCCCTCTATGTACCCTAATTATGTGTTCCTCACCCCCTTCACCCTTTGCTAATTGCATTCTCACCCCTTCCACCTCCTCCCTCCAGATCTCTTCCATCAATGTGGGGAGGAGGTTCACTGACCTCCGCCTCTCAGAGTCTGTGGGCCTGCATGCCCGCTGCCCCCCAGTAGTTTAGATTAAGTGTAGTGGTTATGAAATCCCCCACTTTGTCCCTGAGTATCCTCAAACCCTCCCTTCTGAGGTGTGGCCTGTGTGGTGAAAAGAGTGCTTTGTTTGACGGGGTCTCCTCCCAGTCCCCAACACAGATAAACCTCTCATCCCTGCACCATTTCCTTACCCAGTCATTAAAATCCTCTATTATTCTTTTCCTGGCTGTGCTAGCCCTTGGTACTAGTATCACCTCTGAGAAGGCCATAAAACTCCCTTCCTTCCTGCAGATCTTCCCTAACTCCCTGAACCTACTTTGCACTACCTCAACCTCCTCCCCAGCTAGGTCGTTGGTTCCCAAATGTATAACTAAATTAGGTTTTCCTCCAACCTTCCTTACTATTTCCCTTATTCTTGAGCCCACCTTCCCCACTGTCATCCCTGGCATACAAACCACCCTCCTGCTTTACCCACTGCGCTATCAAGGCCAACAACTGCTGAGCATATACAAGCAAGTAAACATTCGGGACTGACAAATGCTTGTTTGAGTATTAACGTGATACATGCACAGGACATAGATGGTGGGAGTTCACTGGTCGTTTGAACTTCAGTAAATGTTCTGGGTAAGACCAAGGCTATAGTAACATTTAGAAACTTGTAAAACTCGCTTTTTAAGCCATCTGGGTCAGATGTTTTCCCACTCTGTAGTTTATAGCCACGTTTATTTCTTGTAGGTTAATTTGAGCACCTAACTTTAATCTGTCATTTTTAGCTCTGGAAGATTTGCTTGGGCTAGAAAATGCTTGGTTTCTGCCTCCTGTTTCTTTTTTATAATTGTTTGTATAGAACTGGGAGATGGTGTTGTTGATATCCTCACTACTTAGGGCAATAGTTCCATCGGACTTCCTGATGGCTGGGATTAAGTTCTGTTTTTGTCTTTTCTTGAGTTTGGAGGTGAGAAGATTCCCCACCTTCTCCCCTAATTCCAATAGTGTTGTAAGCCTCCCCTCTGTATCTAGGGGTACCTGAAGTTAAAATGGGAAGGGGGGGGCATGTTCAGCAGCCAAGCTGTGTGCAGCAGGAATTCACAGCTCCAAGACCTTAGCAGTTAAGATGCTTAGTTTTGAAAAACGGCACTAATTTTAGAAATATATTTAAACATTGCTCGAATAGTACTCACCAAACGGATTATGTTGACACCAATATTTTCTGCATCAGAGGAATGGGAGAAAGGATGGGTTGTCCAAAGAATGAGGCTGGGGAAAAGGCCCTAAATGGAAAGACGCACCCTCAGGCTCAAGTGGGGAATGAGACCTGCCCACGAGCGATCCAGCACAACTGACTACTGTGTCTTTACTTAAGGCGATCCAAACGTTGGACAAGGAAGTAGAGGAATATGCAATGGCTTTGCAAGTGGTCAACAGGAAGGTGCAAGCAGTAGAGGAGGAGGCCAAAGGGGCATCTAAAACTGTAGACAAGGCCCTAACCATCTAAACAGGCCTCTCTAGAGAAAATATTCTACTATGATGGTGCCTAGAAAATATTGAAAATGGCATGAGGGCAACACATTTCAGAATATTGGGAGTACTGAAGGCTGCAATAGGAGAGGAGCTCCACTTGTTCATGTCAGGATGGCTTAAAGATATTTTTCAGCTACAGGATTCGGTGACAATTCAGAGAGTGTACTGAATAACACTACGAGGTGGGAGACCTCAACTGGCAGTGGGGGGATCCAGGCACGCATGATTTTGGTGGTACTAGGATCGGAAAGAGAACGAGACACTACACTACAGAAGACAATGCAAAAGGGCTCTCTTGTCAGGCAGGAATCCCCGGTGCACATATTTCCTGATCTAAGCTATGCTACACAGCAAAGATGCAAAGGATGTGACGGGGTCAGATCCCGCCTGCGCAACTTGGGGTCCACCATTTCCTCTTAATGCCAGCAAGCCTAAAAATCATCTATGGGGGAAAGGTTTATCAGTTCTCAGATCCTGGGGTGGCAGCTGAACTGGCAGATAAGATTGAGAAGGCCTGCTCCTCCTGGGATAGAGAATCCAACTCTGAGGAAGAAGAATCACAGTGAGGTATGTCCAGTAAAACAACATAATCTTTTGGAGGACAATAGGGTGTGAACTGTGAATTTAAGAGAGACTTCCATTTATTTCTCTAACTTTGGACTACCCTACTCAGTTACCGGACCTCATATTTGTTAAGCAGTATTGTTCAATAAATGATTAAAAATGTTTCATAGAGGTCGGTACAGAGTGAGGGTCAACATAAAATGGTGTTGTGTGTGGCGCAGTTTGTGGCTACAGGTCTACTTATCCTGGCCCCCCTCCCCTCGCAGTCCTATGCAACTGTTATAATAGATATGATGTCACGGTTGACAATAAAGGCTTATGCTTGCAATGAAAGTATATACTCATCGATGTGTGACTTAACCATGAAGTATAACTTTTACTAGCAGCTCTGTAGTGTTGATAAGTGCATAGAAACTGCATATAACATCATGCCTATGAAACCACTAGGTGGCGCTATCCCAAGGGCTACTACCCCTGCCTGCTCAGCTAGTAGAAGGTTAAGGGGCCTGAGTTCTGAAATGGTACCTTCACCTGGAGGTCAGGGTTGGTAGTGGTCAAACTAACCTGGGCACAGCCCTCCGGGACACTGTAACCCCCCCTCTTTCCCTTCTAGTGGCCTGAGCAATATACGATAATCACTTTCACAGTACCCCTTGTACACCATACCAGTACCCACACTGTTTGCACTTACCACCGGGGCTGGTTCCTCTGGCTTGAACCTGGGGGACCCACTGTAAAACAAGGTTATGCACAGTAAATAGCAACAGTACAGTACTGTTGGCACAAACTGGAACCACAGTCATGTTAAATGCAGCAAAAAAGTCAGATCTGATTTATTCAGGGGACTTGAACAAGGAAGGGGCATAATCAGGTTCATTGGCTTAAAGGTTATATTAATCAAACAGTTATGCATGCACTTTAAGTCCCCACACAGTCCTACGTTCTGGGTACCCAGGTAGGAAAATGGTGGGCTAGCCAGGAACATTGTAGCTGGTTGTGGCCCTGTGATGGAAGAAAGCAACATGCACAACACACACTACTTTTAATCTGAGCCGGAGGGCTCAGTTAGTGAAAGAAAAAGCAACAAGACAATCAGATGACAACACTTTAGATTTAGCTGTTGTTGCAGGGAGCTACCCTGTTGTTTACTCATGAAACCCAATACAGGACACAGGCAGGACGAAATTGAGGCTGCAGGTTGTTGAGCTGGAGTGCAGGAGAAGCAGGGCCCACACGAATCACCGAGACATCGTTCCTGTTCAAGCATTGAGCTGGGGGCTGATCCCCAGGCAGGTCTCTCGTCGATGGCTTTCTCCATGCAATGGGTAGTCCGACTGGGCCCAGGTGAAATGGCAGTGAATTTAGATTCAGTCCATTGGAGCTGGATGTAGCCTCCAGCGAGCAGAACACAGTTCAACACACAGTGGAGAACCAAATCATGACCCACTAACAGCACACAGCACATTTACATGTAAGAAATTCCACTGTACCAGGCAGATTGCTGTCCAGTCGCAAATACAGAGTCTCTGAACAAACCGGGAGTTCAGAGGTGGCTAGAAATCCTGACAGGCCGATCACATTCAGCAACTCTTTGGTCTTCTTCAGGTTAAAACCTGGTCACAGTCCAGTGGCTTAAATAGTCCTCACAACTCAGATTCAGTCCAAATAAATTCTATTTTCCCTCTTGGCGACAGCAGGCAGACAGGCAGGCCAAAACTCAGCCCTTTCAGAGTTCTCCCATGCAAAACTACACAGAACTGCTGCTCAAATCACTTGAGCTGTTACTCATTTCACTTCCCAACTCAGAAGTAACTGAAATCTGCAAGCAGTCTGGGAATTTCCCCAAGATCCAAAAGGTTTGGTTGGCTGATCTGTCTGTCAGTCACAACAAGGGCTCCCCCATCAGGTTCATTTAAGGGCCAAAATGCAAAAACTACAATTCTTACAAGTTTTGACCCCACCAAGCCCCTGTAGGCAGGCTCCATTTTAGAGTCCCAACAGTACTGATTGGCCCATTCTGACAGTCCAATGCCAAGTTGGTGGAGATAAACAGAACAGTCCTTGCTGCAAAGAAAACAGATTAGAACAAACTGCAGTTTTATTATCACTCTAACAGATATTCAGCAAATAAGCACATCTTATAACAGAGCACCCTCTGTGCAAATAGCGATGGCAGAACAGAGCAATTACCTGGCAGCCCAGGTGGGGCTAGAGCATAGAAACACTCAGCCCCCCCTCCCAGATTAATTATAACTGCAATCCAGGCAGCTCTTAAAGAGACAGTACACAGAGGCTATAGAGGCACTGTTTGGCAATACATTTAAACTGCTAAAACACACAACACCAGCCTGGCAGTGAACATTTAGGCAAGCTCAAGGAAGACTTTTCAGGAACCCCATTTGTAGGGGGGTTACACCCTTCCCTGCCTGGAAAAAACTTGGCATCCACGTCAAGTCTGTATCATCACAATATCAAAAATGCAATATAAACGAGACATATATATCATTAGCTTGTTACATCACTATACTTTCAATACACTTCCCATTACTACATCCATATTGACAATATTTATGCATGTTTCATACAGGTAATGCTGATTCCACTATAATTAACACATTAGTAACATCATAATACTGCTTCAGGTAATAATTTCCTGCACATTAAACAATGTAAGAGGGGACCCTTCCCTAGCAGCTAACTTGGGGCTGGATGGGGCAGGGGCACCATACTGAGAAGGAAGAACAATCAACCTGGAATTGGCCATTAAGCTCAGTTTGGGTAGTGAGCTCTGAGAAATATAAATACCTTTGTGAACCACATTGAGAGGCAAATCCACTGGCCTCCCGGGAGAATCATAACTGAAGCGCAGTACTGGCTTGACAGCATGGCCAGTCTTTCTTGGGGAAACAGTCACAGTCTCTGCACTTTCAGCACTAACTTTGGAGCTTTCATCATTCGTGTGGGGTGCCTCTACACAGATGGGAATGTCCAAACTGGAAGCGCTGTCAGCTCCTTGCTCTGTAGGCTCTGTTTCCACAACACTCTGCTCATTTAGAGAAGGTTCTGGCACAATTAGGCTTTGTGGCACTGAAGGAGGGCTGTCAGCACTCTTATATTGTTGTTCAAGTTCTGGTGTATCACCAGAGAGACTCAGACCATCAGCCCCTTCTTCAGGCAAGTCACACAGTTCCACTAAACACAGAGTTCGCAACCTCAGACGTAATACTTTGCACTTCACTTTCAGGGAGCATCGGCTCAAAGGACAAAGCTGGGGGGTTAGGTAGTCCAGAAGGCCCAGTTTCATCCCCACAATTAGTCATAGGGTTACCTTGAAATAGCTGACTCAATTCATAGGAGGGGTAATAGGCATCGTCACACTCACTTTCATCCGAGGTGGACTGACAGTCACTATCATTCTGGGCCTGCTGCGGGGGAAACCTTAAATCTGTAGCTACTGGGGTGGGTTGACTCTGTCTCTTTTTTGCAGCAGCATGAGTCACCAGCACAGGGGAATCAATCTCTGATGGTTCAGCCTCAATTATGACTTGGCCAATAGGTAGCAAGTGGTTACGGTGCATGGTCTTGACAGCTTTGGAGTTATTCTCTGGGCACAACTTGTACACTGGTAAATCATTCAACTTTCCAACTACTACATGGGGAAGATGGTGCCACCCATCAGCAATTTTGTGTTTGCCATGCAGTCCCAAATTGCATAACAACACACGGCCTCCAGGCCGAAGCTCTTGAGCCTTTACTTTTTTATCGTGCCTCTCTTTGTTGGCAAAATTTCTTTTGGCGGCCATTGTCTGGGCCAGTTGATAGGCATGGTTCAATTGAGCTTTCAGTTTATGTACATACTGTAGGTAATTTTCGGCTCGGACCCCATCTGGAGAGAACCCAAAGCAGACATCAACGGGCAGTCGGGCCTCCCTCCCAAACATGAGGCAGTAGGGGGAGAACCCAGTAGCATCATTTTTTGTGCAATTGTATGCTTGGACCATGGTGCTAATCTGCTGGCTCCACTTAGGCTTGTCTTTGGGATGGAGGGTGTCCAGCATGTCTAGAAGGGTGCAGTTAAAATGTTCTGGTTGAGGGTCCCCTGTGGGTGATAAGGGGTGGTTCTCGACTTCCGCACCCCCCATAGAGAGAGAGCATTTCTTTGATTAGCCAACCTTCAAAATCTCTGCCTTGGTCAGATTGGATCCGCTGAGGAGCACCATAGTGGATGAAGAAATTTTCCACTAGCACCTTGGCTACGGTAGGGACCTTTTGATCTTTAGTTGGAAAAGCTTGTGCATACCATGTGAAATGATCCGTAACCACTAACACATTGCCAATATTCCGCTGATCAGGTTCTAAACACAAAAAGTCTTTGCAGACCAGTTCCATGGGAGTGCTGGTAGTAATATTGACAAGGGGGCAGCTCTCTGAGGCAGGGTTTTCCTTTGCAGGCAACGACTGCAGGTCTTTACATGATGCTCAACATCGGCCCCCATCTTGAGTCAGTAGAATCGAGATTGTACCAAGTCGAGAGTTCTGTCAATACCAAGGTGCCCAATGTGATTGTGGAGTGACCTCAGTACCAAATCTTTAAAGGCCGTGGGCAGGACCAATTGCTGCCTGTCTACTTGACCGCCATGATCCACTGTCTCTCTGTACAACAACTGATTGAGTAGCTTCAACCTGGGGCCTTCTTTAAACAATAGAGCAGTTTGCAAATCAGGGGAATGCAACTTGGACACATCTTTCCCTGCATGCAGGGCATGAAGTGCGGGCTGAATCATAGGATCTTGGGATTGAGCCCGCTGAATGCTGGCATTGTCAAATTGAGGCAGTACACTAATATCTAGAGCATAAAAGTGGCAATAGGCAGCCAGTATGCAGGTATCAGGAGGGCCCAAGCAATCTACTAAACAGTCCATTGTGTCCGCAGACATCTGTTCATCTCAGTCAAATTTTTGGCACAAGGCTCAGATGTCAGGTTCAGACAGCCTTATCCAATCACTCTTGGAAACTGGCCTTCATGACAAGGCATGAGCATCAATTTGATTCAGTCCTTGCCTGTATTCAACAGCATAATCATAGGTTGATAAGGCAGAAAGCTACTGGTGCCCAGTGGCGTCTATCTTAGCTGAAGTCTGTACATAGGTTAATGGGTTATTGTCGGTCTTCACCAATATCTTTGCCCCATAAAGGTAATCATGAAACTGGTTGATGATGGCCCATTTTAGCGCAAGGAACTCCAGCTTGTGCACAGGGTAATTTCGCTCTGATGGGGTCAAGCTCCTACTGGCGAAGGCCACTGGTCTCAAACCATCCTCATGGGCTTGATATAGCACAGCAACTAGACCCTGCAGACTGGCATCCATATGCAGCACACAGGGCTTGGTGGGGTCAGCATAGGAGAGGATGGGGGCAAGGTTGAGCTGGTATATGACTCTGTGAAAGGCTGCTTCACATTAAGGTGTCCAGTGGGGCCCAAAGAGTTCACCTGTGTGGAAGTACGCTTTCTCTGGTTCTTTGATGGACCTTTTTTTATATTTATGGTTGGTAGGAGGGTAACCTGGGTAAGATTCAAGAGCGGGCGAATCACCTTTGAATAGTATTTTATGAACCTGCGATAGTAGCCACAGGACCCCAGGAAATGTTATAGTTCTTTCATAGTATGGGGCTGGGGTAAAGTAGTCAGTGATTCAACCTTACTGGGATCAGTCTCTATCCCTTCTGCAGATACTATGTGCCCTACATACGTCACAGAGGTTTGAAAAAACTGGCACTTGTCAATGGACAGCTTAAGGCCAAAGTCTTCCAATCGGTCTAGGACTTTAAACAGTCGGGTCTCATGCTCCTGTAATGTGTGCCCAAACACAATTACGTTGTCTAGGTACACTAGACATTCCAGCAAGTTCATATCTCCCACCTCATGTTTCATCAGTCGCTGAAAGATGGCCGGGGCACCTAAAATCCCCTGTGGCATTCTCAGGAATTTGTAGAACCCCAAAGGACAGATGAAGGCTGTTTTCTCACGGTCCTCTGGGGCCATTGGAATCTGGTAGTATCTGCTGCAAAGATCCAATACCGAAAACCTGCCTTTGTTTCTCATGGCAGAGTTGTGCTAGTCTCCCAAACATGTGGGCGTTTGTTCCAATTAACAGGGGAACCCCATCATACAGTCCGGTGGGGGGGGTACACTAGGGCCAGTGTCTCTACTTGCTCCTCTAAGCCAGTGACAGTTGCATGAAAAGACAACCAGAGGTGGGCATATTCTAGATATCGATAAGACTTGTCACTCAGCCCCCACACATGTAGGCCTTCCAGGGATTGTAGGGGCACATCAGATAAGTGTTTGTCATACCAGTCCTGAAACCCAATGGTCACTTGCGACCCACTGTCAAGCACAGCCCGAGTAGGAATACCATTCACAGCCACATTAATCTCCATTAAAGGGCCCACTATCTTGGACCAGTCTGGAAGGACAGTAGCAGGGGCCAGTACAGACGACTTAGCCACAAAGAAGTTGGAGTTGGGATTTCCTGAGCCTTCACTGCAGTCGTTTCCAGCACCCCTCGGCCATGGTTTCGCTTTCTGGAGCTCCTCTTGAAGTCTATATACAACCTTGTCGAAGTCTTTTGGGGACTGGCATTCTTTCTTCATATGCCCCTCCGTCCCACAATTATGACAGAGTATGCTTTCTAGAGTCTGGCGTGGCCGAGGCATCACATTGGGGGCTGAGGTGGGGGTACCACCAACAGAAAATCATCCTTGCTAGCCTCCCAATGTTCAACTGGCACTGTATTTCGTCCCTGAGCATCACTCACATGTGAATCCTTGGTCATCTGAGCAGCAGCAACAACAGATACAGGAGGGTCCCCCCATGTGGCTGCAATCCTCCAAATTTCCTTCGTCAGTCCATCATAGGTAGGAGGCTCATCTAACCGAGCAGCAAGGCGTAGTTGGAGCAGCAATAATTCAGAGAATGGGGCTGACGTGAGAAGTTGGCCCAACCTATTCCGATCTAACTTAGCTGGGGCCATGCCACCTTTCTTTAGGCATTCCTGTAGCACCGCTTTGAGTTGAGGCACATACACGGATAAGGCTCCCCTGGGTATGGCTGAGTGTTTTTGACCCTACCCCACAGGTTCTTATCTGAATTCGGACTCCCATACACTTTTTCCAATGCATTCAAAAAATCTTGAGCAGTTGTTTCTGGATTACTAGCCTGTGTAGCGTGGATAGTAAGTTGGGCAGGGCCTCTGAGGCTTTCAACCACCCTTCTCCTCTTTCTGGTTCGGGGCATTGCCATTCTCAGATTTGAGGGGCAACATAGTCTATCCAAGTCTCCCAATTTTCCTCCCCCTGGGGTGTGGGGATGGTGCCTTAAAACATCCTCAGCCAGCGATACGAGTCGTGACTAATGGCGGGTATAGATATAGGGGCCAGCATTGGCACAGGCACAGAAGGCAGGGCAGTAACAGGTACTGGAGTGGGAGGGGCTGTTGGGGAAGGAACACCCCCAGGTGGCAGGAATAGTTTCTTAAAGTTCTCTATGGTTTTCTCTTCCTCCAGCAACAACTTAGCAAATTTCTCCTCAAAAGTCTCAGATAATGGTGGGAGCTCATCCTCCCCAGGGTCTTTACTGTCTTTTGTTATCACTCTCCAGGCAGCTAGGGCCCCTTCTGAGGCAATAGTCTGTGGCACTTTAGACTGTCCACGAGGTCACTACACTCTACCAAGGCTATGAAAGTTTGGGTGATTAAATCAGCCTGTCGACCCACCACTGCAGGGTTTTTTAAACATTCAACTTTGGAGAGTGCTCCCTCTACAGTGTCCTTACTGGTACCCAAGGGAATATCCAGTATAAGCAGAGCATTTTTGGGGTCAATCTCCTGCCCAGTACACCACCCCACCAACTGGTGTACAGCCATTTCTACTGGGGTAGCCATTAATTTTTAACAATAATTCGTAATTTTTGGCCACTAGAAGGCACAAAAATCCCAGCAATGAGCCTCCAAGATGTAACCCCTAGGTGGAGCTATCCCAAGGGCTGCTACCCCTGAGTGCATGGCTAGTAGCCGGTTAAGGGGCCTGAGTTCTTTTTTTTCCATTCAAATTTTATTAAGGTTTTCCATTACAAAGAATAAATCCACCTTATGATATACATGATACACCTAACATGAAAAGGGCCTGAGTTCTGAAATGGGTACCTCCACCCGGAGGTCAGGGTTGGTAGTGGTCAAACTAACCTGGACATAGCACTCCAGGACACTGTAACCCCCCCTCTTTCCCTTCTAGTGGCCTGAGCAATATACGATAATCACTTTCACAGTATCCCTTATACACCATTCCAGTACCCACACTGTTTGCACTTACCACGGGGACTGGTTCCTCTGGCTCAACTCTGGGAATCCCCTGTAAAACAACATTATGTACAGTAAATAGCAACAGTACAGTACTCTTGGCACAAACTGGAACCACAGTCAGGTTAAATGCAGCAAAAAAGTCAGATCTGATTTATTCAGGGGACTTGAACAAGGAAGTGGCGTAATCAGGTTGATTGGTTTAAAGGCTATATTAATCAAACAGTTATGCATGCGCTTTAAGTCCCCACACAGTCACACACTCTGGGTACCCAGGTAGGAAACTGGTGGGCTAGCCAGGAATGTTGCAGCTGGTTGGGGCCCTGTGATGGAAGAAAGCAACATGCACAACACACACTACTCGTAATCTGGAGCCGGAGGGCTCAGTTAGTGAAAGAAACAGCAACATGACAATCAGATGACAACACTTTAGATTTAGCTGTTGTTGCAGGGAGCTATCCTAATGTTTACTCACGAAACCCAATACAGGACACAGGCAGGATGAAATTGAGACTTCAGGTTGTTGAGCTGGAGTGCCAGGAGAAGCAGGGCCCACATGAATCACAGAGGCGTCGTTCCTGTTCAAGCATTGAGCACGGGCTGATCCCCAGGCAGGTCTCTCGGCGATGGCTTTCTCCATGCAATGGGTAGTCTGACTGGGCCAGAGTGGCAAGGCCCAGGCAAAATGGCAATGAATTCGGATTCAGTCCGTTGGTGCTGGATGCAGCCTCCAGCGAGCAGAACACAGTTCAACACACAGTGGGGAATCAAATCGCAACCCACTAACAGCCCACAGCACATTTACATGTAAGAAATTCCACTGTACCGGGCAGATTGTTATCTACATAGAAACACAGAAACATAGAATTTGACGGCAGATAAGGACCACTTGGCCCACCCAGTCTGCCCATTTCCCTACCTAATGGATAAGCTGCAGATCCTAGTTAACCAGCAGCCTACTTCTTTCTACCCCCACCCCCTAGAATTGCCTTATGGCTGTCCCATGCATGCTTGAATTCAGTCACTGTTTTTGACTCCACCCTCCTCAGAAGGCCGTTCCATGCATCCCACAACCCTCTCTGTGAAAAAAACTTCCCTTACATTACCTCTAGGCGCCCTTCATCTTCAAATTGTGCCCACTTGTTCTTGCACACCTGTTTTTTGAAAGATGCTACCCTCTTGGACTTTATTGATTCCCTTGAGGTACTTGAAAGTTTCTATCATGTCCCCCCTCTCCCTCCTTTCCTCGAGGCTATACAAATTAAGCTCCTTTAGTCTCTCTTCATATGTCTTCCAGTGCAGACCCTGCACCATTTTAGTTGCCCTCCTCTGGACAGCTTCCATCTTGTCTATGTCCTTGCGGAGATTGGGTCTCCAGAACTTCACACAGTACTCCAGATGCGGTCTTACCAACTGTCTGTACAGAGGGATAACAACTTCCTGTTTTCTACTGGTGATGCCTCTCCCTATGCATCCCAATATCCCCCCAGCCCTCCTTACTGCCCTCTCACATTGCTTGCCTACCTTTAAGTCATCTGATATTACTACCCCCAGGTCCCTTTCCATTTTTGTTGTTGTTAGTATCTCACCCCCATTGTGTACTCTTCCCTGGGTTTTGTTTCCCAAGTGCATTACCTTGCACTTCTTTGCATTGAATCTAAGCTGCCATACATTTGACCATTCCTCTAACTTTGCCAAGTCCCTTCTCATCCTTTCCACCCCACCTTGTGCATCAACTCTGTTGCAGATCTTTGTGTCATCTGCAAAGAGACATACTTTTCCTTCCAGTCCGTCTGCAATGTCGCTTACAAAGACATTGAAGATAGCAATTACAGAGTCTCTGCACAAACCAGGAGTTCAGAGGTGGCTAGAAATCCTGACAGGCTGATCACATTCAACAAATCTTCAGTCTTCTTCAGGTTGATGCCTGGTCACAGTGCAGTGGCTTAAATAGTCCTCACAACTCAGATTCAGTCCGAATAAACTCTATTTTCCCTCTCAGGGACTGCAGGCAGATAGGCAGGCCAAAACTTAGCCCTTTCACAGTTCTCCCATGCAAAACTACACAGAACTGCTGCTCAAATCACTTGAGCTGTTACTCATTTCACTTCCCCACTCAGAACTAACTGAAAACTGCAAGCAGTCTGGGAATTTCCCCAAGATCTAAAAGGTTCGGTTGGCTGATCTGTCTGTCAGTCACAACAAAGGCTCGTCCTTCAGGTTCATTTAGGTGCCAAAATGCAAAAACTACAGTTCCTACAAGTTTTGACCCCACCAAGCCCCTGTAGGCAAGCTCCATTTTAGAGTCCTAACAGTACTGATTGGCCTATTCTGACAGTGGGTGGAGATAAATAGAACAGTCCTTGCTGCAAAGAAAACAGGTTAGAACAAACTGCAATATTATTATCACTAATAGATATTCAGCAAATAAGCACATCTTATAACAGAGTTCCCTCTGCACAAATAGCAATGGCAGAACAGAGCAATTATCTGGCAGCCCAGGTGGGGCTCAAGCATAGAAACACTCAGCCCCCTCCCAGATTAATTATAACTGCAATCCAGGCAGCTCTTAAAGAGACAGTACACAGAGGCTATAAAGGCACTCTCTGGCAATACATTTAAACTGCTAAAACACAGAACACCAGCCTGGCAGTGAGCATTTAGCCAAGCTCAAGGAAGACTTTTCGGGAACCCCCATTTGTAGGGGGATTATACCTAGTTTAAGGAAAAGTTATTTTTCTGAACTTCTTTATCTCCAAATGTAGTGCTAATAGTGAATGATTATTAAACAGTGCATCTTGTTGACGAATGGTCTGGCGGAGGGTGAAAGACTGCTCAGAAGCTTATTTGTTTGTTTCTTAGTCCTGTTTAAAAGAAACATAGGGGGTGTAAACCTAATAGAAGGGCGATATTCATATGAACACCGAGGGGGGGATTGCCCCTGCTCATGGCAGCAATAGCTTATCTTAAAAAAATGTAGCACTTAAGACATATGATGTTGATAACCCCCCTATGATGTAACATGTTCAGGAGCCAAACAAAATACTTACCGTAACAATAAAGTGAATAATATGTCTATATGCTTGCCTAGAATCAATAAATACAAGTTTGGGAGCGGGGCCTGACAACACAGACAGCAGTCCAAAACAACTCGGATGGAAAAGCAGTTTACCTGGGTTCAGACTGTGAACTTGATTGACGATCAGGCAAAGGGGTGCAACGGCCATGGGCAATGGCACCAAGAGGAGCAACTAGGTGGTTATAGGTTGGCACACAATTCATCAATTAAGTCCAATGTCCACAATGATAATGCAGCAAATAGAAAACAGTTAATTGGTTATAAAAATAGAAAAGTCCACTCCATGGAGCAGTGGAGCACAAGCAGCATAACTTCTGAGGTAGCATAATATGAGTGGCTCCAGATTGATGTCAGCAACACAGATGAAATGTAGCTCAGCATTTTCCAGACACATTGCAAATTCCACCTTCCCAAGCTATGGCACATACCAACCCTCAAAGCTCTCAAGGCACACCGGGCTCAGAGCATCCCAGGGCAATTCATATAGGCCCTGGGAATCCCAGAGATGCACCAATGCCAACCCTCGAAAAACCTTCAGGCCAAAATGGCAAATGGGTCCTGCTGCAGTGCCACACCAGAAAAGGGGAAGGCAGGCTGCCACCACCATCCCCACAGCACATGTTCTCACCAACGCACTGCCCCAAGAGCAGGAATCAGACAAACTGTTCGGCCGGACCCGCCGATGCCTGCCCAGTACGGCAGTTCAGATAACTGGTCCTCCTTTCACTCCCTGGGCAATGGCTCTCCTAACTGTGGGGGTAGTGTCCATTCCTTGCAGAATCTACCAGGTGTCCTGCTACCATAACGGCGACTACTGAGGTTGAACACCCACCAATCACTAAACTAGCCTCATCTCTCTACTGGCCTTCCGATGACACTGCTGCCCTGAATGACTGACTCCATGCCACCTGCTTAAATATATTGGTTGGGCTGGGGATGGCGTGGGTTGCCCCGGCCCCAGACTTACAAAGTCCTCTACCCACTGGTCCTCTTCCTCCCTCTCCCCCAAAAGGGTGCAAAAAAACTCCCTAAATATTTAGGGCTAGGAGTCGTAGCCAAAAAAGGAGAAAGGGGAGGAGCAAGGGCTGAATAGTAAGCACCCACACTTGGGGATTCTTACATGTTGTTTAGTTTGGAATAAAGCATATTCCACCTTTGCTGTATAAGCTTTATTTATTTTATATTTGAGGTTGGTTATCTGTTACAGAATCAAGGGTTTAGACAAATGGTTGGATTTATATTGTTTCTCAAGATCTTTTAGCTCTTTTGCCATGTTTATTAGTTGTTTAGTGGCTTCTTTTTTCTTCTTGCTAGAATAGCTAATAATCGTTCCCCTTATAAAGGCCTTACATGCCTCTCAGAGGCAAACATCAGACGTGTCACTTGTGTCAGTGTTCGAAAAATTGTCTGGGCTCTTTGTGCACAACATAAGCTTCATCATTCGAGTGTGAGAAGATTAATTTCCATCTGAATGAACTGACCTTCTTGTTTGGCAGGAAAAGAGATGCACTCACAAGACTGTGGTCAGATATAATAATACCGTCTATGTCCCAACTCAGAAGGCCTGACACACATGAGGTCTATTCTGCTGTGTGTTTGATGCCAGTGAAAGTAAAAGGAGAAGTCTCTACCATTTGGGTGAGATATTCTCCATGCATCTGTTTGGGCATGATCAGATATAAGTTTTAAAAGTGCAGCTCCGGCTTTGGTGAAATCGAGACTGGAGTTTGGTGTGCTCCGGTATAAGGGCAGATCTTACACATCATTGAAATCATTTGTTTGTAATTTTGTAAAGAACTGAGCTGGATGTTTAGGTTGTCAGAAAATAATGCCTGTCTATGGTTGGGGGCATACAAATTACAGAGCCCCACTTTCTCTCCCTGTAGGGTTCCAAGTAGGATCTGAAATCTCCCATCTAAGGTTCATACTAAGGTAAGCTCAAGAGCGAGAAGGCCGGAGCACGTATTGCTCTTATACTAAACCAGTGAGTAATGAGAAAGATCATATCCCGTACTTATCAGTTTATCCAGTCTGTATTTAAAAATGATTTTAGTCTCGTGAATAACAATGTAAAGTGACAATCTATTCCAAGGTCCAATGACTCTGAGAGTGAAAAAATGTTTTCAGCTTATATGAATAAATGATTTTCTTACTAACTGCAAGGGGTGACCCCTACGATCATGGGAATAGTTTTTAAAATCCAAACCTAGTTCACACATAAGGTAGAGGTCTTGAATAATATCATAAAGAAACATAAGGTCGCCTCAAAGATGTCAAGTGGAAAGGGGCATCAGATTTAGAGAATTCCATCTGCTCTCGTACGGTACCATTTTTAGCCCAGAGATCTTTTTTGTAAATTTTCTTTGAACTTTTTCAAGAAAATCTCCTTCTGATTTTTTGTAAGGGCACCAAAGCTGGGAAGCATATTTCAAGTGTGGCCTGGCACACGCCCTAAACAGTGGCAACAGTACGTCACAATCCCTGGATCAAATGTTCCGTAGGATAGACCAGACTACTCTATAGGTTTTATTAAGACTAGGTTTGCTGGCAAAGGCACGTAGCTTCACCTGAGCTCTTTTCTTCTAGGTTGCTTGAAAAGACAGAGCAAAGTACCTTACCAGAGCAAGGAAAAGGATTAAGGCTTCTTTTGGCTAGGCAGATTTACTGTGTGTTATTATTTTTATTTTGTACTCACAGGGATTGTTACTGTTTGTTGCTAACATTTTATTGCTTTATTTTTCTCTGATCCAAATTGTTGCTGGGTATACCTTCTGCTGCATTATTACAGGGTGTGCCTACAGGCGTGTACTTACAGATTACTGCTGTAGTCTTCTGATTCAAATTGTCTTTTGCAAGGTATATCTTCTGCTACTGCTTTATTTTTCTCTGTAGCGAAGTGTTTCTTACAGGGTATATCTTCTGTGAAATTATTACAGGTGGTGCTTTACAGGTTTTACAGTTTTATCTATCATTAGGATACGCTTTCAGGGCTACTGCATTTATTGCTGGCTGATTGTTTCTGCTCTTATCTCCTTGTTTCTTTTGTCCGTGGTTCTTTTTTTTTGGCAGGGGAAGGGCCCAGACACCCACCTCCATCCCCAACCACCCCACACTACACTCCTTTAATAGGGTAGCACAGTTGTAACATTTCCTGTAGCAAAGCAGGAAGGGGCGGATCAGAGGAGTATCCACATAATTACCTCATTTACAGGGGCAGAAGTAATTTAACTTGTTATAACAAATTATACAAAAACAAACAAACAAAACACAAAATCAAACTTTTGCTTCAATTTTTCTCCTTCTGATTACTCTGACCAGGTTACAAACCCGGCAACTTATCTGGAATGGATATAATTAACTGCAGGTACTGTGGAACACTTTTCAGAAAGGTGGTTTTACAGGATTTAGGACACTGTCCTACATGCTGGGCCATTGGAGATCAAAGGGCTTAGCTCCAGGTAGCATGGGCAGAGACTGCATGCCTCAAATTGCATATTCAAGAGGAAATATATTATAAGAACCACCCACCATTTCCCCAACATCCAACAGAAACACTTCGACCACAGACGGAGGTTAGCAGGTGGTTAGGAGGGGCAAATCGGGTGCCCCATCACTCGGTGCTGTCCAACATATCCCCTCCACAAACCATATAAAAACTACAAACAGGTATCTGCCTCTATCTCCAAAATCAAACAAAGGGGCAGAGGACACTGCAGAGCAGGACACTGCAGCACAGGAACTAGCACAACAAAACTCGCCCAAAACAGGAACCAAAACAAAAAAAGCAAAAAGGAAATCCAAAAAACTTCTGGTCATAAGAGACTCCCTGATTCGGGGGAGTTGATACGTATCTCCAGCCAGGGGTAATGGTCAGATGTCTCCCAGGTAAATCAGCTTGGAGAGACACTGACTGCATTGCTAAAATTGTTCAGGAAGCAGGAGAAAACATTGACATCCTGGTACACACAGTGACTAACAATCTTGCCAGCCAGTCAGTTGTGGAGACCAAGGAACACCTGACCAGGCTGAGTGACAAACTATCATCTATTTCATCCAGCATCTCCTTCTCTGAGATCCTGCCAGTCTGTGAGAGGAGACAGATGGATGGAAGGTCAGGGAAGGGGAGATAGGGGAGCTAAACATGTGGCTCAAGGGCTGGTGCCATGAAAAAGGACACAAATGTGTAGGGAACTGGCAACAGTTTTGGGAGCGAAAGTTCTTTAAATTTGATGGACTGCATCTGACTAAGGAGGGAGTCAGTGCATTGGGGCAGAAGTTTGATGTCTTTGCAGAATATTTAAACTAGCTAATGGGGAGAGGGGTGCAGCACCTGATATGCCGAATGGGAAGAACACCCCTTCCCCTCAGTTAGTGGTCAAACAGGGGCTCAGCATGTTTGTAGTTCATTTGCATCACCAGGTAAGGAAAAAGGTCCAGCTCCCCATATGATGCACAGGGGAAACTCCAGACCTCACCCAACAACTAACATATCGAAATCTGGCCAATGGAAAATCATGTACACAAATGCTTGCAGTCTGGGAAACAAGATCCCAGACCTGCAGGCAATAATGATAGAGGCTAAACTGGACATAGTAGCCATTAGCAAGACATGGTTTACCATTAACCACACCTAGGAGACTTCAGTACCTGGCTATGTACTGTTCAGAAGAGACCGAGGTGCAAAAATGGTGGGGTGGAGTGGCCCTTTATGTCAATGAAAATATCAAAGCTGCAGAAATTCAGAATACACATAAGGAGCCAGAAGAGCTGTGGGTCACCCTGAAAATAGGAAATGGGACAGCCATACAAACTGGGGTTGTCTACAGGCCTTCAGACCAGGGGGAGGACATAGACACATTACTGTCAGAAGATATACAAAACATGACAGCTAAAGGGGAGGTTCTGATAATGGGAGACTTCAACATGCCAGATACAGATTGATCAATACCAGCAGGAGCACCTGCCAGAATTAGACACATAGTGGACTCCCTGCAGGGGGAGGGCCTCAAACAACTGGTACAAGGGAGGTGGCAGGGAACTACAGGCCCATCAGCCTGACATCGGTGGTGGGCAAGGTGATGGAGGGCATTGTCAAGGAGAGACATGGGGGGGACCTGGAAAAGTTGGAGTGCCTGGATGATAGACAGCATGGATTCATCCTGGGGAAATCATGTCAGACAAACCTTGTGGAGTTCAATGACTGGGTGACGAGTGCCTTGGACCTGGGTAGACCAGCGGACGTCCTCTTTCTTGACTTCAGCAAGGCGTTTGACTCTGTTCCTCATGGGGACCTGTTGGATAATATGGGAGAAATGGGGGTGGGGAATCAGATGATCAAATGGATAGGAAATTGGCTCTAGAACTGGACCCAGAGGGTCGTGGTTGGAGGGATAGTCTCATCCCCAAGGAGGGTCATTATTGGAGTCCCTCAGGGATCAGTCCTTGGGCTCATTCTGTTCAACGCCTATGTCTCTGACATAAGGAAGGGTATCAGGAGTGAGATGAGTCTCTTTGCAGATGACTCAAAACTGGGGGTGGTGGATGGGGAGGAGGGGAGGGTGGCCCTACAGGGGGACCTGGAGGCTCTGGAAAGGTGGTCTAGAAAATGGAAGCTGAGGTTCAATGCAGGAAAATGCAAGGTACTGCACCTAGGAGCCAGAAACCTGGGCCAAGTGTACACCCTGGGGGAATGCTACAAGTCTTGATGGCTGAGAGGGACCTGAGGGTGGTGGTGGATGTCAAGATGAACAACTCAGAGACTTGTAGGAGGGAAGTGGCAAAGGCCAAGAGGATGCTTGGATGCATCGCTAGGGTGCTCACCTCCAGAAGGAGGGAAATGGTACTCCCACTGTATAACTGCTTGGTGAGGCCTCACCTTGAGTACTGCATGCAGTTTTGGAGGCCACATTTAAAGAGGGACATCGAACTCCTGGAGAGGGTCCAGAGGAGGGCAACCAAAATTATTTGGGGCTTGGGGGTTAGGACCTATGGGGAGAGGCCCATAGAGCTAAATATGTACACATTGGAAGAGAGAAGGGACCAGGGGGACATGATAGAGGTCTTCAGGTACATGAAGGGGGTAAATAGGGGAGTAGCAGTCAGGGTGCTCTGAAGGAAGGAGGGGGGACAACTAGAGGGAATGGTGGAAGCTGGAGGGGGGAGATTCAGGGGAGAAATGAGGAGGAGGTGCTACTTCACTGAGAGGGTGGTGGAGCCATGGAATGTGCTGCCCAGGGGGCTGGTGGAGGAAGAAACAGTGGAGGGGTTCAAGAGGGGGTGGGACAGGTACAGGGGAAGAGTTCTGGAAGCAAAAACCAGTGTAGCAAGAATATCTGGGACTGGGAAGGCAGAAGCCAGAGAGGGAGAGGAGGTCAGCAAGGTCAGCTCCCAGGGTGGGGGCTGACCAAATGAGCAGACACGAAAGACCGTTAGGCCTATTCTGCTGGCATTTTAGTATGTTAGTATGTAACAACCCACAAGAGACAGGGCTATCCTAGATCTAGTACTGACTAACAGGGAATGGATCACAGATCTCCAGGTAGAAGGTCACCTGGGGGCCAGTGACCATCACATGGTATGGTTCAATTTGGCCAATAGAACTAAATCAACCAATTCCAAGGCAAAAATATGGGACTTCAGAGGAACTGACTTTGATAAGATGGCCAACAGAGTTAAGCTAGCCCTGGCAAAAAAGAAATACAAACGAGGGGGTACAGGCAAAGTGGGCAAGCATTAAGGATGCAATACCTGAAGCAACATCTCATTGTGTTAGAGAGAAAAGGAAGTGCAAAAGAAGAAAGAAACCACTTTGGTTCTTAAAAATAGTAGCAGAAAAGGTTAGAGCCAAAAGGCTGGCCTTCAGGAAATATAAGGGAACGTAGCAGGATGAAGATAGGGAGACATTCCAAACTTCCTTAAGAGAAGCAGGGAAGGCAGTAAGGCAGGCAAAGGCCCAAACCGAGGAAACACTAGCATGAACAGTAAAAGAAGGTGACAAGACTTTCTATAGTTACATTAGTGAAAGGAGAAAGTCCAGAGGGGGTATTGCTAAGATCAAAGGGGATAAGGGGGCATGTGAGGAGGAGGACCATGTTAAAAACATCTATCCTAAATAGATGCTTCTGCTCAGTATTTACTGAAGAGAAGGTAGGGCAGGGCCCACATCTCAGCACCATGGACACAGGGGGGAGGGAGGTGTGCACTAGTCCCTTCAAAAAAGAAAGGGTCCTACAAGAGTTCAATAAGCTCAAGGTGGGCAAGGCAATGGGACCTGATGGCATACATCCCAGGGTACTAAAGGAGCTAAGGGTGGAACTAGCAGAGCCATTATCAGAACTGTTTAGTGAGTCTCTGAGCACAGGAGAGGTGGTAGAAGACTGGAGAAGGGCTCATGTGATCCCGCTCCACAAGAGTGGTAGCGGGGAGGAGCCAGGGAACTACAAACCAGTCAGTTTTACCTCAGTAGTGGGCAAGACTATGGAGGCACTCCTTAACTCATTGGCTCCTAGCAGACGCCTGTAGGCATCAGTAAAATACACTGGTGTGTCCTGAGGATGCCTACAGAAGTCAGCTACTGACTTCCTGTGTGCCCTGGGAACGTCTGGAGAAGTCACTTATATATTTTAATATACAATGTAACAGAATATAATATATATTTGACTGCATAGCACCATTGGAAAGGTAATTTTGTGCAGAACAACTTTGCCACTGATATGCTGTGTATATCATGTATACTTTAGGAGTTATTCGTATTTGTTTATGGTATGGTATGTATGGCTTATGTTGCCTGTTTTAGTGAAACAACATTTTTTTTGCTGTTTCAACCAGCTTAGAAAAAAAAACAAAATTACATATTATTCTTTGCATACCACCACTGGAAAGGAAATTTTGTGCTGAATAACTTTGCCACTCATACTTTGTGTCTAGCACTTACGGTTCTTGAGCTATTAGGATTTGTTTGTGGCATGCTGACTATAGCTTGATTTTGCTTAGAAAGGACCAAGATTTACTATTAACAGTATACAGGAGACAAGTGGTGCAACCTCTGAGTGCTCCTGTGGAGGCAATGAGTTAAGGAAAGGATAGTGCAACACCTGGAATCCATAGGAGCACAGGATACAAGATGGCATGGGTTTACAACAGGAAGGTCCTGTCAAACTAATCTCATAGATTTCTTTGACTGGGTAACCAGAGTGGTGGACCAAGGGGGAGCAGTTGATGTCGCCTACCTTGACTTCAGCAAAGCTTTCGATACTGTTCTACATAGAAGACTGATTAATAAACTGGGTAGGCTCGGGTGGGTCAGAAGTTGGTCAACTGCGTGGCAAACTGGTTGATGGGTAGAAAACAGAGTGGTGGTAAATGGTATACAGTCAGAAGAGATGCAAGTCACAAGTTGGGTACCTTAGGGATCAGTCCTGGGGGCAGTTCTCTTCAATATCTTCATCAGTGACATTGCAGATGGACTGCAGGGTAAGGTTTGCCTGTTTGCAGATGAAACCAAGATCTGCAACAGAGTAGATGATCCAGATGGGGTGGGCAGAATGAGAAGAGATCTGGATAAACTAGCAAAATGGTCAGAACAGTGGCAACTGGGGTTTAACACAAAGAAGTGCAAGATCATGCACATAGGGAAGAGAAATCCTGAAGTCACCTATAGGCTGGGAGGGGAGTTGCTGGCAGTCACAAAGGAAGAAAGAGACTTGGGCATCATCATCACAGATGACCTGAAATCATCCAAGCAGACCACTAAAGCAGTAGGTAAGGCTAGGAGGATGTTGGGGTGTATTAGTAGGGGTATCACAAGCCATAAGAGGGAGGTAATAATCCCTCTTTACAAGACACTGGTTAGGCCCCATCTGGAGTACTGTGTGCAGTACTGGAGGCCACACCTTCACAAGGACATTAACCAAATTGAGGCAGTCCAGAGAAGGGCAACCAAAATGGTGCAGGGACTGCATCAGAAAACATACGAGGACAGATTAACGGAGCTCAATATGTATATCCTAGAGCAAAGGAGGGAGAGAGGTGATATGATCGAAACATTCAAACACCTTAAGAGCATTAAAAAGGTGAAAGAGTCTAATATGTTTCAATATAAGAAAAATAGCAGGACAAGAGGACACAGCATGAGATTAGAGGGAGGCCGATTAAGGGATAATGTGAAGAAGTTCTTTTTCACAGAAGGGGTGGTAGATGCATGGAACGACCTACCTCAGGAAGTGGTGGATATAAGCAGAGTGCAGGGCTTCAAACAGGCATGGGATGGGCATTAGGGAGCAATACAGATGAGTATGAATAGAGAGGCCATTGACAGAGTACAGGCCTGTGGCACATTCATAAGGTAGAAAAAATGAGCAAACTGGGCGGGCCTTGCGGGCCTTATCTGCCATCAACTTCTATGTTTCTATGTTTCTACCGTGCACATGTTTATTATGTGACAAATCATCTGAAATTGTAATGCCTAAATCCCTTTCGTCAGATGTTTTTTCAAGCAAAGAACCTGCCAAAGAGTATGCATAGTGTAAGTTTTTTGCACCTAATGCATTACTTTACATTTTGAAAGATTTAGTGTCATGCCCCATTTATTTATCCATGAGGAGGTGTGGTCTAAATCATTCTGGATAGTTATGGCTTGTAAAAGAGATGCACATGAACCCCCAATTTTGACGTCATCTGCATATTTAGTGGTAATAGATGTACAATTGTGTGTTAAATCTGCTATAAATGCCTAGAAGAGGCAAGGGCCCAAAACAGAGCCCTGGGGCACACCACTTGACACAATACCCTTTATTGATTTCGACCCACTGATGACAACCTTTTGGGTCTGATCTTGTAACCAATTATTTATCCAATTGACAAGAAAGTGGTTAATATTAAGTTTATGAAGTTTACTAGTCAAGGCCCAGTGTGACATAACATTGAAAGCCTTGCTGAAGCCAATAAATATGATGTCACATGGTATTTTCTTGTCAAGAAGGGAGCTGATATGTTCACAGAAACACATTAGGTTAGTTATACACCTTCTGCCACGTTTAAAGCCACGTTGCTCTGGATCGTGATGATTAAGGGTAGGTGAAATCATATCGTTAATACGACTCTCTAAGCATTTACATACCGAGGATGTCAAGCTTATGGGGCGATAGTTTTCCCAGTTATTTTTTGGACCTTTTTTGTGAATTGGGACCACATAAGCTTCCTTCCAATCATGTGGGACATAATTTTCAGCAAGAAAACATTAAAAAATTATTTTTAAGGGGTCGATGATGGTATCTGCTAGTAAAAATAAAAGATGACCTGCTATATTGTCTGAACCCGGACTGTATTTGCCCTTTAATGTTAACAGTTTTTTTTATATGATATCTCTAGGGAAACAAATGGAAGGATCATTGTCAGTATTAAGTATTTTAGAATTAGGTATATTTTGTGACTTGTATGTAAAGGTTTTGCAGAATTCTTCATTAAATAGATCAGCCATGATTTTGGGATCATGAATAAGAACATTATTTTCAAGTAAGGGGCCCACTTGACATATGGGCTTCTTCAACAAATTAATATATAAATAGAAATGTTTGCTATTGTTTTTTTTTTTTTTTTGCATTAATAGCCAAATTATATTCCCACGTAATATGGCCTTTTTGATCATGTTTTTACATCCTTTTGAATTTGTATATATAAACTCCAATTTGATGTTGATTTATTTTTAAGATAAGTATTATATTTTTTACATTTTTGCTATTTAGGTGCCCTTTTATAATTTAAGGTTTTTTGTTTTGATGGAATAAATGAGTCTGTTAAAGGGCAGATAATGTCTTTAAAATTTTTCCAGCAGTGTTCTGGGGTAGAAATTAATAAAGCTGTCTCCCAATTAATTTCACTAATAACATGTTTTATAGTAGTTAAATCTACTCTGTCATATAGGTATATAATTGTAGGATTGGGGTTGTATGCATAAGTTTTAATGATATTAAAGGAGACAGTATTATGGTCACAGTTCCCAATAGGATCACTATTATTAATGTTATCAATTACCAGGTCATCGTCACTGAAAACAAGATTCAAGATATTCTCTCCTCTAGTTGGTGTGTTAATATGCTCTATTTGAGGTTTAACTGGGAACATATCTTCAGCAGTGTTTTTCCCATACTACTATTAGCTCTAAGATTAAGCCAGTCGATTTTGCCCAAATGAAAATCTCCAGTAACAACAATATTCCCCATTGCCTTAGTCTGTTCCACTTCACAAAGTATGGCTTCTAATAAATCCACAGATGAATTAGGAGGATGATAGCAGGATCCAAAAATGAGAACATCAGAGGCAGAAAGGAATAACTTGACTCAAATAGTTTCTGTTAGTTTGTCATGAGTTTTTATACTATTAGTAATACCTACAGAATTTAATTGACTGTTGACAAATAAGGCAACCCCGACACCTTTCCTGTTTGACCTATTAAGTTTGTAAATAGTGAAGCCAGGAATATTAGTTTCCCATAGAGACTTATCATCTCCCCATGTTTCACAAATTGATATCACATCAGTATTGAGGCAGTATAGCACAGTGGGTTAAGGCTCTGAGCTGCAGATCTGGAGACCTGGGTTTGAATCCCACAGCTGCCTTGGTGCATACTGTGTGATTCTGAGCAAGTCACTTAACTTCCTTGTGCTCCCAGGTCGCATCTGGAAAAAGCTTCGGCTTAGTGTGCTACTCCTGGTTAAACAATGTTCCCTTTCCCTATTGTCACGGTGAATTCTAATCTTTAATTCATCCAGTTTATGGTTCAAACACCTAGCATTGAAGCTTAAGCAATGTAGTTGATGGCACTTGATTTTACTGTTGATGGTTTCAGGTTTAAAAGATGATGATGTATCAATCATCTCCCCCGTCCAGAGCTTAGTTTAAATGACTATTAATGACTGATAGGAGCTGTTTCCCCAAGATAGCGTTTCCACATCTGCTTAAATGTAAACCATCACTACAGTATAACTCATTGTGATTTTTGAACTCTTCCCAATGGGTTATGCAAGTAATGTTTTGTTCCAAACACCATTTCCATAGCCATTCATTTGTGATTTTAATTTTTTTATTAAGGAATGGTGAAAATTGAGGGATGGGGAGAATTTCAGAAAAACAAATGTCACACCCAGTATCAACCAACTTATTAGTCATTACAATTAAATCTTTTTTAATTTCTTGAACAGAGTCCTGAAAGATGTTATTAGCTCCCACATGTATGACTGTAATGGGGTTAATACTGCAATCCTTCATAACGTTAGTTATCATTTTAGTAAGATCTGATATCCTAGCACCACTGTAGCTGGAACTAGTCCTGTTAGCTTTATCAGGATTGCATATGGACCTGTCTGAATGTCTGGTGATAGAATCACCCAATACGTAAATCTGTCATTGGCAAGGAGCATCGGGTAAATGGGGACCTCTAGATGAAGCTTGACATGATAGATCTGTTGAACGATCAATGAGTGGTCCCTCGACTGTTTCTAAATTACTAGGGTGGGGGAGTGGGAGTAGAACCTGAAGTAGTCGTGCAAGTCGTATCACTAGTAGAATCCATAACCAAAAGGGGGGCATCTATATTAATATCTGTAGTATCTGAAGAAAGAGGAATAAGGGGATCAAATCTATTGTACAGCTGAGTACTGTACTGGTGTGCCTTTCTACCCTTTTCACATGCTCTAGTACATTGCACTTTACACCCTTTGTCATCATTATTACTGTCATCATCGGGAGGGCAATCATCTTCCCTAGCTCTTTTTTTTGGTTTATCAGACAAGGTCGGGAACGGTGCTTGTTGTACTATATCAGTATCCTCCTGGGGGCTGTGATCTAAGTCATGTAGAATAGTGGGTATTATAGCACTCTCTGGATTCTGGAACCAGGGCATGATTTGAACCATTAAATAGTAATGTGCTAGTGGCATTGAAATGCTTATGCATTTCTGATTGGCTATTTTCAAGCAAAGCTAAACGTGAATTAAAACAGCCAATAACATGCTGTAGTTCATTATTTTCCAAACATTTACTGCACGTGTAGGATTGTATTGGGAGAGCTCCTGATGTTAATATATACATTTTGCACACAGTGTATTGTAAACCAATAATCCCAGTTGACGTGAGAATAGTTGAGTGATTACTTGTAGAGGGGATAGAGGCTACCATTTGTTTTTGGTAACTAAGATACAAATGCTAGTTCAAATTAACAATCTAACATTCAATCTAAAGGCAACACCACAGAGCGAGGCCTACTTACAAACACTTGCGCACGGACACAGGACCAAATGAATGCACATATGATGTGGCCCTCTAACCCTCTGGACACTCTAGACATGCACAGATGCACGTGTCTCGGCACGCGTCTCCGCGCGTGGAGCCACATGCTCACCCCGCTTGCAGAGGGACAAGATATTAATACCACGTGACCCGGACATGCTACACTGGGTCACAAACCCCACAAACAAATAAAACACAGTTAAAGGTTTTAAAATAATGCACTGAACACTACCTAGTGCTTAATATCACACTGTCTGTGTCAATTTTGTGTTAATGCTTAAGAAATTGTACCCTCTTTATGTTGTCTTGCGCACACGCACAAGCAACATCTTGTGGTAGTAGCACATTCAGAGGTGTGTCTGTATTGTGGCGAATGTAGGGGATGCTTTAGTGGGTGCATCCCTCAGTCAACAATTAGCAAGAATGCTGGTGATGACAGCAGTTTCAGAGAGAGCCACGGAGTTGAAAGAAATCTGCCACTCCAATGAGGTGCAGTTTCCTCATTGGAGTGTCAGATGACAAGGCTCTTTTAGTGCCTTTCCTGATGAAGCATTCCAATAAATATGGCGGCTCCTGCCGCCCACCCCACAATCCCCATGAAGCCATCACTGGGGATGCCCAATCCCCATGTCAGCATGTCCCCCCCCCAGGTCAATTTGTTTGCTGATGGGGCCCATTCTCATCGGTATCACTGGCCCCCACACACACTTTCTGCACCTCACAGGGCTGCCCAATCCAGTCGTCATCATGTCCCCCCAACTCGTGGCACACTGGGAGCCCACCCCAGTGTGTCTGAAATCATTTTCTTTACCTGAAAATAAGGAAAACAGTCCCCCAGTGTCCAGTTTCTTTTTTTTTTTTACCTGTGGGGGAGAAAGGTCCTTCATCATCCTGCCACGCCCCCTCCCCCAACCTGCACCCACCCTCTGCAATGTTTCCTCCACCAACCTGCACCCAGCCTCTGTGCACTCCACCTCCCCCAACCCCCCTCACCCCATACTTACCTCTGGAGGGCTAGCGCTGCAATCTTCTGTGGAACGGGACCATGTCTAAACTCTTCAAAAGTTGACCGGGAACTGAACAAAATGCGATAAGCTTTATAATGGCAGGCAATGGGGGGTTTCAACTTAAGTGGATATCTTAGCCATTTTTGGGAATTTTGGTAGCAGATTTTCAACATGGGATTCTTGGGACCCCACCTCATGAACACATGCACTGTCATCTCATTACTCAGTCCCGAAAGGTGATTTCGCTGTCATTGCACGGAATCACCTTTCAGGAATGATTAATGAAATGACAGTGCCACTGTTCAAGAGGTGGGGTCCCAAAAAGCCCATATTGCAAACTGGTGAAAAAATTCCCAAAAATTGCTGCATTATGAGTGTGCATTACACAGTTTCCATGCACGCTTGTAACTTTGACAATAATTTTTTATATTTTCACTCCAGATTTTCAACATTGCCCTTTTTTTCACACCTTCTTATGAACAGTATAGCTGTCATTTTTTACATCCTGCTCGAAATGTGTTTTCATATCTATAGCACACAATGGCGTGGTCACTGTTGGAAATCAACTTTCGGGACAAATTAACAAAATCACAGTGCCACTGTTCATGAGGGAAGGTCCCAAAATGCCTACGTTGAAAATGTGGTTAAAAAAAAATCCCAAAGATAATTGGGTTACGGGCGTGCGTTGCACAGTTTCTACACACGCAGTTTTTCATATTTTCACTCCAGATTTTCAACATTACCATTTTTGTACACCTTCTCATGAACAGTGCAGTTGTCATTTTTCACATCCTGCCCAAAATGTGTTTTCGCACCTATGGCACCAAATGAGGCAATCGCTGTGCAAAATTACCTTTTGGCTAACAAACTGATAGTGCCACTTTTCATGAGGTAGGGTCACAAAAAGCCCATGTTGAAAATTTGGAGTGAAAATACCAACAAACGCCTGGGGCGTTAGGGTTTCCAACTGTAACGCCCCACCCCGTAGAGACTGACAAGCGTCAGGGGTGTGACTTGGGATCGTCGGCTGTAATGCTCACACCATTCCACCCCCACCCCCATGCTGCAGCCAGTGACAGGCATTGAGGTGTGCCTTAGAGCCTTTAGCCCCAAAGTTCACCCCATTCTCCTTATACTGCACCCATCTCAGCGTATTTCCTTATGGAATGGGGTGAGCGTAAGGCCCGAAGACCACAATGCACACTGTGACACCTGTCAATGTCTGCAGCATAGGGTGAGGTAAAATGGCATGAGTGTTATGGCTGATGACCCAAAGACACACCCCGACACCTGTCAGTCTCTGCAGGGTGGGGTTGGCGTCAGTTCCATACTTCACTGCCATTCCTTTTATGCATCTCTCTAACTCCTGCACTACCAACGCCAACGCCAGCGGGACAACATTCGGCATTGGCCAATGCTTGCTTTGATTGGTATTGAAAGTCCCCCTTTGATCTCTGTCTGCCATCACCTTCTTATGTTTTGATTATGAAAAACAGTTTCTTTCTGCAAGGGACACCTGTTCTCTGCATAATTTTCAGCTTCTGAAAATATCAGTTCTGTCTCTTGCAGGAATGCTATGTCTACCTGCTTTTTCTTAAAATTGTTAAGAACTTTTTTTCTTTTTATAGATGATCCCAAGCCGTTCATATTCCAAGATGTGAATTTACTGGATGCCATTTTTAGACTGCTGAGTTAGTGTACAGAGGAGACAACTGGGAAACTCCTTGTAATCAAAGCTCAGGCTGGATATACAGTAGTTTCAGCTGTTGACCAATTTACAAACTTACTGGTGCTTAACTTATAAAGTACTGAAAAAAATAGTAAAGAGGACTTCTTAAATAAATATTCTTAAATAAGTATTTTTGTAAAAATGCATGAGAAATTATACTGAAACTTCTTGTGCTACAATATATTACTCATGTAAGTACATCTAACTGAATCATTTATGCTAATATAAACTACAAAAACAGACAGACTCTAAAAAAATTGATTAAATAGTAGCCGGCCCAGTGGCGCTGAGGGTTGAGACGCTGGGCACCACACCTCGCTCCACGCTGGCGACCCGAGTTCGGACGTGAGCCTGGGTTGCCAGGGGTCAGTAGGTGAGGATAGGATTGAGCATCTGGAGGACTGCTCTCCTATCCTGGGGAGGGTTGTGGGCATCCACCACTCTGCAGCAGCCCCTGGGGATGCCCGGAGGCACTGCTAGAGTCGGTACAATGGAGGGAGGAGTGCAGCAGACGTCAGCACGTCAGTGCATGACGTCATTGCACGTCTGCACTCCTAGGGAAAAATAAGGAGGAAAATCGGCAGCACCACTAGCGGCAGCTTGATGGCCGCAGCTTCCTGAGCCTGGCAGCGGCCCGGGGGTGACCTGACATGCCGGTATTGGATCCTGACCTGGCATAGGGACTTAGGGGGGGTACCTTTCATGGGTACAGCAGCATACACCAGCCGGTGTGTGTGGGCGCCCCAGGGGGCCGTCGCGGGAAGCGTAGCGGTGGCTGGATGTAGGGCAGAGTAGTGGCTGCAAGGAGGAAAAATAAAGCAGTGATTAAAAAAAAAATGATTGAATAGTTGCATGTTTTAGTAATGTGTGTCCTCCCCCCTCCCTTTTGTTTTGAGTCAAAATCACAGAATAACAACCTGAAGTAGGAACTAAGGTAAGGGAGAAATGGAAGTGAGTAACGGACAGGTTGAGTGGATATCTGTTACAAGACAGACAGTAAGATCTGTATTTCCGGAGCAAAACTCTAAGGTAACAGTGGGTGCTAAAAAACAGAGGGGGGGGTGGCAAGGGGAGGGGTTGATAGGAGGGGGGGTAGCAGCTATCAGAATCGCTGTGAATGCCCTGGACGAAACCGACATTCCAACTTCAGCTCATGGACAATTTATTTAGAGGAAACCAGACATTACAGAGGAGGGTGTATTAGTGCTCTGTTCAACCCCAAGAGATTTGTTGCTAGGGCAGTAACGTGACCAATGTGCTCTTAAAACCTAGAGTAGGACATTTTAAGTAGCCATTAGTGCCACAGCCTCTGTCGAGTATTAGATTCCTGGAAGAAAAAGCTCAGGCTATAGCCGAGGAGGTTCTAATGCCTAATCATGGGCTGGGAGTTTATGTGGTTTGAAATGGCCGCCTCTTGTCAAGGCTCCTCCTCAAGTCAACTTGTACACTTCAGCTTGGGCTATACCCTGAACTTGCCCTCTCTGAGAAATGCAGTTATGCAGGATTTGGAAGAAAAAGGTTGTTTGAGTTATCTTGAGATCTGTATGTTCCATAGTCAGCTGGAAAAATTTCAAAGTGCAGAAGGATGGCCACTAAATGTTACCAAATCATCAGTTAGTGTAATATACTCCAGTATAGTAGGTCTTTGAACAGGGCCGCAGTAATGGTGGGGAAAGGGAGGAAGTTGTCCAGGGCCCCAAGCTCAGGAGGGGCCCACCTGAGAAGCTGGCATTACCCCTGACATTAGCTGGTTTGGGAAACGGGGACCCATTTTAAGTGACTTGTCCGCGGCCCCAAAATTCATAGCTGCAGCCCTGTCTTTGAATACTGATGACATTACAAATAACCCAGATCAAGACAACATTAGAGCAGCGCTATACAGTGTATACTCAACGTAAAGGGTGGAGCCATTACTAAATTAGAGACTCATCCAAGCTTGAAAAGTAAGCTGTTTGAGTTGGTGCTTGATCAGCACCTGATTCTACAGGCTAAGGTGTGACATCCCATCAAAGCAACCAGCATAAAACGTAAAATGCCTGGTTAATATGGTCTGGCAGTCAGCACGAGAAGCAGCAGGGAAGGGTGGCTTACGAGGGCCATTAACTGATATCTGGTTGCTCACTTTTTTGCTCCGACCTAGCCAAATGAGAATACTAAGCTTACACCATTTCATTCGAGAGCTGTTAAAAACAAAGAGGAAATCAAGAGTTAATAAGCATCTTAGATGTTAAAAACCATGCAACAGTAATTAGTGAAGTCAATAAAGTGAAGCTGAAGTCTGCACTCAGGGTGTCTATATGATAACACTGGAAATGGGTTGATACAGCATATGTAACATCCTTAAGGAATCTGGTGTGGGCCAGATTAGTTTTTTACAATGCGATGGATACAGAACAGCCATACAGTATGGGACAATTTATTGGCAAGCAGATGTACCATCTGATGAAACCTGTGCTGGTCATGAGATGAGACCCCTGAGAAAATGAGATCAGTTTTAAAAGCAGCCATTCCTTGCAGCTGAGTAAGGATATACCACCTACCAGAATAGATAAACTTTTCTAGGGGTCCCCCCAGAGACGTAGGGCGAGCATTGCATTGTTTCTAGGGGTCTCCCCGGAGACATAGGGTGAGCGATGCATTGTTTCTAGGGGCCCCCCCGGAGACATAGGGTGAGCAATGCATTGTTTCTAGGGGTTCCCCCTGGAGACATAGGGTGGTCAATGCATTGCTTCTAGGGGTCCCCCCTTGAAACATAGGGTGGGCGATGCATTGTACTTTCTTGTGTGAAGAAATTCTCAGGAACAGTTGAGGCTGTATACTTTTAAAACTGACAAAAATGACCAGCACTGGAAGTGCATCATTAAAGGCTAAGGATGGGGGTGGGATCAACCTTCCTGCCCGAATAATTCGCTGAGGCATCTTAATCAACCATTTCAACCGGGGTGTTATCACTATTCTACAACCTGGGGGTGGAACATGAAGTGGAGCTGGAGGTATTGTGGCTTTCTACTTGCACTTCTTCCTCACTTCTTTGAAGTTTTGGGAACAGGCTTGCTGTAAGAACAGAATGACCTGGTGGGAGGTCTGCTTTTTCTATATATAGAAGATGGTTCATACTGACCGTGCTGACTGATGTTCTGAGCTGATACAGCAGAGGATGAAGAGAGAGGAGGCGGTTTTGCTGTATGCTTGATTGAGGAAGCGTGCATGTTTGAGGGTGCAGCAGCTTGCTTCACGATCTGAGAAAGTGACTGTGATGGGATCTGAGAGGCAATGTCTTGTGAGGGCGAAGAGGCTCGCATCCCATTGACCGGGAGTGGGGGGGCTTGTTTTGAACCAGGTTGAGTGTTCTGATCAGTATTCCATTTCAACTGATCATTAATGAAAGCCCATGCTTTCTCCTGGGAATTGCAGTGTATGAGTTTCCTCCCATTCTGTTGGATAAGCTGTACGGCAAAATATTTCAAACAATACACAACAGCAAAATCCTGAAGCACCTTCTTTACCTTGTTGAAAGCTTTTCTTTTTTTCCATCAAATCAAAGAAATCTTGGAAAATGTAAACCGTTTCCCCCCTCCATGTTAATTGCCTCTTGTTCCTTGCCAGATTAATCACCTCCTCTTTAATTGGACAGCAGAGAAAGTTCACAGTTATGGGTCTTGGTTTGCCTCCTTTCTAAGGGTGGGGGGCTAGGAACCTATGTGCCCCCTCTGTTTCTAGGGGACACAACCATGACAATTAAGTAGCTCTGGAAAAACTGTCACAAGAAATGAACTGTGTTGCTACCTTCAACCCCCTCTGGGAGTCCCATAATGTATATTTTATTCTGTCTCCCTCTGTTTTCAATGTCATTAATTTTCTCTAGCAAAAACTGTATCTGCTTGTTTTCAAACTCATACTTCTCTTCTAACAAGTTAAACTGTATCTTCCAAAAGCATTAGTTTATTCTCTGCTTTATCTGCCCTGGTGACCACTTGAGTGAACTCACCCTGTACTCTGTCCACAGTATTTTGAAGGCCCTCAATATCCAGCTCGATTTCAGAAAACATATTTTTAATTTATGCTATGACTGACTTACTGTTTGAAGCCACAGTTGTAGATGCCACAGACCCTCAAGCAGAGTTCATTCCACTATCATGAGCTTGGTGGTGGTTGGAGTCATCTTGAATGCTCCGCTGAACTTCCAGTTGAAGGAAAATAATACAAATGGTGTAGAATAACTTGACAGAAGCGAGAATTTGTTTCAGGAAAATTATTTCTAATGAAAGATGCCTTTGGTTTACTAGATTGTGAAGTTTGAGCTTCGCTATGAATTAATAAACATGGGCTTTACCGGCAGGTCTTAGTTTAAGCTGCCATTGTTGTCGGTGCCAGCACATGCTCCAGGATAGTCTGTCTGGACTTCAGCAAGGCCTTGCCTTGATACTGCAGTGTATGATAAACCTCTGAGCAAAATTAACCAGTGTGGTATACATGCAAAATAAACAGGATGGATTGCTAACTGGCTTGGGGTAGGAAGCAAAGTGTAGTTGTGGAGAAGCACGTGTCCAAATCAAGAGGTGTACTCAGAGGCATCCCTCAGGAATGGTGTTGGGGCAGCTGCTTGTCATCCCCTTGATCAGCGATCTGGAAGCTGGGGTCTCCACCAGGCTGCTTAAGTTTACAATTGCCACTAATATTGACCAAGATGCTGCTAGGCTCCCTTGAGGATTGGGGTCAAACTTCAGGAAAGTCACTCGAGACCCAAGACACACGATTATCCTGTCTGCATTTCTAATGTTTGCAATCCTATTGGCTAATGTCTGGCTAGTTTTTTCCAGTCACCAATGCGAAGGCTACCTGACTGTGGTCATTGCCTCCCACAGATTCCTTGACTTTTGCACTGGTAATGAGTCCATTCTGACAGCTGACAAGTAGGTCAAGAAGGCCTCAGATCTTACAATCCATTGGAAATGCTGATCTGAGAAGCAGTACTTGAAGGTAGACAGGAATTTGGTCTCAGCCCTGCTTTTAGGTCTCTCAAGACACCAGTCTATGCCTGAGAAACTGAAGTTCCCCAGGATCACCACTGTCAGATTTCGCTACATTTTTATAATTCCCCATCCAGCTGAGCAGCATTCTCGACCAAGCTATTTTGGGCCCTGTAGCACACCCCCAGGTTCACCATTTTGATCTATTTCCCCCTGCTTGACCCATGTCCTCCTTGTCCTCTATAATGACTCCTTCCCTTATGAAGAGAGACACCCTTCCCCCTTTCTGTCAGGTATATCCCTCTGGTATTTGCATGTTCACTGCACAGCTCAAACAAAAAAACAAGTACTTATTCCACTGTCTACTTCAAAAATAACTGACTATCCACAACTGGCCTCACAACTGTTGTGTTTCTGACATCATAGTCAGTTGTAATAACAAGCACTGTGATGTCATAAATTGTGCATTACGAGGTCAGAAAATCCTCCATCAAGATTTTTATACAGACTTTATGGATAAAAGGCAATAACGATCTTCAAAACCCATGTGGAACAAAAGCGACATTTTTCAAAAGCTTTTTCTAGTCAACTGTAATAGCCAAAAAGGGTTTAGTATGTTTCTGAAATTCTTAAATGGCAGCCAATACCTACAAGAGAACTTTGAAATTCATAATATTTGGACACAATTCATCTTAAATTTCACTTCATTCTGCACTGTATTTCATCTCTCCCATTATTTATTGCCGAGGCCATTAGCATAAAGATAGGATCTCCGCTGCTTGAGAGTTTGTCAGCACCTGCTGCTATTTCTCACCTGATGTGATTGTACTCTACTTCTGACATCATAGTTATTCCCATGGCAACATGTTGTGATGTCACAATAGTAGATTATGACTTTAAATGTAGAATAAGCTGTAGGAACAGAAGAACTCCAAGGGAAAAAGATCATGTTTTTAAGCAAATATCCTTAGTAACAAATAAGGCAGAGGAGAAATCTGTACAAGACAGATGAAATACAAGTTGAACTGTGTCTAAATCATACATTTTCCATAGTTTTTTCCAGAGGTGTCAGCAGCTCTTTAAGTGGCTACCAGCTCTTTAAAAGTAGACTTTATCCAGCAGTATCTAGGCTGCCCTCAGATTTTTTGTACCCGCCTCTGTTGGCTGTAGTTACCTGATTACAATAATTTCCCTTAAGGATGATGGTCTGCCAGCCCTACAGTACAATTAGTGTCTCAACTACATATATCATCAAGGCGCTTCCCTCTTGGTAAAAATTTTCTAAAAGCAAACTTCCTATCCATATAATCCTTCAAAGAACTGTGGTTTTATCAGCTTCCATGAACCAAAAGGCAGCAATACATTAAATTTTGCAGTAAGTGCTCTTCACCAGGTCTGCAAGTTAACATTCTCTCTGTGCTTAATAAACACCCATAGCTCCCACCCTTCAACCTACCTGGGAGATAGCAAGTTTATTCTTCAGAGGACTCAAATTGTGTACTGTGTAGTTTTTTCAGAAGCAGTGTGTTTCATGCTGATACAAGTTCTGTGATTTGCTTTATTAAGACAACTCCTGATAGGTTGAACAGGTTCCTGAAAATTCAAAAAAAGAACCATATAAGTGTCCTTGGATTGGTGTATAACGGTTAAGGAAATAAAAGTGTAGGGGTTCATCCCTAATGAGAGAATCGGAATAAAGTGCTGCCCATTGTTACGATTTACCCATGCTTAAGGGAAATGCCTGTACCGTTTAAAGTCTGAACTTCAGACACTGAGGTAGGGCTGTCAGACAAAAACCGTGCCTCCATGGTGTGGATCTGAAATGTGAATATGCCTCCGCTCTGTGTGATTTTGGACTAAAAGTTAGTGCCTTTTTGACAAGGGAGGAGAAAAATGTAATACCCAGGATTTTTTTTTTCATTCAGTAAACTTTGTTGAAGATATATTAAGAGCCAGTACAAGGTGAAATAACAAAACATACAGCCAAACATCAAGTAATAAACCCCAGCCCCCTTCCCCCATCCTCATTCCACCCCGGCGGAGTGACCCATAATATGCCAGAATAAAACTCAAAAAAGAATAAAACAAAACAACGAGACGCAGTATCAGTCAAGCCTATAGGGAATCTAAAACCATACAGAACCCAGGCCATGTCACTTTTATAATGTCCAGGATTTCACTGCACTGCTTTGTGCAGTTGAAAACAAGCCATGTCCAGTGGGAGGATCCTGTGGGAACTTTGGGGAAGGGGAGCTGGAAGTGTTCACCTCGAAGGTGGTAGATCATGTTATTGCCCAGTGTCCGTAGCCCAGAAGAAGGATGGATAGGGAAAAGCAGTTTGTGTCCCTATCTGAAAAGGGGATAGGTTTCGGACCCATAACTGTGTAAACTCTACTGTGGAGAAGTTGAACTGTGTACCTCTTGTACTGCACCTGCAGCCCCAAAGGACAAATCTGTTGTGCCAGTGTCCTTGTTTGCGAGAATAAAACCTACTATTTGACTCTTTCTCCATTTGTGGACAGCTTCTGTGTGTGAACTGTCAAGTTTCTGGTGCCCCCATTGCCATGGGCCACCCCGGAACCCATTGAAGTACAAATGTTTCTTGGGTGCCCCCCTTCCTTCCAAAACTGAGCCAGGAAAATAACTGCCAGTGGAGTGAATGGACCGTTTTTGCCAATTTCATCTGTAGTGCCAAAAGCTAACAGTTGTATCCTGAGGGAAGGGGTGGTTACATGTACAGCATATGTGATTGCATTATTGTTTCAGCCCAGTTTCTCCTGTTCAAACAGCTGGTCTATAGCTGTTATTATTATTCCTTTTTTCTCCTCAGTTTCTTATTGGAATATGTTGACTTTGGAACCAGGACTGTACTTACAGTAGTAAAAATCGTTATTTTTTTATATATACAATAAGCTGGAATGAAACATCCGTAGGACAAAAGTCCTATATTATAGATGGTCATGTTTTGGTTACAAATACTGAGGAACAAATCATACAAAACATAAAACCAAATCAACATATGCAACATACATACTGTAGCACGCTCATTCTAGTCATTACACATACATCGCACCTTCGAATCATACTTTAACTCCCTCATAAAGGATTTGACATTTTCCTGGACAACAGTAGACAATTTGTTAATTGAATTCCATATTTGAAACATTATAGCTGGAAAACACATGTTGCTATATTTGTTTATCAACCTTCAGGGATTAAACCCTCGTAAAAGTGTCTGACATAGACTGTGTTGATGTTGAGTTTTTTCCAACTTCTCATACAAATAGGCAGATTTTTGTGTATGAAGTACTTTATGAATCAGATTTGCCCATTGCAGCTTTCTTTTATGCAAAGGTACTTGCCATCGTAGTTCCTCAAATAAAGTGCAGTGATGTGTATTAATATCCTGACGCAAAATAAATCTTGCAAACCTAGTATGCATAGAATCAACTTTAGTCAAACACCTCTTGTTAGCAAAGCCATACTGTATCTATGGATTTCATAATCTAAAACCAGCAACAGAAGTTGATTTATAACAAGGGACCTCATTTGCTTGTTCAAATAAAACTTCGAATGCTTAAAAGCACCTAATCTCCTATTTACTTTGGTTATAGTATAATTTGTGTGATAACTAAAGTCTAAATGTTCATCAAACCAGACACCTAAATATCTGTATACTTTATCTTGAGTTATTTGTTCACTTTTGTTTGTTTTTATTTTACTATCAAAGACAATATTAGTCTCCCTCATTCCTTTCTGAGCACAAAAGATTTTTTTTTGTTCAATACCAAACTGGATTCCGCTATCCACAAACAATGCAGAAAGTTGTGTTTGAAGATTCCTTTCCATTAATTCTAGGTTTCTTCCCTTAGCAACTAAGATGGTGTCATTGGCATAAAGCCTAACATTAGAGAACTTTGCTACTTCCATTAATTTATTAATGTAAATTAAGAATAAAGTGGGTCCTAAAACTGAACCTTGTGCTACACCCCTCTGGACAAAAGCACTGTCTGAGAGGTGTCCATCCATAAGGACTTGTGGAGTGTGACCCTGTAAATAGGACCTGAACCACTCACTAACTTCTATAGACAATCCTGTCTCCAGTAGCCTGTCACACAACAGGCCATGGTCGATAGTGTTGAAGGCCTTTGAGAGATCCACAAACACCACACCCAGGGCCTATGTGCAGCACTTAGAATACCCCCCCACTTGCAACTCTTGTTCTATATCTGTCATGAACAGCAATAATCACACAAACAGGAAGCTAAAGCTCATCATAGTACAGTGCTCTTGTGCAAATAAAGCCTCAACAAAATGCCCCGTCCAACATGTTTTATGTCTCACAAAATCTATTGCGTTCTGCGGACAGAGAAACTGAGAAAAACAAGATTTAGTTAAAAGCCCTCTCTCTTCTGTGCATAAAATACTGTAGCCCCCACATTCAGATGGGCTATTTCTTAGTAGTGAGGGTTTGAGGGTTCTCAGGATCAAACTCAGGAATTACATAACCAATACACTTAATTTAAAATACTGGAGGGGGGGTTCAGCGGGCATGTAGGCCCAAAAACTCCAAGAGGAGGAGGTCAATGACTTCCCACCCCTCCACAGTGATGGAAGAGTTCTGGAGGAAGGAGGTGGAAGGGGTGAGAAAACAGTCAGCAAAGGGTGGAGGGGTTGAGGAACACATAACAAGGGTAGGCGGGAGAGCACACAGAGGGGAGAAATGTGAAGAAAGGAATAGAGGGAAGAGAAGGAAGATCAGATTCTAGGTGGAGGGTGGCATCTCTGAATGGGTGGAATCTTGGAAACAAAATGGATGACCTGCAGGTCCTATTGGCAGACAGGAGGGTGGACTTAGCAGCAGTAACCAAGACTTGGGCAACACCACACCATGGCTGGTACGTTGAGATCCCTAGCTATAAACTATACAGGAGTGACAGGGTAGTCAGAAAGGGGAGAGGGGTAGCAGTTCACATAAGGGAGGAAATAACTTACACGAGGGAAGAGTCAGTTGAAGGGAAGGTGGCGGCATTATGGGATCAGATACGGTCCAACAGAGGGAGAAAGGTGAGATTGGAGGTGGTTCACAGACCACCCAACCAAGATGAGGAGAGGGACAGGGACCTGAACTCACAAATATTAGAAGCTGTGAGGAAAGTAGAGGTGGTAATTGTGGGGGACTTCAACCTGCCCATGGTGGACTGGAGTGTACCATCTACAATATGTGCTATGAGTCAGGTGATCCTAGAAGGACTGCAAAGTGGGTTCCTGACTCAGGGCATCATAGAACCAACAAGAGCAGAGGCAATTCTTGATCTGGTGCTCACAAATGGGTAGCATGTACAGAAAATAACAGTCAGGGAGCCCCTGGGTGGAAGTGACCATTGCACAGTGTGGTTCCAATTGGATATGGGCAGTGAAAGCATCCAGACTAAGACCAAAATCTTGGATTTTAGGAGAGTAGAATTCAGGAAGATGGGCAAAGTGCTGAGGATCCACTTGGCGGGCATCAGAGCAGATTTGGGGGTAGACCAAAGGTGATTCATCATTAAGGAAGAATACTGGTTGCCACAGAGGGGTTTGTTAGGCTCAAGAGGAAGAACACAAGGGCCAAAACACCCAGCTGGTTCAGTTCAGGGGTCACCCAAGCAGTAAAAGAAAAGAGGTTAGCCCATAGAAAATTCAGGAAGACCAAGAGAGAGGTGGATAGGGAAAATTACCTAAGGTTAGCTAGTAAGGCGAGTAAGGGAGTCCAGTGAGCTAAGGTACAGAAGGAGCTGCAGATAGCTGAATGAATTCAGAAGGGGGAGAAGGCCTTCTTTTGCTATATAAGTGAGAAAAGGGACAAGAAGAACAGGATTGTTAGGCTTAGGAAAGGGGAGGAGTGGGTGGAGGATAATCAGGGAAAGGCAGAGATACTAAATGAATACTTCTGTTCTGTCTTTACCAGGGAGAATGATGGACCAGTGTCTTCAGGAGGGGGGAGAAGAGGAGCAGGGGAGGAGGGGAACATAGATGTAATACTAGAGGAGGATAGAGTGAAGGAGGGGCTGCTAGCATTGAAGATGGACAAATCACCAAGCTCGGACAGAGTACATCCAAGGGTACTAAGGGGAACTGGCTGAGTAGCTGGCAGGGCCACTGGAAGGCCTATTTAGTAGTTCACTGGAGTACCAGGCGTGGTACTGCAGGACTGGAGAATAGCACATGTGGTACCTCTTCACAAAAGCGGTCCCAAGGATGGCACAGAATTACAGACCAGTCTGTCCGATCTCAATTTTGTGCAAGCTCATGGAAACCATACTTAAGGAAAGGTTGATAGAATATCTAGAGGAGCATGGTCCCCAGGATGCGAGACAGCACAGGTTTATGGAAATGGGGGGGGGGGGGGGATCATGTCAAATGAATCTGATTGACTTCTTTGACTGGGTCGTTAAGACAGTAGACAGGGGCCAAGTGGTAGACATCATCTATCTTAACTTTAGCAAGACCTTTGACTCTGTGCCCCACAAAATGTTGATCAGGAAGTTGCCAGATCTTGGGTTGGGTATTAGGTGGCCAGATGGGTAGACAATTGGCTGAGGGACAGAACCCTGACAGGTGATTGTGGGGGGAAAGTTATCTGGCACCAGAGAGGTCACCAGTGGGGTTCCCCAGGGCTCAGTGCTCGGGCTGTTGTTGTTCAATGTCTTCATCAGTGACATTGGGGATGGAATGTGCCTATTTGTGGATGACACCAAGCTCTGTGGGAGAGCAGACACAGCTGAAAGGATACAGGACCTACATGATGATCTGGAAAAGCTAGGGAGGTGGTCTGGGATCTGGCAGCTTGGCTTCAATGCCAAAAAATGCTAAGTTATGCACACCGGAGCCAAAAATCCCAGGACAGAGTACTACCTGGATGGAGTCCAGATATCTGCATCAGAGGAGGAGAAGGACCTGGGAGTGATGATCACTAGTGACCTGAAGCACTCCCCACAGTGCAAGAAAGCAGCAGCAACAACAGACAAGATACTAGGATGTATAGCTAGGGAGGCAGTAGTAGGAGAGATGAGGTTATAGTTTTATTTATTTAGGAAATCGGAATTACAACCCTTTGAGTCACAGACGTCAGAATAAAACATGGACATTCATATAGTACATACTTAGAATAAATGTGGGTGAGCAATCATACAGAGTATAAGTACAATGAGCACTGGTTAATGCCTATACATTTGGTAGCTAAAATAGGGCAGAGCTATCGACATATTTACCTAATGAGAGGTTAGGACCTATACAGCTTGTAGCTAAAGCAATGCGTGATATGAGTTGGTAATAAGCCACCTCAGGGAGGCCTTGTCTTATGTAATACAATGCATTCATAGCCAGCCACCTCAAGGAGGCCTTGTCTTATACATAATACAATGCACTCATAGCCCAGTGCAACTATATGGTAACCAAGGGAGGTGAGGAGCCTGTAGGCTAGAAAGAGTGAGGGCTCTCCACTGCCAGGACAAGGGCAGGAGCGTGGCCTAGCAGTGTGTTGCAGGATCCACAGGTTACCAGTTACATGGCATTGACATGAGGAGAGGATATGGGCCCTTAAGGCAGCTTTAAAAGGACCTAGATTGGTGACTGATATGACAGCCAGTGGAAGGGCATTGTACCAGGATGGAGCTCTAAGGGGGAAGGATCGCTGGACCAGGGTGATCCTGACCCTAGGCACCTTCCAGATAGTATTTGGGGTGGCCCGTGTGGATGCTGAGATGGTGGCTGCTTGAAGAGAAGCCATGACACCTATTGGGGTTAAACCCAGGTGGATTTTTTTGGTGAAGAGACAGGTCTGGTATAATAGTCTTTCCTCAAGCGATAGGATATTGGTGAGCACGTATAGGGTGCAGGTATGTGTATTTCTGTCATCACCAGAGAGGAACCAGCAGGCCTTATTGATGACTACTTATATTTGATGAAGCGCCATAGGGTCAGCGACAGCATAGATTGTGAGGCCATAGTCCACCAGTGATAAGACTGAGGAGGTAATGGCTAGGTGAAGTGCTTCAGGTGGCAAGCAGTCTTTATGTCTGTACAGAAGACCAATGTGGGTGTTGGTGGCGGAGGTGAGGATTTTTATATGTTCGTGGAATGAAAGGGAAGAGTCAAATGTAATACCTAGATACTTATACTTTTGGACCTGTTCCAGTGGGATGAGAAAGGCGGAGAGTATTTCCAGGGGGAAATTCTTTGATCTGTTTAGGCGGTGTGCATAGAGCATCATCTTAGTTTTTTAATGTTGACCACCAATTTGTGTTCAGCAAATCAGTGTTCAATCTGAGAGAAGGAGTTTTGTAAGGTACGCTGGAGAGAGAGAGGATCAGGACGTGCGGCGTAAAGAACAGTGTCGTCCGCATAGAGGAGAAGGTTGCTGGGGCAGGATTTAAGCAGGGCGTTGAGGTAGATGCTGAATAGCAGGGGACCCAGGATAGATCCCTGGGGAACTCCTGAGCACACAGGCAGCATAGTAGATAAGGTATTATTAATTTTAACACATTGGGTTCTAGATGAAAGATAGCTGGAGAACCATGAGAGTGGACAATGAGAGACCCCAATGTGTTGTAATGTGTTAAGAAGGAGGGGTGAGAAACAGTGTCAAAGGCCTTTGAGAGGTCTATAAACATGGCACCTGCGAGGTGCCTTTTGTCAAGCATGGAGTGCAGGGAGTTAGCGAATTCTGTGAGGGCGGTCATAGTGCTATGACCAGCTCTGAAACCATGCTGCTCCCTACATAAGAGGTTGTGTGTGAAGAGGTAGTCAGTGAGCTGATTGGCCATGATATTTTCAAGGGCTTTAGAGAGTGGGGGGAGAATTGAGATGGGCTGGTAGTTGTTTGGGAGGGAGCTGTGGCCACATTTCAATATTGGGGTTATCACTGCCATTTTCCATGAGGTTGGGAACTGGCTCAGGTGCAGGGACAGATTTGCAGTAATTGGAGCTCGGAAGGGCTTTGGACAGGTAGGCTTTCGCTTCTGTAGGGATAATGACTCTGAGTGTGAAGGGGGAGTGGAGGAGCTCAGGTGATGGGGTAGGCTGAATCGGATCGAAAAAGTTGCTAAGGAGGACTGAGCTGAGGTCTGAGAAGGTGGAGTTGAGGCAGTTAGCTATGTGAAGTGTCTGTGGTGGTAGTACCATTAACACTATGTTGTGGGGGGGGGAGAGCGGGATTTACCATTAAGCTCCTTGATGTTATCCCAGAACATTCTTGTGCTACCCCAGGAGGTGGCTAGGGCGGTTCTGTAATGCTCCGCCTTGGCCTTGCAGATTGCCCAGGTACACTTATTGCGGGCAGCATTATAGGCCTGCCTATCGCTTAACAAACCAGAGGCAGTGGCTTGATGCCAGAGGTTGTCACGCATTTTGAACTGTTGTAGAAGTTCTGGGATGAGTCAGGGGGCACTACATTTGCATAGATACATAGATACATAGATAGTGTCGGCAGATAAGGGCCTATGGCCCACCTAGTCTGTCCATTTGAGTTTGTAACTTCAGTTTGTGTTTTCCTAGAACTCTGTTGCCCCTTACCCCTGACCTCCAAAATTCCTTTATGTCTATCCCATGCATTCTTAAATCCTGGGATTGTTTCACTCCCACCACTTCCTCAGGCAGGGTGTTCCACTTGTCCACCACCCATTCTGTGAAGAAATTCTTCCTCATATTTCCTCTGAATCATCCTCCCTCCAACTTCATCCCATGCCCTCTGGTCCTGGAACATCTTTTTCGCTTCTTAGTGGTCACTTCGATGGTCAGTGCAAAAGCATCACAGGCAGTATTAAAGGTGGTGGTGAAGTAGTGCAATGCATCATCTATGTGCTGGGCTTGGGAAATAGGGGACCAGTCCCAGTTAATTAGATATTGTTTGAGTTTGGCTATGCCTCCTGGGCATAGTCAATGACAAAAGATGAGATTTGGTGGGGGTTTAGGTAGCTGACAGGACCAGCTGAAGATGATTGGGGGGTGGTCGCTCAAGGCATTGGGCAGGACACCCAGGTCAGTAATATGGTGGGGATGATTAGTGAGCAGGATATCTAGTAGGGTGTGGGTTCCATTAGTGGGGTTGGCCCTGGTAGGCTGGGATACCAGCTGGGTCATATCTAACACAGTAAAGGTGTCTTTGGCGTATGTTGATGAGCTCACCAGCCAATTTATGTTGAGATCCCCAACTAGGATTTGTTCCATTTTGTGGGGGTGGCTGGCTAGGTAGTCAGAGAGCCCTTTACAGACAGGAGATTGGCTGCGGGGTGGGATGTAGGCGATGGTGAGAGTAAGAGGAGCATGGTTTGTGTCAGGGAAGAGTTTTATTGAGAGAGCTTGGGCACCATGGTCTAGGGAGGGTGCAGGCAGGGCTTGGTAATGCAGTGAGTCATTTACATAGAAGGCGCAGCCACTGCCTCTCTTGCCATTACGATCAAGTCTAATGAGAAAGCAGCCAGGAATAGAGACAAATGAGTCTGGGGTCTTGGCTGACGGCCAGGTTTCTGTTAAAGTCAGAATGTCTGGTTGGCGCTGTGCCATCCAGCATTGCAGGGGTGCCATTTTTTAGGCAGGCTGCAGATATTCATAGCGGCTATTGTACAGGTCACTGGTGAGGCTACATCTAGAGTATGGAGTTCAGTACTGGTGCCAGCACCTCAAAAAAGACATTAACCTGCTGGAGAAGGTCCAGAGGAGGGCTACAAAGATGATAGCAGGTCAGCAGGGCAAGGCATATGAGGATAGGCTGAGAGTACTGAACATGTACTCCCTGAAGGACAGGAGAGAGAGAAGGGGGACATGATTGGGAACCTCAAGTACTTGAAAGGGATAAATAAGGTGGATAAGGAGGGTCTCTTTAAGCTGTATAGCAACCATTACATGAGGGGGCACAATCTTAAGCTGGGGGGGAGGTTTACAAGGGAGGTCAGGAAGCACTTCTTCGTAGACATGATGGTGGACACATGGACTGTGCTGCTGGAAGAGGTGGTCTCATAGAAGACAGTAGGAAGCTTCAAGAGAGGCTGGGACAGGCATAGGGAGAAAGTAAGGAACATGGGTAGAGAGAATGGGAGGAGTGGGGGTCAGGGACAGTAACTCAAGCTGTGGACCCAGCAATATGAGCAGACTAGACAGACAAAATGGCCTTCTTTTGCTGGCTTCTTCGTATGTTCATATGGGAGCATTTGTGCTGCATAAAAATCATGCTGCGCAAAATATAGTGCATGGCCATCAGGAGCCACATTTATACAGGCAGTGCTATCCGGATCAATAATGGACTGTGTTGGAATGTACAAAGTGCATATGTGCAAGTTCACCAGAGCCCCCCATTGGCAAAAGACACCAAGGAGCAAAGGGGAATAGTTAATCCCAAATGGGACAGCACCTCTGCTGTGGGGTACCATATTCAGCAGCCAGAATATTGCCCACATATGGCATGCAACATGCTAAAGGGCCATTTACATGCTATCACGTGGCCGTAATGAGCTCTGTCCAATGCCTTTGTGCATAGATGCATGGAAGCATTGTGAAGAGTCTCAGCCAGTGCCTCCACCCTCACCATATCCCCATACCCACAAAAAGACAACTCCTTAGTGGTCTAGTGGTACCCTCACCCAATTCCTGCTAAAATGTACTAATTCTCTGGCAGTCTTGTGGTACCCCTTCCCAGCCAATCCCCATTGCCAAAATAAATTTATTTAAATCCAGTAAGGGTAAGATTACGAGTAGGGTGTCCCAGGGTTCAGTTTTTGGAACCAGTTCTTTTTCAGAATTTTTATCATGAATAGGAATCCACCTTATGAGCTACAAAACGGGTTTATCCAGTATGCAAATAACAGGCTGTGCAAATCTGTCCAGCACTACCCAAAGTCAGAGCAACCTAACCAGATTAACTACCTGTGGAAATCTTGGAGAATTAAATTGGATGTTTCTAAATGTGCTGTACTGCATATGGGGTCATGACAACATGGGTTATAGGTACTGTCTGGATGAAACTGATATTGAGCCCCAGGAAGTGGAACATGATCTTGGTGTGATTGCTGAAAAAGAGCTGAAGAATTCTAAGCAATGTGGAGCTGTCATGTCAAGGGCAAACACAATTGTCTATAACATTTTGGCACAGTGTCACCACCAGAAACAAGTACAGATTGTACCTCAGGCCAGATCTTGACTATGCTTCCCAGTTTTGGGGACCTCACCATAGATGTGATATAGACAGGGTAGAATGAGTTCAGTGGAGAGTTATAACATATATTTGGGGAATGAACAATTTAATATACTGTACAAGGACAGACTAAACATATTAAACTTGAACAGCTTGGAAAGGAGAATGTTTAGAGGTGAGTCTCTACTCTTATACAATATATCTAGAGATGCTGAACTTATGTCCTTCATGAATCTTAAATACTCTGCCTCAAGCAATTATCACATTATAACAAAGGAAAAAGAAGAAATCACTTACAAGTACATTTCCCTATACACAACAAGTAGTGAATATCTGGAACTCCTTGTTAGAAACTGGGGTTAATTGTTAAATTAAACTTGACTTTTAAGAAGGAACTCAATGAATGTATGTCTTATTGGATTGGTTGTGTACTAAGAAGCCAAGGCTTTACCAGATGGGTGCTCTTACCTTCTGTTAACTGTCTTTTAAGTTCAGGGCCAGTTGGCAAGGCAACTGATTTACAGTAGTTAAAGTAATGAAATTCCATTTTCATGACTTGAAATTTCGGGAATTACACTGGTGATTGTAAGCCCAATTTCCAGATTTTGCCAGGATTCTACTGTCAGTCTTTTAGTATGCAGCTAAAGAATCAGAATAAAAGAAGGTTTAATATACATAACATTAAATGAAGCAAAATTAAAATAGTACAGGAAGCAACTATAAGATCCCAGACCTGCAGGCAATAATGTCAGAGGCTAAACTGGACATAGTAGCAATTAGTGAGACGTGGTTTACCAGTAACCACACTTCGGAGACTTCAGTACCTGGCTATGTATTGTTCAGAAGAGACCGAGGTGCAAAAAGGGGGGAAGGAGTGGCCCTGTATGTTAATGAAAATATCAAAGCTACAGAAATTCAGAATACACATAAGGAGCCAGAAGAACTGTGGGTCACCCTGGAAACAGGAAATGGGACAGCCATAAGAACTGGGGTTGTCTACAGGCCCCCAGACCAGAGGGAGGACATAGACACATTACTGTTAGAAGATATACAAAACATGACAGCTAAAGGGGAGGTTCTGATAATGGGAGACTTCAACATGCCAGATACAGATTGGTCAATACCAGCAGGAACATCTGCCAGAACTAGACTCATAGTGGATTCCCTGCAGGGGGAGGGCCTCAAACAACTGGTACAGCAACCCACAAGAGACAGGGCTATCCTAGATCTAGTACTGACTAACAAAGAAGGGATCACAGATCTCCAGGTAGAAGGTCACCTGGGGGCCAGTGACCATCACATGGTATGGTTCAATTAGGCTACTACATCTAAATCATCCCATTCCAAGGCAAAAATATGGGACTTCAGAGGAGCTGACTTTGATAAGATGGCCAACAGAGTTAAGCTAGCCCTGACAAAAAGAAACACAGGTGAGGAGGTACAGGCAAAGTGGGCAAGCATTAAGGATACAATACTTGAAGCAACATCCCATTGTGTTAGACAGAAAAGGAAGTGCAAAAGAAGAAGGAAACCACTTTGGTTCTCAAATACAGTAGCAGAAAAGGTCAGAGCCAAAGGCTGGCCTTCAGGAAATATAAGGGAACACAGCGGGATGAAGATAGGGAGGCATACCAAACTGCCCTAAGGGAAGCAGGGAAGGCAGTAAGGCAGGCAAAGTCCCAAACTGAGGAAACACTAGCACGAACAGTAAAAGAAGGTGACAAGACTTTCTATAGATACATTAGTGAAAGGAGAAAGTCCAGAGGGTATTTCTAAGCTTAATGGAGAAAAGGGAGCATGTGGGAGGAGGACCCTGTAAAGGCATCTATCCTAAATAGATACTTTGCTCAGTATTTACTGAAGAGAAGGTAGGGCAGGGCCCACAGCTCAGCATCATGGACACAGGGGGAGGGAGGTGAGCACTACTCCTTCACAAAAGAAAGGGTCCTACAAGAGCTTGCTAAGCTCAGGGTGGATAAGGCAATGGGACCTGATGGCATACATCCCAGGGTACTTAAGGAGCTAAAGGAGGAACTAGCAGAGCTATTAGCAGAATTGTTTAGTGAGTCTCTGAGCACAGGAGAGGTCCCAGAAGACTGGAGAAGGGCTCATGTGATCCCGCTCCACAAGAGTGGTAGCAGGGAGGAGGCAGGGAACTACAGACCAGTCAGTCTTACCTCAGTAGTGGGCAAGATTATGGAGGCACTCCTTAAGGAAAGGATAGTGCAACACCTGGAATCCATAGGGGCACAGTATCCAAGACAGCATGGGTTTACAAAAGGAAGGTCCTGTCAAACTAATCTCATAGATTTCTTTGACTGGGTAACCAGAGTGGTGGACCAAGGGGGAGCAGTTGATGTCGCCTACCTTGACTTCAGCAAAGCTTTTGACACTGTTCCACATAGAAGATTGATAAATAAGCTAGGTAGGCTCGAGGGTGGGTCAGAGTTGGTCAACTGGGTGGCAAACTGGTTGACTGGCAGAAAACAGAAGTGGTGGTAAATGGTATACAGTCAGAAGAGATGCAAGTCACAAGTGGGGTACCTCAGGGATCAGTCCTGGGGCCAGTCCTATTCAACATCTTCATTAGTGACCTCGCAGATGGACTAGAGGGTAAGGCTTGTCTGTTTGCAGATGACACCAAGATCTGCAACAGAGTAGATGATCCAGATGGGGTGGGCAGAATGAGAAGAGATCTGGATAAACTAGCAAAATGGTCAGAAGAGTGGCAACTGGGATTTAATGCAAAGAAGTGCAAAATCATGCACATAGGAAGAGAAACCCTGAAGCCACTTATAGGCTGGGAGGGAGTTGCTAGCAGTCACCAAGGAAGAAAGAGACTTGGGCATCATCATCACTGATGACCTAAAATCATCAAGCAGACCTCTAAAGCAGTAGGTAAGGCTAGGGGGTGTTAGGGTGTATTAGTAGAGAGTATCACAAGTCGTGAGGGAGTAATAATCCCTCTGTACAAGACATTAGTTAGGCCCCATCTGGAGTACTCGTGCAGTCTTGGAGGCCACACCTTCACAAGGACATTAACTAAATTGAGGCAGTCCAGAAAGGGCAACCAAAATGGTGCAGGGACTGCATCAGAAGACATATGAGGACAGATTAACAGAGCTCAATATGTATACCCTTGAGCAAGGAGGAGAGAGAGGTGATATGATCGAGACATTTAAACACCTTAAGGGCATAAACAAGGTGAAAGAGTCTAACATGTTTAAATATAAGAAAAATAGCAGGACAAGAGGACACAGCATGAGATTAGAGGGAGGCCGATTAAGGGGGATGTGAGGAAATTCTTTTTCACAGAAAGGGTGGTAGATGCATGGAATGGCCTACCTCAGGAAGTGGTGGATATGAATACAGTGCAGGGCTTCAAACAGGCATGGGATAGGCATAAGGGAGCAATACAAATGACTATGAATAGATAGGCCACTGACAGAGCAAAGGCTGATGGCACATTTATAAGGTAGAAAAAGAAATGGGCAGACTGGATGGGCCTTGTGGTCCTTATCTGCCGTCAACTTCTATGTTTCTATGTTTCTATAAGAAATATACAAGCTCTTCTGTAGATTTACTGATCTGATATAAAATGCCAAATTCAGTGAAATTCTTTATTTTTACCAGTGTGTGGGCAGTTCAGATTCTGGAATTGTACTGCCTTTTCCAGTAAAAACAGAGAATCAGTGGCCTTACTGATTGGCATACAACGCAAACAGAAGACAATCGTCCAAGGACACTCCAATAACACAAGAAGATGTTTAAAAACTTCCTTTTTTCTTGATTTTTTTTTTACAGCATGGTCCTGTGGACCTTGTCCAACGTTTTTCCATGTTGGCTTCCTCAGGGAAATTAGCCTTTTGTGTTCCAATTTCTGTATGTTTCCTTGCTGTCTTGGATTGTATTTATACAGTAGGTTCTTTGGATACATTTCATTTCATATAGAAACATAGAAACATAGATTTTGACGGCAGATAAGGACCGCTTGGCCCACCCAGTCTGCCCATTTCCCTACCTACTGGATAAGCTGCAGATCCTAGTTAACCAGCAGCCTTACTTCTTCCTACCCCCACCCCCTAGAATTGCCTTATAACTGTCCATGCATGCTTGAATTCCACACGCTGTTTTTGACTCCACAACCTCCTCCGAAGTCCGTTCCATGCATCCACAACCCTCTCTGTGAAAAAATACTTCCTTAAATTACCTCTGAGGCCGCCCTTCTATCTTCAAATTGTGCCCTTTTTCTTGCACACTCTATTTTTGAAGATGCTACCCTCTTGGACTTTGTTGATTCCTTGAGATACTTGAAAGTTTCTATCATGTCCCCCCTCCCTCCTTTCCTCGAGGCTATACATATTCAGCTCTTTAAGTCTCTCTTCATATGTCTTCCAGTGCAGACCCTGCACCATTTTAGTTGCCCTCCTCTGGACAGCCTCCATCCTGTCTATGTCCTTGCGGAGATTGGGTCTCCAGAACTGCACGAGTACTCCAGATGGGGTCTCACCAACTGTCTGTACAGAGGGATAATAACTTCCTGTTTTCTACTGGTGATGCCTCTCCCTATGCATCCCAGTATCCCCCCAGCCCTCCTTGCTGCCCTCTCACATTGCTTGCCCACCTTTAGGTCATCTGATATGACTACCCCCAGGTCCCTTTCCATTTTTGTTGTTGTTAGTATCTCACCACCATTGTGTACTCTTCCCCTGGGTTTTTGTTTCCCAGGTGCATTACCTTGCACTTCTTAGCATTGAATCTAAGCTGCCATACATTTGACCATTCCTCTAACCTTGCCAAGTCCCTTCTCATCCTTTCCACCCCACCTTGTGGATCAACTCTGTTGCAGATCTTTGTGTCATCTGCAAAGAGACAGACTTTTCCTTCCAATCCCTCTTCGCTTATAAAGACATTGAAGAGGACCGGTCCTAATACTGAACCCTGCGGTACCCCACTAGTAACCCCCCTTTCTTCAGAGTGGACTCCATTTACTATTACTCTCTGTGTCCTATTCTCCAGCCAATTCTTTATCCAGGCTGTCATCTTGGGACCCACTCCCAGGCTGGCTAACTTGTATATTAATCTTTTGTGTGGGACTGTGTCAAATGCCTTGCTAAAGTCTAGGTAAGCCATGTCCACAGCCCCTCCCTGATCTACTACTTTGGTCACCCAGTCAAAGAAATCTATCAGATTTGTCTGGCATGACCTTCCCACTGTGAATCCGTGCTGCCTTGGGTCCTGAGCCCCTCTGGCCTCTAGATACTCAACAATTCTTTCCTTCAGAAGTGATTCCATCATTTTCCCTACCACTGAGTTTAAACTAACAGGTCTGTAGTTTTCTGCTTCTGCCTTGCTCCCACTTTTGTGAAGGGGAATCACATCTGCCCTCCTCCAGTCCTCGGGTACCACTCCATCCTCCCATGATTTGTTAAAGAGGGCAGTCAGTGGTGTCACTAGTTCTACCCTTAGTTCTTTTAGAATTCTGGGATGAATTCCATCAGGCCCCATTACTTTGTCCACCTTCAGTTTTAAGAGTTCTTTCAGAACCCTTTCTTCTGTAAATGGGCTGGTATCAACTTCTGTATCCAGAGTGTTTCTACTGTTTGTTTTAGGTACCTCCCCACTTCCTTTGTAAATACTGAACAAAATATTTGTTTAGTATCTCTGCCTTTCACAGTCACCCTCTGCCCACCCTCCTCCTCTTTATTAAGCCTCACTAGCCTCCCTTGGTCTTCCTTAGCTCCGTGATGTACCTATAAAGGTTTTATCCCCTTCTTAACTGAGTTGGCTATCTTTTCCTCGGTTTGGGCCTTTGCTGTTCTGACTGCCTTCCCAGCTTCCTTTTGCTTTAACTGATACAGTTCCCTGTCCTGCTCCTTCTGTGATTCCTTGTACTTCCTGAATGCTTTTTTTTTCTCTTGCACCTTCAGTGCCACTTCCTTTGAGAACCATAGTGGTTTCTTACATCGTTTTGTTTTGTTAATTTGCTTCACACAAAGGCTTGTTACCTCTGTGATGGCAGTTTTTATTATTCCCCATTGTTCTTCCACCCCTCCTTCCTGCCCATTTGCTAGTGCATTCCTTAGGCACTCACCCATTTTGGCAAAATCAGCTCTCCTAAAGTCCATTACTTTTGCCTTTGTATGGCTTGACTCTATTGCTGTGTTTATTGTGAACCATACTGTTCGATGGTCGCTAGTTCCCAGATGGCTACCCACTTCTACATCTGTGATCCTCTCTTCATCTCCATTTGAGAGAACCAGGTCTAAGATTGCTCCCTCTTGAGTGGCTCCAATACTAGTTGTCTAAGGCATGCCCCTTGTAGGGCATCTAGAATAACCCCACTCTTTGAAGTGGCTGCTGAAACTGCATTCCAGTTAACATCTGGCATATTCAGATCACCCATCAGCAATATCTCCCTTTTCTGCCATTCTAAGTATTCTTTCTATCATTTCCTTGTCCATTTCCTCCCCCTGAGAAGGGGGTCTGTATACAACCCCTGTGCGGATTGTGGTGCCATTGCCGGTCTCCAAATTTACCCACAGTTGTTCTGTTGCTTTGATTCCTTCCCTTATGTAAAGAGCTACTCCTCCTCCTCTTTTACCCTCCCTGTCCCTCCTGTAGATAGTGTATCCTGGTATGTTTATGTCCCAGTCATGGTTTTGTGTGTACCATGTTTCTGTGACTGCCACGATATCCAGATGTTCCTCCTCCATCAAGGCCACTAATTCAGGAAGCTTGTTACTCAGACTATGGGCATTGGTACTCATTGCTCTCCATTTTTTGTTGGCTTTACCTTCTTTTGCAGCATCCCCCACTGACCTGTCTACCTCTGTCTTTTTCTCATTTGGTACCTTGTTTTGTAGGGAGAGGCTGGGATTTTCCTGCTGCTTATCAGTGCCTCCCCCCTTGACTAGTTTAAAAGCTTGCCAATGAAGCATTTAAACCGATTGCTCAAAAGACTTGTTCCCTTCCTGGACAGATGCAGACCATCCTGCCAGTACAGGCTGGTGTCCCTCCAGGTGGAACCCCAGTCCCCAATGAAGCCAAACCCCTGTGCTCCACACCATTTTTTCAACCATTCATTAAACTGCATGGTGCAAAGTACCCTCGCCTCACTCATGCCATTGACAGGCAGCACCTCAGAGAAGGATATTGTGTGTGCTACTTGTCTTAGGCCCCTCCCAATTCTACAAAGTCCTTCTGCACTGCTCTAATCTCATGATTAGCCAAGTCATTTGTCCCTAGGTGGACAATGGCGTCCAGCTCGAACTCCCATGCAGCTGTTCTCGTGATCCTGAGGATCGCTTCCTGTCTCTCAAGCCATGGCACCAGGCAGGCACCTTACTTCAGTTTTACCTGCTCCCCCCATTTCTATCCCCCTAATGATTGAGTCCCCCACCAGGAGCTGCTTCCTTTCCTTGTGGCGTCCTCTGCCACCTTCCTGTGGGCCTCCCTTGTGACAGTTGTCCTCAGCCTCCTAAGTCTCCTCTGCGAGTGCATCCATAGGGGAGCTATGCTCCCCCAGAATGGTGTATGAAGTGTGGTGTGGAACAACTGACTGGGTGTGCCTCTGTTCCACCATCCTCACCCTCCCTGAGCCCACTGTGGTCCAACTGCTGTGCTTTCTTCACAACCTCTGAGGTAGTGGTGGTGGCTCTGGTGCTCCCTGGATGGGGAGGTTCCTTCCTACCATCCAGTGTGGCCTGGGGGAAGGTCCCCTTACTACTGTACAGTGTGGCCTGAAGACGGGCAACTTCCTCCCTCAGGGCAGAGAGTTGTCTGCAAATAGGGCAGCATCTCAGCCTCCAGAAAGACTCCCAGAGACTGCTGCCCACAGCCATTACATTGCACTACTCCCCACATTTTTGTGTGTGTGTGTGTGTGTGTGATTGGTTTGTAATATAGAAATATATATATATATATATATATATATATATATATATATATTATACAATGTGTATGCTTATATTGTCAGTGCAGTGTGCTAGAGAGGATATGACAGTGATATGCACCTTGCACTCTTGAGGAAATGATGTCAGAACCCCACGTATAAAGGAACTATTTCCAGGGGTGGGTGGCGTGAGGGTGGGAAGGGTTGGGCCTAAACTGTGCCCTCACAAAACAATCAGCTAAAAGCTCTGACCCACCGCTGCGATGAGTGCCTTCCTGTCAGCAAGATGCCCTATACAACAATTTGACAGAGAAAACACCCTGCTAATCAAACAGAGAAAGATCCACACATCCAAGTCAAACACAGGTAAACCTCCCCAGCCCCAAAACAGGCCTGGTGGTTTGTGCTCTGAAAGTTGTCAGCCCCAAAATAAGTCAGCTGTGCTTTAAACTCTTCCTGCACTGAAAATGTTAAGAATTATAACAAACAAATGTAAACCTAGATCCACCTCCCTCTGTTGCTTGAAAGACTGCCTTTTCCTGTTTCACACTGCAGGTTTTTCTATGACCACTCCTTAACCACAGTAACTTTTTAAAAATAGTTTAACTATCACAAACTCCTACGCACCAGTAAATTATTTAAAAATAGTTTCTGTCCCAAAATCCTAGTAGTCAATCCAGCTACCCCAAGGACAACCAAAATGCAGTATTCAAACACTTATGAAGTTACTTCCAAGATAAGCAGAGTTTGCAAGCTTCTTTTCAACTCCTCAGCCCTGTAATTTATTTAAAAATAGTTTAACTGTCAGAAAGTCCTAGTAGACAATCTGAATTACCTCCAAGGATCTACCCAAATGCAGTATTAAATCCTTCTGAAGTTACTAACAAGATAAACAGAGTTTGCAAGCCCCTTCTTGGTTAAACACTAAATAAATATGTGAATAAAAAGCAATTACCAAGGGTAGTTAGTTTCACCTCCCACAGAATTAAGCAAAAGTGCACGTTTGTTGCAGATATCAAGTGCAATATAGAATTTCTCACACAGCTCGCAGTTGAATAAAGAAGTAGTGTCCTTCCAGGTCCAGAAAATGTGCTTTGTATCCACACATCTCATGTGTTTACAACTCATCTATTCCATTTCATATACGGAAAGCTGAAGCATCCTTTCTTGGTGGCATGGTAACTCCCTTTTGTACGATTGTCTTCTTTCTTTATTGATGTGTTCTACCAATCAGCAGTGGGAGGGTAATTTCAGTTGGGGCTCTTAGCCTATTGCTACCCTATGAAAAATAGTATGACCATAGTATAGTAAACTGACAAATGTACTGGTAGTCAAGTGTTACCCCTCTCCCAACCTATCTCGAGTATACAACGACATACCCCCATGTCCCGGTTTGCCCACTCCCCAACCCCTCTCCTCCCCATGCGGCACTGACTCACCCTATGAGAGACAGTTCATGACCACATTCAGAGCTGTAGATGGTGAAAGCACAGACCCTCCTCTCATCACCTCAGTCGCCTACTGTCTGAGTGACAGAGACCAAGCACACAAATACTGTAGAAACAGCTAGTTTTATTTTTCTATATTCAAGTCATAGATAAGAATTACAGAATACCTGTAGCTTACACTGGGCCGTGGTGGCCGATGGTTTTGCAAGCTCTGTCACAACACCACAAGCAGTAATCCACAGCAGATGCATGCCAACAACACATTAACTATTTGTATTTTTCTTGTATGGAGGTGACTATATTACCCATACTCAACTCATCGTGTGTTTCCGACTCAGGGTTGGGATGAAATAATGGATCTCTTTAAGCTTGCTCATAAGGGCCATATAATGTCAGCTCAACCCTTGAATGCAAGCACTGTCTTGTGTATGAAGAAATACAAAATAATCGCGCATGCTTCAATAATGCAAAGCATCATGGTACATACAGTATATTTAAATAACCATAAAAAAAAAAAATAAAGAGTAGAGCCAGCCCGGTGGCATTTAGGACTGAGGCACTGGACACCTTACCACCCACCACGTTGGTGACTCAGGTTCAGGAATAGACTCGGGTTGGTGGAGAGCCGGCCCGGGGGGGAGGGTCAGAGCAGGATTGAGCAGCCAGAAGGAAGCTCGCCTCTCCAGAGGGTGGTTGCTACCCCCCCATAGTCCCACTGCCACTGGGTGGAGGCCCAGTGGTCAGCGTAGGCAGTGGGGGTGACACGTAGTGGGTGGGTACCTCGAGACACGGCATACGTACACCTCCATGTGCGCGCATGCATCTGAGGTAGGGGGCTGGGTTACGGGAAGAAAAATGGAGAAACATCATAAACTATATATAGAAAAACAAATTTAGCTTGGTTCTGCTTGTTGTGCATGGTTGCCCATACGTTATCCTATATATAGCATTATACATGTGGCTACGCAGTCAGTGAGCAATGCCGTCATGATCCGAAATGTTGCAGTAACAGAATCTTATAGAAAATGTAACAGTAGCTCCCTCTAATTAGAAGAGACAAACATGGTCAGAAAGTTAATGGCTGTCCTCCAAAGGGATGAGAATTCTTTTTAGCTGAAAGGTCATAGCTGCTGCTTTCAGAACTCAGAGTTAGGGTTACCACCTTTTAAGAAGCCCAAAGTGGGACATTTCTTACTGAAACATGATTTTTCACAGGACAGTATGTAACCTCGACCAATGCAACAGACTTGTTTTCTCTGGATAATCAGAATTAAGGCTGAGTATTGTAGTTTTTTAGTTGCTTCTATTGTTTCTTGTCATTTTAAGGTATTTTAGTTAAGGTATTGTAGTTTTCTGCAACAGTTAGTGGAAAGTCACAAAATATTTTCTCTACTATAAAATCAGGACATGTAGTATTTTTTTTTTTGCAGGACACAGCTGCCCAAATCAGGACTGTCCTGCGAAAATCAGGACAGGTGGTAACTCTGCTCAGAGTCCATGGTACGATTCCCAACAAAGCCTCTTGGAGAGAGCCTACCAGACAGCACAGATACAACAATTTCAACAGCACTTTAAAGGGCTTCTGATGCCACATGGAAAACGCTAAAAAACATACTCTTTTGAAAGAATACCACTTATAATGTGGGTATTTCCAGTATTTACCTTTCCATTATTCTTCATTACAGAGGACATTTTCATAAAAACGGGATCTGTCACTTGATCTTTTTCATGTCATGCTGCTTGTCTACAAGTGTCATCCTGATACTGTGCAGTACAGGACACAGATGGATACTGAACAGGCTGATGGCAGGAAATGATATGCTGGCCCCTGCGGTCTGCCCAGTACCTTCCTGCATCTGCACCCAGTCTAATGCTGAACCGGAGCTAGTCTATAGACAGCTCTGACTGTATTTTGACCCCACCCCAGTCCACTCATCCCGTTCTCTCGAATGCCCCAAATCCCTCAGTCAATCAGGTATTACTACTAGAATATACTGGACATCAATCACCACTCCTTTTCACTTAGTTACAGCAGGCTACAGCACAGAAGAGACACTCTCTCTCTGACAGGGATGGCTTCCCTTTTTACAGAGGTGATTATAATAAGGTTTGGGAGCTTTAGGGAGAAGATGGGGTTATTCACTAGACGGTGGTGAAGGGTGAGGGGTTTAAGTGATGGTTTAATGTGATGGGGTGGAGAGATTGGGGACACTTGATTTTGTGAGCAGGGGAAAGGATTTTACAACAGAAGAGATGATCTCTGGATTGTGACAGTTTTCATTTTTACAAGTTTATGATGGACTATACTGGGGTTTGGGGGCTTTGTGGGTCAAGCGGGGTTATTGAAAAGTTGGTTGTGAAAGGTGGAGGGGTTAATTGATTTAATTAATTAATTTGAGGGATGTGGTGGGAGAAGTGGGGGAAACGTATCTTGTGGGCAAGGAAGGGATTGCTGTGTGACTGACAACTTTGCCGGGTAAATGGAGGAGGAAGGAGGTGGAGCCCTAGTGGGGAGACAGGTGAGGGATATCATTTTAAATTATATACATGGTAGGAGAGGGTGTGTGTGTGTGTTTGATCAAGAGTGTGGGGTGGTTTTCTTTCAACATTGCTGGCAAACCAGGTGCTAGGTTGGGAAACTTCAGTAAGGTTTGCAATGTGCGAGGTTACCCTACTTCACATCAACTGCACCAGTGAATTTTAAATTCACAATAGCTGTCTGCTCCCGACTGACTAGAATCCCACACTCTAGGAGTGGTCGCTCCTTTACCTTCACAAAGACTTGCCAGAATTATTAATTTAGAATATATGCCATCTTTCCATCTTAATCAGTTTCCCTTCCTTTCCTCTGTCTGATGATTCACCCCTTGTCCCCGGCTTTTCCTTGGTATAACAGAAAAAAGTTCTGTTCCCTTCTTTTTTAACCACTGCTGTTTTCTGCTCAACCTCTGCTTTTGCTTTGATATCTGCTCCGTTAGCCACACTTGCCTTCTTCGCATAGAGTTCTCTATTTCCCATTTGCTGGTCTACCTTGCACTTCCTAAATGCTACCCTATCTTTATTGCCTCCATCACTCCCCTTGACAACCTTTCTTCTTTATAATTTGTTAAAGAATTTCAACAACAACAACAATAAACATAACACAACAGATTGACAATATCCTGTATGCAGAGAAATAACTCTACTTGCAATCAAAATATACTTAACGTTATGAGGTAAAACTACTGAAAATACAGCCCAGTTATTGAACAGTAAGGGGATATAGTCAGGAAGATTTGAAATAATGACAGTGAATTAGATATACATTGCTAACAAGATACTAAATTGTTATAGATTAATATCAAATATGTAAGTAAGACATTCCATATTGTTTCAGAGGTAAATTATCAGTGGCGATACAACTAGTTATTTAATTAGATACTAGCCCTGCCATGTGCTGGACTCAGTCTTGGAGTGTTGGAGTAAATGGGATCTTCCTACATGAGAGAATGACTCTTTTAAAGTTGAGGCATGCAGACAGTAGCCAGCATAGTATACCTGCTGACAGTGTGAAGAGGGATGACCAACAATAAGAGGTTAAAACTGAAGATTTTGACCACTAATCTGGAGAAAAATTCTTTCGCATGACCAAAGAGTATGGTCCCCATATTCAAAGGGTAGATCCAGCGCAAACGTGGTTAGCACCAGTACTAACCTGAGTTTGTGCTAGCACTCAGGGTGAGGCCATATTAAGAGGCCCCTGGAACACCGCAAAAATCTGGCAGCACCGAGGTGCTGCCAATTCCGCAATGCCTATGCCACTGAGGGAGTCCCTCATGCATACTGGCTCAATGCTATATTCAATGTTTTTCAGTGGTACTAAATAGCTCCCAGAGCGGTGCTGTTTATCGCCACTGAAAACCATGTTATATTGTTGTTTTTTTTTACTTTCTGTTCCCCCCTCCCCTCGGCCCCCAAGCACTGCACCTTCAGGAGGCACCTATGCTGCCTGTCCCACTTCCTTCACCTACCTGGAGCCCTGTTAGACCCTCATGTAGCCATGGTTCTTCCCCCAGGCAGGGATGAGGTGGGGCCCGTTCACCCTGAACTTCTTTTTCTGTGCTGGGTCCAGTTTCAGGATAGGCAGGCGGGAGCTTCTGGGGTCTGCACCAGGCACTCTGTCTACCTGGTGGCTGGAGAGCCATTTTTCCCATTTTCTTGCAAGCGTGGTGTGTGCCCCGATGTCAAGGTGTCACCTCCGATGTCCACCATGCTCGTTCCCCAGCAACATGGCTGGATGCTTGCCATCCCTCAGGCCTCTGCCTGGGGTTGGCCAAGTACTGAGCAGCAACCCTCTCTCTCCCCGTAGAAGGTGAGCAGTCCCTGAGATGCTCAGCCTCCTCCCCTCAGTCAGCCCTCCAATTTCCCTGGCTCATTCATGAACCTTTTTTTTGGTTTTAAGCCTATACCCCTACCCCCTCAAGACATGGTGGCAGTACTGCAGCCACCAGCCAATGTGTCAAGTGTGTATGTGTCCCCCAAACACTGATCTAGTGTGTCAGATTAATATCCCCCATAGTCCAGTGGTCTCCCAACCTCAAACACTCATTCAACATAGTAAAACCAGATCTTTGGTGGTCTAACAGCTCCCCAACCCTCAAAGTGCCATCCCGTACACGTCTGACATGCTGAGGACCCCTGCCCTTCACCCCTCCCCCTGACTGGCACTCACCATTCAGACGGGAGCAGAGTGGCGGCTGGCACAGCCCTCTAGTCACTCCTCAGTCAGCTACTATCTGAAAGTCAAGAAGCATGACTTCGTATGTTATGAGAGTGGAGTGTCACTTATTCATCCCTGCTGCACCAAGTAGCATCTGCAGCATATACAAGACTTCTTTAAAAAGAAACTGAAGACATAATGATGTACCTTGGATGAAAACAGAGATTTTAGGTAGCTTGAATAGGCTTCATATACAGAGGTGCTCTGCCCTTCCCTGATGAAACCCAATTTGGGCTGAAACATTTGATACACAGGGATGGACCTGAAGTAAAAAGAAAAACAAATTGGCAAACTGTTCAAACTTGTTTTGGTGTGGCTGGTTTATTCTTTTAACTGACTCCAGCCAGTTAGTAATGCCTTTCACCACCTCATGAGCCACAAAACGCCCAGAGAAATTAGTGAAAAAGGGTTATTTACTTAAATAATAAAGAGGTCCACGAGGGAGAGCCATCGGGGTAAGTGACTTCTCACTCTGATGGTTGGCTTTGCCCTTCACACTGATCATTTTAATCATGTTAACTGTACTCCATAGGGATAAGTTTAATCTGTTCCAGCTAGAGAATTCAGATTTCTTTTTTTCTAGAACAGAATTTATATTTTGACCTGCTAAGTCTTTAAGAGTAACTTTTTTTATCTCTAGATACGTCAGTTCATCTCTTACTGTCTTTAATGAAGTCTTGGTGCCTATGCAGGACAGCACTGTCTCTGAGCAAGCCTCATGCTCACATTTACTTCAGTTAATCATCAGTCCCGAGATCTTGCTGATTTCTTCAAGTGCCATCACAGAGGTAACAGAAGAACAAGGGTTCTGAAAGGAAAGAAGCACATTTTCTGCAAAGGCTATCATTTTGTGACCTTTAATTGTAATACCCTCTATCCCTTTGAATGTTCAAAAACTTTATTCGCAGGTTTGATTGGTACAGAAAACAAACCCGGGGATAAGGGACACCCTTACTGAGTGCCTCTTTCTAGTCTGAAGTTCTTTGATTTAATTAAGTTGGCAAGCAGGGATACTTTAAATGTTGACTAGACTTTTTACCTATTACTAAAATATTCAGAGATTCCAAAACTTTCTAAGTCCTTGTACAGATAGTTCCATCCTATGGACTCAAAGGCTTTAGCAGCATCCAAAGATACCTCAATGAGTTTTTTCCTCTTAGGCACATCCCACAGAATAGACAGTGACTGCAAAATGTCAACACATTGCCCCTCCCCCCCCCGGCAAGGCTGCCCCCAGACCTTTAAAAATGATACCCAAGGGAAATCCTTAATTTAAACACTAGGATTCCTTACCTTTTCTTCATATCTGCAAGGCCCATCTCTTGGTGCTCTGGTGGACACCTTGCTGGACAGTACGAATAACTGACGGACACATAAAATAATGAATACATTGGTGTTTCTTCTCATACTTCGGAGACATCAAAAAACTCCATCACCCATGAGGTTCAGACTTTGACTGACTGACAGATTATCTAAGGGGTTTCTTAGCAGCCCCTGCAAACACAGTAAGTAGCATAATTAGTATAATTTGCTACATTTGTCCTGAGCTCTTAAATGGGTGGCAGCTAGCATTAAGCCCCATACTTAATGTGTACTCCACAAAAGTAAAAAAAATAAAAAAAAGTCAAGCAAATCCTAGTGGTAGGAGACTCTATGATCAGAGGTGTGGAGCCAGCAATGGATAAAGAAATGCAACAAGAGATGATGGCTAGGTACCTTCCTGGTGCTTCAGCCAACTGGGACACAGAGTGCATACGAAGGCTGGTGGATAAGGCGAACAGAGAACTGGGAGCACTGGTTCACCTGGGAACCAGTGATCTGGCAAACCGATTGGTGAAAGCAGCAAAGCAGAGTTTTAAGAGACTGTGGGAACGGTTGGCAGCGCACTTGGCCACATTGGTGTTCTCTGTGGTCTTCCCAGTTTGCAGTAGAGGGGGGAGGGGGACAAAATTAGACAAATATATAGATGGATTTAACATGTGGCTCAAAGGGCGTTGTCAAGAAAAAGGGGTTCACTTTGTGGGTGATTGGGTAGACTTCTGGGAACGGAGGCTATTCCTGGATGATGGACTCCTCCTGAAAAAGGAGTGGGTAGCACACTAGAGCAGAAGTTTGACATCTGTATTGGACACTTAAACTAACTGAAGGAGAGTCTAAGGCTAGGAGGACCATCATGGTTAATGGAAGGTGGGGAAACCTAGCTAGCACTATCCCACAAATGGGGGATGGAAACAAAAATTGGTGGGAATTTACAGTCAAGATCAAGGCTTAAGTAGAGCAGGGTATAACAGAAAGGGGGTATAAAAAAGATGCTGCAGACAGCACAGGACAGAACAGATCGGGGGGTGAGGAAGAACTACTAACTTGCAGCAAACTATGTTTAGGGGTGACTGGCAGGGGGTCTGTCTCAATGCCAGGAGCCTGGGCAACAAAATTAGTGAGTTACAGGCAATGGTGACATGTACTGAGATGGCCCTAGCTGCCATCTCAGAGACCTGAGCCACAGACAGCAATGACTGGGACCTCACAATACCGGGGTACTCGCTATTCAAGAAAGATAGAAGAGGAGGTAAGGGGGTTTAGCCCTCTATGTCCATGAGGTACTGAAGTAGTGGAAGATGGGAACATCAAGAGTGGAATGGAGGAAGTCAAGTTGCTGTGGGTGCAGGTCACAGTGGCATCGGGCAAAAAACTACACTCTGGTGGTGCTGTACAGACCTCCAGGACAAGAAGAGGGGAGGGACAATGAGCTTGGGGAGGAAATAAAAAGAGGGGAAGGAAAGGGAGAGGTAGTGGTAGTCAGAGATTTGAACCTGCCAGATGTAGACTGGGGTGTTCCAGCAGCAAATAGTTTTAGAAGTCAAGCTACAGTATGTTGGACACCTTCAGGACTGCCTGCTGGCCCAACTGGTAAAGGAACCTGCCAGACAGAGATTCATTCTGTATATAGTTCTCTCAAATTTGGAAGTAGTTGTCACAAACCCATTCAGCAGGTCGGGCCTCTACTCCCAAAGTGCCAACCTCTGAGTGTAGTCTTGTGAACAGTTTAACAGAACAAGGTAACTCTCTTGTCTGTTTTGTGAGTTCGGATCAAACTTTGGTCTCAGGTCTTGGAGGGATTCAAACTGTGAACCTCTTGTTAGCATACCCAATGCACAGGCTTAGATATATCTGTCTTCAAGGGGCCAGATATCTTTGCCTACGGGCACCTAACCAGGTGTACAAAAATGAACACTTAAACTTTAATAAAGACCTCAGATTTAAAACGCTTCTCTTTCCAGTTTGGTATCACCATTCAAGCTTATGCCTAGTGTCAGCTATAACCATATATACTTTTCTTGCAGATGAAAGAAATTCAAAGACAGACCAAGAATGCTCTAAAAAGAGTTTTACTAAAATAGATAAAAATATGTAAAACACAAAATACAGAACTATTATATCACAAGACATAAAAATCTGTTAAAAGAACAAGGTTTTAAACAGTGCAATTCTTACTACAGTACTTAGATTTGTCTCTCTCTCTCTCTAAATACCTGCTTAAAGTGCTCCAAAGATGTTTCTTGGTCAGAGTCTAGATAGAAGTGTGTCTGAAGGAAAACAGAATAATGTTTAAAAGCTGGTTTTCCCCATCTATTTGGCATGAGGTCACCTAGCTCCTCCCTGTCAGACTATATATATATATAAAAAAAATATATCTATATAAAAACAGGATGGGCTGGATATTCAAACTGCGCTATTCTGTGGCGCAAGCCCTTGTGCTGCACAAAATAGTTGCGTAGGGGTGTGGCCGGGGCAATATTCAATGGAGTTGTGCTATTGAGCAACTCCTTTGAATATCACCCCCAGGCCACTGCCACTGTGCATGGTGCAGTGGAACTTGTGCCACCGCAAGTGGTCAGAGTGGAGCATTCAAGATGTGGTGGCACAAGTACAATTGTGCCATGTGCAAATTTCCGATATTCAAAAGGTGACATGCAAATGGAGCCATAATTCATGCAAGGTGCAGGGGGGCCATTTGCATCTATTTATGGCCCCATTTGCATGCCATTAGCATGCAGGTGTGCCGATCCCCGAGGACTTGCGCCTGGCGTCCTGCCAGGCAGCAGCCATCAGGGACCGACGCCCCCTGCAGCCCGATCGCGGGCATAAGTTCAAACATCCCCCCAACCCCCAACTGGCCCGATCGCGGTCAGAAAATTTCAACTCCCCAAGAGCATATCTCCTCTGGACTGCCTTGTGCGATGTGGCATGCCCATTGGCCTTGCTCTGGAACCAATGGGCGTGCAGCCCACCGGGCAGTCAGTCGGTGGTGGCGGGCGGCGGGCGGCAGGTGGGTGGGATGCTGCCGTCACCGGCTGATGGGGGAGCAGGGTGGTGGGGCCTCGTGGGTGGGTGGGTGGGGGCCATTAGATCACCAGGGTAGGTGGTCCTTGGGGTTGGAACTTTTCTGCCCACGATTGGGCTTCAAGGTCCACTGGACCACCAGGGATATGTTCTTGGGGGTTGAACTTTTCTGCCCGCGATCGGGCTTCGAGTGCCACTGGACTACCAGGATATGTTCTTGGGGGGTTGAACCTTTTCTGCCCACGATCGGGCTAGTGGGGGTGCTTTTTTCACTTATGGCCGCACTGGGCCAGTCGGGGGTGGGGGATGTTTGAACATATGCTCCGCCGGGTCGGGCCACCCAGGGTGGGGGATGTTTGAACTTATGCCCAGGATCGGGTCAGTCAGGGGTGGGGGGTCACTATATGCCTGTGATTGGGCCTCGGGGGGGCACAGGGAGTACGTTGAAGGCCACCCACAGGTGGCAGCTGCTGTGTTGCGCCCTGAAATGCGGCAGCTCACCTGTGGTTGGCCCTCGACTTACTCCTTTTTGCTCAAAGTTGTGCAGGCGCAGGTTGGGGGTTGCACCTGCACAACACTGCACAGCCCGCTGAATATCAGGCTGTGCAGTTTATGCATGGTTCCTTCCCCTCCGGTTCAGCATGCCTTCATTAGCATTGCGCTGTTGCTCAGCTTGACTTGGGGGGCGCAACTGCCTCCTGCTGAATATGGCAGAATGGTGCAATTTCAGACTTGCGCAGGCACAACCCCATTGCGCATGGCGCAACCCTTTTGAATATCCAGCCAGATGTCTTTTCCGAGTATTAAATTCTGCAACCTCAGCATGACTCATGGTCTTCAAATGACATTTCTTTGATCTATTGATCAGTTTCCCTTCTCACACAGACATCAGCATTTATGATTTCACACCAGTTTACTAAACCTGGTTTCCTCCTCTTGAAATGTCATAAAATGGATATGATTTCCCTCTAAGCAGCTAAAGCTATAATTAACTTAGAAAAGTCTGTAATTAGCTTCTAGCCTGCCATATAACACCTTCTATCTAAAACCTGTGTGTGTGTGTCTGTGTGTGTGTGTATGTGTGATCTCACATGTTGTTTCAGCCTTTCTCATGGGAGACAGTCCATAACCCATTTTTATTTTACTAAAAAATGATATAGCACTCAGAACTGGCTGTCCATGTCACAGTAGTAATGGCAGTGAAAGTAGGGGAACCACTAGAAAACAGTGACTATAATTCCCTCTGGTTTGAGTTGACCCTACGGGTTGAAAGAACACATTCAAGGATGGAGGTTCTGGACTTTAAGGGTGCAGAGTCTGACAAAATTAGAATTCTGGTGCTGAATAAACTAACCAAAGTGAGGGATATAGTAGGTGTGGAAGAAATGTGGAGGTTTATAAAAGGGGACACCTTCATGGCAACAAAACTATGTGTAAAGTCGATTATAAAAAGAAATAAGTTTTAGAGACCCATATGGTTCTCAGCGAAGGTTAGGGAAGTAGTCAGTGCCAAATAAAAAAGCATGCTATAGGCTTGAAAGGAGTCAAGGGGAGGAATATGTTAAAAAAAACAGGGAAGCAAAAAGTGCAGTAAGGAGGGCAAAGGCAGACACAGAGCTGTGGATTGTCAAAGGGATCAAATCCGGAGAAAAACATTTCTTCCGTTACATTAGGGAAGCGAGAAAGAAGATTGGGGGGATTGTTAGGTTGGTAGACGGGTGAAGAGTAATTAAGAATGATGGACAGAAGGCTGCCATCCTTAACAAATAGTTCTGCTCTGTTTTCACCAGGGAAGATGTGGGTCTCCTACATGAAAGTGCCATTCGTGCAGCCACTGGGGGATCTCAGAGATGGAAACTCCAGTACTCACTAGGGACAGGGCCCAGAAGGGGCTGTCAGCCCTCAAGACAGACAAGGCCCCAGATCTAGACGGGATTCATCTGAGAGTGCTAAGGGAGTTGGCAGAAGAACTGGCTAATCCCCTAGCATATCTGTTCAACAACTCACTGCAGTTGGGGTGGTACCTAGAGACTGGACAGTGGCCGACGTGGTTCCACTCCATGGGGAGGTGTAGAATAAGGAACAGGTAGGAAACTACAGGCTGGTTAGTCTCTGCTGTGGGATAACTGATGGACACTCTAATCAAGCAGGATCTCATGGACTACTTGGAAAAGAATGTTGTCCAGGACAGTAAGCAGCATAGGTTCATGGCAGGGATGTCCTGCCAGACCAACCTTATTGTCTTCTTTGACTGGGTAATGAGGGAACTGGATAGGAGCCATGCAGTGGATCTTCTTCACTTTGATTTCAGTAAGGGATTCAATTCAGTGTCGCATAGATGCCTACGGAAGAAGATGAAGGACTCGAGACAGCAAGGGTTATAGTCAGATGGGTGGAAAACTGGCTCAAGGGTAGGCAACAGAGGGTCCTTGTCAACGGGGTGCCTGAAAATAGATAGTCTCGCCTACCCAGTTAACAAAAACTAAATAAATAAACAATAAATAAAAAATGGGTACCACAGGGATCGGTCCTGGGCCTGGTCCTTTTAAACTTGTTCATTATGTCGGAGAGGCAATAGGTCGGTAAGCATATCAGTCAACGACAGTTATAAAATTCACAAATAGAACTTTTTTTATTATAAAAACCAATGAAATAGTAATAATAGTTGTACAGGATAACTTTTAACAAAGGCATTACAAGCAGAAGTCCTTAGTGAGTCTCCAAATCTAGAACTCAAACTGCAGCTGAAATCCCAAACACCCTGCCGTATTTGTATGAGATCTCTTTTTCTAGTTTCTAACTCTGTGCCCTGTTTATCATAACATGTAACAAATGTTTCATTTTCTTTCCTGGCTAAAAAACAGGCTCAACTGGTACAATAAATACAATAGTCTGTCTGGGCTGTCTTCCGTTTCTCACAGAAATGTAACAAGTTTGAGGTCAAAAGGTTTCTCCATGACAAATCTCTGTGTTGAAGCTTGCTATGACTCTTTTCTAATAAACCGAAATAGCTTTCTGCAGTTGGTTTAAACCAAGCATCCCAGTATCGCACAAATACCCACATACACCTTCTCAACCACAGAGAAGTAAGGGGGAAAGCATGGGACCTTTTAGACTGGCCAGATCCTATGGGTGCAGAGGAAAATGTGATTGTGCAATCAGAAAGAAAAGAGAGCGGTGAGGGCAGAAAAGGGAGAAGAAAGAACCCATCCTTACTTTTCACTCTCTTTATGGATAAACAAATGGGACAGTGTCTTATTCAACTCTGTCACACATTAGAAACATAGAATCTGACAGCAGATAAGGACCGTCAGGCCCACCTAGCCTGCCCAATTTCCCTACCTGTTTTATATTTCTCAGATCCTAAATGATCTGTGGCTTACCCTCTCTTTCCTACTGTTAAGAGTTCCTTTATGTCTGTCACATGCACTTTTGAATTCCCCTACCATTTCTGCCCCCACAACCTCTGCTGGGAGGCTGTTCCATTTATCCACCACCCTTTCCGTGAAGAAATACTTTCTCACATTACCCCTGAGTCTACCCACTGCTATTCTCATATCATGGCCCCTTGGTCTTGAACATTTTTTATATGAAAGATGCTACCCTCCTGTACCTTATTTATATCCTTGAGATATTTGAAAGTCTCTATTATATCCCTCCTTTCTCTCTTCTCTCTTCTCTCTTCTCTCCACCAGGAAATACATAATGAGATCCTCCCCTCATATGTCTTTTGGTGCAGCCCCTGCACCATTTTTCTTGCCCTTCTCTGAACTGCCTCTACTCTTCTGTCTATGTCCTTCCGGAGATGCAGCCTCCAGAACTGGAGACTGTACTCTAGATGAGGTCTCACCAATGCTCTGTACATTGGCAACACCACGTCATTCCTTCTGCTGGAAATACCACTCCCTATGCACCCTAGCATTCCATTGGCTCTCTTCACATCCTTCTCATATTGTCTGGTAACCTTTAGATAATCAGATATGATTATTGCAAGGTCCTTTACCTGTTTGGTGGCCGAAAGTACCTCTCTTCCATCATGTATTCCTCCCCTGCATTTCTGTGTCCCAAGTACATGATCTTGCACTTCTTTGCATTGAATCTTATCCGCCACATGTTTGACAACTCCTCAAGTTTGGTTAGGTTCCTTCTCCTTTTCTCTACTCCTCCTGCAGTGCCAACTGTATTGCAGCTCTTCGTGTCGTCTGCAAAGAAACATACCTTCCCTTCCAGCCCTTCTGCAATGTCACTTGTGAAGACATTAGTGACCATTGGTGAAGGAATCCAGGGTAAGAATGCCCACTTTGCTGATGACACTAAACTTTGCAGAAGGGTGGATAGTGCTGAGGGAGTTAGGGAACTGCAACACAACCTCCAAAGGCTAGCGATATGATCAGGTGTGTGGCAATTGAAGTTCAGTGCCAAGAAGTCTAAGGTAATGCACCTGAAGAAAAGAACCTCCCACACAGATTACTGGTCAAATGGGGTTAAAATTAGTGATACATCAGAAGAGCGGGACCTGGGAATCATTATCTGTGACACCCTAAAGCAGCCCAATCAGTGCAAAAAATCATACAGCAAAGCAAGCAGAATATTGGGGTGTATAGGGAGGGGTATAGATAGTAGAAGGAAGGAGGTTTTTCTCACCCTGTATCGATCCTTGGTAAGGCCACACCTGGCATTCTGTGTCCAATTCCAGAGCCCCCACCTTAGAAAGGATAAGGACAGGCTAGAGGCAGTGAAAAAAGGGCAAATAAGATGATACAGGGCTTGCAGGCGGACTCCTACGAGTAACGTCTGAGAGCACTGAACATGTACTCGCTGGAGGCCAGATAGGAGAGGGGATATGATAGAGACTTTCCAGTTTCTGACGGTCATAAACAAAGCCCACCACACATAGTTATTCAATAGGAGCACTCGCTCAATGACACATGGGCATGAATGGAAAACTGAAGGGGGAGCTTCAGGAGGGACTTGAGGATGTATTACTTTACCGAAAGGGTGGTAGAGCCATGGAACAGTCTGCCCACTGAGGTGGTAGTTGCCAAGACTGTGAAGGGCTTCAAGCATGGGTGGGACAGAGCTAGTGCACAAAAAATGAGCTCTGCTCCAATTACTGGGGAGGAAGGATGAGTTGAAGGGGGTAGGTCTCCGACTGACACTAGGTCCCTGGGCAACTTTGGGCAGACTGGATGGACCCTTGGTCTTTTTCTGCCATTATGATCTATGTTTCTACGCTTCTACAACATCAGAAATTATTATTTTAGTCTATTACTTAGTATTTTTGCTAAAAATCTTATGATCCAAATTTAACAGAGGAATTGGCTTATAATTAGCAATCTTTGTTGTCTGTTCCTTTTTTAGGGATGACTACTAAAAGAGCCTTGTGCATAGACTGTGGGTGGCGTCGCTTTCCCTCAGATTCATTAAAAACCCTAAGAAGGGCCATGCCAGTGGCATGGAGGGCTGAGGCATCAGTGCCTTACCTCCTGCCATGCTGGCGACATGTGTGCATGGTGCGAGCAGGTCACTGAGGGTAGGCTGGGGAGAGGGAGAGGGAGGATTGAGTGTCCTAAAGACATATGTCCTCCTCCTCTGGGGAGGGAGGGAATCAGTGGTCGGTGTTAGCTTGGCATCTAATGGTGGCTGGGGGTTGGCACACTGATTCTGCAGAATGAGGGAAGAAGTGGGTCAGACACCTGGCATGCCACACGCAAGAGCGTGTGCAGCATGGCCATTGGTGTCATTGCACACCCTTCTTCTGAGCCAGGGGAAACAATTTGGAAAATCCTGGCCATGCACAATGTTCACCAGCCCTCACAGGCTCAGGCACCTTCGGCATCTGGATCCGGTCTGGCAGGTTGAGGGGACTCCCCACCCCCTGCCATAGAGTCCAAGTAGTGGGGAATTTTATTTTATTTATTTATTTCAGATTGGGATTAATACCTTTGAGTCAAGGACTCATTTTCAAAGGTTCCAAGTCAATGGTGAACAAAACATAATAGTCAATACAAAGTTATACAATAAAACAGGATACAATACAGGATGCAAGCATTTAAACAAGCCAAGGGGGGAGGCACTGGAAAGAAGCAGGGAAATCTGAGCCTCCCGACACAAAACATAGTGATTAGTGAGGTAAACACCAAGGTACAGAAGTTATTAGGGAGAAGAACAGATTTAAATGTAAAAAAAGGCAAAGGCAGTAAGAACAGAAATGGGGCTAAAAGGGGTAAGGCTATCAAAAAGTGGAGGGTGATGAGTACCAGTGCCCATAGTCTGTGTAGCAAGCTCCCTGAGCTAGTGGCCTTGATGGAAGAGGGTTGCCTGGATATTGTGGCAGTCACAGAACATGGTATACAGATAACCATGACTGGGATGTCAACATACCAGGATACACAATCTACAAGAGGGTCAGGGAGGGTAAAAGAGGAGGAGGAGTAGCTCTCTATGTAAAGGAAGGGATCAAAGCAACAGAACTAAAGAGTAAACAGGGAGCAGATGAGGCACTTTGGGTCACCCTGGAGACAGGAAATGGCACCACAATCCGCATGGAGGTTGTATACAGACCCCCATCTCAGGGGGAGGGAATCGACAAGGAAATCAATCAATCAATCAATCAAAATCTTTATTTAGTCAGGCGAACATCATTGAGCATAGCTCATTTGCAAGATGGACCTGAGTGGTCATACAAATAATAGTACAAGAGTTTTACAAGGACATGAAAATAGCATAACATTAGTACAATGAAATAAAAGAATATACAAAATTTACATATATACAAGGCACTGTAAAATAACTTAACCTGTAAAATGAAGAGGATAATAGATATAGCAGTGATAATGAACAAATAATAGGGCTTTTGTTGGCTTTTATATGAATGTGGTAGCTGACTGGATAATAGAGGGAACTAACATAATGGATTACAGAAGGGGGGGTGTGGGTTGGATGGGAGACTAGGCCTTGTGGAAGCAGTTGCACAACTCTGGGAATAGGGCGGTGAATAATCTTTTGAAGGATGATAAGGGTAAGAGGGTATTTATATTCATAGATTTTTGGAGTGAGTTCCACGTGATTGCTAGGGAATAGCTGATAGCAGCCCTCCCAAACCGGGTGCAGGTATTGGGAACCTTTAGCATGATGAGCTTACTGATCCTTAAAGTGTATGGCCTAGATGTGATTCGGTGAAACAGTCTGTAATATAGGAGGAGTTTGCCTGATAAAGCTTTAAAGATCCAGATTGCAGCATTCCTTTTTCTTCTGTGTTGTAGGGATGTCCAATTAACTGCCATGTAAAGAGAGCAATGATGGGTGCTGGAGGGAAGGTCTGTGATAAATCTGATGGATCTATGATACAGGGTGTCCAGCTTATTTAAGAGGGAGAGTGAGCAATGGCCGTAGAGAAAGTCAGCATAGTCAATGAGGGATAGGAATGATGCCTGGATTAGTCTTTGTTTGGAGTCTCTGGTAAGGTAGTGTTTTATTCTAAAAATAAGGCCAAGCCTTTGTCTCAACTTTTTAGTAGCTCTTCAATATGGACAGAGTAATCAAGCTATTGTCAATCCAGACTCCAAGATATTTGAATTTATCCACAAATTCCAGCTTCTCTCCATATAAGGTGGATAATTGTGGGGTGATGAATGATGGGAAATGGCAGAGCAAATCTTTGTTGCAAAGAACATAGCTTTTGTTTTCTTGGCATTTAGAAGTAATTTTTTTCCAATAGGTTGTGTTGTAGGATGGAGAATTCTGACTGTAGCAGATCACAGGCTTTTGATAATGAGGAGTTGCTGACATATAATACAGTATCATCAGCAAACAGATGAATGTTAGATTGAGAGAGTTGGCATCGATATTATTAATATAAATGGCAAAGAGGATGGGGCCTAGAATAGAGCCTTGGGTACACCTCTTAGCAGTGGTTTAGAGTGTGATAGGTAATTTTCATTTTTACCAATTGTGACCTTCCAGAGATAGCACCTAAACCAATTGGTGAGAGTGAATCAAGGCCTAGAGAGCTAAGAGAGGAGATTAATGATTCATGATCCACTGTATCAAATGCTTTACTCAAATCCAGGAACACAGCACAGGTACTATTCTTCTTATCAAGGCAGTCTGCCAATCGTTAGTTACTTTGGCTAGGCAGAGATGGTGCTATGCATTTATCTAAATCCAGATTGTGCTGGATTTAGGAGGTTGTTGGTGTCCAGATAGGCCCTTAACTGTGAATTTACTAATTTTTCAAGCATCTTGGATAGTACGGTAGGATGGAAATGGGCCTATAATTGTTAAGGTCCATGGGATCACCTGATTTAAGTAGTGGAACTACTTGAGCTGTTTTCAAATGGAGGTATGGAACCAGTAGCTAGGGAAGATTGAAGAGGTGAGTGAGGGGCAGATAGGCGTGTAATGCTATTTTGAAAGTAGGGATCCAGGGGTCTGCACCTGCACTCTTGAAGTATCTAAATTAGATGGGAGGTCTTCTACTTCTTTCAAGGATGTTGGTTTGAAGGAAAATGTTGAAGCAGCCTTTTGTCCCACAGTGGATTGAAGGTTTAATGATGATCTCAAGAGATTTGCAGGTGAGGAGTCAAATGCTAGGCCAGCTGTGGTGAAGTGGTCGTTGAAGGTATTTAAAATTTCTTGCTTGTCAGTGATTTCTATGTCATTTAATAGCAGTTTGGAGGGTAAGGCAGGGGTAGAGTTCTGGCCTAGAATTCCCTTTATAGAAATGATAGAAGGCTTTCTTTGAATGGCAGAAAAAAGGGAGATATTGTTGATGGGGGACCTGAATATGCCAGATGTTAACTGGAGCACCTTTGCTGCAGGCACATCCAAGAGCAGGGTCATTCTTGGTGCCCTACAGGGGGCATGCCTCAGACAGCTAGTATCGGAACCCACTCGGGAGGGAGCAATCTTAGACCTGGTACTCTCAAATGGGGATGGAGAAAGAATCTCAGATTTAGAAGTGGGTAGCCATCTAGGGAAAAGCGACCACCAAACAGTGTGGTTCACGATAAACACAGCCATACAATCAAACCATACAAAAGCAAGAGTACTGGACTTTAGGAGGGCTGACTTTCGGAAAATGAAAGAGTGCCTCAGAAAAGCACTGGCAAACAGGTGAGAAGAAGGGGTGGAGGAACAAAGGGGAGTGATCAAAACAGCATCACAGAGGCAACAAGCCTTTGTGTAAAGCAAATCAATAAAACACAACGAAGGAAAAAAACGCTATGGTTCTCAAAAGAGCTGGCAGGGAAGGTTAAGGAGAAAAGGACAGCATTCAGGAAATATAAGGAAACACAGAAGGAGCAGGACAGAGTACTTTATCAGTTAAAGCAGAAAGAGGCTGGGAAGGCAGTCAGAATAGCAAAGGCCCAAACCGAGAAAAGGATAGCCAATTCTGTTAAGAAGGGGGATAAGACCTTTATAGGTGCATTAGGGAACAAAGAAAGATCAAAGGAGGATACTGAAGCTTAATAAAGGGAGGAATGTGGGTTGAGGGTGACAGTGAAAAGCAGGGATACTGAATGAATATTTCTGCTCAGTATTCACAAAGGAAGAGGAGGAGTTACCTAAACCCAACAAGAGAAAAACTCTGAAGACGGGGGTCGATATCAGTCCATTTACAGAAGAAAGGGTTCTGAAAGGACTAATAAAATTGAAGGTGGACAAAGCAATGGGGCCTGATGGGATTCACCCAAGAATTCTAAAAGAACTAAGGGTAGAACTAGTGACACCGCTGACTACTCTCTTTAACAAATTATGGGAGGATGGGGTGATACCTGAAGACTGGAGGACGGCAGATGTGATTCCTCTTCACAAAAGTGGGAGCAGGACAGAGGCAGGAAACTACAGACCAGTTAGTTTGACCTCAGTGGTAGGGAAAATGATGGAATCACTTCTGAAGGAAAGAATTGTTGAGTACCTAGAGGCCAGTGGGGCACATAACCCAAGGCAGCATGGATTCACGATGGGAAGGTCGTGTCAGATGAATCTAATAGATTTCTTTGACTGGGTGGCCAAAGTAGTAGACCAGGGAGGGGCTGTGGACATGGCCTACCTAGATTTTAGCAAGGCATTTGATACAGTCCCATACAAAAGATTAATACACAAGATAGCCAGCCTTGGAGTGGGTCCCAAGGTGGTAGCCTGGAAAAAAATTGGCTAGACAACAGGATGCAAAGGGTAGTAGTAAATGGGTACAAAGTGAAGAAAGGAGGGTTACTAGCGAGGTTAGACAGGGGTTCAGTACTGGGACCAGTCCTTTTTAATGTCTTTATAAGTGACATTGCAGAGGAACTGGAAGGAAAAGTATGTCCTTTGCAGATGACACAAAGATCTACAACAGGGTTGATACACAAGATGGAGTGGAAAGGATGAGAGAGACTTGGCAAGGTTGGAGGAATGGTCAAATGTATAGCAGCTCGGTTCATGTAAAAGAAGTGCAGGAGTAGCACATAGGAGACAAAAACCAGGGAAGCATACACAATGGGGGTGAGATACTGACAACAGTAAAAATGGAAAGGGACCTGGGAGTAATTATATCAGATGACCTAAAGGTGGGCAAGCAATGTGAGAAGGCAGTAAGGAAGGCTGGGGGGATACTGGGATGCATAGGAAGAGGCATCAATAGTAGAAAACAGGAAGTTGTTATCCCTCTGTAAAGACAGTTGGTGAGACCCCATCTGGAGTACTGAGTGCAGTTCTGGAGACCCCATTTCCGCAAAGACATAGACAGAGTGGAGGCTGTCCAGAGGAGGGCAACCAAATGGTGCAGGGTCTGCATCAGAAGACATAAAAAAAAGACTAAAGGAGCTTAATATGTATATTCTTGAGGAAAGAAGGAGAGAAGGGACATGATAGAAACTTTCAAGTACCTCAAGGGAATTAACAAAGTCCAAGAGGATAGCATCTTCCAGAAAAAGAGATGTGCAAGAACAAGGGGGTAAAATTTTAAGATAGAGGGGGGACGGCTCAGGGGTAATGTGAGGAAGTATTTTTTCTCTGAGAGGGTTGTGGATGCATGGAGCAGTCTCCCTGAGGAGGTCGTGGAGTCAAGAACAGTGGGGGACTCCGAGAATGCATGGGACAGGCATAAGGCAGTCCTAGAGGTGGGTAAGAGGAAGTAAGCTGTTAGTTAACTAGGATCTGCAGCTTATCTGTTAGGTAGGAAAATGGGCAGACTAGGTGGGCCAAGCAGTCCTTATCTGCCGTCAAATTCTATGTTTCTAAGTTTCTGTGTTTCAATTGCACAGGCAACCAATTAAACTGAAGTTACATACAGATTATAAGCACTGATGACAAATAGAGTACTGAAAGAAAGGAGGGAAGTGCATGGAGGATACCAAAGTGTGAGACAGCAGTAACCATAGTGATTTATAACAACAAAGTAAGTAGAAGAACAATGAATCAGCAAACGTACCACCTAATAGGACCAGATAAGCAGACCGAAGACTCAGTGGTGGGATTCCTTCGCGACTGGGCATACAGAAACTGCAGGAGAGGTAGTCAGCCGATAGAGGGTGTCATCAGGGGGGAGTGAGGGAAATGAGGGGATTATGAGAGAATGGGTGAAGTACAGCGTAGGTGAGGATAGAAGGGGAGAGGAAGGGGTCAGGAGACAAGGGTTAATAGTGAAAGGGGTGGAATAAGAGGTAAGAGTAGGTAGAGGATGATTTGAAGGTTGAGGTAAGAGCACCTAGAACAGGCAGGTACAGGTCTTAGTAGTCTCAAGAAATGATCTGAGCCTAGATTTGAAAGCACTAATCTTGAGGGTATCAGTGAGGACAGCTGGTAACTCATTGCACCATTTTGGTCCTTGGTAAAAAATGGAATTCTGGGCAAGTTTTGTGCATTTGAAGGGGATCAACAACCTATCAGTTGCCACAATTCTGGTTAATTATGTGGGTCCTGCTGACTTAAACGGGCTGCCCAGAGAGGGGGGGCATAAGCCCAAGAAGCACTTTTTTTTAAAAGTAGGCAGGTCTGGTATTGTGCTATAAGATGGAGTGGAAGCCATCCAGTCTTAGTGTAGAGCGAACAGGTGTGGGTGGTGAGGGAAACCCCCAATGTTAAGCGGCAGGCCTTATTAAGGAGTGTGCTAACCCAGTTAAGGGCAGTTTTTGTGCCAACCCCATAGACTGGCAGTCCATAGTCAGTTTAAGACAGTACTGAGTTGTTGGTGGCAAGTTTGAGGGCATCGGGTGTCATGGAGTGCCTATGTCGGTAAAGGACCCCCAGCTTTATATTAGCCAATTTGACTACAAAGTCAATGTGGCTTGAGAAGGTGAGTGTGTCATCAAAGATAATGCCAAGGTATTTAAATGTGACTACTTGGTCTAGTATCTCACCCTCATGATTTTGCATAAGCGGGGGAGTTCTTTTTATTTTGGATGTTAGTGAAGGGCAAACTCTTAGTTTTTTTGTGGTTTAGTAGGAGTTTGTTTTGGGTGAACCAGGTTTCAAGACTGTGGAAGCTGCCTTGGAGCACCATAGCGATGGAGGAATGGTCCTTACCAGCAACTGATATTACGGCATCATCAGCATAAAGAGCGCTGTGTGCTGAGCATACAGACAGGGTAGGGTTGATAAAAAGGCTGAAGAGGAAAGGTCTGAGAATGGAAGCCTGAGGAACTCCAAGGAGCACATCCTTTGGCTCTGACAGGGTGTCTCCAATTTTGACATGTTGTGACCTGTGGGAGACATAGCTGCCAAACCATAATACTTAGTCTGGGGAAAGTCCTGTTGGCAGTATGCAACCGAGGAGGAGGAGGTTGTGATTAACAGGGTCAAAAGCCTCTGTAAGGTCAATGAACACATATCCCACTGCCTGCTCACTATCTAAGGCATCATATAGCTGGGGCAAGTAATCAACAAGGGCCGTGAGAGTAGAGTGTTTTTTATGGAAACCGTGCTGCTGCGGGCAGAGTATATTATAGTTATCGAGATACTCTGTAAGCTGCTCAGAGACCATTCTTTCTAATACTTTAGAAAGAGGAGGTAGGATGGAGATTGGTCTGTAGTTGGAAGTTAGTATTTTTTCCCCTGCTTTGAAAACAGGTGTGACGATAGCAGACTTCCAGCCATTTGGAAACACTCCTGATCTTACAGAGGCATTAAACACCATGGTTAGAGGTCCAGCAGGTTCATCCAGTAACAGTCCAACAAGCTTCATTTCAATGAGCTGCACCCCATCCTGGTCTTGCCAAGGGCTCCTTTAATGTTCTCGATAGTTTCAGATTTGATAACTCGTCTAAAATAGAAGGGTGGTAAATCATCCTGGGAGGAGTATGTAGGGCAGCATGGTGATGCCGACCACTAGTATCATTAAGGTAGTCACCAAGGAGTGCCTCAGATAGGTCCATGAAGGAGTTGTTGAACTCACTGGTGATTTCAATGAGTTCCTATAGTGACCCAGCTACTGTAACTAGTAGGTCAGGAGGTACCTTGGAGGCCTTGCCCATCAGGGATTTCAGAAGTTCCAGAATTATTCTCCTGAGCCCCAGGTTTTGTTAAGGAGATTCTTGTAGTAGGAGGCTTTAGCTTGTTGGATGAGTTTGGTACAGGGGTTTCTGGCCACCCTGTAGATGTTGAGAGCAACAGGTGTCCTGGATGCTTTCACTTTGTGCCACAGATTATCACTGTTCCTCATAAGCTCAATGAGGGAGTTGGAAAGCCAAGGATTGGTAGCACCCCTAATTATGTTTGTTTTGTAGGGCGAACAAATGTCACAAGCACGGGTGATGGTCGTTACAAAGAAGTCCAGGGCCTCGTTACCATCTATATCCCCTGCCAGTGGTGACCAGTCAAGCTGTGTCAGGTACAGCTTGAAGTGGTCAAGTAGCCATGGCCTCAGGCAATGGTTTTTGGACAACTCAGGTGGCCACTTGGTGAATTTGTTAGACCAGGTACACGTCACTGGAGAATGGTCACTGAGGCTGTCTGGTAGGACGGTAACATCAGAGACATGCTCAGGATGTGAGGACAGGAGCCAGTCAATTAGAGTACTAATCCTAGTTTAGTAGTTCTGCTGGGTGTCAATGGTGAATAGACCAGAGAAAAGATCCCTAGTTTTTCTTTCCTTCTGGGAGTGCCAGTTAATGTTAAAGTTGCCAACAATGACCTTCTCCCACCGATTGCCTAACTGCTGTTGGTTAACTATAACATGATTGACACTGGCATTTTGGTGTCCAGGAGATATGTAAACTATAGAGCGCAGCAGGACTTTGTTCTGTAATCCTATGCTGAACTTGAGGTTCAGAATTTGGGCCTCTTTTGTGTGCAGACTTCAGTTCAGAGCATGCACTTTTATTCCAGATCTGACATAGACTAAGCACCTTCCCTCACGTTTGGTGGTCCTTTCTTGTTGGAAGGAGTTGTAACCTTCGAGGGAGATGGAGGCATCCATATTCTTAGGGGAAAGCCAGGTTTAAGTGAATGCTATTATGTCAGAGTTAATCACTTGCACCCAGGCCTGAAATTGAGTGAATTTGGAAAGGAGACTGTTGATATTTAGGGGGACGATAGTAAGTTGACCTTTTAGTTTTGGAATTCCAGTAGGATGGGGGCCAGGATTGGGGTGTACATTCCCGGATTACGGTAGCAGCGGTAGGACAACTGTGCAGAGTAGATGACATAGAAGTGTCAAGTTTGTATGGTTGTATTTTTTCCTAGAGTGCGAGGCTTCAATGATGGTGACTACTAGTGTGTGGAGGCTAATCAGAGCAGCTGGGGGGATATGGTAAGTGCTCTGCCCCTGAAATTCTTGTGGGGGGAACAGGAGGTGGTGAGAGCAAGTTAGATTAGTGTTCGTTCCACTCCTACTACTCATTTCATGCCAATGCTCCACCTGAGGGACAAAGGGGTCTGTAACAGGAACAGGACATTCCATGCATAAGTCTACCCAAGGGATGGCTAGCAGAGACAGGGCAAGCAGAAGTCTACGAAGCCCACCCATAATGGCTGCCTAACAGGAGCAAGAAATGCTTAGGATTTAGGGCTAGAGAAGACAGGGAAATACTAGTCATCACTTGTTAAAGAGTCCCACAGATTAGGACGGGAAGGGTGATTACATAGAAACATAGAATTTGACGGCAGATAAGGACCGCTTGGCCCACCCAGTCTGCCCATTTCCCTACCTGATGGATAAGCTGCAGATCCTAGTTAACCAGCAGCCTACTTCTTCCTACCCCCAACCCCTAGAATTGCCTTATGACTGTCCCACGCATGCTTGAATTCCACCACTGTTTGTGACTCCACAACCTCCTCTGGAAGGCCTTCATACATCCACCACCCTCTCTGTGAAAAAATACTTCCTTAAATTATCCTGTGCCACCCCTTCTATCTTCAAATTGTGCCGCCTTGTTCTTGCCACCTCTTTTTTGAAAGATGTTACCCTCTTGGACTTTGTTGATCCCTTGAGGTACTTGAAAGTTTCTATCATGTCCCCCCTCTCCTCCTTTCCTCGAGGCTATACATATTAAGCTCCTTAAGTCTCTCTTCATATGTCTTCCGGTGCAGACCCTGCACCATTTTAGTTGCCCTCCTCTGGACAGCTTCCATCCTGTCTATGTCTTTGCGGAGACTGGGTCTCCAGAACTGCACGCAGTACTCCAGATGGGGTCTCACTAATCAGAGCAGCTGGGGGGATATGGTAAGTGCTCTGCCCCTGAAATTCTTGTGGGGGAGGAGTAGGAGGTGGTGAGAGTAGGTTAGATCAGTGTTCATTTCACTCCTACTACTCATTTCATGCCAATACACCACCTTGGGAACAAAGGGGTCTGTAACAAGAGCAGGACACTCCATGCATAGGTCTACCCAGGGGATGGCTAGCAGAGATAGGGCAAGCAGAAGTCTACGAAGCCCACCCATAATGGCTGCTTAACAGGAGCAAGAAAAGCTTGGGATTTAGGGCTAGAGAAGACTTAGGGGAATACTAGTCATCACTTGTTAAAGAGTCCCAAAGATAAGCATAGGGAGGGTGATTACTCTATGTTCAGCCTGAGCAGACATCAAGCCTTCCGGTGATGCTTGGAGGTTTAACCAACGGACAGGCATAATGGAGTACAGCAGCCCTCCAGAAGGGACAAGCAGAATAAGATGGGAATTTGCAGCCTCCTTAGTGAAGAAGGGCAGTCAGAAAAGAAGGAGGGGGAGCATGGGCCAATCAGTGAGAATATTGCACAAGTAGGGTGGAGCCTAGCTGTATTTAATAGAGGCCGGCGTCGGGCAGGCGGTGGGACACAAATACAATACAGAGCAGAGCCCAATTGAATGGAGAGAGAGAAGCTGCCGAGCTTGGTTCCCAGGCAGCTTGAAGAACCCACCAATAGGAAGCCAGGCTGTAGCGAGAGTCTAATTGGCTGACAGCTGCCAAAATTCAAGTTCTCCAGGGGAGCTGCAGCAGGGCTGGCATACCTGGAATGCTAGGACAAAACTGGGAGAGTTGACCAGTGGCTATCTCGGCACTGCTGGCCTGAGTTCGGCCCGGGTTTGGGGACAGAAGCACCTGGTAGAGCTTCTCACCTGCAAGGGAAGGAAAGGAGACAGAGTTCAGGCTCAAACTGAACATGCAATGGTGGGCGTGGACCAGCCAGGTTTAGGGGAACAAAGTTGGATAGTGGTGCTAAGCTTAATCAGTGGGAGGTCCTGAGAAAGCCAGGGTCATGAGGAGGTGGGGAGGATGCAGATGATTTAGTGGGGGGGGAGGTGAGAGAGAGAGAGAGTTCGGGGGAAATGAGAACTGGGAAAATTAAAAAGGAATGGCAGGGACAGAGAGAAAATACAAATAAAGATAAAAATAAGAGGAGAGGAGGGGAAGGGGGTTGTAGGGTCAACGAATGCTAAGCCTACTAGGACAGTGTAGCACGTGGGAAGTAGTACAGGTTAGGCAGGTAGAGTGTAAATAAAAGAAAATAAAGAAAAAGAGAAAACACAGCCAAAAGCTGTTCAGCAACAACAGAGCACTTAAAAGAGTTGTAATCACTGTCTGCCACTAACACAGTTTCAGTGGCCGGGCTAACTACATAGAAAATAAACAGCGCAGGCAGTACAATAAAACATCACATTTTGGCAATTAGAGGTGAAAAACACAGCCGAAGACCGTTTAACAAAAAGTGTTTACAATGGCAGAGACCTTTGTCTAACACTAAACACAGTATGGTCACTAGGCTAACTACTTGGGAAAACAACTCAGGCACTAAGCCACTACTTTAGAAACATGTCTAGCATTGTTTAAATAAAATAAATCAGAGAGAGGGAGTGGTACAGCACTGCAATTACCACAAATACAGAGCAGGGAGCCCAACTCGAATGAGAGAGCGAAGCTGCCATGCCTGATTCCCAGGCGGCTCGAAGAACCCACCAATAAATGGGAGAAGGTAAGTCCCGGGGGATGTTGAGGTGATGGGGCTGGGGAATGGTGGAAAGAAGGTGCTGGCCGGGACGAGGAGAATTCACAAAAAAACCCTAAGAAAATGTTTATCAAGAACAGACTCTAAAATCGGTCAGATCCTGCTGCAATTCCATTTGATCCCAGTGTTTTCCCCTTGAGTAGCTTTTTGATCCCGTTCTGTATTTCCTCTGGAGAGACCTTTGCACTTGAGACTTTCTGACAACTTATGTATATAGTTATGAGACTTTGTAGTTGTTTTCAGTTTGATATACACTCCACTGTCTTGTATTTTTCTGTTGTGAATCATCTGCTGTCATCTCCAGGACCTCCTTGTGAATGAGCTTTGCTCAATGGAGATTTTTCCTGGTAAAATAAATAAATCAATTAGATATCCAAAGTAGGTTGGATGATATTAAAACATTTTCTGCATTCCCGCTATTAGCTTTATGTTTGCTTTTGTGTAGTTTTTTACGAAAGTCTAAGAATTCATTATTTATTTGTTCAAGTAACTATACTTTCATCATCCTGTCTTTCTGTTAGCTAGTGATCTCATAGGTTTCTCACCAGCTCCTAAGTATTTTTTTTAGTTTCTATGGCTGTGTGAAAATAAACTTCTACCGGCGGAATTGTGGCGAAAGTCAGAATTTCGTTTTCACATAATTTCAGAATACACTTTGGCAACTTTCATGGAACTTCTGACTTAGACTGATGGAAGAAATGTATGAGTTGCAGATTATTGTATTAAGCTGTGGAAATTCCACAAAACTGATCACTGTTAGTGATCAGTTCTGTGGAATTTGTTTCCGCAGTTTATTACATTAATCCACATTCATTCCACAGTTCAGTGAGTCACTGAACTGTGGGATGAATGCATGAATTGTGGACTGATAACTTATATTGCAGAAAAAAATTACACAGAACTGCCATTCCACAGTTCGTGTGTACTATTCTGCAGTTTAGCCAGAAAATTCTGCAGAAAAGGTGAAAATTTGGCAGACATATTCAGATGATTCCGATCTTGCCAAATGTGCAAGTTCAGAAAATTCCACTAAATATATAAAATTTTGCAAACGTTCCACAAAAAATGGAATTCGTAACTTCCGCCCAGCTCTATTAGTTTCTTTACAGCTTTCTCTGTCCATGAATACTGTATTATGTTAATTTCATATTTAAGTTTTAAAATGGTTGGCAATATCCCTTTACTACCTGTAGGATCTTCTTTATGCTTCTCCAGTAGGGGCCTTAATGTTTCCTGTAACTGTACAAGTTTAATATTAGACATTTTTTTCTTCCTTGCGAAAAATCTATCACTAATCTCCTGATTACGTATTTGTAGGTTTCTCATCTAAAGTGAAGCCCTCTACCAACTTTCGATATCCCTGGGCTATTGTTTGTCTCAAAGAAGAACTTAGATTCTTTTTTTCTAACCATTCTCTGAACTATTTGTCAATAAGGATGGATGTATTAAAGGTCCATGTAGGACTTCCCATACATGAAGCTCTGAAACTTACACACATAGCTATTGCATGGTCAGAAATTTAGTTTTTCATTAACGTAGAATTGTCTAGTCCATTGCATAATACCCTGGAGATTAAACTTTTGTCAGTTCAACAATAACTGTGATTAATTTAACAAAATCAATAATGATGCTGCGAAGGGTTTAACACTCTCCACGAGTCCCTTAAATCACTATCTTTTGTCAATCAAACGTAGACAATGGCGTCAGAAAAAGATGAAAGGTCCATCCAGTCCGTCCGAGTTCCCTATTTAGCCCTGAGATCTACTGTTCCTCCAGGGTCCTAGCCCTCCCAATCCCCCCAACCCCATTCTCCTCTCCAATTCTGATGCCCCGAGCAACCACCATACCCCTCACTCTTTATTTATTTATTTAAATTTTGGTGACTAGGTAAGCCCGCTGAGACCATGCAGTCCCTTTTCCAGGGGCAACCTGGGGGAAGGTACAGAGGATAAGGAGTACAAGAGTTTTTGCACCCACAACCTCATCTGTCAGCTTGACCCATGACTCCACCACCATTTCTGTGAAATGGTACTTCCTCACATCCCTCTGAAGCTCCCGCCTACTAGTTACCACTCATGACCACGTGGCTGCGAGCTGGTATCAAGTTCAATAGTTATCAGTTGAGTTAATGCTTCGTATCCTTTTGCTTAACTCTAGGGTCCCCAAGGCTACTTTTATAAAGGTACGGGTCAATCCCTAAGACCCCCTCCCAGAATAATATCTGCTTTATTAAATGCACTTATTTTACATTGAATAGCATGAAAATAAGTCAGGGAATGACTCAGAGGGTCCATAAATATAACAAATTATTAGATATTTTCCATCCAGCTTCCCAGCTACAATAATTCATCTTCATTCTGTGTCCTTTATCTCACTGACAAAACTAAAATGTACTTTTTTTCTACAAAGAACCAAAACTCCCTATTATCACTATTACAACAGTCATGTTATTCTTGTCCCACCCACCATTTGACCAGTTGTTGAGCCTCTGGCTCTGTAAGACATGTTTCCTGTAAAAGCACTATATCAGCCTTTTGAATGTTTAATGCATCATTCCAGATCTCTTTATCGGTGACCCTAGCACCATAACATTCCAGTTGCAAGTGGATGTGTTTGTCATGTCATATTATGTTCAGGAATAAAGATTACGTTAAGTGAAATAACAGGACTGGAAACAAGAAAATTTTTATATACTGTATGATGTAAGTCTTAAAGTCTGGATATTCCCTAATGTAATAGTGACTCTGTGGCCAGCCCGCTGGTGCAGCAGTGGCACTACCACTCACAACACTGAGGACACGAGTTCAGGAATGAGTCTGGATCATCAGAGGGCTGGCCAGGGGAGGATGACGGATTGTCCCACAGGATGCTTGCCTTCTCTTGGGAGGGGAAGGGTGATCACTGTCACCATGCGACTGCCTTCTGGGCCACCCTGGGTGACAGTGCAGGCAATGGTGCAGTACTGCAGGTTGGAAACAGCTGACTGACTGGACAGATGCACATGCCTTGTATGAGTATGCCTGTCAGCCAGTGACCCTGGGGGGAGGAGACAAAAACTGAAAAACACAGCCTTGCTCCATGATGGCTCTGGGCAGCCAGCAGATCCCATGCCTAGGCTCACTCTGGCAGTACCACAAGTAGCCTTTCAGAGGGAGCCAGTCCAGCCCGAGGACCTCCATCATGGGGAGGGGATACTGTGGGGCCCCACTCCAGGAGATGGGTAAGCCCTGGGAGATGGTGGGGGTGATGGGATTGGGACTACCTGGTACTTTGAAAAGGACTGCCACTAGCTGAAGGGGAAGGAATATCAGAAAGTAAAAAAAGTAATAGTGCCTTGTAGTATCTACTTTTCCACTTTTGAACAGTACCTCCACAGACAGAAAGCTGCAGTCCCAGAATTCTGTCAATTCCTTCTTATGCAAATCTGGGTCAGAATCAAGTAACAATTCTTACTAAGCTTATAATCCAAAACACAGAGAAAGCACAAGAGATTTCCCCAACTAACCCCCTAAAGGAGGCACATGAGCTCTTATAATCCCTTTTTCCCACAGCTAAACAGAGTAGAAGTTATCCAGTGGCTAATTCAGATAATTTCTACCAAAACATGCCTTACCTATTAAATCTCACATTAGTACAATATTTGAGTGTTAGACACTCCAAATGTTCAGAAGCAACACACAACTCTTAATATGGGACAAATAAATAGAACAAACTTGAACCCCCTCTTTTAATTTATTTTGCAGAGTAGCAATACTGTCCTTGCAAAAACATTAAATCTGTAATATGTGACATATTCAGTTTCTGTAATTCTAGCTCTCTTGAAAACCTGTATATGGCAGTTTGTTTCAACATTCTGGCTAGGAAAGGCACACTGAACAAAATCATGTTTCCAGATGCATTCCGAGAGCTCAGGGGGTTTGAGACTTGAAATGGGTCACACAGTATGCAAATGGTAACTGTTGATTTTAAACCTAGTTCTGGTGGGTTTCCAGGGTCATAGCTTGGTGCTCTAACCTCCAGGATATACTGCCTCCCAATACAAGGTCCTATTATTTGTGATGAGTCTCTGAGGTTCTAATTTAAAACCATATTGTGGTTTATCTCCAGTCAGTAGTTCTTCCACCCCTCACTGATTGCATGTTCTATTATTATAATACCCATATTTATTTATTTAAATTTAGGTAACCGGGTAGGCCCACTGAGACTTTGACAGTCCCTTTTTCAGGGGTGACACGGTAGTTACATGTACCTAGAGGGGAAAAGAAAACCAGTGCTTTTGATTATACTACAGTATATGGTACATTGATCATGTATACGTGTCACAGAGACAGACGTTGCTACAGTTGACATAGGCGAGCTTACGTACGAACAACCTTGTTAGTTACACACATTCATGAGTAGATAGTAGACATAAGTGCAGTTCGGTACATTATGTCCTTCCTTATTGTTCCTCCCACCCTTTTTGTCTGTATTTACATGAGGCATCCCCCTTTAGAAGATGTGCTTTTAAGGGTTGCGGCACCTGCAATGAGACCCACTGCTTAGGTGTAAATTTAACTCTTTCTTGTACCCCTCAAGAGAGGTGCAGTCCTGGAGCTCTCTTGAGAGATTGTTCCAGAGTTTGGGGAGGGTTATTATAGGTGACCATTGTCCCATAGTTGATCTGGCTCTTGGGGGTTCTAGCAGCTTGCGTTCAGTTGACCTGAGCTCCCTCCTGTTTGCTTTTGGGGCTAGTAGATTTCTCAGGCTTAGTGGGGTATTAGGTTGCTGCAATTTGAAAGCTAAGCACAGGGAGGGATAAGCGAGTCTCACTTCAAGGGCTGGCCAGTTTAACGCTTGTAGTACATCGCAGTGGTGCTCCATTCTTAGTGCCCTGGTGACGAAACAGATTATTCTGTGGTACAACGTACTCAGATGCACATGTTCTGTTGCCCTCAGTCCTTGAAGCATTGTTGCACCATAGAACAGGATGGGAATGATAGTCCCGTTGCTGAACGCAATCCTGGTTTCTTTAGTCAGGGAGGAGCTTAGTCTGTACAGGAGCCCAAGTTTTTGGTTTACTGTTGTTGTTAGGTGGTCTATGTGTTTCCTGAAAGAGACTTCCTGGTCAATAAACATCCCCAAATACTTGATATTGTCCACCACTTCGATCCCTGTTCTATTTGAGGTAGAGAGCGATAGAAGATTAGTCCAGCGTCGGCCAAGCTTTTTGGGGCCAAAGAGCATGGCTTTGGTCTTTTTGCTGTTTAGGACCAGCCTGTTTGCCTGGAACCAGTCTTCTAGCATTGAGAAATCTTGTTGCAGCTCCGAGTTTAGTAATTCTGAGTCCTTGCTGATTCTGTACAGTACTGCGTTGTCCGCGTATAGCGTCACCTTTGCTCCACCACAGTGTAGGGGTAGGTTGTTGATGAATAAGGAGAATAACAGAGGGCCTAGGATAGAACCCTGTGGAACTCCATCTAACACTGTACGCTCATCTGATTTAGCTCCATTCCACTGGACCATTTGCGTCCTGCCATGGAGGTAACTGGAAAGCCATTTTAGGGCCAGTGTGTCAAACCCTAGGCCACCCAGTTGTCCTAGGAGCAGCTTGTGGTTGACTAGGTCAACCGCCTTCGTTAGATCAATGAAGACTGCTCCAAGGAGTTTGTTTTGGCCCAGAGCTTCATGTACATCAGTGATGAAGCTTACCAGTGCTGTATTAGTGCAGTGTTTCTTTCTGAAACCATGTTGTTGGTCTGTTTGCAGGTTGTGCAGTTCCAGGTACTCATTGACCTGTTTGTAGACCACCTTCTCAAGTAACTTGCTTAGGGTGCAGAGAATGGAGATTGGTCTGAAATTTTCCACATCCTCCTGTGGCCCGCTTTTGGAAATTGGGGTCACAAGAGCCACCTTCCATAGGGTGGGTACTCTCCCTTCCATCAGGGACCTGTTGAATAGCTGAGTTATCGGTACTGCAATGATGGGGGCTGCAATCTTCAGCAGTTTAAGTTCGAGGTTGTCATGGCCTGCTGCACCTTCTGGTTTTATGCCCCTGAGCAGCGTCGGTACCTCTCCTACCGATGCAAGTTTTAGGTGGAATTCAGGGCCCTGCACGGGGGTGGGGGGCACTTGATTCTCTGGGCTTCCCTGGCCTTGGTTGGGATTGCTGGTTTTGCACTGCTGTAGATACAAGAAGAAGTCATTGAAGGCATTTGGTGAAAAAATAAATTAACTTATGAATCAGCTGTCAGTTTAGACAAGAGCAAAATAAAGTGCTTGCTGCCTGTGGGAAAGGTGGTGTTTGTGCTGTGAGGATGAGTCAGACAAGCAGCTATATGACATACGAAAGAGCCACAAACCATGAAGTGGGGGAGTAAGGCGGGTTGGGGGTCAATAGCAGGGGGGTTAGGTAAGGGGTCAGGTAGAGGACTTGCAGGAGCAGGGGTTCAGGGAGATTTTTAGCTGGTGTCTAATGGAAGGAAATGAAGAGGAGAGATGGAGGAGAGTAGCAGATTCTGGAGATTGAGCAGATGTTAGGATAATGCAGACTGTCCAGCTGAGGAGTGTGTGTGTGTGTGGGGGGGGAGGTGCAAGGGTCTCTGGAGTGCAGTAAGTAGGAGTAGGGGATGGAAAGGAGGAGTGAAGATAGGTATGAAGAGAGGGGCCGAAACCAATATTTGGAGATGAAGGAAGCACAGTGGGATTGGTGATGTGAAGGGAGAGGGAGGACGGATAGGGAGAAGAACAGGGAACAGTGATGGTTACGAGAGGGTGAGTTGGTAGCCAGATGGCAGAAAGCATTGCACAGGGTGCCTAATATGGCAAAGGGAAAAGGTAGGGGCAGTGTCATAAACCACATCTGCATATAGTTAAAAACCGGAGAACCGTTTTGGTGATTGACTCCCAGCAGACCTGGGAAGAAAGGTGGTCCTTATTGTGGTAAAGGGCACTGAGTTTGGGGCAGAGTTTGGCATTTATGGCATCAATGTGGGAAGGGAAGTCTAGCCTGTTTTCTAACCACACACCAAGGTACTTGAAGGCAGGAACTACATCAAGGTGGGTGCCATCCAGTGTGGATAAGACTGGGAGGGAAGGAGAGAGTCTGATCAGCTTCTGGTTGATGCCAAAGGTCATGGACACAGTTTTTCTGGTGTTAACCCAGAGTCGTCTGGACTGGAATCAGCGCAAGACATCATGAATGTTGTGCTGAAGTGAGACTTCCACCGCCTCAGTTGATGGGCCTGAGGTGTAGAGAACGGTGCCATCTACATACATGTGAACATGTGTGTTGGCACAAGCAGTGGGGAAGTTGATTAGGAAAATGGAAGCGAGGACTGGACCCAGGATGGAGCCCTGTGGGACCCCAGCCTGGATAGCAAGAGGAGCGGACAGTTGCCTCCTACCTGTACTGACTGCCGATGGTCCAAGAGGTAAGAACAAAATTAGTCAACAGTGGGGACCATGGAACCAGCAGAACTCAGCTTATCCAGGAAGAGTGAAATGATCACCAAATCAAAGGCTTTGGCCAGAACAGACCAGGCCAGGGCACACTACAAACACATGATATGCGACTAGTATTAATACTTTTAGCAGTATGGTACACCTGAGTGCCACCATACTTAATACTAATTTAATTCTCAGATAGGGCATTCACAAAAATGAACTGATTGTTGTTTTATTATTGAGTTATTTTAGTGAATAATAGCTAGAACGTTATACTGAATGCTGCATTATGTTCTGAAGTGTGCATTATGTATGGACTGTTAAGTGCCCTGAGTCTCTATCTCTCTCGCTCTCTCTCTATCTATCTATCTGTCTGTCTGTCTATCTATCTATCTATCTATCTATCTATCTATCTATCTATCTATCTATCTATCTATCTATCATGATGGTTACACCAAAGTACTTATCTAAGGTAGTTTAGAAAGTTTACTTCAGTAAAACTCTGCCTGAATCTATGAATGAAGCTTATATCACTTTCATTGTGAAGAAAGGTAAGGATCCCCTAGGCTGTGAAAGTTGCAGGCCACTACCATTACTTAATGTGGATCATAGGATTCTGATCAAAGTTCTGGCATCTGCAATTAAACATATTATTGCCACTTTAACAGGCAGAGAGCAAATGGGGTTTGTGTCAGACAGATCTGGTTTTGAAAATGTGGTTAGGCTTTTAAATATTCATACTCCCCAGTCACCTAAAAAAGAATGCTTTATTTTATCATTAAACTTTTCCACAGTTTTTGCTTCTCTCGTCCATACGCTACGCTATGTGCGCTATGTGACTGTACTTTGGGGAAAGGTTTTATCGACTGGGTCTGGTTATTGTTTGCCTCTCCATCAGCTGAACTGATTACAGTACCAATGGCTTTATTTCCCCACCTATTCAGTTGAGCAGAGGAATAAGGCAAGGCTGCCTCTTGTCTCCTTATCTATTCATATTAGCTATCAAACCTTTGATTAGGAAAATTCAAGACTCCCTTTAAATTAAGAGCCTCAGAATAGGGAACATTATTAATCAAATCTTTGCTTATGCAGATGATCTTTTACTTGTAACCATGAGTTCTGCAGGTTGTATTAAAAACTTTCTATAGCATATCTAGTTGAACAGTTAATTGGCAGAGAACTCAGGTGATGTCTTTATTCCTTGAAGGTAATCCGAACTCTTCTATCTATCATATTGAGAATAGCTGTTGGACACATAATGAGATTACTTATTTGGGTCTCCTACTACCTAAAAAAAATAATCATTGTGTAGATATAAACTTTGATCCTTCATTGAAGGAAATTGATTCAGATCTTACAAGGTGGAAAAACCTTTATTTGTCCTTATGGGATAAGGTAAACGCCATGAACACGATGATAGCACTAAATTGTGTTACTTATTCCAAAACATCCCCATTTGTGTTTCCCATTAAAAAATTTAGAAAAATAACAACTATGGTTCAAGCCTTCTTATGGGGAACAAAACCTCCTGGGCTTGCAATCTCTAAGCTAAGGGCTCCGTGGTCAGAAGTGGGGTTTCGACTCCTTTGGTAGAAGCGATACCAAATGTCTTTTTTCTTTAAACAAGCAGTTTTAGATATACCTCCCAACAGGTTTTACCAGTGTAGGTGGAAGTGGAACAACAATTAGTGGCTCCACATAAACTCTCTGATTACCTGTTCAAAGATCTCCTGAAAACTCCTGGGGAAAATCTATGTATTCCATCTTCACTTAAGATTATCAAAAAGGGACAACACTTACTTAATTTACCCTCAATCCCAGTACATTTTGGTCCCTGTGGGGTAATTCGGATATTCTGTCATATAACTCCACCGTAAAAGATATTGAGTGGAACAAATATTACATTACTAATGTAAATGACCTATTAGACCCAAATACAGGAATACTACTCTCATTTGAGGAACTTAAATCAAAATATAACCTTCTGAGGTACCATTTTGTGATGCACCTTCAGGCTAGAAAGGCTTTATTAGATTAAATTTTAGATGCCAATTTAAGGATCTCCCCATTAGGTCAGGAATGGCAGCAAACTATTACATTTGCTACAATGAGGAAAGGTGGCAGTTGGATTTATAAGGGCCTTGCAACAAGTGATGACCCCTGCACTACTACAGCATTGGCCAAAATCAAATGGGAAAAATAATTAAAGTGCAGTTAGGGAGCAATATAAAGAATGATGTAGGGATCTCCTCCTGGGCCAATGCTTATCATTCATGTAAGGATGTACAGGCAAAAACAATTTAATTTAAAATTCTCCATTGATATTATTACTTGCCCAAAAGATTAGAAGGCATGAATTATTTACCAGGGGGTTATTGTTGGAGATGTGAAGAAATGTATGCCAGTCACCTTCACATGTTATGGAACTGTCCGATTAATATAATTGCATGGCGAATGATTCATGATGTCTGGGAATTAGTAACCTGAAGTAAAATTCCCTTCTCGCCAAAGATTTTGTTGTTTTAGGGATTTCCTCTGAACTGAATTAAAACACCTCCAGAAGCATCCAATTAACTGGATTATGATGGCTTCCATTCCATTTAAGTGGTTAATTGTATCAATGTGGAAAACCCCTAGATCCCCTACTTTAGAAGACTCGAACAGTAGCTTGTCCTTTGTTGCTAATAATGAAAGGATGTCTTATCATATTTATGGTCAAATCAAAGTCTTTAACTCAATCTAGGCCCCCTTTCAGAAGTTGAGATTGTAAATATATTAGTTTATATAATGAAATTTGTTTCTGTATTAATTGAAAGTGGGCATATACTGTAGTTGATGGTTACCTATCAATATTAATTAGTAGATCTACTCTGACCTAGCTCCCACGATCTCATATTTAGTTAATACACTTGAGGTAGTGCCAGTGTTTCATCAGACTTTAGATGTGATACTAATTTATTATGTCTGTTAGTTTTAAGCCATGTATGTTTTTGGCAAGATAAGCAATATTTTTGTTCTTTCTTTTTTGTTATATGAAGTGCTCTTTATTACGTTCGATTGCACACATGCGCAAGGAACATCTTGGGAAAATAGGACACTTTGGAGGTGTGACTGTCCTGTGCAATCCACTGCTCCGTTGAGCAGGCGTGGCAGTCCTGCACCAATGGATGCGGGTGCTGTGTATGACAGCAGTGGTATTCACTTCAAAGAAAACCACTGCTGCGATCAGCACTGGCAGCGCCTCTGTATGAGCTGCGGAAACTGTTATAGCCGACGGGTGTGCCCAGTCCCCCATCAGCTTCAAGTCTGCATGCCCCCCCCCAAAGCTTTGGTGCCACGCTGGGAGCCCACCCCAGCATGGCAAATCTTGTTTTGGCCGGTGGGGGTGCCCAATCCCCCATCGACTCACATCCCCAAACAGCTTTCCCTGCTGTCACGATGAGGAGCCCACCTCAGCGTGTAAGCGTCCAGCGTGGTCTGAATAAAAAAAAAAAAAAACTGTAGTAAGAAAATGTTCATCATGTCTCCCACCTCCCACAACCCGCACCCACCCACTGTGCACCCTGCCTCCCACACCCTACCCTCACCCCATACTTACCTCCAGAGCTCGGTTGCGAGCATCATCGGTGGACCGGGAACACGCTCAGCACTCTTCAAAGCCGACCACGAACTGAGGAAATGCCGGTAAGCTGTATAATGGGATAGAAAGGTTTTTCAACTTTATTGCTTATCTCAGGTATTTTTGGAATTTTGCACAAATTTTCAACATGGGGTTTTGGGACCCCTTCTCATGAGCACTGTCACTGTCATGGCATTATTCAGGCCTGAAGGGTGATTTCGCGGTCACTGTGCAAAATCACCTTTCGGAATGATTAACAAACGACACTGCCAGTGTTCATGGGTGAACTCTCAAAAAGCTATTTTAATTTGGTCAAACTCCTAAAAAATGTTTCGTTTATGGTCAGTCACGGTCGCATTCAACGCAGCTCATAAGTTCACGAATTTTCAATATTTTCACTCCAGATTTTCAACATTGCCATTTTACCATACGTCCTTATGAGCAGTACTGCTGTTATTTTTCACATCCTGCCCAAAACATGTTTCCGCCCATTTAGCACACAATGGCGCAGTTGGTGTGCAAAATCAATGTATGGGACACATTAAGAAAATCACAGTGACACTGTTCATTAGCAGATGTCTTAAAATGGCTATGTTGAAAATTTGGTGAAAAAATTCCTAAAAATGACTGTTTTACGAGCGTGCATTGCGCAGTTCCCACGCAGTCTGGTAAATTTGCGAATTTTCAATATTTTCACTCCAGATTTTCAACATTGCCATTTTATCACACCTCCTCATGATCAGTACAGCTGTCATTTTTCACATCCTGCCCAAAACTTGTTTCCTCCCATGTAGCACACAATGGCGCAGTTGGTGTGCGAACTCAATGTATGGGACACATTAAGAAATTCACAGTGACACTGTTCATGAGCAGATGTCTTAAAATGGCTGTTTTGAAAATTTGGTGAAAAATTCCTTAAAATAACTGTTTTACGAGTGTGCGTTGTGCAGTTCCTATGCACACTCATAAGTTTGTGAATTTTCAATATTTTCACTCCAGATTTTCAACATTGCCATTTTACCACACCTCCTTATGAGCAGTGCAGCTGTCATTTTTCACATCCTGCCCAAAACGTGTTTCCGCCCATTTAGCACACAATGGCGCAGTTGGTGTGCGAACTCAATGTATGGGACACTTTAAGAAAATCACAGTGACACTGTTCATTAGCAGAGGTCTTAAAATGGCTGTGTTGAAAATTTGGTGCAAAAATCCCTAAAAATAACTGTTTCTGACGTGTTCGCAGTTTCTCGTGCAGCTCGTAAGTTTGCAATTTCAATATTTTCACTCCAGATTTTCAACATTGCCATTTTACCACACCTCATTATGAGCAGTGCAGCTGTCATTTTCACATCCTACCCAAAACATGTTTCCGCCCATGTAGCACACAATGGCGCAGTCGGTGTGCGAACTCAATGTATGGGACACTTTAAGAAAATCACAGTGGCACTGTTCATGAGCAGAGGTCTTAAAATGGCTATGTTGAAAATTTGGTGAAAAAATTCCTAAAAATGACTGTTTTACGAGCGTTGTAACAGTTCCTACGTACGCTCGTAAGTTCGTGAATTTTCAATATTGCACTCCAATGACTTCCAAATACCTAAACAGCATAGAAGCAAGCAACATTCAGCATTGACAAATGCTTGTTTTACTCATTTTTAATACTCCTCTCTGGTGCAGCCAATATCCTCCACGTCTGCCCACTCCCCCAAGCGCCTAATGCACTTACCCTCTGCCTTTCAACTCTGAGCTTTCCTGTGGCACAGTATGGCCAAGCCTGAAAAGCACCTGTAGAAGAGGGGTTGGGGTGGAGGAGAGAGGGGAGGGGACAGGGGAGATATATATGTATATTCAGGGATGTCCAAGACTTTGCCTTACCATGTTTCTGTCCCTCCTACAATTTGTTTCTGTGACTGAACAGTGGGTAACAGAGTTACAGACTTGCTCTTCTGCAGACAAAGTATTTTACACCAATATTGTTATGCTGCCTGCTTCAGGCAATAGAACCACTTGTGAAACTGTCTCCCTCATTTTACTTCTTTGTCACTGATTTTTTTAAGCCATGTCCAAGTGCCAAATACCACTGCAAATACCTGCAAGTGAACGTTCGGCTTTGACAAATGCTTATCTTATTTGTAATTGCTGTTTGTTATTAATATAAAAAAATATTCAATGGAAATAAAAATGACAGATATTGCCTTGCTCACAGACCTGTGATTCAGCAGCGATGTACTTTAGTTCTAAAGCTGGTAATCTGGGTCAGTTTCATTTGCAAGAATAACCCGATCTCCAGAGTGTAATTTTTCATTGCCACTTTCTACAGTTGTTATGGTATAGAAACATAGAATCTGATGGTAGATAAGGACCATACAGCTCAACTAGTCTACCCATTTCCCTACTTGGTATTGACAGCCCAGAACCTATTTGATCTGCAGCATGCCTTCTCTACCTATCTCCAGGGTACCCTAATGTCTATCCTATGCATGCTTAAACCCCTGCATTGTTTTATCCCCCTCAACCTCTGCTGGAAGGCTGTTCCATGGACTCACCACCCTTTCTGTTAAGAAAGTACTTCCTGACATTCCCCCTGAGCCTTCCTCCCTCCAGCCTCATATCATGTCCCCTTGTCCTTGTGCAATGCTTCCTCTGAAATATGCTTCCCTCCTGTACCCTGTTTATACCCTGAGCCACCAGTTCAAAAGAAAGGCTTGATCAAAGACTCATAATTTGGGTAATGAGTTTTTGCTGATGTCACCTTATTTAATATACCTCCTGATAGGACATCATGTTTGTATTTTTGATTCTAAAGGAGGAGCTAGATGACTCACAGAAGGGGTGTATAGACACAGTTTAAACTGAAACTTGTGTCTGAGATGAATGTCATATTATTTTGGGACTCCGAGTTCTCTGATCTGACTTAAAGAGCCCCTGACACTGTTAGAGCAACTTGCAAAAAATGTGACATTTAGACAGTTCAGTTTATATTTCATGTATTTTCTATAATTATTTACCTTTTACTTTATTACTGAGGACAGCTGTACGAAAGTTGCTTACTGTCCCTTAGACTTTATCTGCTCTTTCTGTTATCCTATATATGACATCATAATCCCGGTTGCATCTGGAAACGAGCTTCAGGTCATGGTGCTATTCCCGGTTACCAACTTTTAAAAAAATAAAATAAACAATCCCTTGTTTATGGCATCATAATTATCCCCACAGCAACAGACTATGATGTCATAAACAGAGCTGTGATGTCATATGTAGGCAAGCAGCCAGAACTGACAGGGCACTAATCCTGTTTACTTGCGTATGTCCTTAGAAATAAAGAAGAAAGAGAAATACTGAAACAATATTAAACTATAAGCTCTCTTATGCTAAACATTACATTTTCTCAAAGTTGTCATGACGGTGTCAGGAGCTCTTTAAGCACTTCCAGAAGTAACACCTTAGACAGTAAAGGTCTAAATGTATTGTGGTAGGAATTTTGTTTTATAATCTTCCCTTGTTCTTTTATGTGATTGTGAGCTCTTTGGTATAATGTTCTGTGTTTACATTTTTTATATTGTTATCATCTTTTAGTAAAGAACCTTTTCTTGGAAAGACTGCCTGGGTGTCTGTCAGTTGTTTTTTGCATGTGACGTATAGGTGGTTAAGTCTGACGAAACTGTTCAACAGCTTGATGGCATTACTGAGCTTGAGTAAAAAGGTAAGAATATACCTAAAGTCTCTTATAGAGTTTTAAGGGTTCATTTTTGGAAGCCTGGCTTGGTGCCCATAGCGAAAGATTGTAATGCAGCCCCCGAATAGGGTACATATCTGAGCCTGTACATTGGGTACACAAGCATAAGGTTCACAATTTGTATCCCCCCAGAACTTGAGACTAAAGGTGATTCAGACCCAAAAGCAGACAGGAAGGCTACCCTGTCTGTTACCTGTTCACACTATTGTGCTCAGAGGTTGGCAATGTGGGAGCAGAAGGCCTGACCTGCTGAGTGCATTTGTGACAATCTGTACAGTGACATCACCACCTCTTTCTTTCAGCTTTTTATGCCCCTGCCTATGCATCCCATCATTCTGTTTGCCTTCTCCACCACTTTTTCACACTGCTTAGTTGCCTATAGGTCATCTGATATGATGATCCCTAGGTCTGTCTTGCCTTGTGGTGGCCAGAACCTCCCCTTCCCCAATCCTGTACTCCTCTCTTGGATTTCTGTGACCCAGGTGCATTATTCTGCACTTTTTAGCATTGAATCTCAACTGCCACACACCTGACTATTCTTCCAATAAGGTTAGATCCTTTCTCATTCCTTCCACCCCCTCCGGTGCATTAATTCTGCTGCAGATCTTGGTGTCATCCGCAAACAGGCATACATTTCCCTCCAGATACTCTGCAATGTTGCTAATGAAGAGATTGAGCAGGAATGGTCTCAGCACCATTCCCTGTGGCACCCCGCTGGTTACCTCCCTCTCTTCTGATTTCATGCCATTTACTACCACCCTCTGAGTCCTGTCCCCTAGCCAGTTCTCAACCCATTTTACTACCATAGGGCCCACTCCCAGGTTTCTCAATTTATTTAGCAATCTCCTATGTGGGACAGTATCGAAGGTCTTGCTTAAATCCAGGTATCCTCCTCTTGTGATGGGCAGGAAAAGTCCATTCCCAGTCTGCCCCTTCCTCTTCAAGAAGACGGTGGGCTTGGATGTTGTGTTGGCTGCTGATTGTATTCTTCCAGTTAATTACTTTTTGTCCTTCAAAAACATGAGGCCTCTCTCTCTAAATATATAGGAAGATGGAGTATCAATCTGTTCGACCCTCTCTGTTTGATAATGCCCTCCTTTTCTGACTGGGCTAGTTCTCTGAATCATAGATGCATAGAATCTGTTGGCAGATAAGAACCTGATAGCCCACCTAGTCTACCTTATTTTCCCTGCCTACAGTATAATGTGGCCGCAGACACTACTCAGTCTCCAGTACCCCCCACTACTGAGATCCCTCTGTGTCTATCCCATGCATTCTTGAACCCTGTCACTGTTTCTGCCCCCACCACCTCCGCTGGTAAGCTGTTCCATGCGTCCACCACTCTCTTTGTGAAGAAGTACTTCCTCACATTTCCTCTGAGCCTCCCCCCTCCTAACTTCATAGCATGACCCCTTGTCCTACAGCACCTATTTCTGTGGAAAATGCTTCCCTCCTGTACATCGTCTTTGCCTGTGAGGTATTTGAATTTCTATATCATATCCTTCTTTCCCTCCTCTCCACCAGGGAGCACATGTTAAGTTCCTTGAGCCTTACTCCATAGGGCTTTTGATGCAGGCCATGCACCATTTTGGTTGCCCTCATTTGTACTACCTCCACCCTCTCTATGTCTTTATGGAGGTGGGGCCTCCAGAACTTTACATAGTACTTGAGGTGTGGCCTAACCAGTGATCTGTATAGGGGTATTAGTACCTCCCTCCTTCTGCTGGTGATTCTCCTTCCTATGCAACCCAGCATCCTTCCAGCCTTCCCTACTGCTTTGTCACACTGCTGTGCTACCTTCAGGTCATTAGAAATGATCACCCCAGGTCCGTTTCCTGCTTTATAACTGTTAATTCCTCTCCTCCCAGTTGGTATGTTGCCCCCTGGTTCTTACGTCCCAAGTGCATTATTTTGCACTTCTTCGCATTAAAACCCAGCTGCCAAGCTCTTGACCATTCTTCCAACTTTTCTAGATCACGTCTCATTTTTTCCACTTCTCCTGGTCTGTCCACTCTGCTGCAGAGTTTTATATAATCTGTGAACAGGCATACTTTCTCTTCTAGCTCTTCTGCAATGTCACTGATGAAGGCATTGAAGAGGGCCGGCTCTGGTACTGATCCCTGTGGTACTCCACTGGTCACTTTGCCGACTCTGGAGTGACTGCTGTTACTGCCACCCTCCAACTCCTATTGCCTGCCAATTTTCCACCCATTTCACTACCTTAAGACCGACTTCTAGGCTTCTCAGCTTGTTTAATAGACTTCTATGGGGAACGGTATCAAAGGCCTTGTTGTAATCCAGGTAGGCCACAGCCACCATTCCCCCTTGATCCACTTCCCTGGTCTCTCAATCAAAGAACTCAATCAAGTTTGTCTCGAAGGACTTGCTCCTGGGGGGAGGGGGGGTATTCTCTCAGTTTCATGGGCTCTGGTAGGTTTTTGTTATGAGATGACTCCTCCTATGGGCAGGATCTATTTCTCTTTTTTCTGATGATTTGTCAGTGGAGTCACTGTGCTGGGATGAAGCATCGGCTGCAGAATGGTGGGGGAGTGCTTTGGAGGAAAGCTTGCTGGAGCAGGCCAGTTTTTATTAATAAAATCCAGAGTTCCTTAGGATTTGTGTAGTGTGTGTTGGCTCCATTATTTGGGAACACTAGAGTGGCCGGATATTTGATATAGTACCGAATGCTGAGATGACATACTTCTGGCAACCAATGAGTATGCAAATTGCCATAAACCTATTCCAGCAATGTTCAGGCAGGAGCAGAAGCAATCCCTTAGAGGAAGAAATGCAGAAATAATGCTTTGGTAGGAACAATATTTTAAATACAAGTATCTACATGCTGCTGTAGCTTCCATAAATCAGTAGCCAGGTGCCATAAATCACAGGGCGACAGCCTTAGGCATCTTCCTTGTGTGGCTGTGCCTGACAAATTGTAATCCAAAAGAATTAAAAGGCAGTTCAAGATGCTTGGAAGTGGTGTTTTCATGTGTAGAATAAATTCATTAACCACAGGTTGTTCAGGCATGTGATAGAACGTAGCCCTATCTAAGTTTTGGGAGGACTCTGTACTGTCTGTTGCAATGGCAATACCCTAATATTATCCTTTATTTTCCTCTTAAAGCAGTCAGATTGGCTACCGGCCAACCTCCCCCCCCAATCACCTCTCTCTCTCTCTATCGTATCCGCTTTTATTTCCACCTTTCCTTCTCTAGTCCTACCCAAAAAGCATCTCAGACTGAAAAGAAAATGCGTAAGAAAAAGTGCAAGTGCTTGTATTAAGAATGAAATATTCTTGGAAATTAACAACTGGAACCAGAAGGGTTAAAAACGATGTCTTACAGCTATGCTGCTATCTGAATTGTTTATTTTCTGTTTATTTATTTATTTTTGCTCTTTCGCTGCACCCCAGCTGGCCACTCCTTCATGCTGCCAAGGACCTCTTTGCTGCCCACTACCTTCGACGCCAACTGCCGTCCCATATCTACAGCCCCCCCCCCGGTAACCCGATGTATCCCTTCATTGGGTGGGTCCTCTCCTTCTGGGAAGGAAGCACCAGTAGGCATAACCAATTGGCCCAGGTGCTGCTGGGGGCGCTCCAGGCAGTCCGGGGCTCTGTGGCGGCGAGGGGTCCAGCGGCCGTCATCTGGTCGGCTGGGATGTCATTTTCCCATTTTCTCCCCATGGGAGCGTGGCAAGCCACTGACATCAAGGTATACACCGACGCCCATCACACTTACTATTCAGCAGTGCCTGATACATCGTTGTTGCCCTGGACTTCGCCAGGAGTCAGCAAGCACCGGACCGCTGACCCTCCCTCCCCCCTGGAGAAGGTGAGCAGTCAGACACTCAAGCCTTCTCCCCCCGGCTGGCCCTCCGATGCCCGAGTCTATTCCCTAACCTGGGTCGCAGACAGAAATCCAACTGCTGTGCCGATGGGCCAGCAGCCTGAATTGTTTATTTTAAGAGCTGTATTAAAACCTGCATAAAATACCTGTTATTAAGTAAAAATATGAATTGAGAAATATTTGCTAGAAAAGGCATTTAATGAGGTTTCTGCTACAGACTCATCATGTGAATGAATGCATTGTACTAATTGGAATGCATTCTAAGAGACAGTAAGAACTGTTAGGAGTAAAGTACAAGGGCTAAAGAAGTTATCTAAGTACTTGCCAAAGCTCCTGTGAGTTGAATAATGGAGCAACTAAATCAGTCAAGTTACCAATGTGCTGCTTCAGCAGTTTCTTCTTCTTCTTCCTAACACCACACGAGTTTACCTTCAGCACATTTTGTAACAGATACTGAAGGACTCTATTGCTGGCAAGTTCTTCAACAAACGTTAAGTTAAAATGTAGGGCCACACCCCAAATGCTCCAGCCTCACTTCTCTTTGGTGACACAAGCATAAAAACAGTCACATTTGCTATGCCTGCTGTTAAAGAAGCATTATTTGTTTTATTTTTTATACAAGACCGCATTGATATTTAAAACAAAGCTGGAAATATATCAGAACTGAGATATCTGGGTCTCGTGGATGTTGTCAATGTGGTTCTTATAGAGGAGGGCTGGCCACACTGTCAGCTCCTTTATACTGTTGCCTAGCTCCTGATGTCACCAGGTGGGAGGAGCTAGAGTAACTAGTCATCCAAACCGTTTTCATTTCCTTTCAGAAATATCATTATTGTTATTTACAAATACTAGTTGTAGCTTTATAATATGTCTTTATCAAACCAAGTCTCCAGTCTTTAAAAGTATGCTGTAATAAAAACCTGATTTTGTGAAAGCAGGAATAGTCACATGATCTCCAAGGGGTGGGTATAAAAGCCCAAGAACAGAGACACTCTGCAGATGTTCAGGTCAGTATTGTGCTGACCTAGGGAGGCTGTGCAAGTCTTCACACCTCGTGCAGAAAATCCTGAACTGATTTGGGAAGATTTGGAGATCTGAGAATCTTCCTGCATGCAGCACTGAATTACAAGTGTTTGTTATTTTTTCTTTTCTTTTTGAAAAGTAATTTTTCAAATTTTGGCTCCTTTATAATAAACATCACACTACAGTGTGTTAATGTTATATATCCGTGTGAGTGTCCATCTGTCTTCCCACACCGTTGCATGACACTATAGGGGGATCTATTTCAACAGCAGTGGGGCGGTCTGATTCTTCACCCAATGATGCTTCAGAGCTGTCACAACTTTTACTTCAATCTCTCTTTTTGCTTGGTGGTTTTGCAGATGACTTCTTGTGCCACCCTCTGGCTTTTGGGTAGGGTTGCACTTTATGATTTATCTGTGTGGACCAGGATGTGTACTTGGAGGGAGATTTAGATTTTTCAGCGTATGATGGGGGTGCTTTGGGCATGATCTATTTTTTATGTTTAAGGGGTTTCAATTATAACCCCCCTACCAATTTGGAGGCTTACCTGTAGCACATAGCTCCAGTTCTGCTCTCCCATTAGCTCCTCCAGGAATGCCTGCATTCTGTGGCCTGAGTCCTTTCTGTGCCCCTGGTAGTCCCATATAAGCCCCATGCTAGCCCCAGTGTGTGCTCAGCCATGCAGGGCTCCAAAAAGTAAAAAAGTGATCACCCGCACTGGCAGTGCACTTTGGTGTGGTTGGGATCACAGTGAGCCGGTGGCACCTTTGGATCTTTGTGACTGCTTGTGGTCAAACCGAGTGTTCCATTGATCCCGGTGTGCCCACCAGCTAAGTGGGACCCGGTAACCATTAGGAGGGCCAAGAGAATCCCCGATTTACCCTGAGAATAAAGCGAGGCAATAACGATTGGGGCTCATGAATATTAATGAGCCAGCACACCAATCTCATGAATATTAGTGAGGGTGCTTCTGCCCTTGGGGAGGCTGAGTTCTCTGCAACTGCCGCAGGGAAACATAACCGAAAAATAAAGTAAATGCAGCTGCTGTCTGAGTGTCGGGAAATGTATAAGGGGGCAAATGTTAAAGAAAGAAAAAAGGTCTGAGTAAATTACTGCTCTAATCTGGCTGCACCAGTATAATGTTGGGACTCAGATGAACAGCCTGCCTGCTGTTGCAGGGCATCCTTCAGTATTGGCAGCAGTGACAGGCAGACGGACTGAGAAATCACTTGTTCTGGGCAGCGACAGTAAGAACACATCCAGGGCTATTAGACTGTGGGGCATTTGGGCAAATGTTTGCTTTATTCTGGCTGCACCAGGACTTTATTCGAGACTGTGTCCATTCTGCGTGGGGGACTTTGTGTTCAGCAGTAATTTTCAAGCAGCCACAGCCAATCAGAAAGCAAGAATTTTAAAGACAAGACTTGTGGGACATTAGCCAAAGCTCATGGGAAACTTCCAAGTGTTCATGGGGAATTGCAGGGACATAATTTCAGGAGTCAAAAAAAGTAAACCAACTGTGTATTGAGTAAGGTTCATGCATAATTCATTTCCTTAACTGATAGGCCCTCCAGCCAATTGGAGACAAAGCATTCAATAGCTTCAGCCAATCAGGAGCCTCAGGAGAGCCCCATAAAAGACTGTGTTTTTAGCATTTTTCCAGATTCGGGTGGGACCCCCCCCACAGGGGTGGGAGCTCAGGCCCCCAGCCATGCAACTGGGCCTGGTGATCCAGTATGAGCCCCTCCATCCAGGAGGGGGTGCTGCCTTCTTTGTAGTGAAAGTTTAAAGTAATTTAGTTAATGCAGTACCTGCTAGCCTAGGGGTTGCCAGAATGTCCTCCAGGTGCTAGCCCTCCCTTCCACATTGGGGAAAGACATGGACCTGCAACTTGATGACATCAAACTAGCTGTGAGAGAGCTGATTCCACCTCAGTTGTGAGAGAACTGAAGACATCAGGAGCCTCATTGCAGAGATTCTACCGTGCAGAGCCTGAGTGAGTACTCTTGTACCACCTGGTGCAAGAAAGACAGAAATCTGCTTAATTGGGGCTGCCAATGCCCAGAGACTGTCTGATCTATATTGTTCATCTGGTCTGCACCCTACATTCTGCCACATCTAACTTTAGCCCAGTGCAGGTGGACCCTTTTTGAAACTTTGCTGTTTGTGAATGTCCCATAGGTCTGCACCTTGCATCTGCTGTGCCTGTCTTTCCCAGCGCAAGAGGACCTGACTGCTCTGGGGGACCCAAGTGAGGCCAGAGTATCGTATAAATATACTAATACGTGTTGTCTGCTGTGGAGCTTACAGGACTAGAAGAGGAGTACTCGTACGGAGCTCAACCTGACTGTGCCTGGGAGGTACAGTGTTTTCTGAATTGTCCGGTCAAGATATCCAGTGGAGCCACAATCTACAGCCATGTACCACAAATAGAACTGAGACCCCAAGTCTATTAAATTTGTCTACTGTAACCTGGAAATGACTGTTCTGATGCAAACAGATCAGGGCAGCCATCCTGGCCCCTAGTTGAAGGTGCTGTCCCTTCATTGGTTGTACCAGATGTATCTGAACTTATAAATGTGCTGAATGTACCAGAACATAGTTTAATAGTGTAATAGTTTAGTTTAGCTTTAGAAAAGGCCACAGTACTCAAACTGCTCTACTACATCTGACAAATGATATTCTTCAAGCTATGGACCAGGGTCATCTAACTGGGGCAGTTTTTATAGATCTGACAAAAGCCTTCGATCTAGTTAACCACCCTCTTCTGCTTACCAATCTCCACTCCCTGGGTTTCTCGCCCACAGTTGTAAACTGGTTCCATAGCAACCTATCAAACAGGTATCAAATTGTGAAATTCAACTCGGCCACCTCAGAAAAAGCAATCATCAATGTTAGTGTACCACAGGGTTCTATCCTCGGACCCCTGCTTTTCTCGATTTTTATTAACAACATTCCTCAAGTGGTATCCTCTTGTTCATTATTACTTTATGCCGATGACCTAGTCCTTTACACTAGCTCAGACAATATCCACTTTATTAATCACAAGCTCTCTATGAACCTACAAAATATTCAATCCTGGGTCACCAAAAATAAGCTTGTTCTAAATGTTGGAAAGACTAAGGCCATGTTCTTCAGATCCTCTATTAAATTAAAACAGCACCGCAGATCTTTCCAGGTCACCTGGGCTGACAGCTCCCCACTGAAGATGGTAACTTCTTTTATATATCTGGGCGTCTTACTTGATGAATCCCTCACCTACAATGCCCATATTACCTCCACTTGTAAGGCTGTAAATGCCAAACTGGGCTTAGCCTACAAAACAAGCTATAGTCTTACCCCCACTGCTAGGACTGCCATTGCTAGAGGAATCCTACTTCCATCACTTTCTTATGGATCCGTAATCTATACAAATACATCTAAAGCTAATCTTCATAGGTGGGACACTACCTACAACAGTATATGCCACTATGCCTCTGCTTCCTCCAGACTTAAACATCACTGCTTGCTGTACTCTGACCTAAATTGGCCTTCTCCTATTGCACAACGTCTCCTCTCTCTTGGGAACCTGCTGGACAGTGTACTTCGATCTAGTATGCCCACCTACCTAGCCTCCCTGCTGACCCCTCAGCCCATCTCCTATGGTCTCCGATCTACTGACCTTTCCTTGATTTGCATTCCCAGATGTAGAACAACCAAAGGGAAATCAGGCTTCTCGCATGTAGGTCCCTCCTACTGGAACTCGCTGCCCCTAGATGTCCGCCTTGCACCTAATCATGCCACTTTTAAGAAAAGGCACCGCTCCTTCCTTACTACTTGTGCCCAATGTACCTGCTTCAACCCTCCATAGATCTAGATTTACTCTGCCCTGGCTGCCTTTGGAAACATCTTCTATGGTGTGAGATGGCACCCTGCTCCTTCAGCCTCCTTTAAGCCTATCCCCTCTCCCTGCCCCCTTCCAAATCAACACCCTTTCACTTTCAGTATGTCATAATGATGCCTTTGCTGGTATATTTCTTCTTTCTGTACCTCATATCTTGTGTTATTACTATGATAATCCACACTTGGGCACATCTCCAATTGTATAATTTTTACACCATTCGTGCCTTGCACCTTTACTTGTCCTAACTTTGTCTCACTTTATGTTTGTGATGTATTGCACATCTCCTGACACTGTATTCTATGTAACTGTCATCTCTCTATGTTGTTGACCTCCCGGGTCGTGCCTGAAAATAGTCACTTTCGTGTCTAGCGCACCTACCTGGTTATCAAAAAATAAATAAATAGTTTAATTAGTATTTCGGAAAGACCTTTGAGCGTGAGCTCTTTTACAAAGGTCCACATATAAATGTAATGGATGTTCAGGAAGAAATAATTGAGTTCCAAACCCAGTGTACCCGGCTGGCTACATCTACCGAGTGTGTCCAGCTGCAACATGCAGGGCAATCCCTGCACATGGTCTTGGATTTGAATGACTGTAAATAGTTTTATCTGCCTAATGGTTTTGAAGTTCAAGCACTAATTCTTTCTTGAATCAAGCCAGCCAACATACAGCTGCAACACCTGCCAGACCTGCGACGTGCAAGAATGTTAAAGTACTGGGTACCCAGGTTGAAATGTATGGGATTGCAGGGTCACTTTCTAAATTCTGGGGACTGCTACCAGTTGTGGGGAATAATATCATGTGTCATCTGATCCTAGGCAGCTTCGATAGCCAAGGCTCTGGATATCAGTGATGGTATGTTGATAGCTTTCTGATTTAAAACAGTGTGCCTCCCCAGCTGGAGGGTTTTCCTTAGCACAATCCAAAAAAAACAATTAGACTGTAAATGCTGTAAATAATAATAATATTGCCTGCACAGCCTCTACTCCTTGTGTGTTCCCATTCCTAAGCCCTATCCCCCTGTAAATAAACTTGTTGTTCTTGTTGTTTGTATATATGGTGCTGTGAACATATTATTAGGAGCCAGTCATTAAATGTACCAGGTATTGAAATGTGGGGAAATGTGTATCAGGTCATGTGTTGAGGTGGTTTCCTGGTTATAGTGGGTGGTCTGACATCCCAGGGGGTTGAATCAGATAAAAACTAGCCCACTTAAAGGTTAAACTCTGAGTGGAGGCACTGCACAAATGTAATATTTTGGAAAGAACTGGTTTTAATGTGATCTTGGGAACCCAGGCCCTTCAACCTTGCTGTGGCCAGGCAAGGCAGAGGTAGTAACTCTAGGAATAGTGCTGCCTAGGGGTTACATGATGTTTGAGATGAGCGTCTGTGTTCTACAGCTCTTGCTGTATCTGGATTTTTGGGTGTTGTGGTTCTGGTATCCTTGTACAGTAAACCGCTCCTTGTCTAGATATGTAAACCCGGGGACAGAAGAGGGAGAGGAGAGATATGATAGAGACCTTTAAATACCTCACAGGGGTAAAAAAGGTACAGGAGAGGAGTATTTTCCAGATGAAAAGGTGCTCAAGAACAAGGGGACATACTATGATCCTGGGAGGGGGGGCAGATTCAGGAGAGATGTGAGAAAGTTCGTCTTCACAGAAAGAGTGGTGGATTCTTGGAACAGTCTTTCAGTGGAGGTGGTGGAGGGCGAAGATAGTGGTGGGATTCAAGAATTCATGGGGATAAGCACAAAGGAATCATAGCGGAATGGAAGGGGGAGGGAGAAAGAGCTGTAGATCAGGCACAGTCTGATGTAACAGTGTAGGTAGAGAGAAATGGGCAGACTGGATGTGCTAAGCAGTCCTTATCTCCCATCAGATTATGTGTTTCTATTTTCTATGTTTCTCGAGTGAAGAAAGCTGAGTCACCCAGAGCTACAGGCCAAAACGTCTCAATGAATTCCCAGGCTTCTTCCACACATTGTAGATTGTAAACCCCTCCTACCCTACTGACCATAAGAATTACTGGATATTTAATGAGTTGTTGAACCCCAAGTTTCTGTAACACAGACAGACTTCATAGTAGGGATGAGCGGACCCAAAAAGGTCCTGACCCTTATTATCAGGATCAGGATCCAGGCTCGAGTCTTGATTAGTTCTGATTGAAATCAGAACCTTTTGTAAAACGTGAGGAAAACTGAAAATCTACCATAAAATTGCATAAAATGTCACTGAGATTCATGATGCATACATGTAATTGTAAACAGTGTTTCAGGAAATTAAAACTGTGAGCTCATGGCACTGATGTGCTTGTCAATTAAATAGATGGCAGTCAAGCAGTTGACCTCTCTTAGTCTGTTCCCTGCCTCCACAGCGATGTAAATGTTAACTCACTTGTCTGACCATAGAGGCGGAACCCATTCCAATTTTGTAGTATCCAATGGACATTTGACAGTTTGTCACTGTTATGTTGGCTTGCACAAGCGCAAGTAACATCTTGCGGTAGTAGCACTGTCAGAGGTGTGTCAGTGTTGTAGCCAGTGCAGGGGATGCTTTAATGTGTGTGCCCCTCAGCCGCCAATCAGTGAGCAAGCTGGCGATGACAGCAGTTTCAAAGAGAGCCACGGAGCTGAAAGAAATCTGCCACACCAATGAGGTGCAGTTTCCTCATTGCGGCAGCAGATGACAAGACTCAGGCCATACGCATTACAGTGCACAATAATGCACATGGCTGGAGTTACCAGTGGAGTTTCAGTGTGCCTTTTCTGGTGAAACATTTCAATAAGTGAAGTAGCCATGGCATGGCTTTCCACAATGACGACAACCCCCTGCCACCCATTGGAAAGCCAACATCGGGGTGCCCAATCCCCATGTTGGCATGTCCCCCCCATTATGTGGTACACTGGAAGCCCACCCCAGTGTGTGGAAACATGGTGGCTCCTGCTGCCTGCCACACAGTCCCGCAAAGCCGACATCAGTGGTGCCCAATCCCCATGTCGGCATGCCCCGTCCCATTATGTGGCACACTGGTAGCACACCCCAGTGTGTGGAAACACGGCAGCTCCTGTCACCTGCCACACAGTCTTGCAAAGCCAACATGGGGGGTGCCCATTCCATGTGTCGGCATGTATCCCCACCATTAAAGTGGCATACTGGGAGCCAAACCCAGTGTGCCAAAATAATTGTTTTCGACACTGGGATGTCCACTCCCTGCGTTGGATGCACCACCCCCCCAACCGGTCTGTTTTTTTTGCTGACAACAGGGTGCCCAATCCCCATGTTGGCAATTGCATCCCCCCTCATTGTGGCACACTGGGAGCCCACCCTAGTGTGCCTAAATGTTTTATTTAATTGGTTCCCTCTGTAAAATAGAAAAACTGTTCCCCATTGTCTTTTTATTTTATTTAACCTGTAAAACAGAAAATAGTCCCTCGTGGTCTCTCCTGTCCCTCTCCCCAACCCGCACCCTCCATCTGTGCACCAACCTCCCTGCACCCCCCACCCCATACTTACCTCCGGAGGTCGGGATCAGAGAGCTCCTGTGGCGCGGGACACGTCTGCACTCTTCAAAGGCCTATCACAAACTGAAGAAATGATGGTAAGCTTTATAATGGGGGGTTTCAACTTAGGTTGATATCTCATCCATTTTGGGGAATTTGGGCCCCAAATTTTCAACATGGGGTTCTTGAGACCCCGCCTCATGAACATGTCACTGTCATTTTGTTACTCAGTCCTGAAAGGTGATTTTGCGGTCACTGTGTGGAATCACCTTTCAAGACTGATTAACAAAACAATAGTGCCACTGTTCATGAGGGGAGGTCCCAAAAAGCCCATGTTGCAAATCTGGTGAAAGAATTCCAAACAATGACTGCGTTACAAGCGTGCATTGCACAGTTTCTATGCACACTTGTAACTTCGCCAGTTTTTTTTCATTTAATGTGCTTAATTACATTTTTTAACATACCATTAATACAAATCAGGGAATAATGACATGAATTAAATGTTACAATACATACACAAACCAACTGACGAACAACAAGACAAACATTACCTCCCATTACCCCCTATTCACCCCATCCCCAACCCCCACCCACCTCCCTCTAAATCCATGCCGACTTCCACTAATAGCTTTCTGTGTAGGGGAGCCTGATACTGTTAAGGAAAGGGTAATAGTTTATGGTTTCCACAGGGATAGGAGTGTATGACGAGGCTCCCATGTCTTCTTGTAAGCTTGAGGTCTGTTGTAAATGCGGGCTATGTGATTCTCCAATTGGATAGCCAGTAGAGTTTCGCAGTACCACTCCATTACAGAGGGGAGAGAAACTTCTTTCCAATGCCTTAGCATAGTTAGCTTTGCTGTGGCCGCAATCAGGGCCAAGTGGGCTTTCCGGATTCTAGGGGTGCCATGGGGGAATACATTTATGTGGCAACTCTCTGGGGTAAATAAAGGTTCGAGGCCCATCAATGGATCAAGCACATGTTTAAGCGAATTCCAGAAATCTTGGGTCTTTGGGCAACTTTTGCCTGGAGTTCAGTGGCCAAGCAGCCAGCCACTCCCACTTCCTGAGCTATTTAAGCAGTTCCTCTCAACCTCATTGTGAAGAATTTTTTCTTTGCAGCCGAAGGCTCTGTCCTCTGAGCTGCTTGCCCCCCCCCGTCTTTGTAACCCGTCTTGTGCTTGTGTGTCTCTGGTTTTGTTTTTTGGGGGGGAGTTGTTTCTAAACTCCTGGTATACTGCTGCTCCAGAGCTCATACTACTTGCTTTCAGTTATTCACAACTTGAATTGCTTTCAGTTACAACACTCAACTGCCTTGCAGTGCAACTGCTAACATTATCTGTGTTCAGCTCAGCCATAGCTGATTTCCATGTTGCTTACTTAATTGCTTTCACCTGATTCTGGCTCATACTGAACCCTGGCTATACAGCTGAATCATGCTCAACTCATTCTACTTGCCTCATTACTGCAGTTCATTGCACTGCCTGTAACAGCTGCTTTCAGAGTCTTGTGCCTCCTTTGTTTTATGTTTATTGCAGTTTGCAACTTAGTGTACTCAATACAGATGCTGCTTCTATGTTTGTACACCTGCTTCAAGCTCTGCACCTTGCTATGCAGTTCAGTCCTGTTATTCCCTTTGTGCACTGCTGTTCTACTCCGAGGTTAGCTAAAGCTCCTGCTGAGGCTATTAAATTAGCATTAATATCTGCATGTGGTTCTCGACCCTTCCATCACTTCCTTGTTTGTCCTACGGCAGGGACTGGGAGGTGTTTGGGGGGTTGTGGCCAATGTGCCTAATTATTTCTGTTCTAAATACTGTCTTGACTGCTGAAAAATCCTCAAAGTTTGTCACTTTGATTTGGCTTTGGAAATGTCTGGCTGGCTTGCCTCACTATTCAGTGCTTTCACTGCCTATGTTATGATGACCTACGTGCAGGTCCACTTATTACTGCTGTTTACTGACCTACGTGCAGGTCCACACTTGCTTGCGCAATCACTGCTCTTTGCGTACGCGAACCATTGCTTTATGCCTACTGCCATCCCCTTGGCTTCAACCTCGGATTCTGCTGCACTCAATCTGCATTTGACCTTGCAAGGTCTCAGCACTCAATGCTCATTATGATCTCAGCACGCCATGCTCATTCAGCTCACCAGCTCAGCTCTCAATCAATTTCTGGGGCATGCCAACCATTCTATTCTGGCGCAGGGTTCCTGCAGCTGACGGTCTCACTCTGCATTTAGTCCGCATCTCGAGCATGTCCAACTTGGGGCGGGATCCTTCTCACCTGGCCCATAGCTGGGAATGTCCTTGCCCCAGGCTTGGCTTTAGCTGCTGCTATGTGACAGCAGCTCCTGGTGGAGAATTTAAGACTAGCGGTGAAGGGTGGAAAAAGTTACCTCCTTTGGCTCTAGTGTGCCTCTATAACAGTTAGCCATTGACTTTAGTGGTTTCCCTAGTAAGGCACCTTCACCGCATTCTTCCTACAACTGCCTCTGATTCACCTGGTTTGATTTTAGGGTGGGTAGGTGAGGTGAGTACCTCAGCAGTCATTGCTCTCCTCCTCTGCCTTGGTTGCCCGTATTGTTGCAGAGTTTTCTCGGAACCTTCCATGGCATTCCCGCTAGAGGGTTTAAGTGAGTCTTCCTCCAAATTGGAATATTTTCCATCTCCCTTTAATTGGGTTTTCCAAATTACAGCTGCAGAGTCCTCACTAAATAAACTATCCCAAGCCTGGAGGAAAGGCGACCTAGCCCTTGGATCCCCAGAGATTTCCTCCTCATAGGGTTTTTTTCTCTCCTCCGTTGCCTCAGGTCATAACACTTAGTTAGCATAGTAGTGTCCCCCTAGTTTATTTAGGCCATTCCCTCTCTCCTTAGAGGATCCCCTAATCTCAGTGCAAACCATTAGTATCATGCTATGCAAACCTGGGCATTTCATTACATTATCTAACTGAGCATCTCTTTACGTTATCAAACTGTCTATGCTTCTTTACTACTACATCACAGTTACTGCTAGTACATCACAGTTACTGCTCTGTCATATGCTTCGTGTTGCCGCCTTCTTTGGGGATGATTGTACTACATTTCTTTTGGGGATTCCTAAGGTACTTTTAGCCATGGGAATCATCCCGTGGCACCTCTAGGGGTGAACCCTCTCCGGGGGTTCCTTGCCTTTCGTACCCCTACAGGGTGGTAATTCCTCTGGAATAAAGAGTGCGAATGGCCAAAACCAAACTAACACAGTTGCACAAGCATTACACTATACTGGCTGCATAGGACAGTGAATATTAAATTGGATAAGCTGGAGCCTATCCTGTTTAATAAATTGGTAGACTGAACACCATATCTTTTTCCAGACTGCTTTCTTGGTGGGGAGAGAGACAGTTCCTGGACCCAGTAATAACATATGCCCAGAGGAAGGTGTGGATCCAGAGACTGGAGAAGTTTATATGTTCTCGAGATTGCATGCTGCCTCAAAAAGAGAGGACAGTGTCTCTTTTGGGGAGAGGGCCAAGGTTTCCATCCCAGAAAGGAGAGTATGGCCTCTCTAGCTTGCAAGAATTTGAAAAGGTCTGTACCTGGTAGATGAAGTTGGGATTGGAGCGACAAGAAGGGGATTTCTGAGTCTCCGACCAGAAATGTAGAAAGAGTACATGTCCTCAGAGGGGGTCAGAAGAAGATCGGAGTTGGGTGATTATTTCTCCAGAAATGAGGATTATTTAAAATAGGCTGTTCACGGAACCTTTGCCTGTTCATTGAGAGGTGAACTTGGATTTGGTGAAAGGCTTTTATTGATCACCTAGCCGGGGAGTTCCTTAAGGATTTTGAGACCTGCGAGAAAGATGAATAAGCCAGAGATGGGATGGAGCAGTGATTTTTGTTTGCTAAAGATCATTCTATTTCCAGCCATAGGGGAGTGTACCCCTGGGATTCTCGTGTGGTCAGTCTGGTAACTCAGAAAGCCAGCTTGCTAATGTGATGAGCTTCGTAATACATGAAAAAAGAGGGGAGTGCTAGGCCGCCTCTTGGCTTAGGAGCAGTTAGTTTGATGTAGGCCCTGCGGACTCCCTTCCTCTTCCATATAAAAGAATTAAGGGTACTTTAGAGACGAGTGAACCATGCTTTGGGGAAATAGAAACCCAGCATACTCATAGGGTATTAAAGTCATGGGAGTAAGTTAATCTTGACAATACTAATCCGTCCCCACTGAAAAAGAGGAATAGCATCCCACCTTTCCGGATCTAGTCTTAGAGTATGGAGTAGCTTAGTGAAGTTCTCCTTGATCATAGTAGGAAGACTTCTGGATATTTTGATACCCAGGTATGTCAATAAAGTAGGTTCTAAGGACAAATCTAAGCCACCAAGCTCAGCTCTGACCATATGGATATTCAGGGGGAAGACTTTGGATTTAGAGAGATTTCATTTATAATAAGAAACTACCGAGAATCCTCTTATTTCTTCCAAGAGGATTGGGATGGTAAGGTGCGGATTTTCCAGATGTAACATCAAAGCATCTGCATAAGCTGAAAGGGAGTATTGCTTGCCTTCCACCTGAATATCTGACAGAACAGATGAATTAATTCATTTGCGGATCAGGGGCTCCATGTAAATATTAAATAACAGGGGTGAGAGTGGGCATTCCTGCTGGGTACCACAATGGAGAGGAAAAGGGTCAGACAGACAGCCATTGCACCAAATTCATGCCATGGGAGGTGCATGCAAGATTTGGGCCCATTTAACGAAATCAGAAGGGAAGCTAAATTGATGGAGAGAGTCAAAGAGAAATTCCCAGGAGACATGATCAAATGCTTCTTCAGCGTCCAGGGAAACCAGAACCGCAGGCTTATCAGATTCCCTAGCAACCGCAATAAGGTGGAGCAGTTTTCTCATGTGGTCTCCTGATAGGCATCCGGACATAAAGCCCACTTACTCATGGCTAATAATTTCTCCCATAACCAGAGAAAGATGATTTGCCAAAACTTTGGCTAAACTTTTAACATCGGTATTGAGTAATGAAATGAGATGGTACTTTTCAGGGAATACTGGGTCTTTCCCTGGCTTTGGGAGAAGAGTAATTAGGACTTCTAAAAAGGCAGGGTCTGTTACTCCTTCATCAAACCAAAAATTAAAGACCTCTACTAAGAGGGGGGCAAGTTGCGAGAGGCAGGATTTATACAGATTATTGAAGAGGCCATCTGGTCCCAGTGCTTTGTCTAAGGGTAACTGATGGATTGCTTGCTGTACCTCACTCAGTGAGACACAGAAGCCTAGTGCTGCAGTAGAGACAGCTGATAATCCTGGGAGATTAGTAGAGTCTAAGCAGGCTGTTATGGCCTGAGGAGAAGGACTAGGTTCTACATTTATCGAATATAAATCCCGATAATACCTCCCAAAGGCGGAAGCAATTTCTCTGGAGTCCGTAAGCACAGCTTTGTCTTGTGAAGGCTGGAGGTCAGAAATGAATCTAGTGGCTTCTGCTTGTCGCAGCCTTAGGGACAAAAGTTTATTTGCCCATTCCCCGGATTCTTAAGTAATTACATTTAGTGTGGTGTAGGGCTAGTTCTGACTTCTGTGCCATGCGTTCAAAGTACTGCAACTGCAAACGGTGCCAGCTGGCCCAGTCTGAGACACTGGAGGAGTGGCTCAGAGAGTGTTCCAGGCGAGTGATTTCAGAAAGTAGGGAAGATTGCTGGTCTCGAGCTTTGTGGGCTCGTGTTGCTGCCAGGCTTATGAACTCACCATGAAGGGAACATTTGAGAGCCACCCAAATTATGTCAAATCTATCCACAGTGCCCTTATTCTTTTCCAGAAAGAGGGTAATAAAGTCCTGGGTATGGGTGAGCAGCTGGGGGGATTTGAGGAGCTGATTCTTCAGACACCAAATGGAGTCTCGTTTGATCCCAGGCCACAATAAATAGGAGAAACTAATAGAAGAGTGATCAGATATGACTCTAGCATGTATCTTGGCAGCTAGGACATCCAGAAGGCCTAAAGAGTTAATAAGGAAGTAATCAGTTCGGGAAAGTGTACGATGTGAAGGAGAGTAGTAAGTGTGCTGTCTTTCTTTAGGATTTAAAATACGCCAGACATCCACAGTTCCCGTTCCCTTCCTAAGATCCCGAAGAGCCCGCTGGGCTGGGGTCAGTCCCAATTTCTTGGGGTCTGACCTATCCAGCTCAGTCTGGGGTACTAAATTCCAGTCTCCACCCAGGATTGTCAATTTAGGCGGATCTGAAATAAGCATGGCTAGTAATTGGGAAAAAAATTGAGAGGAGTCTATGTTTGGTCCATAAATGGAGCCTAACAGGACGGGATGGGATTCTAGTGTCCCATGGAGGATGATGTAACGCCCATCTGGGTCACAGCTTTCCTGGACCAATTTGAAGGGAACAGTTTTAGCAATGAGTACTGCGACCCCTCCTCTCCTTGAAGAGGATCCAGAGCCAAATACCTGCCCCACCCAGTTTCTTCTAAAGAACATAGCATCTTCTTTCCTGAGATGCATCTCCTGCAAGTAAACTATGCTAGGTTTAAGGAGTTGGAGGTGATGGAGGATTGTCAACCTCTTGCTTTTGTCTTGGACCCCTTTTATGTTCCAACTGATAAATGTATATGGGCCTCCCATTTAACTGAAACCAGGGTGAACTTGTAGGTCTGAAAATGGAGGTCTCCTATAATATCCTACACACTCCATCATATTATGGGAAGTCACCACAGCATGGCAAATCACTCCCTTCCCCCCTCCCCATGAGGAAAACACAAAATGGCATAGCATTGTAAGTGTAGTACCCTGTACCCCACCACTCTCCCCCCACCCCTCACAAAAGTCCCATCCATAGATAACAATAAAAAACACATAACAACACTAGACTAGCTAATCCCCAGTTCTAACTAACTATATCACCTTCAGTACACCATCAGGTGATGTTTACTATGCTAAACAGAGAAAGCCCATTCATAGTTTCCCTCCCCGACCCTGACCCCCCTCGCAAACATGTTACATCAGATAGCATTTGAACTTTAAAAAGAGCAAGAAACATTTAAAGGGTTAACTTATTATAAGCAATGCATACCCCTGAGGTACCTGAGTTGCTGTTTGTTAACAGCACTCTTAATCATATCTAATTAAACAAGGCACCCAGCTTCAGTAAGTGAACTATTAGCCTAATCTGTGGGCTAAAGTCCTATAAGGCGTCTTGTTTGCCCTGAAAGTAAAGCGGTAGCTCACATCAGAAATCTGCCTTACAGGTTACCCTGAGTAACTATACTCAGAAAAAAAGGAGGAGTAGAAAAAAGAAAAAGAGGAGGAGGGGAACAAGCAGACTGTTGAAACGGGTCCTTATCTGTCCAGACTTCAGTAAGGTAGCAAGTATTGCTGTATATCTATTCATATAGCGAAGAGCAAAGGGAAAAGTAAATGGGGGGGGGGTGGAGAAAGGGGGACAAAAGAAAAAGGGGAAGAAAAAAGAAACTAGGCAAGTCCTGGTTGCAACATAAAGCATGCAGCAAACCGTATCCAAGCTGCACAAGGTATCTGCTACCCTGAGTAGAAGCATAGTAGTCAGTTCAGTCTAGTCATAGTCTTCAGGACTTGGAAATAATGTCTTTGCTCACTTCACAGCAACAAAAAGGGTAGCTTCCCCCATCACAGGTCCCCCTCAAGTCCACATTCAGAATGAGCAGTCCTTAGAAACAAGCCTCGGGGATATTATAGCGTGGAAATAGCCCAAATATCCTGTTAGAAATATCCAGTAGAACTTGTAATTGCAGCACATACACAATAAGAGAAATAGTCTGCTGGATTTCTGTGGTAGACTTCACTTAAACAGATCGGGGAATAAGGATCTCAGTTCAGTCACTGCTTGCTCAGAGGATTCAAAGAAGGTCCATTTCTCAAGTTTTACCTGGGGAGTAGCCAGGTATTTGACTTTGAATAGTTTGCCTGCCACTATTAATTTGGAGACTATGGGGTGGAGTTCTCGTCGCCTGGCCTGCACAGTCTGGGGCAGATCCTGGGTGATTCTTATCTTATGGCCCTCCCAAAATAGGTGTTGACTCTCCTTGGTCTTCACAATGATGTGCTGCTTATCCTGGAAGTTTAATAGTTTAAATATTAGGGGTTGAGGAGGAGCACCAGCTGGAGGGGTGCAGCAATGCACCCTCTTGATGGTATATGTACTTCCATTTACGGATGACCCAGCAATCTTGGTGTAGAACTTCTGGAGGAAGGTAATGGGAGTAGTTCCTTCTTCTTTCTCCGGCAGACCCAGGATCAGGAGATTGTTGTGCCTACTGTGCCCCTTCAGGCCCTCTAATTTGTCTTCCAGCTTTTTTAGTCTGCATCGCATAGCACTGGTATCCTGATTGGCCCTCTCTTGCCACTTTTCCACAGATGCTATTCGGGCCTCTGAGTCGCTGACCCACATCAATAGTGTGTCTACTGAAGAATGCAGCTGCTGGAGATCCGAGGAAATCACGGAGATTGTCTCCTGCATCGGCTTCATGATTTTGAGGAATCGCTCCTTCTGTAAGAGCAGTGTGGCCGAGTGGGTTACGGGAGGTGCTGGCTGCCTGTTGCTTAGGCCGCCTTGCGGCCTTGTCCTTCTCTGGAGTCGGAGGAGGTGAGTAGAACAGAGGTGTTTTTTTCATCTCTACCTCCATGCAGGATCCCGATTTGCTGGTTGTAAAGTGTCCTGAAGTGTTGGTGCAGGTTTTAATTAAGTAAAGAATCACAAGGTATGCTTATTTTTGAGTTTGTTTGCGAGAGGAGCTGGGAGCGGCAGAGACATGCTGTTCTCTCAGCTAGCCATCATGTGACCTCCTTCACCAATTCTTTACATTTTCACTACAGATTTTCAACATTGCCATTTTTTCACACCTCCTTATGAACAGTACAGCTTTCATTTTTCACATCCTGCCCGAAGCGTGTTTTTACACCTGTGGCACCGAATGGCACGGTCATGGTGGGAAATCAACTTTTTGGGCATATTAACAAAATCACAGTATCACTGTTCATGAGAAGAGGTCCAAAAATGCCCATGTTGAAAATTTGGTGAAAAAATTCAAAAAAATGATTGCGTTACAGGCGTGCATTGCGCAGTTTCTACGCACGTTTGTAACGTTGCCAATTTTTCATATTTTTACTCCAGATTTTCAACATTGCCATATTTTCACAGCACCTCATGAACAGTGCAGCTGTAATTTTTCATATTCTGCCCAAAATGTGTGTTTGCACCTGTGGTGCCAAATGGCGCAGTCGCTGTGCAAAATAACCTTTTGGGTAAGGAACTAATAGTGCCACTGTTCATGAGGTGGGGTCACAAAAAGCCCATGTTGAAAATTTGGAGTTTCTTTTATTCCCCTGAACTTCCCTTCCCTTCCCTTCCCCCTGCCCATTCTTCATGCTTGTATCCCATAATGTGGGCTTTTATAGAAGATAAAACAGACCTGTAAACTTACATAAACTTTTCCCTTTATATGAACAATGAATACTTCAAGGATAAGGATTAAAAAACTCTGCTTGCTACCAGCTTCTTTGTTGATGAACTAACTGGCTGCTGCTGCACTCAGTTCAGAGGAATAGAACAGCTACAGCTTAATCTAAATGCACCAACACCAACAGGTCTCTGGTTTCTGGTCTGGCAAGAAATAGTGGCTATTCTGACTGGCAAAAAGTGGAAAATTTGGCAGAAACTTGGAACCCCCCCATCCCCCACACACAGGTGCTTTACCGGCAGGTTACAAGACTCCTCCTGGGCCTGGCTGGAGTGGTGCCTCACAAATCCCTGCATCATCTCAATCAGTCAGTCATGAGCAAGATGGTACACCACGCTCATGGAGAGAGGGAGCTGAATAAATGAAAACTGACATGCTTCGTCATCTGGTGGGATGGGAAGGAGACTGTGTCGCGTGACTCTCCCGCTCTTGATCCTCCACCACCATGTGATGGTGACGTGCGGTCCTCCTCCTCCTCTGAGTCTTTCATCTCGCCCATAGCCGAGCTTCTGCACCGCCTTGCAGCCTGCCTACTTTCAGTTTAGGTCTCACAGCACAGTCTGTGTCTGCAAAGAGATTTACCGTTACCAGGAGAGGAATTCCTGAGCATTTGGGCTAGTGGCCCCAGAGTCTGGGGTCTGGGAAAAAAGGCAGGAAAGGAGAAACAAAAAACAAAAGCCTGCTCAGACTGTGGGTGGGACATTTTTTAATCATCTAGCTATACGTGGCTGGCGTACCTGAACTCTGTACACTTATGCAATGGGTTCTTATTTATCCGGGTCTGCCGGGCTGCATTGGGTCTGGAAGGGTTCTGAATTTAGGCAGGTTGGTCAGCCTATCCCTACTTCAGAGTACACATTCCTCATTTCCACAACCTCGGAGGAAAGTTCTGAAAAATGACTATTCTGTCACTCCCCCAGGACAGATCTCTCTGTTCTCAAACCACTTTCAGGATTTCTCCTTTGATATTAAATATAAAAAATCTTGTCATAATAGGACATGGCCTTTGTCCAGTTTGGGCTTCACACTGAGAGTTCTGTGAGCCCTATCAATTTCTAAGGATCAGGGCCACTGGTAATTTAGAAGGGAGAGAATGAAATTCTGCAGAAACCCCACATCTTTATTCTCTATCCCCTCAGGTATGCCCATAAAATGTAAATGATTTCTCTTGCTCCTGTTCTCCTGCTACTTTTAGGAGTTGGTTTTCAATACAGGTATCATGATATGCCGAGGCGTCTTCTACCGTTCTTTCCTTAAATGAAGAGTATTTTTTCCAGTCATTTTATGCATAAAATTTTTAATCATTTATGTCTGCTTTGATGTTTGTCAATAATATGTCTTTATTAAATTTCAGGTCCATGGTACTTGTATTGCCATTGGTTCATGAGAGTGAAGCTCCTTTTTTGCATTGGTCTGAGTCACCGTTTGCTTACTGGAGCCAGGCTTCATTTGAAAGAAAGAGTCAGTCCATTTTAAAATGCTTACTGCTAAATGGAAAACAATAAAACAAATTGTGTTTTTTCCAGGATATGTTTCACGAGTGCAACGTCTAATGAATTATTGATTTTGAGCCTCAAATGAAATACTTTTTATTTTAATTAAGCGTAGAAATCACGATTGGTGCAGGAGCACGCTGTCTTCGTCCTCGGCATCTGCACTTTTTTCCCTCTGCCCTGTCTCCTCTTGTTTAATATGTGATGGGGAGAGCTCACGAGACTTCCTGTGTGTGATAGTGTTTACCCTGTCACAGCCCTTCCCTTTCCAAGTTAAAATTCTTGCAAGTTTCCGTGTCATGTCATGGCACTGGTTCCATCCCTGCTCCGGTGTCAGACATCCCTGTCTTGCAAACAGTGCTCCTCCCAAAATGCTTCCCAGTCTCTGCTTGTGACATCATAATCATTTATGAGAAAACCAGTTGGGCTGTTACAAGGAGATGATTATGATGTCACTTGTAGGCAAGCAGCAAGACCAGATGAGAACAAATTGACAGATCCTCTTTCCATGAATGTGCTACAAGTAATTAAGTTTTGAGACGAGGGTAAGCATATGAAATACAAACTAAAGTGTCTACAAATTTAGGAAGGACAGGCCACCGCTCATCAAATTCATTCCCCCACTAACTCTGCAGGAATGCTCTGCTAGCCCTTTTTACACTGGCTGCGCTTGCATACCCAACGTTTTGCGACAAGGAATAGGGATATGGGGGGGTGTCACTGCCAAGCCCATTGCAGTTCACAAAAGTATGGGCTCAGCAGTCTACATCAATCACCACTTGCTGTGGTCCTGACATCACTTGCTGTGGTATACTGTCGTTACGGTGACAACTTTACCATGACCGACACTAGAGTGACAACAGCGCCAGGTCACTGTAGTGTTGGTGCAGGACCCCGGCACTGCTTTCTAGGTGCACTGCACCCCCTCCACAAAGCAACTCCAACTTGGAGTTGATTAATTAAGTAGTGGGGGTACAGGGGCCAGAGCCCCCACATGGAGGTTCCATGGTCCGAAATGACTCCTTTTATGCTGACTGCAAATGCGGTTGACATAAAGGAGTCATTGTAACGTCAGTCAACTACTCCAATCAGAGAGGGCTTTGGTCCTTTGTGTTGTGTGAAGCTGGACAGCAAACAGCTAAGTAGCTTTCTATGTCAGGAGCTTGTCAGTGTGTAAGAAAGGAAACCGTCCATGGACGTCTGTTGCTGGCCCCTGTAACTGCCCCCGACCCTCCCACCCAGCACCCTCAAACATAACACTGGCCCTGTGGGTGCCCAATCCTAGTGTCGCAACTCATAGTGTTTTGTTAATTATTTTATTTGTATATGTAGTCTATAACAAAGAAATCCATTCCTCAATGTCTGTAGGTGGTGCTCCTGTAACTGTTCCTGGGAACTGTCCTCCCCACCCGACCCTCCCTCTCAGCATCCACCACCCCACCCCACCCCAACAAACATAACACTGACACTAGGGTACCCAATCCCCGAGTGTCATCACCTCGTAGTTTAAAAAAATGATTTATATAAATGGATTGCTTGTAGCAAAGAAAACTGTTCATCAATGTGTGTTGCAGGCATCCCGTAACTGTCCTCCCCACCCAACTGTGACTCTCAGCACCCTCCCCCCTTAAATGTAACACTGACATTGGGGTGCACAGTCCCCCAGTGTCATCACCTGCAATATAAAAAAAACATTCTTCATCGTTTTTTTTACCCTGTAAAACAGAAAGCCATCCATTATTGTCAGTTGCACCGTTAGTCACCCCACCTGACCCTCCCACTCAGCACCCACCACCCCACCACCCTAACCATTACTTACCCATCAAGGGTCTGATGCCGTAATCTTCTCTGGACCACAGAGACATCTTCACTCTTCAAAGCCGGATCACGAACTGAAAAAATAAGGTATGCAGTTCAATGTATTTCAATGGGGTCTTGAACCTAGTGGCATAAATTGGCCATTTTTGGATACTTTTGCCCCAAATTTTCAGCATTCCTTTTTTGGGACCCCATCTCATGAACAATTACAGCAATATTAGGCAAATCTGTCCTGAAAGGTTATTTCACAGTTGCTGTGCAAATTCACCTTTTGGGCAGGAGCTGAAAATTGTCTCTACCCTTGTTCATGAGCTGGGGTCATAAGAAGGCTATGTTGAAAATTTGGTGTAAAAATATTAAAACACAACAAAGTTATGAGCCTATGTTGAAATTTGCAAATGCAGGCTCCTAACTCTGGTAACTTTCAATATTTTGATCCCAGATTTTCAACATTGCCATTTCTTCTCAGCACCTCATGAGTGTGATAGCTATCAGTTTTCAAATCCTGGCCAAAATGTGTGTTTGCATCCTGAAAGGTGATTTCTCAGTTGCTGCATGAAATCACCTTTTGAGCAGGAGATGAAAATTTTATCTGCACTTGTTCATGAGGTGGGATCATAAGAAGGCTATGTTGAAAATTTGCGGCAAAAAGATTAAAAAACAACAAACTTATGAGCACGTTGAAATTTATCAACAAAGCCTTGTAACTTTGGTAATTTTCAATATTTTACTCCAAATTTTCAACGTGGCCATTTCTTCACAGCACCTCATGAAAGTGATAGTTGTCATTTTTCAAATCCTGGCCAAAATGTGTGTTCACATCCTGAAAGGTGATTTCTCAGTTGTTGCATGAAATCACCTTTTAGGCAGGAGCTGAAAATTTTCTCTGCACTTGTTCATGAAGTGGGATCATAAGAAGAGCAATGTTGAAAATTTGCAGCAAAAATATTAAAAAATAACAAACTTATGAGCACGTTAAAATTTACCAACATAGCCTTGTAACTTTGGTAGTTTTCAATATGTTGACCCCAAATTTTCAACATAGTCATTTCTTCATAGCACCTCATAAATGTGACAATTGTCATTTTTCAAATCCTAGCCAAAATGTGTTTTGGAACCTGTGGCATGGAATAACGTTTTGCTGGGGGTTTTAACATTTTCACCTACCATGTTCATTAGGTGGAGTAATAAGGAGGCGACGCTGAAAATTTGGTGTACAAATACGATAAAATGCCCAGGTCACACCTGAACATTACAGTATTTCAAAGTTCACTCATGACTTCACTCATTTGCAGTATTTTGACTCTAACCTTTCAACATAGTCATTTTCCACACCACCTCATAAATGTGACATGTGTCATTTTTAAAATCTTGGATGAGATGTTTTCACACCTCTGGTGCGAAATGACATTTTGGCCAATATCCTATAAATGCCACATGTCATGTCTATAAGGTGAATCCTAAAACAAGTATCGTCAAAATTTGGGGTCAGAATTGCAAAAAAACAAATTGTTTAACAAACAGCCAACATTTGGCATTGACAAATACTTGTTCTTCATGGTACATATTTCGTTTTAGGCTTGAAGGTTATATAAATAGCAAGAGAGTAGTACTCGTGATCGCTTACTGACAGTCAGATGGCAGCCGGCCAAGGTGGTGAGCAGAGGGCTGTGCTGGTCGCCATCTCTATTGCTGTAGTTTAGCTAAGGTGATTGGGGTGAGAGAGGATGCAAGGAGGAATTTCCTGAGTGGGCGGATTGGGAGGGGGTCTGATGACCTTTCAGGGGGTCCAGTAGATGACAGGAACTGTATTCTTTGTCTCATGTGAAGATATTTTATTTAATGTTCTGTCTGTGGAGTTTAGACAAGGCAAATGAGAGAAGCATACCTTTCACCCTTTTCTCACAGTTACCAGGTGGATGATCGGGGGTGGGGACCACTGGAATACGAGGGCTATGTGGGAACATGACCGGTTGAGCGCTTGTGGGGGAGGGACATCAAGCACACACATTCTAATGGACCCATAATGTGCATGCAAATGGCCCTGCACTATCATGTTTGGAAAGCTCTATTTCCATTGGGTTCCCGTGGGTCACATTCAGTCTGCGACTGCATAATTGCACTATGCACTGTGTCAACATGGCTCCATATTCAGACTGTTAGCATGCTCCAGTCCGATCACATTATTTGTTGGAATATTTCCCCCGAGCCTGTCATACGCCAAGTGCAGTACAGCGCTCCAGTCAGTGCAGCATACATAGCTGGCTCTGAACATGGAAGCCAAAGAGCCTGTTTTCATGCAAATAACTATAGTATTAATAATGATATGAATGCCATGAAATAAAGACTGTTTTGAAACGCTATGAGATTTGAGTCCTGACGTTGCCAGGTGCCATTTTTTGCAAGAAACTGGAAAATCACTCTAAGCAGACTATTATGAAAAAATGTAGCAAAGGAGTGCTTGAGGGCTTTGCATTCACTGAAGACAGTGGGGTTCAGTGATAAAAACATAAAACTAACCAGGATACACCAGGTACCTTCCATTTCTGATGAACACACATTATAACATGGGATAAAAAGGGCGGACTAGGTGGCTCCAACGACCCTGCAACAGCTTTTTGCACTGCCTTGCAGGGGAACTGCATTCAGGGGTGGACTCTGGTTGGAGTGTCGGGGACAGGCAAGACTGAGATAGCTAATGTGTGACACTGCCTTGCAGGGTACTGCATTCAGAAGCAGACTCTGGTTGGAATGTCAAAGACAGGCCAGGCTGAGATAGCTGATGTGTGGCACTGCCTTGCAGGGGGACTGCATTCAAGGGTGGACAGTGGTTGGAATGTTGATGACATACCAGGTTGCGGTATCTGCTGCATGGCAGTGCCTTGCAGAGGAACTGCATTCAGGGATGGACTCTGGTTGGAGTGTTGAGGATAGCCCAGGCTGAGGTAGCAATGCACTCCACAGACTGCTCTGATTAGTGACACTATTGTGAGGATGTGTTTTGTTTTCATGGCCTTGTACACAGTAGTTTTGCATTTCATTTTTTATGTGATTCATAAAAATTATGTGATTTATGTGATTCAAATGAATGTATTATCTAATGAATGAATTACAGTATCTAATTCCAGTTAAGCTTGTTCCATGTCACCTGTTACTAATTTTGACACACTATAAAAATGGATACTGTGCTCCTGAGTGCCACGCCCCCTGATGAAGGGTTAGTTGTGACCCGAAGTGCCGGGGCATTAGCGGCCAGTAAGAAGTCTGCTCACTAGCAGGTATTGTGTCTATATTTTGCATCATATTAAAACACGTTGGGATTTTTCAAAAGTCAGTGTCTGGACTAATTCTGAGGAATGCGATTCTACCTTCTTTAGATTGTGTGTTCTACTTGAGGTTTGCTACCTTTTTGTATATGCACCTCCCCCCCTCAGCTCGCAGCAGCCTGTGGACTCAGGCTGAGGTAGCTGCTGCATGGCACTGCCTTGCAGGGGAATTGCATTCAGGGGCAGACTCTGGTGGGAGTGTTGAAGACAGGCCAGGCTGAGGTAGTTGCTGCTTGGCACTGCAATTCAGTTGGGGAGGGTTAGCCGTGAGTTCTGACACCACAGTGACTCCATGTGGATGGGTCAGGGAGCTTGCCTGTCACCACAGGGCTGCTGTGACAACAGAGGCTGAGGTAGTATCAGGCACTCAGAGTATGTGTACTAAGCCATATCTATAATGGTTGTCGGTACCCTCACGGTGTGCTCCTTGCAGATCCCCAGCAGCTGGGCTTGGGCGGGGCAGCTGAAAAGGTCGGTGGGTCACTGGCAGCACACAGCAAGACTGGATCAGCATGATTAATTGACAGCTGGGGTAGCCAAAAAGCAAGATGGAAACAAAAGAATGGAATAATGCCACAGGGCTATTAAACCCATCCCCTTAGTGTCCCAGTACTCATACACATGGCACAATTTTTCTTTAGATACAGGCTCAGTCTAAACTTCAAAACTACAGTGCTTACTGTATATGTCTTAAAGAGCTAGTAGTCCAAAAAACAGCAGAGAGCAAAAAGGCATGACAGGATGTGGGTCACTATAGGATTTACCCACACCTCATGTGGTGTGGCACCAGGCATAGCTGAGTGTCTTTAACCACATGAAAAATGAGTAAATACCAAAATGTCCCATGCCCTGGAGTGCCTTATTGTAATTATTTATTTATTTGCTTTTGGCAAGTGCACTAGGCAGACTTGCCTATTTTCAGACACGACCCAGGAGATTACAGATCAAAACAAGCTACAAGCAGAGATACAGGGAATACCAGGAACATTATAAAATGGACCTCCCTGTAAAACACCCTAAAATACGAAAAAAAAAAATTGCATTAATCTTTTTAATTAAAAATGCAATAAATGATGTCATGCATCCACCAATCAGTCAAATAGTCCCAAATTCAGCAGCTGTGTGCAATAGGTGGTGAGTGTTTGTTTCAGAGAAGGTGATTACACCTGAACAGGTTCACCCTACCCTGCTTCTAATTCCTGTCCTTTTTAAGAACAACAGGAATATTTAAAGCACTTCTGCCTCACTTCCCCGCTCTGTTTCTTTTCACTCTCTTTTCCCCAAATTCAAAAGATAGAATGATTGTTTACTATGCAAATACAAGAATTCAAAATTCTGGATAATTCTGCACATGCATGGAATGTTTACAGTGGAGTGCAAACATTTCAATGTACTTACACAACTTGGTGTGGCATTGTTTTTATGCAACTTGTTGAATGAACTTTATTGTGGCTGTTCGCCTCTCTGTGCCTTGGGAATACCACCCTGTAGGGATGCCAAAGGCAAGGAACCCTGGAGGAGGATTCCACTCCTAGAGGTGCCATGGAAAGGATTTCCTTAGGCTAAAGGTAGCTTAGGAAAAAGCCCAAGGAGAGAATCTAGCCGCTGGAGGGGGGGACAGGAGATGGTGAAGGAAAGAATAATGTTTCTGAATGAAGCAGGAAGGTAGAGATTAAATAGGTTAGGTGGGAGGGGGCTTGGCTGTTACTTCAGACTCTTGAACCACAGGCTTAAGCCTTTCAATTCAATGTGCTTAAGCAACTTGGTGAATAAACTTTGCTGGGGCCGTTCGCCTCTGTGTGCCTTGGGAATACCACCCTGTAGGGATACCGAAGACAAGGAACCCTGGAGGGTTCCACCCTAGAGGTGTCACAGGTAGGATTCCCTTAGGCTAAAGGTAGCTTAGAAAAAAGCCTCACAAGAGTGTAGATCTGAAGCATTGCAGAGGTAACAAGTTGGTATTGAGTATTTGGATCTTCACCAAGATAATGGGCAGACTAGATGGGCCTAGCGGTCCTTATCTGCCGTCAAAGTCAAAGTCTATTATAACTGCAGAAATCTACCTAAGTAACCTAGGGAAATACAAGTAAGGTAACTAAGTATTATGACCTTTGGCACTGAGAAGGGGAAAAAAGCCTTTGTGGAGGAAACCTCTGGGTATTCAAGGCCTAGGTCGCCTTCCCTCTAGGCTTGGGATGTTTTATTTAGTGACGGCTCTGCTGCTGCAATTTAGAAACCCAGTCCAAGGGGAAGGAATATTCCAATTTGGTGAAAAGCTGTCATGATAACTCTAACTGGAATTCCCTGAATGGTTGTGTGTGCACTCTGCAACACTGGATACTCCGAAGTGAGAATGGTACCCCCAAGGTGGGAGGAGGAGGAGAGCAATGAATACTAAGGCACTCAGCCAGCCTACCAACTAAAACAGACCAGGTGAACCAGAGGTGGTCATGGGGTAGATAGCATAGAAGATGCCACCAAACCTGATTCAGCTAGCTAAAGATATCTTCTTGGGCATAAGGGCCCCATCCCTTGTAGTGGAAGTCTTAAATTCAACATCAATAAGTATCATCGATACGTCTGCATGGTTAAAGCTCCACCTGGAGTGAGAACATTCCCAATATGGACCAGATGAGAAGGACCCCACCACAAGTTTCATGCTCAAGATGCGGACTTCGTGGGTGCAGAGCAAGACCATCGGCTGCAGGGCAGGCCCTGAGCCATAGAAAGTAATGGTCATGGTTGGCATGCCTCCAATTTATAAATGAGAGCATACAGCCAACTGTGAAACACCAGATATGAGGAGGCCGGGTGAAGCCAGCGGCTGTTGATTAGGTATTGTGATGCCAGGCAAAGCCAGCAGCTGGAGGTTAGGTAAAGGTCTGTGAATAGGCTGGGCGAAGCCAGCGGCAGGAGGCTAGAAGTAGGAGCAAAGCCAGTGGAAAGCAAGCCAATTAATTCCATTAAGGAAGCCTAATATTGTTGACATTGAAAATACTCAATGACGCTAGGTGATACTGATGTGAGTAGGTGGTAGGAGGCCGAGCGAAGCCAGCGGCCATTGGTTAGGTAGAAGAAGACTGGAATGCCAGTAATTGAATTGATGAGAGTTAGGTAATTGAAGTGATATGGTTTATGCATGATTACCTTAAATGTCATTTAGGCTGCACAGAAGCAGATGTATGAGGCCGGGTGCAGCCAGTGGCCGCAGGTTAGAGCCAGTAATTAAATTGATGATGAGCATGCAGAAATATGGCAAAGAAGCAGGGCAAAATTCATTTAACTTACATAAAAGCATGCTCCAGCTACTTGGAGCCATGATGTCCACTGTGACATCACAGTTTGCCGCTGTGTGAATAACAGGGAAGTCACTATCTCAGCACCATGAGACCAAGTAGCTAATTTAATGATTTGAAAGTTTCAGTACAGATAGAAATTAGAAACGTATTGTTTAAATGCCATCAGCTGTAAGCCCGGCTGACATACCTTGGGTTGAATACACAGGCAAAAATAATGAGAGTTTAATTTATGATTACTAATACATACGAGTCCAGCATGTAGGACTAGGAGAACATTAAATTTATGATAGAGTGTAATTCCGATGATAGGGCAGGAAATCCCAAAAATTGTAGAGGCACTCTCTGTTTCCCACTCGGTTGTTCAGTATGGGTAGAAGGCAGAAAAGGACTGCTGTGGTTTTGGTAAAGTATGGTTCAGTAAAAGTATGAAATGGGAATGTAATAGCTGAAATTTTGCATAGAAATGCAGCAGAGCACAAGGGATATTTAGAACCAGACAAAAGATTTGAAAAGTAGGGAGTTGTAGTTGCCAGAGTGGAGCTAGCACTGAATTGATTAAGAGAAAAGGTGACCAGGTGCAGAAAATTAAGGCGGAAAAGCACAGGAGACAGCAGAGGCAGGGAAACAGCAGTTTGAGCTGAAGAATACAGAGAACAATTGCAGGTAAACTGAGGCACTGGCAAAAGTATAAGACTAAATGGAACACTAGAACAACAAGAAAAAACCTAAAGAAACAAACAAAAGCAAACACAAGCACAGGAGCTGGAGGGAGCAGAAACAAAAAACTGAGAAAGAAGCATGACAAGCTGCAGCAAGAGGCAAATACTGACCTGGAAGAAGAAGCACAAATCAGGCAGAGAGTTCAGCACAAGCCAGCAGAAATCCAGCACAAGGGAAAGTAGAAGACAAACATAGTAGAAGAGGGGATGGGGCAGGAGAGGTCAGGCAGAGCTTCCGGCCACAAAGAAAAACTGCTTCTGAATGAAGCAGGAAGGCAGAGTTTAAATAGATCAGGTGTTGGGGGGGGTGGCTGTTGCTTCAACCCCTTGAACCACAGGCTTAAAACTTTCAATAAGCATTCTGTATAATTCTTCTGGCAGAACGTTTACCCTCCCCCAACTTTAAACACACATACATATATGCACAACCTAAGGCCTAATATGGCGCCAGGGCCTCAATGTTATCTGTGACATTGTAAGAAGCAGAGATTTCTCTGGTAGGCAGGTAAGAATAGAAGGTGCTTTTATGATAAGCAAAGAAACACTAGAAATGTAAACTATCAGTGGTGCTTATTTTTTTTCTCTGTAGCTTTGTTGCTCTCTGTCATTTGGCTCAGGCTGGCTCTGAACCCTGTCAATGCCTCCACTCACCCAGCAGCTCGACTCTCCCAAATTTCCAGCCTCAGAATCCCCTACAGATTGCCCCCCCCCCTCGTGGCAGGACTGGGAAGGGGGAGGCCATCCTCCCCTCACCCAGATAACACATCCAGATTAGGCTGGAGACTGGGTGATGGCATGGGACAGAGGCAGGCAGGCAGGCAGGACTTCATGCAGCCCAGGCCAACCATTTTCCATTTTCTCCCGTTCCCTGTTGCGGGACACGCACATCAGCGTGAGCATGTGGAGACGTGTGCACACTGTGGAGTCCCACAGCACCCTCCCTTTAATGGCGCCCCAGTCTGCATAACCCTCAGGCCTCCACCTGGTGGCAGCCATTTGGCAGGAATGACAGTCCACCCTCCCTGGGAGAGAACTGCCCTCGGGTGCTCGATCCTCTCCCTCCGCGGCCGACCCCGACAACCCATGTTCGCAATCGAACATGAGTCACCGGTGTGCAGGAGATAAGATGCCAGCTTCTCAGCCCTCCATGGCACTGGGCCAACCCCTGTGGCACTTAATTTTTTAAGCAGCACACTGCCTTTGACATACACTATACATCAAGGTAATTGCACACTCATGGCCCTATGCCATACAGTGTACATTGTCACCTTTTGACGAATCAGAAGCAAAATCAACAAAGCTGGTTTCACTTTCAGCTCACAGATTAAAAGAGGAGACTTTGATCTTTTGACACGACCATGTATGGGGCAGGTTTGGTCAAGTGATCAGGGACACCTGACGCAAGTCTAACTCCAAACATCCAACAATGTTAACCACTTTCCTTTGTTTATTTATGTCCGCAATGTTTCTGGATGTTGACTTAATCATTTATGGCCTGTCTAATAAACAACTTGTTTTAAAAATTCATTGTCGCAGTCTGTTTAATCATATTTCTATTACAATCTTTTCTATGGTTGAGTGACGTGGTTGCAGTAGTGAACTGAGCAACTGTCATTGAGTAGATTACGTGACGAACACGTCACAGCCGCTGTTTGTGCTGTAGTGCTATATTCTCCTCAGCCTGGATGTGCAGCATGAAATCTGACAGCTGTTCTGACAGATATTCACCTGTAACAGTGCCGATTTATTTGCTAGATAAGACAATATCTCAAATTTATAGAGATGTAAAGTTGATTGGTACTTCAGCTGTGCAGATGGGTCATGAGAGTAAAATGAACAGGAGAGGATCAAGCAGTGTTTTATATAGAGAATATTGGATGGGGAAGGGGTTGATATGAGAATTTAATGCACTCCCAAGTTATGGGATGCTACATAAACCCCAAGGGCATAGCCGAGGGGTTTATCAAAGCATTCCACAACGTGGGTGTGCATTAAATTCTCATATGAAGCACCCTCCTCATCTTTTATTTTTTATAACGGGCCAGCAATTTTTCTCCAGCAGTTTGTGAGACTGTTTGGCCTTGCCCAAATACAGAATGTTGGCCAATGAGGCAGCAGCAAAATTTGACTGGCATGTCTCATGAATGTCATAACAACCAGCCAGTTGTTATGGAAAATATCAACCTGGTCAGTACATTGAGAGAAATTGCTGACCAGTTATTATATTAGGCATAAATGCTGAGTTTATTCTGTGGCAAATAAGACATCAGTGTTACGACATACCATGTCATGTTTTTATCAAATAACCAAATAACTGTAAGTAGCTTAATTGTTTAGATTGCACTGACTGGGATATTTTTTTTTAGGGTAAGTGCAGTGAGTGTGAGCTCCAAATTATAATCTTTCATAGCTTTTTTTTTACTATAATTGAACTCGCTTGCAAACTTAAATGAAAGCCTAGCTTTGATAATTCAGCTCAGGAAATACAAATACTGATATATGACCTGAGATCGTACGTTGTGTGTAATGCAGCATGGCAAAATTCACTATCGGAAAAACAGAAGTGTGCAGTAACGCCTGACTCATCCATGCTGTATCAGACAGAAAAAAATGAAAATACCATGCTTGTCTATTTTCCAAGTGAGATATGTAAATATTAAATAAAAAGGCACACTTTCCAAACTGATGTAGAAGTGACACTGTTTGTTTAATTGTACATATTCACTTGACTTACTGCTGTACAGTAGGTCACTTCACTCCCCTACCACTTGCAGGCTGCAGCATGGTATATTTCAGTGTTGAGTTGTTGCAGAGATATACAGTAAATGTCATCACTGTCATGTGTTAAATAGCACCCAGTGGCAAAAACTGAGAATGCAGCTTCTTGTGAGGATATTGTAAATGGTAAACATTAATGAAATCAGCATAAGTGATCAATTAAATATTGCCTAATAATGATTTTCACATATCGGCAGATGTCATAACTCAGTTCAGACCATTGTAATTAACATAGAACATAGAAACATAGAATTTGATGGCAGATAAGGACCGCTTGGCCCACCCAGTCTGGCCATTTTCCCCATCTGTTTTATATATGCTAAATATTAATGGAGCCCCCACCCTTGACCAATTGACCACCGCCAATGCTTTTAATAACACATTCTTATCTAGCATTCGCTGACCTTGGCAGTGTCCTCCCACCAGATTTCTTCAAGGACATCACTGAAGACACTGAAGAACGGGCAGATGATTCACTTCCTGCACCACCTCCTTTCTACTTCAAAGAGGTTCCACTGTTTATGGTCAGGAAATATCTAATAAAAGTATTCAGGAAGTCAAGGCATGACAGTAGTTCCTTAGACCTCACATTAGTTGCCCTTACCATTGAAGAAATACTGGTGCCCATCGCAAAGATTCTAAACCTCTCACTAAGACTGGCACAATTCCCCCAAATCTGGAAGTCAGCTCTTGTTACCCCTATTCACAAAAGTGGAGACCGCACTATACACACAAACTATAGACCTATCTCTATTCTTCCACCTCTGTCTACGGCACTTGAGCACATAGTTGCGGATCAGCTGGTGGAGTATATGGAAAAATACTCGATTCAGTGCCCCCAACAGCATGGATTCAGAAAGTGACATACCACTATCACAGCACTGCTAGCATTCACTGGTTTCATTCACCAATCTCTGGACCAAGGTAGATTGGTGGGTGCTGCCTTCATAGACCCCACAAAGGCCTTTTATGAGGTGAACCATGCTCTACTTCTCAAGCAACTGTCCTCAATTGGCCTCTCAGCAGATACTGTGTCCTGATTCAAAAGCTATCTTGTAGGCCACTCCCAACGGGTGAAGATTGCTAATGTAACCCCTGACCATCAACATGTCTGCTCTGGAGTACCACAGGGCTCTATACTGGGTCCACGCCTCTTTAGCATCTTTCTTAACAATCTCCCTCACTCCTGTCACCAACAGCTCCTCCTCTATGCAGATGATGTTCTCATATACACTAGCAACACTGACCCTGAACCACTGGAACACCAACTTCAACTCAGCTTTGAGGAAGTGGAGGACTGGTTCAGGAAACACAAGCTGATTCTAAACTACAAAAAAATGAGTCATGTTCAGCGGTGTTCGCAGCAGACACAGATCTAGTGCCCTAACCATCAGGATTTCCTCTGGTGTCCCACTTGAACAAATTCAACATTTAAAGTATCTGCAGTAACCGTGGATAGCTCACTATCATATGCCCAGCATGTTGAAAATGTTGCCAGGTCTGCCAGCATCAAGATGGGGTTACTCCATAGACATAAACACAATCTAATGCCTGAAGTACTTACACTAGCTATCTAAAGCTCCATAGTATCCATTGTTGACTATGGTCTGGTTATCTACTGCCCACCTTCCACCACTACCCTCCGCAGAATATCAGTGGCACTCAATAAAGCATGCTGACTTCTTACTGGAGCAGCACACCTTACCCACACATGTGAACTGCACGCGCAAACAGGTTGGCTTCAGCTAAATGGGAGGATTCACTATCAGACCTGCTCACTAATTTAAAAGGCACTTCCAGGGCTCCTGCCTTCTGGTGTTACAAACTTATTAAACCCATCTTGCAGCTCCCAGCACATGCACAGCTCAGTCAACCAACTCTTCTCCGTCCCAAGATGCCAGACTACACACGGGCAACAATCATTTGCATATAGAGCACCACTATGGTTTAATGTGCTGCCCAGAGATATCTCTTCTTTACCAAAATTGGGACCATTTAAAGGCACTCTTTATCAGCAACTTACAGCTAACAGTTCCCGTCACTGTTTCAACTGACATGGCACTACCTCAGCAGTATTGACACATCCTTGTGTACCTACTGTTGTACGTCTGCCACCCTTCCCACTGACGTGGAACCTTTGTAAAAGAGCTGTTATGTGCTCAAAGGTATTGTAATCCGAGAATGAATAACTATAAATAAATAAATAAATATATACCGCATATCAGCGGCTTACCGTCCCTTCCTATCACTGGAGTTCCTTTATATCTATCCCATGCATTTTTGAATTCCCCTACCATTTTTGGCCCCACAACCTCTGCCAGGAGGTTGTTCCATGGATCCACCACCCTTTCTGTGAAAAAAATACTTTCTCACATTACCCCTGAGTCTACCCCCTTCTAATCTCATATCATGTCCCTTTGTTCTTGAACGTCTTCTGTTATGAAACATGCTACCCTCTTATACCTTATTTATACCCTTGAGATATTTGAAAGTCTCTATCATATCCCCCCTCTGTCTCTTCTCTTTCAGGGAATACATGTTGAGATCCTCTAGTCTCCCCTCTTATGACTTCTGGTGCAGTCCCTGCACCATGTTTGTCACCCTTCTCTGAACCGCTTCTACTCTGTCTATGTCCTTCCAGAGCTGTGGTCTCCAGAACTGGACACAGTACTCTAGATGAGGTCTCACCAATGTTTCATATAGTGGCATTACCACCTCCTTTCTTCTGCTGGAGATACCTCTCCCTGTGCACCCCAGCATTCCACTGGCTCTTCTCACAGCCTTCCCACATTGTTTGGTAACCTTTAGGTTATCAGATATGATTGCTCCCAGGTCTCTTTCCTGTTTGGTGGCCATCAGTACCTCCCCTCCCCCTCATGTACTCCTCACATGCATTTCTGCGCCCCAAGTGCATGATCTTGCACTGTTTTGCATTAAATCTTAGCTGCCACACCCCTGACCACTCCTCAAGCTAGCTTAGGGTACTTCTCATTTTCTCTACTCCCTCCTGGAGTGTCAACTCTGTTGCAGATCTCTCTGTCATCTGCAAAGAGACGTACCTTCCCAATTAGCCCTTCTGCAATGTCACTTATTAAGTCATTAAAGAGGACTGGTACAAGCACTGATCCCAGCGGGGCCCCTCTGGTTGCTCCTCCCCCCCAGATTGAACTCCGTTCACCATCACCCTCTATGTCCTATCACTCAACCAATTTTTGACCCAGTTTACCACCCTGGCCCCCTTCCCAGGCTTCTCAGCTTCTTTACAAGCCCCCTATATGGGACAGTGTCAAAGACCTTAATTTTATCTAACATTTCACCTTTAAATTGTGCTATCACACTATGGTCGGTTGCGGGGTTAAAAAGGACAGGATATTTGTGCTAAATGGCACAGTTAGTAATGTTCCTATTAACATTACTGAAATTCATACCTCCAGATGATCCATATTTTACTGTACCTGAATAAGCAATAATGTAGAAAAGTGTATTTTCAGTTGTTTTCTCTTTATGGACAACATTCTGCACTGTTCTCTTCATGGAACCAGTAATTTGGAGTTTTCACTATGTCACAGTTTATTTATTTATTTATTAAATTTTGATAACTGGGTGAGCCCACTGGGCGCCGAAGGTCCCTTTTTCAGGGGTGACCCGGGGTTTACATGGTATAACATACAGCATAAGTTTACGTACAGAATATGAAGCATGAGCTGTTGAGCTATCAGGACCATGCTCAGAGTTCTGAGCACAAACCGTGATGTAGGTAAAGCTCTAGGGGCATGATATTCAAAACTTTGCCCGGGTGCAAAACCGGTTTTGTGCAGAAGCGCAATGTTGAAAAGCCCGGTTAGCGCAGGCAAACTATATTTGCACCAGGACAAAAGACAGACGGTGGAGCAATGTAAATGAAGGAAAGGGGACCTGAATATTGACGTACTACAGTATTCAGAGAATGTGCACCTCGCAAGGCAGCTTTGCATGGTCCCTTTGCACGGAACACATACCACTGATTGAAACCCCATCTTACTCCCGCACAACCCTAGTGGTTGTTGGAGGAAGTGTGCCCCCACGATCATGGCACCCAAGGATTAAAACAGCATGTCCCTGGTGGTGTAGCAGTCCCCACTCCGCTGATCGCCAGACTGTTATTATCCCTGGTGGCCCTTCCCCCATCACCAATCGCTGTCCTGTTCATAAAAAACAGAGTTATCCCTGGTGGTCTAGTGGTCCCTCCCCCATCACCCATCACTGCCCCATTCATAAAAAACAGAGTTGTCCCTGGTGGTCTAGTGGTCCCTCCCCCATCACCCATCACCGCCCCATTCATAAAAAACAGAGTTACCACTGGTGGTCTAGTGGTCCCTCCCCCATCACCCATCACTACCCATTCATAAAAAACAGAGTTACCCCTGGTGGTCTAGTGGTCCCTCACTCCACCCAATCATCCACCCAATGCACAGAGTAACAATTCTCTGGTGTCCAGTATAACTGTCTGTGTTGTGCTGTACTTTACTGCACAGTTAAAGTTTCTGTGCCTGACCTTTAATCTGTGTGCGTGCTGTCAATTGATATGCATTTTATTGTGACACTGCAATTGCAGTACTCTGAATTTCTCAGCCTGTCTGCAATATTTTTCCCTGCTTCTGTGTAGGTAGCTACTGCTGTCACCCCCCCCCCCATCAAAACAAGGTACAGTTTTTTGGCTGTTGGATTTCTGAAGTCTGGTTAAGGATTCCAGGACAGGTCTTGTGTTGTGCCTGTGTAGCTGGATTTAGGGTTTTGCTTCCCATCCTCCGAACACTGCAGAAATATAAAGTTCTGTTAATTTTCTTTGTAATCTTAAAAAATGCCTGCAGAGAGATGATCAGGCAAAGCTGTTTCTAGCTGTGGCCCTGATGCCAAGAAGACGATTAGCAGTGGAAGTTGTTGTGATAGTCAGGCAGGTTCATCAGGGGCTAACAAGTCTAGCAGTATTAAGAGTTGTCATGGCCGTGGCCGTAGTAGTACGCAGCAGAAGGGAAAGTTAGTAGATGGTGCAAGTAAAGGGATTTCTTTGACTGTTTTTCACAGCAAAATCAGTTGCTTCAATGCTGGTTGGAGATGCTGTTGTCCCTGCTGGGTATAAGGGAATGGTTGATAACAGCATGAGTATTGCTACAAGTTCAACCCTGTTAAACTTATCAGGTGAGGACAATGTGGTTGAATCTGCAGACCTGAGTGCAGTTGATGTCCCACTCCCTGCAGTAGTTGAACATGATTTGGCTCATGGTGATGACTCACAGTCTCATGTTTCCACTGATCTTGAAGTTAGGCCATCCAAACATTCAGATGTTGACGAAACAAGTGGGGATGATATTATTGAGGTTGTGGTTGGAATATCTCCATAGCAGGACAGCATCCAAACTCAATTTCTGGATGATGATTATGATGATGATGATGATGCTAACGACCCCATTTGGGAACCGGACAAAAAGAAAGTGAAGGTGGCTGTTTGTAAACAGTCTGTTAGTCAATCCCTCCCCCCCTCAAAGTTCGGATTTAGCTGTATCTGTCGCTGACCCTGATGTAATAGTCATAGATTGTGATGTTCAATCAAAGTCCAAGTGTGCACAGCAGCAGAAATCAAGCAGTACCCCCCTCTCCATTTCATCACCAATAAACGTGCAATTCCATGTGCAGCACCAGCAGCGACATGTGAAGAGTAGCGCATCTATGGGTTGTGCAGGCATGTGCGCCGCACGTCCCGGGCTGAATATCGGGATGCGCCACATATGCATGGGCACGACTCCTTCAGATGCGCTGCATACAGTACCAATGTGCCCCAGCGAATGGGATTTGCGCTATGCTAAGGCATCCTCTGAATATCACACTGGGGCACATTGTGGGGTTGCGTCTGGCACAACCCCTTTGAATATCCCTGCCATGGGGTACAATTAATACCTTAAGTCTGGGATTAAAACAAAAATTGCCACACAGTGTGGGAGACAGTCCTGATGGACTTACGCCTCCTGCTGTCTTCAAAATCCAAGTATCCAAGACAGAACTCAAGCAATATAGCTAGCAGGCCTGCACTGGGACTCTCGTGTAATTCCTGGCTACCCAGAGTCACTGGTTATTGTGACATACTTAAAATTCTTGTTTTATTACTTGTACCAGTTGAAGAGCTTTCCACACCTCATGTAGTATAATTCATCTCTTTTTGCCACTTGATTGGGTGGGGGCTTTATGGACTGTATGAAATCTGAAAGGGTGATAGTCATTCACAATACAATGGCTCTCAGGAGGCATTGTTACAGGTGCGATTGTTCAAGGTGACTTACAACTGCTTAACCATACCTTTCTTCGAGCCTCCAGGCTGGTGTTCTTAAATAAAAGCAGTATTAATTTGTTGAATTTTACTTCTGTGAGTGCCCAGTTTGTATAACCTGATTGAAGTGTTTATAATTGAAGGTAACAACTGCCTTAGTGGTCCTCAGGCGGTGGTCCAGTCCAGTGTAGGGAGGTGGGTAGGTACTGCATCCAAGGGGGTGGTACTATGCACAACATCTGGCCTACATATTCTGTCCTGGTGGAGGCACTACACTGTTTATTATTTGTTCTGGGATAACCACCCACCCACCACCACCGCAGTAGAAAGATCTAACCCAATCCCCTCAGCCAGGTTGGCCCTGGGCAGTCACCAGGCTGGATGATGGGTCACGGATGTAGACCCAGATACGACAACAACACAGGGTCACATTCACATCACAATTTGTACTATCAGGTAGAAAACGTTACAATATGCAAAAGGGAAAAGAAAATGTTCATGAGATATAAATAGTTAGAGATGGCTACTTTTAAAAGTTAATATTAATTTAAGACAAAGTACTAGGTCTTTAAATGCCCCTTGTGTTTATCTTACTCATACTTCTACTCTCGGCATGAAACGTTATTTCCTTCCATTCAAATTATCTCCTCCTTTCTTCTGTTTAAGACTGCTGTATGTCCTCTTGTTTACATGTCTTGAGGCGCAGTGACTATCCAGCTGGCATCCACAGTACCTTCTCTGCAGTATTTAATATTCTGAGCACCTTTATCACATCCCCCAGTCATCTCTTCTTACAAAAAAAGCTTCAACTGTTCCAACCTCTTTGCACCTGAGCCCTTCAAAACATTTAGTGGCCCCCCAGAATTCTGTGGAATTTTGTGATTTTTATGAAATTCTGCCCATTCAAGAATCCTTGGAATTCCTCCACATGCTTCCTCACAGAACAGTGAAATTCTGTTGTTAACATTGACTTCTGTTTTATTTCATATGTAAGAGAAAAATGTAGGGAAAAAATCTGCAGAACACGTCACTTTAAGAAAATATTTCACAGATTACATAAAGATCCCTCAGTTTACTTATTGGCAGAAATTCATGGGACTTTCAAAAAAGGCTCTGTGGAACATTTCCAAAGCAGAATAGTAATTCCACTGGGAGTTCCACTGGTGGAATTTATCACCCTGCACATCTCCAGCATTTGAACATCAACATTCTCGAGTTCTGCTGCAGTATATTTAAAAGAACACATTCTAGCATATGGTTTGGCCTTATTATACATAAAAATTGACTGCTTCCCAAATGTTGTTGTGTACAGTCTAAAAGTTGCTGTGTATGTTCTAAAAGTTGTTCTGCACATTCAATAATTACTCGATTCAGCTGTGTTCTCCCTCTGGCCGTCCCCAGCTGCTTTCAGTTACTCAGCACGGCTTCACTCTCAGTCCTGCCTTTTCAGTTTCTTCTCTCAGTTAGGTACAGGTAAATTATGCTTAGCTATTAAAAGTTGTATGTCTGCCAATGCTGAAATGAGCCACCCAGCAGCACTTGTTTATGCCCCGCTCGACTGCTGGCAATTAGTGTGAGTGCGTTCCTGTGTTCCTGCAAGCAGACGCTCACTTCTGCACTGACGCAAAGGATACATGACCACGCTTACTGTAGTGTAGTGTGGTTCCACACAGAGTCTCGCATTTTTAGATCATTCTCTGAATTTTTTTGCCACAAAAACCATATACTATAATAAATAAAATATAGGCATCCATACACAGTTCGCTTTGTGTTTCCATCTTGAGGATGAGACAACAGCATATGGCCCTCTCGAGCTTTGCTCTCGAGATCCATATGCTGTTATCTGTACCCCTCAATACAAACACAGGCTTGTTGTGTATGATCACCCATCCTCTCAATGTCCTGACATAGACTTCCAGCTGACTTGAGTACTTGTCCTGAGCTGATGCATTGAAAGTAGAAAGTGTTTACATGTAAAAGCACAGGCTAACACTGGTCGAGCAGGTACCAACAGTACCGTAGCTAATCGCAGCTGCAGTAATATAACAGTATTTACCTTAAATAAAGGTACACCTCCTAGTCTTATTTATTAGTTATTTATTCAGCTATTTACCCTCTCATTATTTATTGCCCGGTGTATTATTGTTATTGTTTATGAATACCTGCCTTTGTGACCATTGCCAACTTCCCTGCTAAATAAATTCTTTGCTTTCACCTCTGTGCGCGACTCCTGCCTCTCCTTGCCTGGTGCCTCTGTCTACCCACCTGGGAACCTACAGTGTTCCCTCATCACAACAACTGTGGCATGATGGGAATTCTGCATAAAGCTCCACGCCTGCAGAATGGCAGCATTCTAGGGGTGTTGACTTAGCTCCTACCTTAGATGCCTCTGAATCTCTCTTACTAGGTCTCTTTCCATGATCACCATGGCTAGCAGCATCTTTTGGGCATAGAAATGCAAATGCCCCCTACAGGGTGAACACCCCATCTTCGGTGGACTATTTCTGAACCGTATGAATGCCAGAGGCTTCCGTTGAAGGAGCCCCTTAGGGTTACCACACCCTCCCTGTGTACCCCTTGCATACTTCCCAGAATAGAAAGTGATAGACCGTTAATGACCCCAGATTCCAAATCCCCGGAGCCCCAGCTGCTGTCATGGTGCCTGTTCCTGTGGGCTACCGGGTGACTGGATAACAAGATATACAGGTCTAAAACTTGGGAGCCATTGCCAGCTGCCACTGGGTAGGGCCTTTGACCCACTCAGGAGGTCTGGTAGGTGACCTGAGGCAAGGCTACTCTGAAGACACACTGCTGCACCCTTGTCTGTCACATTGGCATTCTAAGCTCTTCCCACTGTGCTGTCTTGCAGAGTCTCAACCAATCGGTAGGCTCTGTTCCTGGCATTCTAGTGGCATGGAGTTATAATGTCACTGACAAAATCAGCATGGCAATCAATGCCACAAACAAAACGTTGTGTGTCTGAAATCAGGGTGAGAAAGACACCGACCACCACAAATACAGCGCACACCCATTGAAAGCAATGGGACTTCTTTGTTTTTAATGGGGTGGGACTTCTTTGTTTTTAATGGGGAGGCCCACCCTGGGGGGTGCCCACCACTCTCCGCACCCCCCCACACCACCCAGACTAAAAATAACCCACTCCAGGGGGTTATGGACTTTGGGGATAGGGAGTAAATCAGGAGGGGGGGGACTTAAAAAAAAAATAGTGACACCCAGAGACCTAGGGAGAACCGAACTGTGGTCCCAGGTCTCCGACCCTGCTGTGTGCTGGTGCCGTAGCCATTCCACCACGGGACTGGCACGACCAGGCACCACACACATGGCAAATTCATCCCTTCCGTGGAACAGTGCAGAGCAAGAGGGGTAGTGGTAATTCCCTGCTGCTATTATTGCCCTGTCGCTCTAAATGCTGTTGCACTTTCCACTGTGCAGTTATTGCAGCGCTCTTCTTTAAGTGCTTTATTGACCCAGTACCCATTCTAATAATCAGCCCCCCTTCCCCTGCTGGCAGGAGGGGCTTGTTACATAAGGTTCTCTACAGCATAATGAGCACAGTAAACGTGATATTTATCAAAACGAGTAAATTTAACATTAGAGAGATCATGTTTGTAGTCAGTTGTGAACAACCTGCTGGAACTGGGATTGTAAGTCATGCCACACATTAGCATCTGCGTGACTTATTCCTGTCTATGGCCAAAAAAAGGTCAATTACTTTGCTCATGTTTAAGCCTGTCCAACTGAAAACTTGGGAAGCTGCAGCTGCAGGACCCCACTGAAAATGAGATGTAGCATGTCAGCTCAGTTCTCTTGGGTATACAAAATATAACACACTCCTCAAAAAAATCAAGAGAGCACACACCTATGCTGGGCCCATGCCTATATGTAATTACAAGTGCACCTTGAGCCTAGCTTAAAACAGAATATTATTGAAAAACAGAAGCGAGAATGCTTGAGGGCTTAGCATGGAGTACGCAGTCACTGAGCTGAGCCATGAGGGCTGAGATGCTTGGTCGCATGAACAACTGTGATTGGAGGTCCTGTTGTTTTCCACTCTGCCACTAAACCGGCTGCTGTGGTCCATGATCCCCAGTCCCCAGTTGTAATGAATAATTTCTGCAGGAGTTGAAAGGCGAACCCATGCAGGCAAAACTCTCATTTTTGTACAAATATCATGATTTTGGTATTTGGGTCTTTGTGTGGAGAGCATAAGGGTCATACCTTCTTTATTTCTACGTAGCACGGCATGTTGTGTTAAATGACTTTCTGAAGGTATGTGAGTGCTGCAGGCAGAAAACAACCCAACCAATGGGATTCCTAAGGTCAGTGCCTGACACACAGAAAAGAATTTGGTTTAGCATAGTGCCTTTCATATACACTGTATCCCAAAATGCTCTAAAGAAGAACTACACAAAGTATTTGTGCCTCCCCGTCAATTGTGACTCTACGTATTCAGCTTTTGCAATGTAGAAACATTTATTTCATTCACTAATCATTCTGTGTTACAACTTGTTACTCAGTTCCACTATGTATTTCTCTCCTTCATCCCGTTACCACTCACACATCCAGAGGAATCACTGACCTTCTCGTGGAACAACTGGTTGTCCACCACTAACCCCGGACCACACATGGTGGGGGATGGTAGCATGTCATGTTGGCCATGTGGTGCCTGTGGGGCCTGGGGGGTGCTGGATAGGACCAGGGAATTTTCCTCCCTTTTGTCTCTCAGAGAGCCAGAGTCTAATGGTGAGCGCACACACACTGGGGTGCACACACACCAGAGCCTGACGGCTGCCCTTCCCCTTCTGTTGTGCTCACGTGTAGTGTCTGACAGCAGTCTTTCCTCTTTTGATGTCCTTGCACGTACCCTCTGAGGGCAGCCATTCCCCTGTTGATGTGCCCATGTGATGGCAGCCCTTCCCCTTCTGATGTGCTCGAGTGTAGCATGTGATGGCAGCCCTTCCCCTTCTGATGTGCTCGAGTGTAGCATCTGATGGCTGTCCTTCCCCTTCTGATGTGCTCGAGTGTAGCATCTGATGGCAGCCCTTCCCCTTCTGATGTGCTCGAGTGTAGCATGTGATGACAGCCCTTCCCCTTCTGATGTGCTCGAGTGTAGCATCTGATGGCAGCCCTTCCCCTTCTGATATGCTACAGAGTAGCATGTGATGGCAGCCTTTCCCCTTCTGATATGCTACAGAGTAGCATGTGATGGCAGCCCTTCCCCTTCTGATGTGCTCAAGTGTAGCATGTGATGGCAGCCCTTCCCCTTCTGATGAGCTTGAGTGTAGCATGTGATGGCAGCCCTTCCCCTTCTGATGTGCTCGAGTGTAGCATGTGATGGCAGCCCTTCCCCTTCTGATATGCTCGAGTGTAGCATGTGATGGCAGCCCTTCCCCTTCTGATGTGCTTGAGTGTAGCATGTGATGGCAGCCCTTCCCCTTCTGATGAGCTCGAGTGTAGCATGTGATGGCAGCCCTTGCCCTTCTGATGTGCTCGAGTGTAGCATGTGATGGCAGCCCTTCCCCTTCTGATGTGCTCAAGTGTAGCATCTGATGGCAGCCCTTCCCCTTCTGATGTGCTCGAGTGCAGCATGTGATGGCAGCCCTTCCCCTTCTGATATGCAGAGTAGCATGTGATGGCAGCCTCCCCTTCTGATGTGCTTGAGTGTAGCATCTGATGGCAGTCCTTTCCCTTCTGATGTACTTGAGTGTAGCATCTGATGGCAGCCCCTCCCCTTCTGACGTGCTCGAGTGTAGCATCTGATGGTAGCCCCTTCCCTTCTGATGTGCTTGAGTGTAGCATCTGATGGCAGTCCTTCCCCTTCTAATGTGCGCGAGTGTAGCATGTGATGGCAGCCCTTTTTCTTCTGCTGTGCTCGAGTGTAGCATGTGATGGCAGCCCTTCCCCTTCTGATGTGCTCGAGTGTAGCATGTGATGGCAGCCCTTTTTCTTCTGCTGTGCTCGAGTGTAGCATGTGATGGCAGCCCTTCCCCTTCTGATGTGCTCGAGTGTAGCATGTGATGGCAGCCCTTCCCCTTCTGATGTGCTCGAGTGTAGCATGTGATGGCAGCCCTTCCCTTTCTGATGTGCTCGAGTGTAGCATGTGATGGCAGCCCTTCCCCTTCTGATGTGCTCGAGTGTAGCATGTGATGGCAGCCCTTCCCCTTCTGATGTGCTTGAGTGTAGCATCTGATGGCAGCCCTTCCCCTTCTGATGTGCTTGAGTGTAGCATCTGATGGCAGCCCTTCCCCTTCTGATGTGCTTGAGTGTAGCATCTGATGGCAGCCCTTCCCCTTTTAACGTGCTCGAGTGTAGCATGTGATGGCAGCCCTTTTTTTTCTTCTGAGGTGCTCGAGTGTAGCATGTGATGGCAGCCCTTCCCCTTCTGATGTGCTCGAGTGTAGCATGTGATGGCAGCACTTCCCCTTCTGATGTGCTCGAGTGTAGCATGTGATGGCAGCCCTTGCCCTTCTGATGAGCTCGAGTGTAGTATGTGATGGCAGCCCTTCCCATTCTGATGTGCTCGAGTGTAGCATGTGATGGCAGCCCTTCCCCTTCTGATGTGCTCGAGTGTAGTATGTGATGGCAGCCCTTCCCATTCTGATGTGCTCGAGTGTAGCATGTGATAGCAGCCCTTCCCCTTCTGATGTGCTCGAGTGTAGCATGTGATGGCAGCCCTTCCCCTTCTGATATGCTCGAGTGTAGCATGTGATGGCAGCCCTTCCCTTCTGATGTGCTCTGAGTGTAGCATGTGATGGCAGCCCTTTCCTTCTGATGTGCTCGAGTGTAGCATGTGATGGCAGCCCTTCCCTTCTGATGTGCTCGAGTGTAGCATGTGATGGCAGCCTTCCTTCTGATGTGCTCGAGTGTAGCATGTGATGGCAGCCCTTCCCTTCTGATGTGCTCGAGTGCAGCATGTGATGGCAGCCCTTCCTTCTGATGTGCTCGAGAGTAGCATGTGATGGCAGCCCTTCCCTTCTGATGTGCTTGAGTGTAGCATCTGATGGCAGTCCTTCCCTTCTGATGTGCTTGAGTGTAGCATCTGATGGCAGCCCTTCCCTTCTGACGTGCTCGAGTGTAGCATCTGATGGCAGCCCCTCCCTTCTGATGTGCTTGAGTGTAGCATCTGATGGCAGTCCTTCCCTTCTGAGAGTGCTGCGAGTGTAGTGTGATGGCAGCCCTTCTCTTCTGATGTGCTCGAGTGTAGCATGTGATGGCAGCCCTTCCCCTTCTGATGTGCTCGAGTGTAGCATGTGATGGCAGCCTTTTCTTCTGCTGTGCTCGAGTGTAGATGATGGCAGCCCTTCCCTTCTGATGTGCTCGAGTGTAGCATGTGATGGCAGCCCTTCCCTTCTGATGTGCTCGAGTGTAGCATGTGATGGCAGCCCTTCCTTCTGATGTGCTCGAGTGTAGCATGTGATGGCAGCCTTCCCTTCTGATGTGCTCGAGTGTAGCATGTGATGGCAGCCTTCCCTTCTGATGTGCTTGAGTGTAGCATCTGATGGCAGCCCTTCCCTTCTGATGTGCTTGAGTGTAGCATCTGATGGCAGCCCTTCCCTTCTGATGTGCTTGAGTGTAGCATCTGATGGCAGCCTTCCCCTTTTATCGCTCTCGAGTGTAGCATGTGATGGCAGCCCTTTTTTCTTCTGAGGTGCTCGAGGTGTAGCATGTGATGGCAGCCCTTCCCTTCTGATGTGCTCGAGTGTAGCATGTGATGGCAGCACTTCCCTCTGATGTGCTCGAGTGTAGCATGTGATGGCAGCCCTTGCCCTTCTGATGAGCTCGAGTGTAGTATGTGATGGCAGCCCTTCCCATTCTGATGTGCTCGAGTGGCATGTGATGGCAGCCCTTCCCTTCTGATGTGCTCGAGTGTAGCATGTGATGGCAGCCCTTCCCCTTCTGATGTGCTCGAGTGTAGCATGTGATAGCAGCCCTTTCTTCTGATGTGCTCGAGTGTAGCATGTGATGGCAGCCCTTCCCCTTCTGATGTGCTCGAGTGCAGCATGTGATGGCAGCCCTTCCCCTTCTAATGTGCTCGAGTGTAGCATGTGATAGCAGCCCTTTTCTTCTGATGTGCTCGAGTGTAGCATGTGATAGCAGCCCTTCCCCTTCTGATGTGCTCGAGTGCAGCATGTGATGGCAGCCCTTCCCCTTCTAATGTGCTCGAGTGTAGCATGTGATAGCAGCCCTTTTTCTTCTGATGTGCTCGAGTGCAGCATGTGATGGAAGCCCTTCCCCTTCTGATGTGCTCGAGTGTAGCATGTGATAGCAGCCCTTTCCCTTCTGATGTGCTCGAGTGTAGCATGTGATGGCAGCCCTTCCCCTTCTGATGTGCTCGATTGTAGCATGTGATGGCAGCCCTTTCCCTTCTGATGTGCTCGAGTGTAGCATGTGATGGCAGCCCTTCCCATTCTGATGTGCTCGAGTGCAGCATGTGATAGCAGCCCTTGCCCTTCTGATGAGCTCGAGTGTAGTGTTTGATGGCAGCCCGTCCCATTCTGATGTGCTCGAGTGTAGCATGTGATAGCAGCCCTTCCCCTTCTGATGTGCTCGAGTGTAGCATGTGATGGCAGCTCTTCCCTTCTGATGTGCTACGAGTAGCATGTGATGGCAGCCCTTCCCTTCTGATGTGCTGAGTGTAGCATCTGATGGCAGCCCTTTTTTTTCTGATGTGCTCCAGTGTAGCATGTGATGGCAGCACTTTTTCTTCTGATGTGCTCGAGTGTGGCATGTGAAGGCAGCCCTTCCCATTCTGATGTGCTCGAGTGTAGCATGTGATGGCAGCCCTTCCCCTTCTGATGTGCTCGAGTGTAGCATGTGATGGCAGCCCTTCCCCTTCTGATATGCTCGAGTGTAGCATGTGATGGCAGCCCTTCCCCTTCTGATGTGCTTGAGTGTAGCATGTGATGGCAGCCCTTCCCCTTCTGATGAGCTCGAGTGTAGCATGTGATGGCAGCCCTTGCCCTTCTGATGTGCTCGAGTGTAGCATGTGATGGCAGCCCTTCCCCTTCTGATGTGCTCAAGTGTAGCATCTGATGGCAGCCCTTCCCCTTCTGATGTGCTCGAGTGCAGCATGTGATGGCAGCCCTTCCCCTTCTGATATGCTACAGAGTAGCATGTGATGGCAGCCCTTCCCCTTCTGATGTGCTTGAGTGTAGCATCTGATGGCAGTCCTTTCCCTTCTGATGTACTTGAGTGTAGCATCTGATGGCAGCCCCTTCCCTTCTGACGTGCTCGAGTGTAGCATCTGATGGTAGCCCCTTCCCTTCTGATGTGCTTGAGTGTAGCATCTGATGGCAGTCCTTCCCCTTCGAATGTGCGCGAGTGTAGCATGTGATGGCAGCCCTTTTTCTTCTGCTGTGCTCGAGTGTAGCATGTGATGGCAGCCCTTCCCTTCTGATGTGCTCGAGTGTAGCATGTGATGGCAGCCCTTTTTCTTCTGCTGTGCTCGTGTAGCGTGATGGCAGCCCTTCCCTTCTGATGTGCTCGAGTGTAGCATGTGATGGCAGCCCTTCCCTCTGATGTGCTCTGAGTAGCATGTGATGGCAGCCCTTCCTTTCTGATGTGCTCGAGTGTAGCATGTGATGGCAGCCCTTCCCCTTCTGATGTGCTCGAGTGTAGCATGTGATGGCAGCCCTTCCCCTTCTGATGTGCTTGAGTGTAGCATCTGATGGCAGCCCTTCCCCTTCTGATGTGCTTGAGTGTAGCATCTGATGGCAGCCCTTCCCCTTCTGATGTGCTTGAGTGTAGCATCTGATGGCAGCCCTTCCCCTTTTAACGTGCTCGAGTGTAGCATGTGATGGCAGCCCTTTTTTTTCTTCTGAGGTGCTCGAGTGTAGCATGTGATGGCAGCCCTTCCTTCTGATGTGCTCTGAGTGTAGCATGTGATGGCAGCACTTCCTTCTGATGTGCTCGAGTGTAGCATGTGATGGCAGCCCTTGCCCTTCTGATGAGCTCGAGTGTAGTATGTGATGGCAGCCCTTCCCATTCTGATGTGCTCGAGTGTAGCATGTGATGGCAGCCCTTCCCCTTCTGATGTGCTCGAGTGTAGCATGTGATGGCAGCCCTTCCCCTTCTGATGTGCTCGAGTGTAGCATGTGATAGCAGCCCTTTTTCTTCTGATGTGCTCGAGTGTAGCATGTGATAGCAGCCCTTCCCCTTCTGATGTGCTCGAGTGCAGCATGTGATGGCAGCCCTTCCCCTTCTAATGTGCTCGAGTGTAGCATGTGATAGCAGCCCTTTTTCTTCTGATGTGCTCGAGTGTAGCATGTGATAGCAGCCCTTCCCCTTCTGATGTGCTCGAGTGCGGCATGTGATGGCAGCCCTTCCTTCTAATGTGCTCGAGTGTAGCATGTGATAGCAGCCCTTTTTCTTCTGATGTGCTCGAGTGCAGCATGTGATGGAAGCCCTTCCCCTTCTGATGTGCTCGAGTGTAGCATGTGATAGCAGCCCTTTCCCTTCTGATGTGCTCGAGTGTAGCATGTGATGGCAGCCCTTCCCCTTCTGATGTGCTTGATTGTAGCATGTGATGGCAGCCCTTCCCCTTCTGATGTGCTCGAGTGTAGCAGTGATGGCAGCCCTTCCCATTCTGATGTGCTCGAGTGCAGCATGTGATAGCAGCCCTTGCCCTTCTGATGAGCTCGAGTGTAGTGTTTGATGGCAGCCCGTCCCATTCTGATGTGCTCGAGTGTAGCATGTGATAGCAGCCCTTCCCCTTCTGATGTGCTCGAGTGTAGCATGTGATGGCAGCTCTTCCCCTTCTGATGTGCTACAGAGTAGCATGTGATGGCAGCCCTTCCCCTTCTGATGTGCTCGAGTGTAGCATCTGATGGCAGCCCTTTTTTTTCTGATGTGCTCCAGTGTAGCATGTGATGGCAGCCTTTTTCTTCTGATGTGCTCGAGTGTGGCATGTGAAGGCAGCCCTTCCCCTTCTGATGTGTTTGAGTGTAGCATGTGATGTCAGCCCTATTTCTTCTGATGTGCTCGAGTGCAGCATGTGAAGGCAGCCCTTCCCCTTGTGATGTGCTCGAGTGTAGCATGTGATGGCAGCCCTTCCCCTTCTGATGTGCTCGAGTGCAGCATGTGATGGCAGCCCTTCCCCTTCTGATGTGCTCGAATGTAGCATGTGATGGCAGCCCTTTTTCTTCTGATGTGATCGAGTGTAGCATGTGATGGCAGCCCTTCCTCTTCTGATGTGCTCGCCTGTAGCCTCTGATGGCAGCCCTACCCTTTCTGATATGCTCACCTGTAGCATCTCACAGTAGTGCTTCTTCTTCTGATGTGCTCACATGTAGCATCTGAATGCAGCCCTTCCTCTTCTTGTGTGCTCGCGTATAGTGTATGACAGTAGCCATTCTCCTTCTGATGTGCTTACATGTATGTCTGAATGCCATGCTTCTCCTTCTGATGTGCTCGTGTATAGCATCTGACTCAAGCCCTTCCATTTCTGTTGTGCTCGCGTGTGCTATCACCTGGCATCTATCTAGTGGCAATCTACAATATGCAGGGCCCTCCACCCCATGGGAACAGAGCTGTCTGTGGGATGCCCGATCCTCCCTGCCCATTTCCCCCGGCCGATGGAGGAGAGCTCTCAGTGGGATTCTCAGTCCTCTATGCCTGATCCCACCATCACAAGGGAGGAGAGCTGTTAATAGGATATTCAGTCCTCCATCCTTTGACACCCACCCCCCCAACCTGAGGGAAGAGAGCTGCTCCTGGGATGTTCTCCCCTCCCTCCCTCCCTCAATCCCCCCTACCCTGAGGCAGGAGAACTGCTCCTGGGATGTTCAATCCTCCATTCTCTCACCCTCCACCCTGATGGAAGACAGCTGCTCCTGGGATGTTCGACCCTCCCTCCCTCCTCCAATCCCCACCCCAAGGGAAGAGAGCTGTCTATGGGACACTCAATCCTCCCTCCCTGCCCTGATCCCCCCACCCTGAGGGAAGGGATCTGTCCCTTGGAAGTTCAGTCTTCTCTCACCTGATTCCCCCATGCCAAGGGAAGAGAGCTGTCCCTGGGATGCTCGATTCTCCCGCCTCTGATCTCCCCACCCCGAGGGAGGAAAACTGTCCCTGGGATGCTCAATCCTCCCTCCCCCAATCCGCCCATCCTGAGGGAGGAGAGCTGTCCCTGAGTGTTCATTCCTCCCCCAATCCCCCAACCCGAGGGAAGCTTGATCCTTCCTCCCCATTCCCCCCATTCTGAGTGAGGAAAATTATCCTTGGGAAGGTCTATCCCCCCCCCGATTCCCCATCCCAAGGGAGGAGAGCTGTTCCTGAGAAGGTCAATCCTCCCCCTCAGCTCCCCACCCTGAGGGAGGAGAGCTGTCTCTGGGAAGCTCCATCCTCCTCCCCGATCCCCCCAAACCAAGGGACAAGATAACTCCAGTAACAATCCAGCCGAACCCCCCTCCCCATAGCCACCAGCTGCTGGAACTCTCAGACAGACCACTGAGGCACAGACCAAGGATCATGACAATCTCGGAAGAAAGAAGAAAATGAGGAAGGGGGCCAGAAAAAAGGGGAGGCGGAAGTGGAGTAACATACAACACACCAAAACTTCGGCAGAGACAGAAGCCATACTACTGGAGATGCCAGAACAGATAAGTAACCATATTGTTTTTAACATATCTGATTATGAATTGACTGCTACCAAAATGAAAGTCGTACAAAAGGACTTATTTTATGTGCCCACTTGTGAGTTTGAAGGAGTTTTGTGTTATGGTGGATCTACATATATTTACCTGTAAACTTGATCTCAAGGTGTTTTTTTTCATAATGAAAGGAAGGACATCAATGCTGTGACTCAAAAATCCAGTGTAAGAAATTCAGGTACATCAGACATTAACAGATTCAAGTAACAAATGTACATTTCTCCCCCCTGCTAATCCAACTGTTGCTGTATTTCAGAAAGCCTGTGAGCGTGATCTGCAAGAATTGTGCAGTACTAGGAATAAAGCATGTTCTTGTAACTGCACAAAAGAAATAATATCAGCTTTGATAAATTTACAGAATAATAAAGATATTGTCATCAAAGCCACTGACAAAGGCAGCTCCATGGTGATTCAAAATAAAGTTAACCATGAGAAGGAACCATTACGGCAGCTTGCTGATAATGCTTTTACAAGTGACTACCAAGGGATGTGACATCAGTTTATAAAAATGATGCTGATGTACTTTTACATGAGGCACTTATGAATGGGATTATTAACAAACAACTGTAGGATTGTTTGACAGTAGAACACCCAGAGAAAACCATAAAAGTTTTGAAAATCCACCAGCTAGTCCCATTGAGTCTAGTACTGAGTTGCTCCGAGTCTTTGGCTCAGTTTGTTGATGACTGTATAAAACCATTTGTAGTGCTGTCACCTACACATATTAAAGGCACCACCCATGTTTTACAAGTGCTGTACGATTTGCACGTTGCACCAGGATGCTGGTTGGTAATACTAGCTGTGGCTTCTCTTCACACTAACATACCCCATAGTAAGAGATTGGAGGTCTTAATGGAAGCCTTACATACACATTCCAGCTTTACATCTGGTTTATGGAATTCATCTTATCTGTGGCAGAAATGGTTTTACACTACAACACTTTCATGTTTATGGACTATTTTCACTTGCAGATCTAGAGGAAAGCAATGAGGGCCTCCTTTGCACCCAACTACACAAACATCTATTTGGCAAAGAGGCAAAGGAAGAATGTTATCAACTCAGAAACAAAAACAAAAACTTTTTTATATCAGATAGATTTATTTCGCCATTATATAGAAGATTTGCTATTAGTGTGGAGGGGACCCCCCCCTCCCCGAAAAACTTTCTGTTTTTGTGACATATTTGGAGAGCAGTAACAGCAATTTAAAATTCACAGTCCACAGTAATAGAGATGAAATCAACTTTTTAGACCTGTGCATTAAAAAAGATGTGGAGGGGGAGTCAGCACTAGCCAGTATTGGAAAAGCACTGATATAAATTCAATTTTAGAATACACAGGTTGCCACCCTAGACATGTGGCATGGAACATTCCCAAAGGGCAATTCATGAGACTTAAAAGGAACACCAGTAGGGGTGAAAGCTATAATGCAGGGGTGGAGAGACTGAAAGACAGATTTATGGAAATGGGTACAGCACAGATTGTGTAGATAGTGTTGCTGAACAAGTAAATAATATAACTAGGGAACAACTATTACAAAAAAATGTAGATGTGTACAATACTACCCAACACGTGATTAATTTTATCCTGACATTCTCTCCACAGAGTTTTCTGAATGGGGACATTATAACTAACAATTGGCATATATTACAAATATATTGCAAATGAAAAAAGATTGAAAAATATCACGAGAAAGCAACCACGTATGGTGCATCACCCTGGAAAAAGTATTGCAGATAGGGTTACTTATAGCTGTCATGCTGCCGGAGTAGGAGTGCAAGGAAATCCCCCTCCCCCTTTGAAGAATGGCATACACAGGTGTGGACATTTTTCTTCCCGTGACTTCGTTTAGGTCAGTGACATTTTTCCAATATTACACAAAAAAACAGCTATACCATCAAAAGTGTTATGAACTGCAACCGTTCGGATTTTGTATACACAGCACATGTAGCTGCAGAGCCTCTTATACTGGAAAACTGTTTTAAATTTAGAATATTGAACATTTCAGAGCAACAGAGGACAAATGACACAAACAATGCATTAGCAGCTCAAAGTAAAGGGGTTCCATGTGAAAATCGCGATTATAAAATCGCGACTACAATTTCAGCGCCTCCTTATCGGTGACTGCATTAATAGCGCTCGCAAAGTTCAGCGCCCCACAGTCTCAGCTACCAAGTAATAATAGCGCCGGTCGCTGATAGAGCAGTAGCGATTTTTTACGTAGATATTTGTTTGGTGTATAGTGACTCGGTTGTGGGCGATTGCGCCAGGATCCTGGACCAAGGTTACCTTTTTCATTCCCCTTGTTTACAAATTTAATGTATTGGGACACTAGGGGTCCTACGAGGGTACCAGTCAGGCTGTGCTGATGAGGGGGGATTTACTAGATGGGCTCAGCATGTCTCAGGGTTGATGCAGGGGTCATCTGCTTGCTGTTTAAGTTGATATGTGGCACAGGGGATTCAATTCCAGATTAGGTGCCTGTCATCCCAACGTCTGGAAGTTGATTCAGTCGCTTAAAGAAGAACAGAGGCTCACTGAAATTAGATTAGAACAGATTGTGTCTGGGGCATATACCGTGACTGGAAAAAAAAAATACAAGGACAGCAACGCTCGCATTGCAGCTATCGTGGCTTCTTATGGAACAAGAAGCTTGTACGATTATCTCTGTGGTCTCGCTTACAACTTTCAATTTCAGGTGTGAATGCACCTAAGAGCACCTGGCACATTAATTGGCTTTTTGAATTGGTCTGTTTCCTTGATTTGGCTTTTTGAATTGCTTTGTTTCCTTGATTTGGCTTTTTTGAATTGGTTTGTTTCGTGAATAAATTTTTTTTAAATTTTATTCGTCAGTCGCTATTATGACATGACGCCAGCACTTTGAACTGTCAGTCGCTGACCCTGGTAATACAGGAACATGCATCCCGAACTTTAAACTGTCCGTATGAGCTATGTGCTATGCTCATTGCCCCAATCACCAAAGCAGAATTACAATCTGTAATCTGTTAGTTGCTGACTTGGGTGATGAACTAATGGCTCTGTATAATGCTGCCTTGATTAATGGATCAATTCTGCCATCTAGAAAGATTGCGGCCAATTTCACAACATGGAATGTTTTGGTAAGGCATTTTATTTGTTCGTGCAATTCCCATTTATTGGCTGCCCTTTGTTAGTCGCGGAATCCTGTCAGCAGAGTCGCTGAATTTGCCATTCGCTATTATGTGAAATAACTTTCAGCGCGGTCGCCCTAATTGTAAAGTCGCTCAATTGTGCTGGTCGCTGATAGAGTAGTAGCGATTTTTTAGTCGCTCATATTGCCGTCGCTCATTTGTAGTCGCCGTTTTAACAGGTAACCAAGTAAAGGTGGGGGAGGGTGTTTGTTTATGTTTCAGGGTACTGAGTTGATTACAGCACACGTAAGGTGGCAGTATAGCACAGTGGTTTAAGGCTCTGAGCTGCAAATCTGGCAACATCCAGCAGACCAGACCTGGGTTTGAATCCCACAGCTTCCACTTGCACCCTGTATGACCTTGAGCAAGTCACTTAACTTCCCTGTGCTCCCAGGTCGCGCCTGTAAAAAAGCTTTCAGCTTAGTGTGCTACTCCTGGTTAAACAACAACAAAAAAAAGCCACGAGAGGTAGTGACCAGGACAGCAGGTTATTGATTGGGAGGGCTTTTGGCAATATGAACTAAGGGCACATTGCCCACCAGGACTTAATGATATGGGCATAAGGGAGCAATACAGATGAGTATGAATAGATAGGCCATTGACAGAGTACAGGCCAATGGCACACTCATAAGGTAGAAAAAATGGGCAGACTGGATGGGCCTTGTGGTCCTTGTCTGCTGTCAGTGTCTATGTATCTGTATGTTCAGCCTACAGCCCTTTCTAAAATAAATGGTCCTGAAGGCACTACCTTTTTTCATCTTTAGCCTAGTATGATATTGAATGAAGTTTTTCATGCTGTATATACTTGGGGGGATGTAAAAATGGAATAAGAATATGTTATCTGTGTACCTGTGTATTCTAGCGGTGGGTTTTTATTGACTGTATTAGCATTTTATGCACGAAGTATGTTTATTTTATGCAGCTTCATAGTATGTAAAGTCTGTGATGCTGTGAGTGGTAGCACTAATTAAATTACCAAATTGGGAAGACTAGGTGGGCCAAGTGGTCCTTATCTACCGTCAAAGACTATGGGCATTATTCTAGAAGGGTTACGCCTGGCATAACAGCAGTTGCGCCAAGTAGAATGGCACATGTAGCAACTTACGCCAGCAGTTGCGACATGCAAGATCCTACAAAGTGGCCTGCAACATGTCACAGGCCACTTGCGCCGAACAGCTGTTACGCAGCATAAACCCCCTGCAACATGGCACTAGGGGGGTTACAGCAGCAGTTGCGCCCCATTCTAGAAGGGCAGCCAAAAAGTGCCCACATTGGGATTCTACAAGAATCCCTGGAGGAGATCCAGCAACGTAAGTTACACCAGCATTTAGCTAGTATAACTTACAGATGCCCTGGGGGTCCTGTAGACCTGTCGACTGTCCAGCAGTCAGTGCACTGTTTTCCCCCAAGCCCAGCACATCCCAGCAGGGCCCCATAGGGCTACCCATACCCCCAGCCCCCCGGAACACCCATTGGCAGATGACCCGCAGGGCGGTGCTGCCATCCTCTCACCCGTGCCCCGATCTGCGGGTTGTCGGCCGCAGATGCGGCAATTACATCACCCTGGTAGTCTAGTGGCCCCCCGATCATCATAAATGAAAGATAGAAAGCCCCCACTCCCTGGTAGTCTAGTGGCCCCTCCAGCAATATAAAATACATATTGTAAGCTCTATATCAATGGTAATCTAGCAGCCCCCTCCCGATCATTGTCCAGAAATGTATAACTCCAATTCCCTGGCAGTCTAGGGGCCCCCCACCCAGCCATGCAGCCCACCCTGCACTCCCCCCATCCGTCCCCAGCCAGCAACTGGCACAGCTCCCCTCTCACCTCCACGGCCAGCCACCGACTGAGCTCTGTATGAGCGCTTACTGTAAAGACACGCTCAGAAATTAATTTTTGAGCGCATCTTTCCAGTTGAGGGGGGGTGTGTTATCAGGGGATTTACCGCATCTGGAGTGGTTTGCCCACAAGGCACAGCTGAGTGGGTAAATCCTTGTCAGCCGTGGTAAACCCCCTGATAACCCATATGCTCCGAGTGGCTTATTGCGATTATACCAAGGTTCATTTTTTTTTACTATAATAAAATGCAATTTTTAAAGAGCTTGACTTGTTTTTTTATTGTATTTATTCCTGGGCTGCAGATGATTAAGATTTGGATTGTATACTCATCAACAGCCGTTGATTATCAGAGGATTTACACTGGTGGTAAACTGCCAGACTGACAATTTCACTGGCTGTTCACTTATGTCCATGGTATAATTCTAGATTTTTTCCTAGCCATTTTATAAGGCTGGTTGTGATGTCATACTAATTGTGACATCATGATGCCTGTATAATGCAATGTTCTGCATTGAATTAGTCAATCTGTATATGAGTTTGTGTCTGTATCTATGTGGAGACTCACCTGGAGTCTGTGTCTTTTTTTTTTTTTTAAACCAGGAGAGACACACTAAGCTGAAGCTTGTTTACAGGTGTGACCTGGGAGCACAAGGAAGTTAAGTGACTTGCTCAGGGTCACACAGTATGCAAGTGGGGGCTGTGGGATTCAAACCCAGATCTCCAGATTTGCAGCTCAAAGCCTTAAACCACTACGCTATACTGCCTCCTGGGTCTGAGTGGAGACTCACCTGCAGCCAGAGAGAGATTTTCAGCAGAGGACAGGAAGCTTTATTTCCTGCTGGAGAGATTGATTTGGAGAGATTAGATGAGAGATGCTGATATTCTCCAATTAGTTTATTTGATCTTATCTGTGTCAATCTTCACCATTCATCACAGATGGGTACTGGCCGGAAATCAGGACCCGCGGGAGCCTTTTTGTTTTGTTTTTTGTGGGTAGGCGGAGCCGCCGAGCATCTGGCGCCCGCCTCGAGGCCGACGCATCACGTGGTGCCTTTATGATCACGTTAAGCTGTGTCGACCGCCTGACTGGCTCAGTTCTTCGCTCTCCCACCATCGCGGTTGCCTCGTGGGAAGCCTGAAGTTTGAAGAAGTCTGTCAGTTTTTCTAGGCCTTACGCCTGCGATATTTCCGTCGCCAGTCCGTGGTCTGCTAGTTCTGGGTTCTGCCTCCACTCGACGTCGCCGGTAAGATCTTTCCTTTTTATTAACATTAAGCAACATCAAGTCTTTTTTGGTGTTGTTTTTCCATAGGTCATGCCGCGGTCTGAGGGCAAGAAGTTTTCTAAGGTGGGGCGGCCCCCTATGCGTCGGTGCCCGTGCGGCCGCAATTTCTCCATGACCGACCAGCAAGGCCAGTGTCTCGCGTGTCTTGGCCCACTTCACGACATGGATTCGTGCAACGCCTGCTTCTCTATGGACCGCCGCATCCTCGAACAGCGCGTGTGCAAAGTTGGACGAGCTCCGCCGACTTTTGGGGGATGGGTTCACACTGCCGGGCCAAGCCGCTCTCGGCCTTTCCTCTGGGTCCCTCCCAGTTCTATACGGACTGGGAGGAGGGAGCTCGACCTCCTGTAGCCTAGCCTTGGTCGAGGCTTCTCCCGCGGTGCAGGAGGCCCATCCCGCTTCCCCCTGGGAGCGGGTGGGAGGCGCCGCCATGGCAATCACCCCTTCGGGGGTGAAGGCCCCCCCCGGTGTCGCTTCTGCGGTTTGCAAGGCCTGGGTCAGCGCCGTCCTCTATGCCATCGGTCGGTGTCGTTGAGGCCTTCGGCACCATTCACGGTGCCGAGGGCCCTGGCGGCGCCGGCTTGTCTCTCGGCGCCGCGGGCCCTGTCGGCGCCGCTTGCAGCATCAACTCTGCTCGCGGCGCCACGACTCTAGATCCGGCGTCACCTTTCGCTATGTCTCGCCTTGGCGCCGCTCTCGGTGTTGAGGTTGAGCATGGTGCCGCAGGACCCTCGGAGTCGTTGGTCGGCATCGCCCGTGGCGCCGCCTCTGCTCGCGGCGTCGCACGGTGCCAGGTCCATTTTCAGGGCAGCCGATGCCGCCTTGGTTCTCGGTGCCGCTCGTGGCGCCATGGGGCCTGTTGTCATCGTTGGCACCAATCCTGCGCTAGGGGCGCTTGGCGCCGCTTCGACTCTCGGTGCAGCTCGTGGCACCGGGGGGTCTGGCGGTGTCTGCGTCTCCGGAGCTGCTGTTGGAGCCACCGCCAGTGCCATCTTTGTCCCCGGTGCAGCTCCCAGTGCCGATGGACTTGGCAGCACCGCGGCTGGCCCTAGCTCTGGACCTTTGGTCTCGGCTGCCCTACCGCCTTCTGCCAGCTCCGCCCTCAGGGCCGTGGAGGGCGCGGGGGTGGCCTTGTCCACTGCCACAGTTTCTGGGCCCTTCGTGAAGGTCGCTTTTCCTCGCCCTCCTACTGTCTGGCTCAGGGCCTTGGATTCCACCTCTTCGGAGTCGTAGTCCGGCTCAGAGTTGGATGGGCAGTCACACCCTTTGGGGTTGCCTGCACAGGAGGGTGAGCCGGTGGTCTCTTTGACGAGTCGGAGTCAGCCCCCTGCTGAAGATTGTCGGGCTGCCCTCCAGATCGGGGTTAGTGGCACTGACCAGCAAGCTGTGGTGCATGCCACTATAGCCCTGCAGCCTGGTCTGGGAGGGTTCCTTGACCCTTCAGCAGACGTACCCCCTCCCGTGGTGTGTCTTGATCACCCAACTTTGGGGCCCATCGGGAAGTCTACAGCTGGGGAGGGTGCTGCGCCCTGGATTTCCCCCTCGGGGACATCCCAGAGCTGCCAGCTACCTAGGCTGACCCTTTCAAGGACCAGGACCTTCTCGGACTCTGAGGGGTCGAGGGGTGTGGGGTCGGCATGTCGGCCTTTCTCTGGGGTCCACCCAGGCCCTGGACTCTGCCCTTCCCCTTCTGGTTCCTTGAGAGGGTCCTATTCTTTGGAGGCAGGGGACCGTCCTTCTGGACCTATACAGCCCCGGTCGCCTCACTGGAGGGATTCTTCTGGGCGCAGCCTAGGCAATACCAACGTGGTTGTACAGCTGTCGGCTGTGGAGTCTTCTGGGACACCTTCCCCAGGTGTCCATGGTCTGCTCCCTAGCCCTGGCAGAGGTCAGCCGATTCCTTCCCTCAGCTCTGCCCCTTCTCCTCTGCCATATTCTCCAGTGCTCCTGGGCATTCTTGGTCCTACCGGGCCTCTCACCTGGGAGCAGTTCAGAGCGGTGGCTTCTTGGTTCCCTGCTTACGTTAGGGCCTTGGACAGTCAGGTTTTTCAACCTCCCCCCGAGCAGCCACTCTCGGAGCAGATGGTGACCTCCAGCTCCTCATCCCCCTCTTCTGGGGGTGAGGAACCTTCTGTCCACATCTCTCCTGCCGCTGATCTCTCGGAGTATCAGCGTTTCCTTCGCGAGGATGTTGGAGGACCTTCACCTTTCCCCTCTATCTGTGAGCAATCCAGAGCATGCGGCGCACGCCTTTCTAGGTGATTTCCGGGTGGCCACCCTTGTGGTGCCCCCCTGGCCTGCTCCTTTTCAGGAGGCATCCATGCGTTTCTGGCAGAGGCCCTTCTCTGGAGTTCCTGCCCCTAGGGACCTCAGTCAGAGGTATTGCGCACCCCCAGAGTCTCCAGGTTCCATGCTTCATCCGCAGTCCAGATTGACGCACCTGGACACTCCTGATGGGCTTCGAGCCCTCCACCGTGACCGGCCCCCTGATCAAGACTCTTCGGATTTTGATTTCTGGGGGAGGAGGACTTTCTACTCGGCATGGTTGCTTCTCTCCATCTCTGCTCATCAGGCCCACTATGCAGCCTACAACAGGTTCTTGTGGTCAGCGCTGGGTCAGATCCTAGCTGCTTTGCCTGACTTGGAGCAAACCAGGTAAGCCATCGTTCTCTCTGCATGTGGCCTGGAGCTAGCAAGGCACCAAGCAAGGGCGTCTTATGATGCCAACGAGGTAGCTACCAGGGTGGTAGGGACAGCGATCTGCACCAGAAGATCGACATGACTTCTCCTTTCCCGGTTGTCACCCTTGGCCCGGCGTAGGGTGATTTGCTCTGCTCACCAGGGAACCTATCTCTTTTCCCGTAGGGCGAGATGGCGTTTGTTGGGGCAACTTCCTTCCCCCTCCGGGGGGACCCCGTCTCAGTCTTCCCACTCTCGGGCCTCCCCAGGCCCAGAAGGTTCCCCCCCATAGTGTGTCACCCACTGAGGGCTAAGGGACACTGTCCCTTAGGGTGCAATCAGTCAACCCCCTTCGAGGCTTGGTATCACCATCTGTGATGAATGGTGAAATTGACACAGATAAGATATAGAAATTACGTACTTACCGTAATTATGATCTTTCTGTGTATCTTCACCATTCATCACAATCCCGCCCACTCCCCTGGGGCCTCAGTCTGTGGGTCCCCTCCCTCTGTGCCTCTCCCTCTCTTGAGTAGGAGAAAGTAGGGACACACGGGGGTGTAATTTTCCTTGAAAGGGTACAGCCAGTGGCATTCCTTCTCTCAGCATATCTCCACCCTAGCAGGGTGGGAGTTGATGATTGCCCTCCTCCTGTCATCCAAATGTTAAAAAAAAAAAAAAGAACCCCTTTTTTCCGCAGATTTCTTTCAGAGAGTACTAATCCCTGTACCCTGTCCTTCTCCAGTATAGAGACTCTGCTTTGGGGTATTGCCATATATTCTGTGCCTTGAATACTGGCAAGAAAGCTTTGCTACTCCGTGCAGTTCCTATACAATCTGGTGAAGGACAAGGGTCCTGGATCCTTGTTTTCTCTCACTCTCTCCTGAAATTTCTCCCCCCTTTCCCTCCCTTCTTCCGCTTCCAGAGATTGGGGCCCCTACCCAATCCCCTTAGTTTCATCTTGTCTCTGCTGTCCTCTCAGTCGTTATTTCTCCTTTTGGTTCAGCTCTTCCTTCCTTTTTCTGTCCCTTGGACTCTTTTGTCCCACCTCCATCTCTTCCTCTTACCTCTCGGTGACTCAGAACTGGTAGTCAGGCGGAGTCGACACAACAACGGCTAATCCTCGAGCACCACGTAGTCGTTGGCCTCGGTGGCGCGTGCTGCATCCGTTCCGCCTGCCCTTTTAAAAAAAAAAAAAGGCTCCCGCGGGGTCGATGAATGGTGAAGATACACTGAAAGATCATAATTACGGTAAGTACGTAATTTCTATTTTTTGTTTTGTGTACAATAAATCACCACTTGTGATTTTTCTACAACTTCTCATGCTTCCTGACCTATAAGCCTCCAAAATATTTGGCGATAGAGGTATCTGGTTTAGTTACAACTGGTGTCATTCTGAGTCAGAAGCTACACCACATCCGGAAACCTCTCCACAGAAAGGATTCTGGGACAATAAAGTGGAGTTATGGAGGAAAAAGCTGGGGAAATACTTGATGCCCTTTTGAAGGGCCAATCGGGTGTCAAGGGAACCTAATGCATATTAAGTTTTGGAAGGGACAGTTATTTTAGCCAATGGGAGCTGCCTGAGAGCTCCCAAAACCCAAGCACTCTTTGGTTCTGGTTTAGTTTGGCAAGAGTCCCTCCACAGGCGGGGGGCTTCAGTCCCTATACAGAAAGGTGGGGCGGCAAGGCTGAGGGAAAGGCCTGGTTGGAGGTTGCCAGCTACCTGTCCCCCAGGGCCTGTGTTATACCTTTCCCCATGTTAAAGAAATTTTTGTTTGAGGAATCCAATTTTGCAGCTTCAGCTGGAAGAGAGCTGCAGGCCCCAGCAATACCTGCTGAAAGAGAAAGCTGCAAGTTTGAGAGGGCAGTGAACAAAAAAAAAAAAAAAGAATCTACACCTGAGTGGTGAGAAGTACAGATAAAAGGTTCAAGGAAGGGAAAAGGTTCTGTCTGTACCCTGGTTGGACTTAACATTACAAGGAAAGGAACGGGCACTGGTTCATGAATAGTTCGGGTTTTCGGAAAAAACAGTCTGCAACCCTAGATGACACTGCGTCACAAAAGAAGGGGGATGGACATTTGGCCAAAGGAAAGGAAAGGTATGGTTCTAGTTTAAGGAAAATAGATTCATGGAAAAAGGAATGATTAGGGGTTTTGGAAAAATGGCATGGGAGTCTCCCGGACATACATCGGTGTTCCAGTAAATCCAGGTTTATCTGCAAAAGAAGAAGAGAGAGCCTCTTCTAGTTCATCAGCACCTGCACAGTGAGGAAAAGTGATTTCTGTATCGAGGGACTGGTCAAGTGAAAGGTGTGTTTGGTCAGTGCCAAGTTCAGGGTTCTCAGAGGAGCCCATTTGAATGTGCCCATGACTCACTGAGACTGTATGCTCAGTGGGAACCAAGAGACTATATCCTGTGCAAAATGGGCCACAGCTACCACATTGGTATTGTGGCTGAAAATGTCTTTAATAGCCAGATGTGACTAAACTTCTAAACTAAAATTTGCAACAAGATGTGAAGTTGTCAGAGGCTGAAAATCTGCTCATCTTCCACCTCAGAGCCAGGAAGGGTAACTGCCAGCCCCTATCAAGTGGGGCCCACTGGGCCACAGGGAGCCACAGGCACATGTCTCGGTGCTAGGGCACTCTGGATCCATTGGGAAGCAGGATCGGGGTCACTCCTGGGTCTGGGTTCCTTTGTGGCCTGGAAAGCCATGCGTTTGTGTTCTGTATCTAACCTGAAAGCAGACTGAAGGTGACAAGCTGCTAGACCTTCAAGCAAGTCGAAAAGTCCAAGCTGCAGAGTGCCTGTTCCACCTCTTAAGCGTCTCAATGATCTCAAGTTCTGCTCTTCCATCTTCCCCAGAGCTACAGTCCCAACGTCAACCGAGAATGTCTGCAGAACCATGAGTAAAGGCAGGGATTGTCTTGCACCTGGGGGGATGTAAACAGTTGTCTCCAGTTTATGCCCAATGGCATAGTAAAAGCCCCAAAGTAATCAAGTGCACCAACGCCGGCCAACCAGCTACACCACAGGCCTGCAACAAGGTAGTACTGGGTACCCAGGGACAGATTCTGGGGTGTTATCTGAACCAGGGAACTGGGACCAGTTAGGGTTAGTTCACTGGTAAAGATCTGCAGCAGTTAGCTAGTTAGAGGGTTGGTGGCTGCAAGTATGGAAATATGTTTTGAATTTAAAAGAGGGGAGATGATTGTTCTAAAATGTGAAATTTCTAAATGCCACCTGCAAAATACAAAATGTTTGTTTAACCTCTGTTCCACTCTACCCATTCCTAACCTCCCTGTAAATAAATGGTGTTTAATTGTTTTGGGAAATTCTGACTCATGAGCACATTATTAGTGAGCATATTATTAGTGAGCATATTATTAGTGAGCATATTATTAGCGCAAGTCGTTAATTCAGTGTTAAAATTGAGGGTTTGGCTATGGTAAATCCATGTGTTAGGGTGACTGTATGGGAAGGTGGGTTGGCACAGCATCCCGGAGGGTTGTACTGCTAAATATCTTACCCACTTAAAATGTACTCTGGGTGGAGGCACTGCGATAGTTTATTTTTAACTTGGGATAGAACCCCATAACAGCAAAATGGAAACCTAGGCCCCTCAAACTTATACTAGCCAGCAAGGCAGGGGTAGTAGCCCTTTGTAGACATGGTGCCAGGGCTAAAGACTGATGAATGGGAAGGGGGATCAATTTAAAGATGGCATCCTTATGGGCCCCTGGGGTCCCAAAGTTTGTAAAGTGTAATTCCAACACCGAATACTGCATTCAAACCTGTGTCATTGAGACGGGGAATGATAGCCAGGACATCAGGACAACTATATTCTTTCCAAAAGTGCCGTGGGATCTTTTACTGCCAGTTGGACAGCCCCCAGGGATGGGTACATGGGAGAGTTGTTTAATGTCTCATCTAAAGAACGGTACTTCCAACCCAGCAGTACCCTCTGTGCAGCACCACGGAGTCATTGCTGGGAATTAGTTGGCTGTCTCCTCGCCCCAAATAATAATTTCTGAACACCCCAAATAGTACGGTTCTCATATGTCTGGGACCAAATACTGAATACTTTGACTATTAAAGTATCCTGGAATGGATAAAGCCATTCCCAGGTGATCAGCACTAGCCCCCTGCCCAACCCCTTCCCATTCCAGTAATTTCCCTTTCACAACCCTCCTCCCCCTCGTCTCTGATTCCAAAAAGGAAAAAAAAAAAATAAATGATGGCTTCTGGCACCATGCCAGAGCAGAAGCTGACAGCATCTTTCATTTATTTTTTTTTTGTTTAGTGTACTTTCTTTCCCTTATCAGGCAGCCCCCATCGGTCCAACCCAGTCATCCAGCCCCATCACCTGTGACCTGCCTTCCATGGGACTTATCTTTCCCACTTACACCCTGGCTTACCACCCCAGGGTGGGGCTGTTGGGAGGGGGCAGCTACGCTCCAACAGAAACCGAGCAGGTGCTTGAGGGAGAGTGCCATGGTCAGTGTTGCAGGGCCTGCAGCCAGGGGCGGGTATCCTCCTGCATTAGCTGGTGCTCTGTTTTTCCATTTTCTATCACCAGTGAATGCCAAGAAGAGCTCTCAGTGCACATGCATGAATGTGCATGCATGGCACGTCAGGGCCCATCGGCGCCTTTCCCCAGCTCCACAGCTCCATGTGCATTACCACCTGTAGTCACCTAGGTGGCAGTAGCACAATGGAGACTGACCTCTCCCCTCTCCCAGAGGTGGAGAGCCTCCTCTGGGATGCTCAGCTCCCCTCCCCAGTCGGTCCTCTGATGACTCGTACATGTTCATGAAGCAGGATCTTTGGCGTCAGAAGTAGTAGTGCTACCGCTGTGCCAGTGAGCTGGCTGACAGCACTTTTTAAAGTATATTTTCCCTTTTATAACCCAAGCCCCTCCAGTCAAGCAGGTAATGCATATGGGGCAAGTCCCTCTTCCTCCAATACAGGATTTGGGAGGGACACTAGAAAGTCAAACCAGCTAACTTAATTATCCTCCTTCTCAGCATGGCCCCCCCCACCCCGAGTCCTAGTAGTACCTGTAATGAATGGAGTGAGTGGGCACGTGAGAGGAGGGGGAGATGAATGGAGTGAGGAGGCATGTGAGCTGGAGGAGGGTGTGTGGCTATTGCATGATTCGTGATGCTGGGCAGTGAGCCAATAAGTTTGCCCAGTGTCAGCAACAATACAGTCACCATGCCCCCTTCCTTTGGATCACCTGTACACACTATTTCTCCATTCATGACAGCTACTACCAGGACTCAGAGTTAGGGTGTGTATGCTTTGGGAGGAGGGAATGACTGAGCAAGCTGGCTATATGTTTATATGTCCCCGAAGCCACTTGTTGCTATATAAGAGTGATTTTATGTGCATTCGGCTGGAGCGAGAACAGCGAAGCGAAGCGAAGCGAAGCTGAGTGTTCTCGCTCAAGCTGAAGGCAAGTGAAACCGCTCAAATACAGGAACAAGTGGTGACAGGGAAGATAGTAATATATCATTGATCGAGTGCGATCAGTAATACATTTAAAAAAAACTGTTCCCAGAATGTGCCCGTTTTCGGGCATCTGCGTGTGAGATACTCTTCACAGAATAAAAGTGTCTCACATGCAGGGAAAAGGAGCACTCTGATTGGTAAGGGGCACTCCCTTGATCTATAATTGACTTTCTAGTGCCCCCCCCAAAATCATGTAATGAGACAGGGGCTTGTATTATATGTTATGCTTGCCATTGGAAGGGCTCAGGCTAATGAGGGGTATATATTTTAAAAGACTCCATTGGCTTCTGGCATGGTGCCAGCAACTGGTGTTTTCATGTTTTTTATGTTTGCTTGCACGCATGTTTATGTTTGCTTGCATGCATGTGCAAGAAACATAGTGCCATCATCCGAGTTTTCGGAGGTGTGGCTCCCGTCTTCCAATTCAGTCAGTGTATTTGCAGGAGTGACTGCAGTTCTCCAATGAACGCTGCAGCTGTCTATGACAGAAGGGAGAGCTACGCTTCAGTGAGCAGCGATAAGATATCGTGTGCTCATGTGCGCCCCACACACACGCACGCATACTGCGTGCTCCCCCCCCCCACACACACACTATATAGCCAACTTGGGTGCCCAATCCCCCGTCGGCTGTGCTACACCCCCCAACAGAGCCCAGATGCCACGCTGGGAGCCCACCCCAGCATGGCAACAGATCATATGGCCGACAGGGGTGTCCAATCCCCTGTCGGGTCCACTGTCCTCCCCCTCCCCAAGAGACTAGAGGGTGCCACGCTGGGAGCCCACCCCAGTGTGGCAACAGATCGTATGGCTGACAAGGGTGCCCAATCCCCCATTGGCTCCACGGCCCCCCAAACAGTCTTCCAGCTGCCACACTGGGAGCCCACCCCAGCGTGGCACAAGTCCTGTGTCGTCTAAGTTAAAAAAAAAAAAAGAAACCTGAAAGAAAAAAAACTTCCCTTACTGACTGTCCTGACCCAACCTCCCCCCACCTGCGCCCACCCTCTGCGCACACTGCCTCCCCACACCTCCTCCTCACCCAATACTTACCTCCGGAGCTAGGCGCGACGATCTTTGGTGGACCGGGAACATGTCTGCACTCTTCAAAGCCAACCGCGAACTGAAGAAATGCCGGTAAGCTATATAATGTAATAAATAGGTTTTTTTTCAATTTTAGTGCATATCTCGGGTATTTTGGGGAATTTTTTCACCAAATTTTCAACATGGGGTTTTTGGGACCCCACCTCATGAATTTTGTCACTGTCATGACGTTAATCAGCCCCGAAAGGTGATTTCATGGTCACTGCGTGGAACCACCTTTTGGGACCAATTTATGAAACGACAGTGTCACAGTTCATGAGGTAGGCCCCCAAAAACCCTATATTGAAAATTTGGTGAAAAAATTCCCAAAAATGACTGTTTTACGGGCATGCATTGCACTGTTCCTACACATGCGCATAAGTTTGCAAATTTTAATATGTTCATTCCAGATTTTCAATATTGCCATTTTATCATACCTCCTTATGAGCAGTATAGCTGTCATTTCTCACATCTGACCCAAAATGTGTTTCTGTGCATGTAGCGCACAATGGCGCATTCGGTGTGCAAAATCAATGTTCAGGACAGATTAAGAAAATCACAGTGACACTGTTCATGAGCAGAGGTGTTAAAATGGCTATATTGAAAGTTTGGTGAAAAAATTCCAAAAATTACTGATTTACGAGCATGCGTTGTGCTGTTCCTACGCACACACGTAAGTTTGCGAATTTTCAATATTTTCACTCCAGAATTTCAACATTGCCATTTTACCACACCTTCTTATGAGCAGTATAGCTGTCATTTTTCACATCTTGGCCAAAACGTGTTTCCGCCCATGTAGCATACAATGGCGCAGTCGGTGTGCAAAATCAATGTTCGACAGATTAAGAAAATCACAGTGACACTGTTCATGAGCAGAGGTCTTAAAATGACTATGTTAAAAATTTGGTGAAAATCGTCCATAAATGACCAATAGCATGAAATGACCATTGCAGTTTCACCCTAGTAACTTCATATGGATTTCTAATATTTTCAGTCCAGATTTTCACCACTGGCATTTTTCCACACTTCCTTATGAACAGTACAGCTGTAATTTTTCACACCATGGCCAAAATGTGTTTTCACACTTCCAGCGCAGAAATGTGTGGTCGCTGTGGGAAATCACTGTTCGGGACAGATTAAGAAAATCACAGTGACACTGTTCATGAGCAGAGGTTACAAAATCCCTGTGTTGACAATCTGCTGTAAAAAATCCCCAAACTAATTGCATTATGGGTATGTGTTGCGCATTTTTTATGCACGCTCGTGACTTCACCAGTTTTTTTAATGTTTTCACTGCAGAATTTCAACATTGTCATTTTTTGCATCTCCTCATGAACAGTACAGCTGTCATTTTTCACATCCTGTTCGAAATGTGTTTTCGCACCTGTTGTGCCAAATGGCGTAGTCGCTGTGCGAAATCAACTTTCGGCTAACAAACTGATATTGCCACTGTTCATAAGGTGGGGGTCACAAAAAAACCATGTTGAAAATTTGAAGTGAAAATGACAACGAATGCCTGAGGCATTAAGGTTTCCGACCGTAACGCCCCAGCCTGTAGAGATTGAGAGGCATTAGGGGTGTAACTTGGGATTCTCGCCTGTAATGCTCATACCATTCCACACCCTGCAGCCAGTGAGAGGCATCAAGGTGTGCCTTGGACTCTTCGGTCCCAAACTTCACCCCATTCTCCTATATCGCACCCATCTCACCATATTTCCTAATGAAATGGGGTGCGCATAAGGGCCAAAGACCCCAAGGAACACCGTGACACTTGTCAGTGTCTGCAGGGTGGGGTGTGGTGAAATGGCATGGCCGTTATGCCTAACAACCCAAAGGCACACCCCAATGCCTGTCAGCCTCTGCAAGGTGGTGGTGGGGTTGGCTTCAATTCAATACTTCACTGCTATTCCTATTATGCAGCTCTTTAACTCCACACTACCATTGCCAATGCCAGCAAGCAAACATTCGGCATTGACAAATGCTTGTTACTTTATGCTATGGGCTCATGGACACAAAGAAACAGGTAGGTCGGTGGGAAACTAATGGATATAATTATGGTACCAGTGGGGGCCCCCCCACCCTGCCCCGCAGCCCCCAAAGCCTGCCTGCAATTTTTTCAAATGACTCCAATATTCTTACTTGTTATAAATTGTTGGAGGGGTTCTTAGTCTCATCATCCAACTGAATTTTGATCAAGCCTGATCACCAAACAAGGTGACCACCTCCATCGGTCAGGAAAAAAAGCATCACATTTTATCTTGCCATTCTAAGCTGATGTCCCCCTGCTTTCTTTCTATCTTGTGGGCAAACCACTCTCTGGCTCTATTACTTATGTAATGTGCTCTGGCCAATGAGAGGCTCACGGGTGTTTACTGGGAAGCTCACCAGTTAGAAGAAGGCCACAGTTTTCCTGTATTCCAATCAGTACAAAGTAGCAGAGTGAGGTGGGGGGAGCTCTGGTATCTTAACTATATGCTTTAGTTTGGTCTCACACCAAGTGCCTCCCTGTAAATTTTACTAAGATGTATTGTAAATGCAGGGGCTGAGCTTGCCAAGCTCTTTATACTGATTTGAATGCAGGAGAATTGTGGCCTTCTTCTAATTGGTGAGCCCCCCAGTAAACACCTGTTGTGAGCCTCTCATTTGCCAGAGCGCAGTTTTAGGGTCTGGTTGTAACTGCAACACCTGTTGCCAGTAATAACACGTTCCAACTAAACCACCTGGCTCTTTAAGCTGGAGTAATGTATCAAACGTGGGAACAAAATGGGGTTGTTCTGCTATCTCTAAACATTCCTAGAAAGCTGAACAGTGTTGAGTAGGCCAGGGGGCCATACCCAAAAAGCTGTTGAGCACTGCGGAGAGTTGAAAATGCTGGAAGGGATGATATACTGGGATGAAAAAATGCTGTTGTACTGTAGCAGCTGGGCACAGCTTACCCCCTCAAGTAGGGCATCCAGCAAAGCATTTCAGAGCTGTGGACAGAAATTGGTTGTAATAGGATGAAGAGCTATTCGTAAATTTGGATTCCCTAATATAGGCTGGGATAAATCCTTGCTCCAATCAAGCTGTAAATATGAGCATAGTTGCTTTAGGGCTTTAAGAGACCACATCACAGGAGTGTGATGCAGCTGTGCATGCAGGCAGGAGGGCTTGAGATATAGCAAACTGCCAAGCTTTAGGCTATATTTCATGCACAGTTGTGCCTCAAAAATGAGCCAGAGGGGACGATGAACCAAATCCATGGGGGCAGCAGGAGGCTGCCCCATTGGAAATGTTTATTCCAATGTAGGGCAAGATAATAAAGAAAAATATTAGGCAGATGTAAACCACCATTCTCCTTGGGGAGGGTTAACTTGAAATAGGCCTGACAGGCAGCTTTCTTCTTCCAAAGAAAATCTGTAATCAGGTTTTGAAAACAGGTGAACCATAGTTTAGGAAGAAATAGACCAAGCATGCCTATGGGGTAGAGAATGCGAGGTAAAATATTCATTTCGATAACATTAACCCTACCCCAAAGAGATAAGTGAAGAGCAATCCATCTTCGCAGGTCTTCTTTGATAACCTGCAACAGGGGAGTTATATTCTGTTTTAATAGCTCAGAAAGGGAACCAGGGATTCGTATTCCTAAGTGAGTAATAGCTTTGGGCTCCCAACACAATCCCAGGTCAAGAATTTGTTGTTTAGAAAAATATATCCTATATCTTGGCAAAATCCATGGCAAAGCTTTGTTAAAATTTAAATCCTCAAAAGCCATGCCTGATCTCCAACACTACCGCAGGCTTAGAAACTCCTGCACTAAGAAAATTCACCAAGCCAAAACAGAGTACTTTAGCTCAAACCTTTCATTCTGCCCTGACCCCCTCAGCCTTTTGGAGCACTATCAAATCCCTCATCAATCCTACCAGCCGAGCAACTACCCCCCTCACTAATGCATAACGGTTCCTCTGTCTCTGACCACGTGTCAATCACCGACATTTTTAACAACTTCTTCATGTCCTGTGCACTACTCAAAAAGCCAGTACCTCCCTACTCCCCTCCCCCCACTAATGGGTTCAACCTCTAGCCCACAACCACGCGTGAAGTCTATCTAGCTCTCTGTAACCTTGATTCGCACAAGTCCAGCCCTGATGGTTTTCTCCCAAAGCTTCTGCGCTTTCTGCCCCAGCCATTGCCATCCCTCTCTCCCACATAATTAATCTCTCCTTCCTTACCAACTCTGTCCCAAGTTAATGGAATATGGCTCACTTCACAAAAGGGGTGACCACTCATCCCCTGGAAATTACTGACACATTTCCATACTCCCCACCATGGCTAAACTCCACAAAACCTTAGTCCTCTCAAGACTGTCTGAGTTCCTCACCTGAACAAAGCCCACCCCCCCCGCCTTGGCTAAGCTCCAGAAAACCTCAGTCCTCTTAAGACTGACTGAGTTCCTCACCTCAACAAATTTTTTCTCCAAACACCAGTCAGATTTCAGGAAAAATCACTTGACTACTTCCTCCCTCCTCCGCATCACAGACTTTAGCCATACAGCAATGGACAAATGCCACCTCACATCTGCTATATTCATCGACCTTGCCAAGGCTTTTTATTCCATCTCCCACGCACTCCTCCTCCAGAAACTGCTCTCAGCCAGTCTCACCTACTCCCCTATCCTCTGGTTCAAATCCTACCTCTGTGACTGATATCAATCTGTCATTGTAGGCAACTCTACACTCCCCCCATCCTATCTGGTGTCCCCCAGGGATCCATCCTCGGCCCCCTCCTCTTTCTATATTTATAAACAACTTCCCCTCAACCTGTTCCCAGTCAAACATTCACCTCTATGTGGATGACATCATCCTCTACACGTCTGGCCCTACTACTGACTCAATACAGCATCCCCTCCCGTCCGATGTCAACCGCGTGATAACTTGGTTCAAAGATAACTCCCTAAAACTGAACACAAAAAAATCAGTCTCCACGATGTTTGTCTCCCCCAAAAATTTCCAGGCTCCCCTTCTCACCACAATTCACCGTCTTGAATACTTCCACCCTCGACATCATTACCTCATACAAATACTTTGACCAATGGCTAGACCAGCACATCAGTTTCTCCACCCACATTGACTACCTTTGCTCAAAGTTGTGCCCTAAGCTAAGTGTGCTCTATAGCAACAAACACGCTATCCCCTTACATGTCTGCCGTGACCTAGTCCAAAAAACTGTCCTCCCTATCTTTGACTATGGGAGACATCATCTATGCATCAGCCCCTGCCACCTCACTCTCCAAACTCTACACCCTTCTCAGCTCTTTCTGCAGACTCGCCACAAACTCCTGTCCATGTACCCATCACTGTACCCTTCTCGCCTCACTAAATTTTGCACCCTTCCCCCCCAGATGGCACATTCATTCTCTAGCTCGCACAGCAAAATACTGGTTCAACCTCCACCATCCCACCTCTCCTCACTTCTCTCCTCTGCTCTCATCCCTGCCTACCACCTAAGATCCTGGCACCCCCGCTCCTTCTCCATCCCTCACCAGTGATCTATTGTGGGAATCTCCGCTTTGATTTGCATAAGAGGAAAGATGGTTCCAGAACTAGAGGGCACTGCCTTAGACTGTAATGAAAAAGATATAGTGGCAATGTGAGAGGGCATTTCTTCACAGAGAGGGTGGTAGAGCCCTGGAACAGACGGCTAAATGGAGTGGTGGCTGCTAAATCAGTGGAAAAATTTAAGAGGGCATGGGACAGGCATATGGGGCTGCATACTGGGGGAGGGCAGTAGCTGGCAGGGGAAGGGAGGTGAAGGGGGGAAAAATGGAAAAATGGGGCAGACTAGATGGGCCGGTGTGATCCTTTTCTGCCATCAAGCTTCTGTGCTTCTATGATTTGCCTCCCACATCTCTGGAATCAACTACCTACTTCCCTCCAGGATTTCCAATCCCTCCCAGCTTGCAAATGCCTACTTAAAACCATCTCCCCATCCACATGCACCTGTCCAAAAACACTCTCCGTCGCCATCGACACCCCTCACACAGTTCCCAATCCCCTCCCCACCCATTCTCCCCTGACGCAGCCTCACTCATAGTGCCCCCCCTCACATTATCTCTCTCTCCTATGCTACTTTTTCCCTCATGCCTAGGTAATTATGCTTACGTACTGTAGCTGTCCACTCAATTTGCAAAATTGTATATGAAACTTTCTTCGCTAGTTATCCAATGTCTCGTACTATGTAGTAGCCAAAATATTAATGTATTTATTTAGTTGCCTGTATACACAATTGTATTTCTCACCTGTATGAATGTCATGTACTGTAGCTAGTGTGCCTTCCTGGTTACCAAATTTTAAATAAATTAATTAAATAAATAAATATGTTCAAGGGTAAGACCTGGGTTTTGTCCGGGCTAAGCTCCTAACCTGGCACAGCTGAGAAATGCTGAACCTCCCTTAACACCTCCGGAATCAAGGTCAGGGGGGATTCAACATGAAGAAGGAGGAAGTCGTCTGCATAAGCGTACAATTTATAACTAGTATTACCCACCAAAATTCTCCAGACCTCCAGATTCCATTGAATTTGGTATAAGAGAGGTTCCAGATATAAACTGAAGAAGAAGCGTTACAGAGGGCACCCCTGTCTTATGTCACGTTGGAGCTCCACAGGGGCGGTCAAAACTCCATTACACCTAATTTTGGTTGTGGGATTACAGTATGATATCTTAACCCAATTACAAAAACTAGAAGGGAACCCACATTTCTTCAGGGTAGCCAAAAGAAAAGGCCAAGACTTAACATGATTTGTCATCTTGGTCAGGTCCAGGATACTAATGTAATGGCCCTTCCTCAGTTTGTCCAAAAGTTTGTCTACTCTTAGAATAGAGAATGCCTCAAACTTGGAGGCAGCATTAACTTTCCAGAAGTCTATAGAAAACTAGGCAGTCCCATCTGGATTTGGGACTAGGACAATAGGGCTAGACCATTTGCTCTGAGATTCCTCAATGGCTCCCAGTGTCAACACAGACTAAGACTGAGTTGTGCCATTCCTGATAGGTAGGTATTGTGTCTTCCAGCCAATCCTTAAAGATTAGCTTTTTGGCTATGGCCAAGATTAGGGAGATATGATATTTCCTTTGGCCCATGACCTGCTGTAAATTAAGCCCTAGGAGGTATATTTAAGGAGGGTGAAGGCTGATTCAAGGCCTAGTAATGGGTACATGTGCTGTTTGAAAGCATCCCACAGTGGCTGAGCCATAGCACAGTCCCAGAGGATATGTTTTAGTTTTTTCTACTTAATTAGCATCTAGTGCACATGTCTGTTTCCAAATGACACTTTGTGTGGAGTTTTATAGGTATATTTATTTATTTAAAATTTGATAACCGGGAAAGGAACCATGAGCGAAGATCGTTTCCAGGAACGACCAGGGGAGGAGGGTACAGAGAGCCATACAACAGAGGGTAGATCATAGAAACAGTCAACTCACACAGACTGTTATATTGATTTGCATCTAGGAGTACAGCAATATACAATATAATACAATAGTATTTACATATACACTAATGGATGAGGACATGTGCATAACGAGAAATTCATGGTTGCCTGAGGTGTGGGATGATACATAAACCCCGAGGGTGAAGCCCGAGGGGTTTATTAAAGCATCCCACACCGAGGGCAACCATTAATTTCAAATTTAAAAACACTTCCCCATCTTTTATTATATATAATGCTGGGCAGCAATTTTTAGCAGCCCTGAGTCTGAAACACAGAGATACACTGACACTGTCTCTCAGTCACGCACACACACACACACACACTGTGTTGCTGTCAGAAAAGTTTATTTCTTGTGAGAAGTATTTTTGTTAAGCTCTTTTTGTTTTGTGTCCCTCAAACTGCAGTCACACTTTGTTTCTTTTACATGCGATAGTGCTTACCTCTGAGAGGCGCCGCAAAGCTATTACTCAAGGCAGTGAAGCAGTGTGGAGCCGTTTTGTAGGCGGGGAAGCTCTTCGGATCATTTTTTGGGAATTCCTGAGTTCTGGACAGCAGGATCAACCAGATAAGTTGTTTTGTTAAAATAATACGATGGGACTCCCAGTGTGGTGGCTCCTCGGTAAGTGGAGCCGCCATGTTTGTGTCAGTGTTTAGCCCGCCCATGGGAAGTGAAAAGCCAATCAGGATGTGGCTCTTTCATGACTGAAGTGGCGTGTGTTTGCCATTATAACCCGCGGGTTATAACGGCAAATTATAACTCGGTCAGGCAATGGGAAAAATTGCTAACCAGTTATTATAACGTAATAATATGATATAGAAAGTCAGTAATGAGTTTATGAGCTGTGCAGAGTAGATTATCACAGGTAGGGAGGGCTGCGGAGAATGGGAGGGGGTACAGGAGAAGGAGAGGAGAGGAAAGAAGAGAAGAGAAGAGAAGAGAAGAGAAGAGAAGAGAAGAGAAGAGAAGAGAAGAGAGGAAAGGAAGGAGATGGTGTATTAGTGATATGAACAAGTACAAGATGAAGTTGGAGTTGATCTGAGTAGTCTCTTGAGGGCAGGAAAGGAGGGGGTCAACATGTCAACGTATATAATACATATGATGAGCTATTTTCTGTTGCATAAGTCAGGGACCATGAAGTCTGATATATTCATGGAGATTTATTTAAATAGGGCCCTTGTTCTAGGATCTGCTAACTCTTGGAATTCCCCAAGCCTGTAGTGTCATATGTTCCTACCCTCAAGGGTAGTGAGGGTAAGCAACCGTTTATATATCAGAGATGTGTAGTATCTCTGTGTGGCCATCTGAGCTTGTCCCAGACTGAAAGTTTGACTATATTCCAAGGCCTGGGGCCCAGAAAGGAGGCCAGCATATACTGAAGATGGAGAAAAGGGAAAACTGGGATTGTGAGCTGATTATTATTCCTGCTAAATGGTTCATAGGAGATCAGTCTATTATTCTCTGACATGCAGCTCAACCTGGCCATACTGGCCCTACCAAGAAAATCTGTTGAGATCAGTTTGTTTTGAATCCTAAAGTTGGGGGTTGTCTGATATCGGCTGGTGTGGGTCTAGAAGGGGATTTGGTTCCAAGTAGTCTGTGTAGCTGTTAACTGACTAGAATGGAGGAGCCCATAGCTGTGGGTTTCAGCAATGCTGGCATTTTACTGCGTGGGCTGCTCGGCAAAGCATTTACATTTGTTTTAGCCTTGTGGCCCAAGTCTAGCTCCATCTGTTTCCACTGAGGAAAGTAAGGGTTTCCGTCCTGCTGGTCAGTTTCTCCCCTCTATCAAAGGATTTAGCCCACATGCATTACCAAGTAATCTGAAGTCTGGGAATTGTAGACCACCTTGTCCCTTAAGAGGGGTAACCTTGCGTTATGCCCTCCTGGGTGTTTCATTGTTCCACAGGAAAGAACACAATATGGATTTAAGGATAGAAAACCATCTCTTGGCTACCACAGCTCCGGTCATACCCAGAGTAGGGATGGGCAAAGCCGGGGTGGGCCACAGCTCCGGTCATACCCAGAGTAGGGATGGGCAAAGCCAGGGTGGGCCACAGCTCCGGTCATAGCCAGAGTAGGGATGGGCAAAGCCAGGGTGGGCCACAGCTCCGGTCATACCCAGAGTAGGGATGGGCAAAGCCAGGGTGGGCCACAGCTCCGGTCATACCCAGAGTAGGGAAGGGCAAAGTCAGGGTGGGCCACAGCTCCGGTCATACCCAGAGTAGGGAAGGGCAAAGCCAGGGTGGGCCACAGCTCCGGTCATACCCAGAGTAGGGAAGGGCAAAGTCAGGGTGGGCCACAGCTCCGGTCATACCCAGAGTAGGGATGAGCAAAGTCAGGGTGGGCCACAGCTCCGGTCATACCCAGAGTAGGGATGGGCAAAGCCAGGGTGGGCCACAGCTCGGTCATACCCAGAGTAGGGATGGGCAAAGCCAGGGTGGGCCACAGCTCCGGTCATACCCAGAGTAGGGGTGGGCAAAGCCAGGGTGGGCCACAGCTCCGGTCATACCCAGAGTAGGGATGGGCAAAGTCAGGTTGGGTTTGGATTTGGTTTTGCAAAGGCTTTGGATTTCCCCGGCATAGACAGTAACCAAATATCATATCTCTCACTTATCTTAGTTTCTTTTTTAATTTCTTTTTCTAATAAATGTTTCTTTTCTTGCAGTGATTCTGTGTCCTCCTTCAGCACACACACTGCAGTCCCTGACTCCCCACCACCCCCTTTCAGTTCACTTCCCCAACCCCAACCCGTACAGCTCTGCTGGACGGACTTGTGAATGGCGCCAAGCTACAGCGCAGTCTGTATTACACGCCAGTTTGCGCATGTCAAACCGGGGTATTGGGACTGCAGCTGCTAGCTCAGGTGCTCTTGCATCTCTCCCTACTGGCAGAGGCTGGAGGAGATGAAAAAAAAGGAAGTTAAAAAAAAAGCAAGAAATCCAAGTCAAACTGGCAGTGTTCGGTTCAGGATTTAAAGGAACCAAGCCATGTGAATTCGATGCTGCTTGGTTTCCGGAAGAAGATTTGTGCCCGTCCCTAACCAAGAGGGTGGAGCACTTGAGGCAGAATGTTCATCTTCACTATATTTATTTTTGCCCATAACCTTAAAGGCAGGGTTGATCAGCATATGTTCAGATTTTTGGAGAACATGGTCTTTTTGCTCCTAGCAATTGTTATGCCGAGATATTTAAATCTGTCTGTTGTCCAAGTCCCCTCCCCCCATTTCATTACCTGTTCCCTAGTAGTACAGTGCTTTTGAGCCATCAGGTTTTTTGGGTTAGATTTAGCTCATACCCTGAAATTTGCCCAGACTTACGCAGAGAGCCAGTGCAGCTGGAATGGAAGTGCCCAGGTCCTCCAAGTACAGAAGCACATCCTCTGCGCATGTAGAGGTACACGACCTAGATCTTACATCTTTTGTTACTCACTTTCTTTTGCCAGAAGTTATCTGATCAGTGGTTCACAGTATAAATTAAACAGAAAAGGGGAATGAAGACAGCCCTTGTGGGTACCCTTTTGGAGAGCGAAAGAGTCTGACTGTAGTCCATTGCACATGATCCTGCCAGTGGGTTGTAAGCAAAGGAGTTTCACCCAATCAATGAAGCTCGGTGGGAAGTCGAATTCTGCTGCAGTGTTGTATAGGTATGACCAAGACATCTTATCAAATGCCTTTTCTGCATTCAAGGACATCAGCACCGCTAGGTGTCTGGAGTCCTTGGAGGCTTAGCTTGCGAAGATGGTCTGTTGATAGTCGGCCTTGCATAAAGCCCACCTGCTCTGGGCCAGTCAGGGAGTGACAGTCTTTGTTAACTCTGTTGACTAAAATTTTTGCTAGGATTTTTTTATCAGTGTTTAATAGGGATATCAGCCTATAGCTGGGAACCAACTCGGGGTCTTTGTCTGGTTTAGGCAGAAGGATAATCAGGGCTTCCTGTAGTCTGGAGTCTAGAGCTGCTTTTTTATGTTTGCTTGCATGCATGTGCAAGAAACATAGTGCCATCATCCGATATTTTGGAGGTGTGTCACCCCCTCTTCCAATTCAGTCAGTGTGTTGGCAGGCGCGGCCCCTGTAAGCCAATGCATGCTGGAGCTGTCTATGACAAGCTCCAAAATGCAGTGGCATACAGTTCAAAGGGGAAGCTACGCTTGAGTGAGCAGCGATAAGATATCGCCTGCTCATGCGCTTATCCCCACACACACATGCCCACGCAGGCGTGCAGCAGCCCCCTGCGCGCGCGCACAGTGTATAGCCGACGGGGTGCCCAATCCCTGTCGGCTGTGCTGCGCCCCCGCCCCCCCAAAGCCTTTCAATGCTACTGGGTGCCCACCCCAGCGTGGGCTACTATGATACAGCCGACAGGGGCCCAACTGGCCGGGCACCACCAACTCACCGAGTACCGGTGCCACACTGGGAGCCCACCCAGCGCGGCAATCGATGCTTTGGCCGACGGTGGTGCCCAATCCCCCGTCGGCTGAACGCCCCCCCAACCATCCTTGTGCCACGCTGGGAGCCCACCCCAGTGTGGAAAACGTCCCGCTTCGTCATTGTAAACAAAAATACCACCTGTAAAGAAAAAACGGTCCCACGTAGTCTCCCTGGCCCCCCTCCCACAACCCGCACCCATCCACTGCGCACCCTACCTCCGCACACCCCCCGTCACCCCATACTTACCTCTGGACCTCGGCGCGATGATCTTCGGTGGACCGGGAACACGTCTGCACTCTTCAAAGCCGACCGCGAACTGAGGAAATGCCAGTAAGCTGTATAATGGGCTAGATAGGGTTTTCAACTTTGTTGCATATTCAAGCATTTTTTGATTTTGCACCAAATTTTCAACATGAGGTTTTGGGACCCTTCTCATGAATGATGTCACTGTCATGGTGATTCGGGCCCGATGGGTGATTTCGCAGTCACTGCGCAGTCACTTCGTGCGAAATCACCTTTCCGGGCAAAGTAATGAAACGACACTGCCAGTGTTCATAAGGTGGGCTCTCAAGAAGCCTATTTTGAAAATTTGGTTGAAAAATTCCAAAAAAATGACTGTTTTACGAGCGTGCGTTGCGCAGTTCCTACGCACGCTTGTATGTTTGCGAATTTTCAATATTTTCTCTCCAGATTTTCAACATTGCCATTTTACCACACTTTCTTATGAGTAGTACAGCTTTCATTTTTCACATCTCACCAAAACGGTGTTTCCACCCATGTAGCGCACAATGGCGCAGTCGGTGTGCTAAATCAATGTATGGGACAAATTAAGAAAATCACAGTGACACTGATCATGAGCAGAGGTCTTAAAATGGCTATGTTGAAAATTTGGTGAAAAAAATTCCTAAAAATGACTGTTTATTTGAGCGGCAGTTGTGCGGTTCCTACCACGCCGTAGAGTTCGTGAATTTTCAATATTTACACTCCAGATTTTCAACATTGCCATTTTACCACACCTCCTTATGAGCAGTACAGCTGTCATTTTTCACATCTTACCCAAAATGTGTTTCTGCCTATGTAGCGCACAATGGCGCAGTCAATGTGCGAAATCAATGTATGGGACACATTAAGAAAATCACAGTGACACTGTTCATGAGCAGAGGTCTTAAATGGCTATGTTGAAAATTTGGTGAAAACATTCCTAAAAATGACTGTTTTATGAGCGTGTGTTGCACAGTTCCTATGGATGCTCACAAGTTTGCAAATTTAATATTTTCTCTCCAGATTTTCAACATTGCCATTTTATTACACTGCCTTATGAACAGTACAGCTGCCATTTTTCATATGCCGCCCAAAATGTGTTTTCGCACATGTAGCACACAATGGTGCTGTTCGTGTAATGAAGCAATGTTTGGGACAGATTAAGAAAATCACAGTTACACTGTTCATGAGCAGAGGTCTTAAAATGGCTATGTTGAAAATTTGGTGACAAAAGTCCATAAAATGACTGTGTTACGAGTGAGCATTGCGCAGTTTCCATGCACCCTCGTAAGTTCATGACTTTGTAATATTTTAAGTCCAGATTTTCACCAGTGGCATTTTTCCACACTGCCTTATTTACAGTACAGCTGTCATGTTTCACAACATGGATGCATGGTCGCTGTGGGAAATTATTGTTCGGGACAGATAAAGAAAATCACAGTGACACTGTTCATGATAGGAGGCACCAAAATGCCTGAGTTGACAATCTGCTGTAAAAAAATCCCCATCCTAATTATATTACGGGTGTGCGTTGCACAGTTTCTATGTACGCTTGTGACTTCACCATTTTTTTAAATATTTTTACTGCAGATTTGCAACATTGCCATTTTTACACCTCCCATGAACAGTACAGCTGTCATTTTTACATCCTGTTCAGAATGTTTTTGCACCTGTGGTGCTAAATGTCAGAAGTCGCTGTGCATAAGCAGCCTTGGCTAAGAAACTGATATTCCCTGTTCATGAGGTGGGGTCACAAAAAAAACATGTTGAACATTTGGAGTGAAAATACCAATGAATGCCTGAGGTATTAGGGTTTCCAGCCATAACGCCCAACCCTGTAGAGAATGACAGGCATCAGGGGTGTGACTTGGGATTCTTGCCTGTAATGCTCATACCATTCCACACCCTGCAGCCAGTGAGAAGCATCGAGGTATGCCTTGGACTCTTCGGCCCCAAAGTTCACCCCATTCTCCTATATCGCACCCATCTCTGTATTTCCTAATGGAATGGGGTGCTCATAAGGACCAAAGACCCCAAGGAACACCGTGACACTTGCCAGTGTCTGCAGGGTGGGGTGTACTGAAATTGCATGGCCGTTATGCCTGACGACCCAAAGGCACACCCCAATGCCTGTCACTCTCTGCAGGGTGGTGGTGGGGTTGGCTTCAGTTCAATACTTTACTGCTATTACTATTACGCAGCTCTGTAACTTCTACACTACCACTGCCAATGCCAGCAAGCAAACATTCAGCATTGACAAATGCTTGTCTTTAGAGGTGTTGGAACAACTGAGCTAAGGGGGCTGCTACTTTATTTATAAGGACCTTGTATGCATTTGTGCAGAAGCAATCTGGGCCCTGGGTTTTGTTGAGTGGTAAGTCAGTAATGGCTTGTTTTATTCCATTCGCTGTTACAGCTTGTCCTAGGCTATCTAATTGTGACTCTTTATATCTCCAATTCACAGTTTCCTCTGCCTTGTTCCCCTTATTGGGCTCAGGTGTTGCTTGTTACCTCCCCTCCCCTGATGTGCATCCAACACCCAGAATGGGCAGTACAGTGAGGTCTTAAAGGGTCAACTGTTCCGAAAAAGGGGTTGTGTACAAATCCCACCAAAGTTCCCGTCAAAACCTACAATATCTGTGTTGTAGGGTTGTGAAGTGGTTTATGGGTGAAAGGACTGTGATAGACATACACTCCATCATCCCGCCCCCCAAATAGTAATATTCAGCCAAATGTTCAGTATTAGATATTCATACATCCCTAGCATTAACTCAAGTGTCTACTGATGGAGTCAAGACTTGAACCCATGACTATCCAAGCTTCCTGGACTAGAGGCAAGCATGTTACCAATTAAGCTTCTAAGAACAAATTAACACAGAGTTGTGAAATAGGTAAAATAAAGTCTACAGTGCTCTCTATTGTTTTGTTTTCCTGGTTTTATTTATTAAACTTAAATTGTCTCCCCAAGGGTAGCCGAAGTGAGATTCCACATCTGTGGTCAGATTTCCAAAGCTCAATAAATGTTTGCAGACCTGCAGCCATTGGATGCTGTTTATGGGGCCTTTGGAGATGCAATTTGGTTGAAATGTGACACAGATGGCAGTCAGCATGAGGGGACAGGAAATCAGCCCTGTGGAAAGATCACAAAAATTATCGAAAATCTCAGATGGGGGGGAGTACTAGGACTTTGCTCCCAAATTGTCACGCAGTTTCAACTTTTCTTTGCAGCTTATTTTGTTGTTGGTAATTTGGCCCTATATACGTAGTAAGAGCCAGGCTTTTACCTTCTGAGGTTCCTCTGCCTCTGGGTGAATGTTTTCAAGCATGCTATTCAGTCACAGTTACCTTGTATTTCCAAAAATGTTTTCAATTTAGCTCCCCTCATTGCTTATTGCTGAAGACATTTCCTGGAGAATAGGATCTTTCAGACCTGTTGTATAATATCATTTCCACAAAAATTGCTTTCTATTCTTTATAAAGAGAAAAAGAGAAGGTCATGTTTACAGAGATCAAAAGCGCTGGTGGACCGGGTTCTCACAATCAGCTGTATTCTTTATTTTTTTTGTTATAAAAATGAAACTGGATGCTGCATGGAAGGGATGAGGACATGTACAGCTGTGTAGTCAGTGGACATAGACTTCACATGTTGCACCAGTACATGCAGAATGTGAAGCATGCAAATTCTTGTTTCGTGTGAGTATTTCTCAATAACCTGAAAAAAAAAAAACAGAATAGGATAATTGTGCCTCAGACTTCATCTCATCTTTCTGCTTCCCATGATCTATTGAAACCTTTTTGCCATTATGCAGTGTTTGTTTTTGAAATGACCACAGGCTTAATTTTGAGACCTAGCCTGGGCTACAGTTGTCAAAAGTGGAGTCATATGATGAGCTGATTTACTATTTGAGCAAGCGCGGGGGTGTTTTCACTCCCTAAAAGGAAGGTTGCAGTGGAGGAGGGCAGAATATTTGGTCGTTTTCGTGGTCACTGGAGGGGTGGGGGGAGACTTCTTTTAAAAGAAAAAATGAGTGCTGGGTGGAGGGGGGGATGTTAATGCTGACAGAAAAAAATGTGCTAAAGATGGCATCAGGTTGTGGAGGTGGGCAGGTTGCCCAGTCACCCACAGTGGGAGTTTTCTTTTTTTAAACATGACATTATGAGTGGGAGGGGGCTGGGATTGGGATTACAGCATATTGTAGAGGGATAGGGGGTTGTATTTTAATGCATTGGGCTGGGGAGGAGGGTAGGTGCTGTTTTTTTTTTTAACGTGGTATTTCCCAAATAGGAATAGGCACAAATAGTGCCACACTCTGCCGGGCGGAAGAAGGTCAGCACTCCACAGTTTCTTACAAACAGAAAAAACTTCCACTTTAATCAGTACACAGTAGCACAGGAAACTAGGCCGAGGTTCATTCATCACCAGTGTGAAATCTGCCTCTGACTGTCGCTGCCCCTAGTGTACCGGGTCTGTGTCATGCTTCTGCTTGGTCTCCTTTTCTGTCCTTTTTTTCTGGGTCTTGGATGATGTCCAGCATTTTGTGTAGTGCTTGTGCACTTATTGAACTCTGTTGTATATATGCTCATGGGAGCCGTGTTCATTGACCTCTCTAAAGTGTTCGATATGGTCCATCACCCACTTCTACTGACAAGGCTACAAGCCCTAGGAGCCTCTGACCCTACCCTATCCTGGTTCAGCAGCTACCTTGATAACTGCTCCCAGGCGGTTTCCTTCTGTAAGGGTCTCTCCTCCCCCATCCCTATCACCCACGGTGTATCGCAGGGTTCCATACTTGGTCCACTACTCTTCTTTCTTTTCCCAAACGATATCGCCAGTCCTTCTCTTCACAGCAGCCTACTCAAGTACGCTGATGATCTAGTGTTCTATTATTCTTCCAAGTCTACTGTCGGCATAAACCTTAACCTTTCACATGACTTTCATTCCCTTCAATCCTGCCTCTCCGCTAACCATTAAATCCTAAATACAGGTAAGACTCAGGCCATGCTTTTTGGGTCCTCTAAAAAAGTGCCCTCTGAGTCCCCTGAGCTCCTTGTCCACTGCCGGGATGGGACTACTGTCACAAATACCTCTACTTTCAAATACCTCGGGGTTACGTTTGAGCCGGCTATGGATTTTTCGGTGCATGTCAATGAGATTTGCCAGTCTGTCAATGCTAAAATTGGCGCAGTCTATCGAATGTGCCACTCACTCACCCTGATAGCCAGGAAATCAGTAGCAAGAGGTGTACTACTCCCTCAACTCCTTTATGCCCTCCCAGTTCTCTACCATGCAAATGCTAGTGTGCTCTGCAAGTGGGACACCTCCTATAATAATATCTGTAAGTTCATCCTTATCAGCTTCTTGCCTAACACATCACTGCCTACTCTACTCTGGCTTAAACTGGCTGTCTTCCAAAGACCTCCGGTCATACATTCTAGTGTGTCTTGTTGACTCCCTTACTAGAACATCTCGTCTGGCCTCTCTGGGTGACATGCTTACGCCTTATCTCACTCCTACTCTCTTAGGTCCTCTTCCATCCCAATGCTCTCGGTGCGGCCCTGTGCCATCAAAATAGGATAAAAGGCTTTCTCCTATTTTGCCCCTAGGTTCTGGAACTCGCTCCCCCCTCAGGTTAAAAACTCCACCTCTCACCTTTCTTTTAAGCATTCTCTGTTCTCTCACCTCTGTGTCCTAGGTAACTGCTACTGCACGTTACTGGAAGTGGCCACCTAAGTCTCCATGCTATTTAGCTGTTAACGTATAACTTACTTTGCTGTATCTTATTTATGTGTTTTCCTTTTCCACCAAGTTTGGCTAAATGAGTGATAGAGCGTGCTCTTCCTTGAGCCAATCCTACTTCTGATTTGTTACTTTATTATCTTTAATTTAATGCTTGTATAACGGTCTGTGTGCCCAATCCTTTGATGTATCTCAACCCAGTCTGTAACGACTGTGCCTAAGTTGTTGTTTTTGAACTGTACTGTTGTCATTTCTGTATTCTCAATTTTCTACTCTCCCAGGTCGTGCCTGAAAACAGGCAGGATTGTTGCCTAGCGCACTTACCCGATTACCAAAAGCTAATAAATAATAATTTCCAGTGTATTATGACTTGTCCAAAATGCTAATCTCCTCTGCAATATGCATCATGCATTCTTGTCGTCTTATCACCTTTATCATTACGTTCATGTCTCTCAGTTTATCCTGTCATTGTTGCACACCCATGTTTTTCCTGTGTTTTTCTTTGTAGCCTCCCGGGTCGTACCTGTAAATAGGCATTTTTGATCTAGTGTGCTTACCCGGTAAACAAAAGCTAAATGAATTAAATAAAAACATGTGTATCATTTCGAATTAGTCCATACCAGTTCCAATAATGCCATTGATCATTCCCCAGAGTGTGTTCTGGATTGTCTTTTCCCAAGGAAGGTGCACTCACGTTATTGCCATGCTTGTTATTGGAGAAGTTACAATGACTGAACTGACTACTGGAGTCACGCTTGTACTGTGTTTTCGAGTGCCACTCTTCATTATTTGTATATGAATAATGAACAGTGCATTATTCTTGGTGTTCAGGAACTACTATTCATTACTCGCATACCCCTAGTAACTGTGTTTGTGGAGAAACAGGGCCAGTGTAAAATGAACAATTTAGCAGGGAAAAAATAGGTAGTGGGGAAAGAGGGTGGAAAGCAACTTTTAACTGTGTTAGTAATATTTGCCAGACTTTCGTGACATGGGGGGAATCCTCAATCTTGAAATAAAACATGTATATTTATATATATATATATATATATATATATATATATATGTGTGTGTATATATATATATATATATATATATGTACATATATATATATATATATATATATATATATACACACACACACACACACCACACACACACATAAACACCACACTTTTTAAATTGCAGACCACCAGTTTTAGAATCTTAGACATTAGGAAAGCCACAGCTCCATTTTGTAGCTTACTTGTGCAGAATTGTTTGCTACAGAGAACGGCATTTCAGAGGTGTGTCACTAACTAGCCCAATGCAGGTCAAGTTGTGTTGGGCTCGTCCTTCACAGACCAATAATTATGCAAGCTAACTATGACACTGGTTCACAGTTTATGAGCAGAAACTTTGTCTAGTTGAAATGAATAAGGCACTCCAATGAGAGAGCACTTCATTTCATTTGCATGACGCCGTCCCATCTCTCCCCACCGTCACACTCCATTTTCCTTGCTGTCTCCCCCCGACACCTTTTGCTACAGTGCCCTCTTTCATCTTGTTCTCCATTTACAATATTGTGCAACCCTTCCCCTTCACTGATACCAGCTTACTGGTACAGAATTGGCTATGTAGCACATCTGTGCTGGCATGTTAGTGTCATACCCCCCCCCACATCCTGTTGTGCCTGGCAGCTACTTGTGTTCTGCCACGTGGGCGTTTGTAATAGCAAAGCTGCTCTTTACACTGCTAGGAGATGTGTGCGGTCAGTGATGAGTGTCCCTACTGCACCCATCCCCATTCAGGTCATACCCTATTAACACTGCTGCCTAACAGTTGTGACTATTCCCAACCACCCACCCCACGAATGGTGTACAACACATGCATCAGCTGGTCGCGCATGCTGTGCAGCTGAGTACTGGCACAGCACTGAACCAGCAAGCTAGCAGGTCCTGTGCTGTCACTCACCTCTCCAGGTTCTTACCGACCCACCCGCTTGCCCCACGGAGCTCCGTGCAAGAAGCGCACAGTGTGGAGATAAGGCTTCTGTGCAGTGCAGCTTAATTGCAGTGTACCATTACATGTCACAGTTCATCCTGATCTGTAGGCACCACGTGCTGAGCAGAGAGGCTCCTATCCATCCTCCTGCTCACAGAGCCCATACAGTGAGTGTCAGTGGGGCAGAGTATGGAACACACAGAGACAGAGTATCTGTAAGTCGGGAAAGAGCGGCACTTATCCCTGAAGTCGCCAGGTACCACCCAGCACCCCAAGCAAGTGTGTCTGCAGCCTCTATCTGTAAACATGGGGAGTTGGGCAGGGGCTGCACAGAAATCTGCGGTGAGGCAAAGAGAGTGAGAGATGTGACAGTGAACAGTCAATGAGGAGAATGTGTTCCTGCTGCTAACCCCAGCACATCTCCGCAGAATATGAATAACATGCCATCTGTGCCCATGTCACTTTCAGGCAGCGTTTTTCTTTCAATGGACCTGACCGTTCCGCACATAGTATCTCTCGCCAACTCCCGCTAACCCCAGCTCACCTCGGCAGCTCTAGTTTCATGTCAGTGCAGTCAGGTGCAGTTGTGGAATAGGTGACTCCAATCTAGTCAAGATGCTTTGTGGCAGAATGCGGGTGTCTTTGGTGTTGACTCTGTGTCTGCTATTAGCAATGCGGCATAACCTCTGTTCTCCCCTTGTATATGTAGCCGTGTGCCTACCCTTTGTTAATATTGTCTGCCACCGGAGAGGAATCCTCCATCCTGACCTTCACTCGGTAAGTTGATTCCCTTCCGTAGCAGGCACTATATGTTCTGTCCTGCCTCGGTACCAGAACTGTGGTACTGCAACTGCAGCGCTCCAACAACCACCCTCCCAACCTAACATACCCCGCTGTGCTGTACAAGACATCCACAATGACAGCAGTTGCTGCAACGGTAGAGTGTGCCACCCCAGTGAATGTACACGACACACGGCTTGAAGGTGGGGCACAGGGAACAGTGCACAGCTAGTAATGGCGGCCCATGTAAATAGTGACATTGTGGCAGGCTTCCTCTGACCTTGTGTGGCCCTCTTCCTTCTGTGTCTTCCCCCACCCTCCCATCAGACCTCTAGGCACCCTCCACAGTCGTAGCAGGTGACCCTATGTTCTGTCCTGCCTTGGCATAAGTAGTGTGGTACTGCAGTCCTCCAACACGTGTTGCCCCCCCAACCCAACATATCCCACTGCAGTGTATCAGAGAGAGGAAGAGACCGTGTCAGTGTCCATTCCTGAATGTGACAGCATCACCTTTCCATGCAGTTGTGTCCAAGAAAAGACCAGTGAGACAGAGAGAGAGAAAGGGAGAGAGAAAGAGAGTGACATGCCACAGGTGACACTCTCCAGTTGCTCTGTCAGGTGTGTCAGTGCCAGAAGATCTGTTGAACCAAGTAGGCATTTGTACCACACAAACAACAGTGCCAGCAGTAGTCATGCTACAGACAGATGTGCTGTTATTTCTGTCTCTCACTGCATGCAGCAGTAAAAGTCAACTAAGACAGTGCTCCCCCCGCACATTAGTGAGAGACAGAGTGACATTGGGTCCCCGACATGGCGATGCCAATAACTTTTATTTTTCTCACTTCGAGTGCATAATGCATTTACATTTTCTTTCTCTGTGTCCGACATGGTTATCAGAGTGACTTTTATTTTTGTGTCCGCTGCTGGTTATGGAAAAGCTGTGTTGCAGAAAGCGAGTGGCAAACAGAGAGAGAGAGAAAAACACCCATGAGAGAGGGAGAGAGGTGCCATGGGTGACAATCTCCAGTTGCTGTCTTGGGTGTGTCGGAGCAATGCTGTACTATCCTGCTGTGCAGTCAGTGCAAGGGATATTTTGGTGGTGTTTCAGCAAGATGTCATCATGAACAACTGAGAGAGAGGGGGAGGAGGAGGGAGGGGAGAGAGAGAGAGAGAGAGAGAGAGATAAAACAGACAGACACAGAGGTACATACATGTGTGTTAGGTGTGGGGGGAGACGTAAGTAACCTTGTGTTGAAGGAAGATTATTATGCACAAGAAAATGCTTTCACAAACCATCTCAGTGGTGTATAGTGTACATTTCTGTGCACAAGATGCATGCTAGATGCATTATTAGTTAGAGACAGTTTTGTAAGATGGCAGGATACAGTAAGTGTTTTGCTGTTTAAACAGCAAAAAAAAAACATTTTCTGATATTTTTTTGTAGTTCTAACATAACCCATGTAAGAAGTGCATTAACACACTCCAGGATGTGCTGTTAATGGGGATTAACTCACACCTCGGGTGCTGTTAGGGCACGAGACTGCAACACACCTGAGGTGTATTTTAATCCCCATCAACAGCACATCCTGTCATACATTTGTAGCTCAGGTGCTGTGTGCCAACGGGCTACTACCCCTGCCTGTTGACCCTGGTACAGGTTAAGGGGCCTGGGTCCTGCTACGATGACATTTGGGGATTCTTTCCCAAAGTTATAGAAATTAGCACGATGCCTCCACTCAGAGTAAGTTACAAGTGAGTCAGATGACTGGTTGGTACAGCCCCCCTGGGATGCCGCACCTCCCCACCTCCCCAACCTGCCACTCTGCACACTGGATCCTCAACAACCTCTTCCCACCAGATATCATAGATCTGTCAGATGGCAAAATACAATAAACTTCCCTTGACACAGTAATTTCCACAATTTACTCACAGCTTTATTAGGGGGTAAGGGCTAGGAGAAGGGGTACCTTGAACAGGGATAGCTGTGGAACGAAAGAAAGAGTTAGTGATAAGTTTGCAAATAATGAGGGCCTGTAGATCAGTCCACCCCCTGGCTGCCAACCCCCACTGGTATCAGTGTTACACCCTGAGAAGTCCCTGGGGTACCCACTAGTTGCAGGCCTGGACGTTGCCATGGATTGGCTGGCTGTTGGGACCCTGAAAACTTGGAGAAATTGTTTAAATCAAACTCACACTCCCCATTCTTATTTCCAGGAGCTAAATCCTGGGAACTCACGGTTTGCAGATTTTAGCAACTTTTGAAGTGCCAATTTCCAGACATCCTGGAGAATGGCACGCCGCTCAATTCATGCAGTGAAGGGCAGAAGGGAAGTTGGTCTCTGTTCCCTTGGCAGGTTGGATCTTGCTCAAAGGTCTTGCAGCTTGTCCCCTTGATTGAAGAGCTTGCCGCTTGTCACCTTCAGCCACTTCTGGCTGGTTGCAGAGCTCAATGGCAGGTCCACACCAGCCCCAGGAGTGGCTCCACAGCCCAGCTCCCCACCAGGGTAGTAGGCAGGGGTGCTGGAAGATTGTAGAAGTTGGGGGTGCTAAAGTTTAGAAGGGCACCTGTTACAGTATAAAGGGCACTTTTTCCATACCAGTTGTTGATACACAGAAGTACAATAAATGTACATATAACCGCCTCCCCCCCCCACAAATGGAGATTCCCGAAAAGTCTTCCTTGAGCTTGCTTAAATGCTCACTGCCAGGCTGGTGTCCTGCATTTTAGCAGTTTAAATGTATTGCCAGAGAGTGCCTGTATAGCCTCTGTGTACTGTCTCTTTAAGAGCTGCCTGAATTGCAGTCATAATTAATCTGAGAAGGAGCTCTGTTAGAAGATGTACTTGTTTGCTGATCATTTGTTAGAGTAATAATAATATTGTATTTTGTTCTAACCTGCCTTCTTTGCAGCATGGACAGTTCTGTTTGTTTCCATTATCTTGGTCCTGGACTGTCAGAATGGGCCAATCAGTACATTTGGGACTCTAAAATGGAGCCTGCCTACAGGGGCTTGGTGGGGCCAAAACTTGTAGGAATTGCAGTTTTGTGCTTTTGGCGCCTAAAATAACCTGGATGGGGAGCCCTTGTTGTGACTGACAGACAGATCAGCCAACCAAACCTTTTGGATCTTGGGGAAATTCCCACACTGCTTGCAGTTTCAGTTAGATCTGAGTTGGGAAATGAAGAAGTAACAGCTTGAGATAGTTCGAGCAACAATCCATAGTGGATTCACATGGGAGAACTGTGGAAAGGCCTGAGTTTGGCCTGCATGGCTGCCTGCTGTTCCTGAGAGGGAACTTGTGCTTTTTTTCAGACTGAATCCGAACTTGGAGAGCAAATCAAGCCACTGAATTGTGACCAGGCTTTAACCTGAAGAAGACTGAAGATTTGCTGAATGCGATCAGCATCTCAGGACTTTCAACTACCTCTGAACTCCCAGATTGTGCAGAGACTCTGTAATTACAACCGGACAGCCATTTGCTTGGCACAGTGGAATTTTCTTACATGTGAATGTGCTGTTTGCTTATAGTGGATCATGATTTGGTTCCCCACTGTGTGTCTGAACTGTGTTTTGCTTGCTGGAGGCTGTATCCAGCTCCATGGACTGAATCCGTATCCATTTCCATTTGCCTGGGTCCTGCTACACTGGCCCAGCCAGAGTACCTGCTATGCAGAGAAAGACATCAACGAGAGACTGGCCTGGGGATCAGCCCCCTGCTCAATGCCTTGAACAGGAATGACACCTCGGTGATTCGTGTGGGCCCTGCTTCTCCGGGCACTCCAACTCACCAGCCTGCAGTCTCGATTTCATCTTCCTATGTCCAGTATTGGGTATCGTGAGAAACATCAGGGTAGTTACCTGCAACAATAGATAAATCTAAAAGTGTTGTCATTTGATTGTCTTGTTGCCTTTTCTTTCACGAACTGAGCCCTCTGGCTCTGGATTACAAATAGTGTGTGTTGTGCATGTTGCTTTCTTCCATCACAGGGCCTCAACCAGCTGCAACGTTCCTGGCTAGCCCACTGTTTTCCTACCTGGGTACCCAGAGTGTGTGACTGTGTAGGGACTCTGAACTGCATGCACAACTGTCTAATTAATATAGCTTTTAGGCAAATCAACCTGATTACGCCCCTCCCTTGTTCAAGTCCCCTGAATAAATCAGATTTAACTTTGTTTGCATTTAACCTGACTGTGGTTCCAGTCTGTGCCAAGAGTATTGTACTGCTGTTATTCAGGGTTTTAAATAATTGATTAGCAGTTTTTTTCTTGTGACGATACTAACTGTACAGAAAGTATTGATCTAGATTTTCTAGAAGTGCTGTGTTTGTTAAACACAGTGATGCAAGAGCTATGCATTTTCACAAAGTTTTAGCACTTTTATGAGCAAAACGCTAATCAATTTTTAGAGTTAAATAAAACCCTGCTATTTGTTGTGCTTAACCTTGTTTTACAGGGGGTCCCCAGGGTCAAGCTAGAGGAACCAGCTCTGGTGGTAAGTGCAAACAGTGTGGGTAATTGACTGGTGAATAATGGTCACTGTGAAAGTAATTATTGTATATTGTTCAGGCCACTAGAAGGGAAAGAGGGGGATTAAAGTGTCCCGGAGGGCTGTGCCCAGGTTAGCTTGACCACTAACAACCCTGACCTCCTGGTGGAAGCACCCATTTCATTACCCAGGCCCCTTAACCTGCTACTAGCCAAGCAGGCAGGGGTAGTAGCGCTTGGGATAGTGCCACCTAGGGGTTACACACATTTATGATGCCAGTAATAATGTTAAGAGTACATTTACAGCATATGCTAATATTTAATATTGAATATTAAGACCTCAGCTGACCCATTACCTCCAATAGTCCCATATGAAGACAAAACCATTAAAGTAAAACAAAACTATGAGTATATGTGCAATAGGTTTGGTACCTGGAGATCCAGGTTCAAATCCCATAGTAGAGCAACTTAATGGTTGCATGATGCTGAGCAAGTCAATTAACAATCAGCTTCTCCTTGCTTTACTCTGTTCATCTGCAAAAAATGAAAAAAGTAAGACTACTGTGCAAAGTATCCAGCCTGGCTATTCTGTGCCAGTAAACAGCAAAACAACGTGTGTGTATATACTTGTATTGTTCCAGTGTTCTCATGTGATGTCATGAGCTCTTTAAAGGAAAGCTCTCTTTATTCCACACTCCCGTCCCCACAAGGCTTATTCTGCAGTTAAGCCTGTTGCACCATTTTTCTCGTGCCACAACATACTTTAATTACAAAATGTCTGTGATAAGGAAATCTGTTGGCCGCTAGTGGGGCTCCATTATCTGCAAAGGTGTGGCGATGCATCATGCGCTTCAGTACAAATGTAATAGCTTTGGGATAGCTGACGAATGTAAATCAATTATGGGGGGATGATGATGATGATGCTGATGAAATACTCAACTGTATTGCTCCCTTATGCCTATCCCATGCCTGTTTGAAGCCCTGCACTGTATTCATATCCACCACTTCCTGAGGTAGGCCGTTCCATGCATCCACCACCCTTTCTGTGAAAAAGAACTTCCTCACATTACCCCTTAATCAGCCTTCCTCTAATCTCATGCTGTGTGCTCTTGTCCTGCTATTTTTCTTATATTGAAACATGTTAGACTCTTTCACCTTATTAATGCCCTTAAGTTGCTTGAATGTTTCGATCATATCACCTCTTTCCTTCCTTTGCTCTAGGGCATATATATTGAGCTCCATTAATCTGTCCTCATATGTTTTCTGATGTAGTCCCTGCACCATTTTGGTTGCCTTTCTCTGGACTGCCTCTATTTTGTTAATGTCCTTGTACAGGTGTGGCCTCCAGTACTGCATGCAGTACTCCAGATGGGGCCTAACCAGTGTCTTGTAAAGTGGGATTATTACCTCCCTCTGATGACTTGTGCTACCCCTACTAATATGTGCCAACTTTCCTCTTGACTTACCTACTGCTCTAGTGGTCTGCTTGGATGATTTCAGGTCATCTGTGATGATGGTGCTCAAGTATCTTTTTTTCCGTTATGATTGCCCGAAACTCTCCTCCCAGCCTATAGGTAGCTTCAGGGGTTTCTCTTCCCTATGTGCATGATCTTGCACTTCTTTGTGTTAAACCCCAGTTCCCATTCTTCCGACCATTTTGCCAGTTTTTCCAGATCTCTCCTCATTCTGCCCACCCCATCTGGATCATCAACTCTGTTGCAGATCTTGGTGTCATCTGCAAACAGACAAACCTTACCCTGCAGTCCATCTGCAATGTCACTGATGAAGATATTGAAGAGGACTGGCCCCAGGACTGATCCCTGAGGTACCCCACTTGTGACTTGCATCTCTTCTGACTGTATACCGTTTACCATCACTCTCTGTTTTCTGCCTGACAACCAGTTTGCCACCCAGTTGACCAGCTTCTGACCCACCCTGAGCCTGCCCAGCTTACTAATCAATCTTTCATGTGGAACAGAATTGAAAGCTTTGCTGAAGTCAAGGTAGGCGACATCAACTGCACCCCCTTGGTCCATCTCTCGGGTTACCCAGTCAAAGAAATCTATGAGATTAGTTTGACAGGACCTTCCTGTTGTAAACCCATGCTGTCTTGGATCCTGTGCCCCTATGGATTCCAGGTGTTGCACTGTCCTTTCCTTAAGGAGTGCCTCCATAATCTTGCCTACTACTGAGTAGACTGACTGGTCTGTAGGTCCCTGCCTTCTCCCTGCTACCACTCTTGTGGAGCGGGATCACATGAGCCCTTCTCCAGTCTTCTGGGACCTCTTCTGTACTCAGAGACTCACTAAACAGTTCTGATAATGGCTCTGCTAGTTTTACCCTTGGCTCCTTTAGTACCCTGGGATGTATGCCATCAGGTCCCATTGCCTTGTCCACCCTGAGCTTATCAAGTCTCTTTTTCAATTGACTTCTATGTGAGAATGGGTTAAAGGAGCAACTGGTGCTGTGTTTTACAAGAGCCATTTATTATATCCTAAGAAGTTGGGGGTGCTGCAGCACTCTCTGCACCCTGCTTCCGACATCTATGGTTGTAGGTGCCCTAGCACCCTAGCAAGTGCAAGTGGCTTCCTGAGACAGTGGGTCCCACTTATCTGTGAATCCCAATGTATTTGCCATCGCTAGCACTAAACAAAATTCACCTTCCTCCTTTATCCCTCTACTGAACTTATAATTCCAACTCGTTTGTAAACTGCACTTGCGTGCACACACACACACACCCACCCACCCATCTTCATTAGCACTTAGTAACTCTCTAACTGCCTCTTGTTTTGACAATGAACAGGTTCACTGTTGGGCTCAATATATTGTATATTTCTATTGTGTTCCGGACTGTGTTGTCACCTTATATTGTTTGTACAGTGTATTTTTTTTTTAATTTAAAGTTTATTCATACATTTTCCACCGTAAAAACAGCATACAGAGACAACTGATAGAGAGTTATCGATACATAGTGAAAGGATGCTCTACACCCCCAAACCCCTTACTGCAGTAACCCATCTCAGTACCCGTGGATGCCGAGCATCAAACCAAAACTGTGCGTGAGGCGATAACCCTAGTATAGGTTTATTCGGAGCCAGAGAGATTAGTGAGTGAAGGGGATCCCAAATTCTAGTATAAACTGCCAGACTGTTGTGCAGACTGGCTATTGCTTTTTCTGTGCACAAGTTAGATAATACTTCTCTTACCCATTCCTGGAAAGAAGGGGAGGACCTGTCTTTCCAGTGATGAATAATTATTTCCTTAGCCAACAGGGCAATCATGGAAATATGAAATTTGTGTACCCTAACTCTAACAGAAGACAGGCCCCCTAACACTCATATCTCAGGGGTAAAATATTCTTGGAGACCCAACAAGGGGTCTAAGGAAGTTTGGATTGAAACCCATAACGTGGAAATTCTTGGACAAGACCACGGGCATATGAAAAAGTGTGCCCTCATCCTGTGAACATTTGTTGTACTTATTTGAATCTAGGTACCCCCATTTGTGAAGTTTGGTCAGGGAGTAATATAAGTTGTGCAATACGTGGTATTGCATGAGGCACAATCTATCTTGAGAAATAAATTTATGACATGACTTCCAGACAGAGTACCAATTCAGCTGAAGCTGAGGGAAAAAATTACTCCAAAATATTGATGGCCCAAATGGGCCCCCAAATTTTTTGTGAAACAAAACCTGATAAAGTTTAGAAATTGCACCAGGAGAGCCAGAGAGTGGGGACACCTCGGGTATCAGAGAAGAGGTATTCTGAGAAGGAGGAGTGCTACCCAGGGTAATTACAAGTAAGTGTTTCAATTGCAGAACTTTAAAATAGCAAGAAGGTGGGATGAGAAATTTTGTAACCATCTGTTCTACTGATAACCAATGCCCCCACCATCAGCAAAAGCCAAAAGCTTCCCCTCTCCCAGTTGGGGCAACCAAAGTCGGGAAATTTGACTCTTGTTAATAGTAAATGAAGGAGAGTTCCAGAAAGTAACATATCTGTGAGTAGACCTTTAAAGAGGTCCTTATCGTGGAGCACACTACGATCCCACTCACTTGGGATAGCCTAAGAAAGAATAACGCAAGAGGATCCAGATTTTTGTCATTGATTGTATCCAATTCTATTTTGAGCCAGATAGGTTGCATTTCTTCGGGGCTGGGAGATACCCACCTCGAGCATTTCGCAGGATGGCTAGCCCAGTGATATATTGCCAGATGGGGGATTCGCAGCCCCCCTCCAATTTTGGGGTTGCCAGCTTATGATAAGCCAAACAGGGATACCTATTGGCCCAAATGAATCTAGTGAAAATACCATGTACCTTTTTAAACCAGAGTAAAGGAATAAAGGTGTTGAGAAGGGACAATGGGTAAACAAATCCTAGGAAATACATTCATCTTGATTATGTTGATCCGGCCCCATAAAGAAATAGGGAGTTTAGACCACCTCTCAAGGTCATGCATAATCCCCTGCAATAGGGGATCTAAATTTTCCTTGAACCATGCTAGGGGGTTACATGAAAGTTTGATACCCAGATATTTGAATAACCTGGGTGTCCCACATAGCCCAAAAAGGCTTATGTCAGGTTTGAAAACTTTGTGATTTAATGGGAAAAACAGTGACTTACTGGCATTCAATTTGTAGTTGTAAAGAGCACTAAACCTTACTACATCCCTAAGTAAGGCCGGGATGGAGGATACCGGGTGGGACAGATGAATTAACAAGTCATCTGCATATGCTGTGACTTTGACTTCATGTTGCCCAATTCTCACCCCTTGTATAGAATCATTATTGAGAATATTTTGAATAAGAGGTTCCAGATATAAGTTAAATAATAGAGGGGAAAGGGGGCACCCCTGCCTAGTACCTGAGTGAAGTGAGAAGGAATGGGAGAAGGCCCCATTCGCAGAAATTCTTGCCGAGGGATTTTTATAAAGGGCGGCAATCCAGGAAATAAACAGGGAAGGGAAATGGAAGGCCTCCAGAGTACGGAACAAAAAGTTCCAGTTCACACGGTCAAATGCCTTCGCTGCATCCAGGGAAACCAAACCCGCAGGGAATTCCACATCCCTGGTAGCCGAGAAGACATGCAACAAGGTACGTAAATGATCGGAAGATGAGTGCCTTTTCATAAATCCAACCTGATTTGTACCTATTAACCCAGGAAGAACCACTGCCAACCTATCAGCCAGAATTTTAGAGAGGATCTTAATAACCTGGTTTAAAAGCGAGATAGGTCTATAACTTTGAACCAGTTCAGGATCTTTAGCAGGTTTAGGAAGCAGAACAATCAAGGCCTTGTAGAGATATGGATCTGTCTCCGCCCCAGATAGGATTTGCTGAAATAAGCGACCAAGTATTGGTAAGAGGAGGTCTCAAAAGACCTTGTAAAGTAAAGCAGAAAATCCATCTGGATCAGGGATCTTGTCAGCAGGCAGTTCACTAGTAACCTTAGCAATTTCCTCATAGGAAATGGGGACAACCAGAGCATCACTACACCGACCAGTGAGAGAGGGCAAGTGGGAGTCCCTTAAATTGCCCTCTATGTCTTCAGGACGGGGGATTGCTCCATGTCGCTGTACAATTTAGAATAATAAGTAGCAAATTCTTGAGCTATCTCAGTGGGAGACACCTTAAGGGATCCATCTGCCACTGACCTGATGGGAGGGATAAATCTCATTGATTCCTGTTATTTAATACACAATGCCAGTAAGCATCCCGCTTTCACCCCCTGATCAGTGTAATTAGCCCTGGTACGAATAATAGCAAGTTCTGCTTTCTCTTGAAGTAGCCCCAAATATTTATGCCTTAACTTCAGGAGTTTCCGAGTATCCTCAACTAGAGAATTAGCAGGAAGATTAACTTCCAGTGATCTGATTTGGGTTAATAAGGATTTAAGTTACTTCTCCCACACTCTTTTCCTACCAACTGGCATGCTAATAAGTATCCCTGTCATGAAGGCTTTGAAGACCCCCCACAAGATATCAGGTTTTGTACTATCTAGAGGATTTAATGAAAAAAAGGATTCTATTTGTTCCCTTATAAGTTTGCAATACAATGTATTTTTTTTAATCCTTGTATAAATCTCGTAGTACCAAAATGTTTCTGTGGTGAAACAGTGTGGTGCACGGTAGTAGAAAGCATGTTGCGTCTGTGCAGTGCGGCATTGTGGTTCGCTGAAAATTTGAGTGCGGGTGCTTCTGGTCAGCCTAGTACTCGCATGGCTCATGAGCGGGTTCTGGACTCCTGGTGGCATTAGATTTATGTGGCTTTTTTGGCCAGTAGGCAAGTTTAATACTTAATTCTGTTCTTCAGTTGGAGCCACCCTGCCTGGGAGTAGAGCTCACAGGTGTATGTAAGCCTTGCAGCACCTGTGAGGAGTTGGCAGGCCTTGTTTGGGGCTAGGGAGATGTGTTGAAGAGCAGAGTCCGTTACCGACCCGTATATAGCCAGGCCGTAGTCAACCAGGGTAACAACTGAGCTGGTGACGGCCACATTTAATGCTTCACTTGTAAAGGCTGTGCTTGTGGCAGTAGAGTATCCCAGTTCCGGAATTGATGGCCTTAGCTGTATTATTTATGTGCTGGGCATAAGACCCCCTTTGAAGACTCGTGTGAGTCGAGGCGCTAGGGGTGTTTTTTTCTACCTGTAGCAATCACCAGCACTATCTGCTTACTGTGTTATTTTTGTGATGACCATATTAAAGTTTGAGTGTTTTTTACTATAAAACGCTCCCATTTTTTTTTTTGGGGTCTTCACTTTGCTTGAATATTTGTCTAGCGCTAAAGGTTTTTTGCACTCTCTGGTTTTGGCAATTTGTTTGGATCTGGGCTGGCCGCCCTTCTGAGAGCTGCATGGTTGTCCATGGGACTATCGTTCGCAGTGTTTTCATTTGGATTTCTGCCAGGTACTTGAAATGCTGCATGAGGTCCAGCATGTTGCCACTGTCATTCAAGATGGACAGAGAGAAGATTTTATGCTTGCTCAGGGTGCTGGAGTAGGTCATGGTCTTCATTTTGTTTATTATTAAGGACTAATCTGTGATCCTTAAACCATATTTCGGTTGTAGTGAATCCTAGTTGGAGGTCAATTTGCAGTTGCTCAGGGTTGGAATTGCAGGTGAAGATAACTGTGTCATCAGCATACAATAGCAAACGACTGGTGCAGGAGCCTGGGAGTTTATTTAGGAAGATACTGAACAAGAGGGACCCCAGTATAGACCCCTAGAGTATCCCTGAGTGGACTGGTTTGCTATCAGGGATGGCACCCCAATCTTGACCCACTGTGAGCCATTACAGAGATAGCTGTTGAACCATAGAACGGAATTAGGAGAGAGACCAATGTTGGCTAGCTGTTCAAGGAGGAGTGTGTGATAAACCATATCAAAAGCCTTTGATAGGTCAATGAATGTAACCCAACCAGCTGTCCTTGATTGAGGGCTTGGTGGATATATCTTGTAAATTCCAGCAGGGCTGTGATGGTGATGTGCCCCGCTAGGAACCCATGCTGTACCAGGCAGAGGAATTGATGCAGGTCTATGTATTCCACGAATTGATCTGCCACAATCCATTCAAGTGCTTCAGGGAGTGGTGGGAGTATGGAGATTTAGGTGCCTGCATTAATGAAACTCCCTCTCCCAGAATCCCTCGGGTTCAACGTTAGGCACCTAAGCAGGGGACTGGCTGCTGCACTAGGGTTAAAGCATCAGCAGCTCCTATACAGTCACAGGCAATCCCATAGTAGTCCACACTTCACAGTGTCCCTGCAGCCTCTATATTAATATTATGAACGAGATTTCCCAGTATGTGATAGGGACATCTATCCCCTATCAAATGACTGTATAATTATTTACATAGACTCACTGGGGACGCAGCAGTGACAATCAGGGACAGGAGGGTCACCAACCAAATGGGAGAAACAAGGGCAACCCAGGTAAGCCCCAAAGGGGGGGTTACACATTGATACTTACTTGAAGGATGATTCAACTCTGATAATCCCACTGAGAAACCAACTGATGAAAGCACCGTCTCCCTCCAATGTCTATTAATGTAAGCGCCAACAAACATACATTTTTATTTCTGTGCTGGCAGGGTTGCTGTGGGATTGTAACCCACTTTGGTTACCATCTTGGGTGATGATGTGACGAGCACATGGAATCGCTGATTGACTCCCGAAATCCCTATCCTACTCCACAGGGTCAGAGCTGGGATGAATGCTGGCCGAGGGCGGCATGTGTGTGCACTGCATAATTTATAAAGGACATCTGTAGTTCTTTGTCCTCCTCGTGTTCCCCACCTCGATACAAGTTTAATGATGATATCTTCGAACTAGCTTGGTGGCGTAGGTGGAAGTGGGTTTGAACATCATCCCCCGAGCTGATGACATTTCCTTGTCCTAGTGTAAAGCATACAAAACCCTATGCAGTTTTACCAAGTTCTGGAGGGGCTGTTATAGTTAGACCAGTTACCAGCCTTTCTTTTCCGGTTTTCTTTTGTTTCATCCATTCAAGGGTTAGTTGCCTAGAGATTTCTTTTAGCTAGAGCCTTACAATGTTGTTGACTTGGAGTAGTATTGGAGGTGGGGGGTGGAATACATCCTTGCTCTACAGAAGCTGTTTCTGACATCGAAGAGTTCCAAATTGCATGCTTGTAATGCAATTCTGAAGTATGTGGGTGTATGATTTTTATGTTGCTTGCACTTGCACAAGAAATGTTTTGCTACATAGAATGGCATTTCAGAGGTGTGTCACTGACTAGCATAATGCAGGTCAAGCTGCGTTGGGCTCGTCCTTGACAGATTAGTGATTATGCAAGCTAATTATGACACTGGTTCACAGTTTATGGGTGTTAACTTAGTGTAGTTGAAATGAATGAAGAGCTCTCCGTGCTATCTTTCACTCCAGCGGTGTTCCAATGTTGTGTCTGTCTCTCTGTTCCTGTCTATGGCGATGATTTTCCCTGCTGCTCACCACCCACCCTTGCTTCACTCTTTGGCCAGGGTGACAGAGTCAGGCAATCTCTGTGTCCATATGTGGTGTTAGGGGGGCGAGTGAGATGCAAGCAGCAGCAGACAGACTGTAACATGTGGCTTTCCACAGCTGTAAAACTGTCAGACCTCATGTGCAGAACAGGGGAGCAAGGGACAGAGAGTGCATGGCTTGCTTAACTGTGTGGGGAGAGAGAGAGAGATAGAGTCACTGCAGGCAGGCAGAAAGAGAGAGTGTTGCTGCAGGCAGGCAGAGAAAGAGAGAGAGAGAGAGAGTCGCTGCAGGCAGGCAGAAAGAGAGAGAGAGTCACTGCAGGCAGGCAGAGAGAGAGAGAGTCGCTGCAGGCAGGCAGAGAGAGAGAGAGAGAGTCGCTGCAGGCAGAGAGAGAGAGAGAGAGTCGCTGCAGGCAGGCAGAGAGAGAGAGAGAGAGTCGCTGCAGGCAGAGAGAGAGAGAGAAAGAGAGTCGCTGCAGGCAGGCAGAGAGAGAGAGAGACAGCCAGAAGCAGTAGACATTGCTGTAAGTGCAGTATTCCTGTGGTACATTTCATGTTTTGTATGCATTCACAATCATGACAATTTCTCCACCTTATTAATTTGTTCACTGTTCCCTCTGTGCTACCTCTGCCAAGCCCCTAAACTGCAGATACAAGCAAGCATTTGGCATTGACAAATGCTTGCATTCCTGAGAAATAACTCTTCCAAAAACAGTCAGTCCTTAGATTCTCTATGCAGTCCATGGACCTTACCATGGGAAGTGAGCTTGGAATCCATTGAATATTTTCATATATTTCCATGGGTCTCCATAAAAGTAGAAATTGAATTTGCAAGGCTTTTCATAGATTCTATGATTAAAATCTGCAGCCCTTGCAGTTTATTTCCATGATAACATGAAAAAATGCATTTTCCATAAAATTCCATGCTTTATTACATTCTATTGGTTTGTGCTTTCTGCACCTTTTGTTTGGGAAATACTGATGGAAACCATAAAAAAACGTTTAATTTGTATTATCATTTCATTGAAAACAATGGAAAATGTGTTCAGCCACTGGACAGTTTCCAGAACAATTTCCATGGTATAGCAACTATAGAGAACTCTGGAAAATCTCAGGACAGTATTGCCCCAGCTGAGCCTTGAGGGATTCTGTTACCAGACAGTACTGCCATAGCTGAGTCTTGACAGTTTCCCAGCAAAGCCTTTATGATTTCTGTTCTGGGACAGTTTTGCCCCAGCTGAGTCTTGGAGGTTTCTGTTCTGGGACAGTGTTGCCCCAGATGAGGTTTGAGGGTTTCTATTCTGGAACAGTTTTGTTCCAACTGAGCCTTGAAGGTTTCTGTTCTGGGACACTATTGCCCCAGATGAGGCCTGAGGGTTTCTGTTCTGGAACAGTATTGCTCCAGCTTTGCCTTCAGGGTTTATGTTCTGCAACAGTATTGCCCCAGCTATGCCTTGAGGGTTTCTGTTCTGGAACAGTATTGCTCCAGCTGAGCCTTGAGGGTTTCTGTTTTGGGATAGCACTGCATCAGCTGAGGCTTGAGGGGTTCGGTTCTGGGACAGTATTGCCCCAGCTGAGTCTTTAGGGTTTCTGTTCTGGGACAGTATTGCCCCAGCTGAGCCTTGATGGTTTCTGTTCTGGAACAGTAGTGCCCCCAACTGAGACTTGAGGGTTTCTGTTCTGGGAGAGTATTGCCCCAGATGAGCCTTAAGGGCTTCTTTTCTGGGCCAGTATTGCCAGAGCTGAGCCATGATGGTTTTTGTTCTGGGACACTATTGCCTCAGATGAGTCTTGAAGGTTTCTCTTCTGGGACCCATTGCACTAAGTCTTGAGGATTTCTGTTTCAGACAGCATTACACAAGCTGAGCCTTGATGGTTTCCGTTCAATGACAGTATTGCCCCAGCTGAGCCTTAAACATTTCTGTTCCAGAATAGTATTGCGACAGATGAGTCTTGAGGATTCCTGTTTGGGATAGCATTGCCCCAGCTGTGCCTTGACGGTTTCTATTTCTGGACAATATTGCCCCAGCTGAGCTGAGAGATGTTCTGTTCTGGGACTGTACTGTCACAGTTGAGCCTTGAGGGTTTCTGTTCTTGGATAGTATTACTCCAGCTGAGCCTTGAGGGTTTCAGTTCTGGGACAGTATTGCCCCATTTGAGACTTGAGGGTTTCTGTTCCAGGACAGTCATGCCCCTGCTGAACCTAGAGGGTTCTATTCTGGAACAGCTTTGCCCCAGCTGAGCCTTGAGGGTTTCTGTTCCGGGACAGTATTGCCCCAGCTGAACCTTGAGGGATGCTGTTCCCAGACAGTACTGCCATCCCAGACATTACTGCCCTAGCTGAGTCTTGAGAGTTTCCCGGCTGAGCCTTGAGGGTTTCTATTCTGGAACAGTTTTGCCCCAGCTCAGCCTTGACGGTTTCTGTTCTGGAACAGTATCGACCTAGCTGTGTCTTGCGAGTTTCTGTTCTTTGACAGCACTGGCCCAGCTGAGGCTTGAAGGTTTCTGTTCTGGAAAAGTATTGTCCCAGCTATGCCTTGAGGGTTTCTCTACTGTAACAGTATTGCTTCAACTGAGCCTTGAGGGTTTCTGTTCTGGGATAGGACTGCATCAGCTGAGTCTTGAGGGGTTCTATTCCAGGGCAGTATTGACCCAGCTGAGCATTGAGGGTTTCTGTTCTGGAACAGTATTGCCCCTAGTTGAGACTTGAGGGTTTCTGTTCTGGGAGAGTATTGCCCTAGATGAGCATTAAAAGTTTCTTTACTGGAACAGTGTTGCCAGAGCTGAGCCATGATGGTTTTTATTCTGGAACACTATTGCCTTAGATGATTCTTGAGGGTTTCTGTTCTGGGACAGTGTTGCCCCAGCTGAGCTTTGAGTGTTTCTGTTCCAGCACACTATTGCCCCAGCTGAGCATTGAGGGATTCTGTTCCTGGACAGTACTGCCCTGAGTCTTGAGAGTTTTACAGCTGAGCCTTTAGGGTTTCTGTTCTGGGACAGTTTTGCCCCAGCTGAGTCTTGAGCATTTCTATTTCGGGACAGCATTGCACCAGCTGAACCTTGATGGTTTCTGTTCCATGACAGTATTGCCCCAGTTGAGTCTTAAGCATTTCTATTCCAGAATAGTATTGCCTCAGCTGTGTCTTGAGGGTTCCTGTTCTGGGACAGCATCGCCCCAGCTGTGTCTTGAGAGTTTCTGTTTCAGGACAATATTGCTGCAGCTGAGCTGAGAGGTGCTCTTTTCTGGGGCTGTACTGCCACAGTTGAGCCTTGAAGGTTTCTGTTCTTGGACAATATTACCCCAGCTGAGCCTTGAGGGTTTCAGTTCTGGGACGATATTGCCCCAGCTGAGCCTTGATGGTTTCTGTTCTGGGACAGTGTTGCCCCAGCTGAGCTTTTGAGTCTTTCTGTTCTGAGGCAGTATTGCCCCAACTGAGCCTTGAGGGATTCTGTTCCTGGATAGTACTGCCCTAGCTGAGTCTTGAGGGTTTCTGTTCTGGGACAGTTTCACCCTAGCTGAGCCTTGAGGGTTTCTGTTGTGGGACAGTATTGTCCCAGCTGTGTCTTGAGGGTTTCTATTGTGGGATAGTATTGCCCCAGCTGAGCTTTGAGGGTTTATGTTTTGGGACAGTATTGCCCCAACTGAGCCTCAAGGGTTTATGTTCCTGGGAGAGAAGTAACCCAGCATTATGTATCATGAGAAAATGGAATAAATGCAGTTGAAATGTCCTTGTGTCCTGCAGTAACTCTGCTTCAAAATGCTGCAGTATTATGTTGCATCATGGTGGGCTCCACTCCTGGACCTTGCCTTTCAGGGAAAATGCCAGGGAATGCAAATTAGGGTTGCTTGGAATCCACCAAATAGAATTTGATTTGTTAGATTCTGACATGATTTTCAGATTGAGAGTCCGAAAATCCTAAATCTTAACCTGAATCCTAAAATTGATTTTTACATAGACATTTAGGAATTATGATTTCAAATCCAAATCTGATTCTGATTTACAAGTTCTTTTAGGATTTGAAATGGAACTGGATTAGGATTTAGAATTTTCTAAACTCCTAAATTCAGCTCAGTAGGTATACAGAAGGGTGAAGTACATCCAGGGGCCTGGTGAGTGGACATTAGAGAAGGGGAACACAAAGTGTGCAAATACCTGGAAAAACAACAGGCTAAGAGAACATAGGGAACACAAGGGTCATAGACAGGGGAATAGCAAAATGGGGTCAAGGTCAGATGGAAGGGAATATGCGTTAATGCCAGGAGCCTGGGTAATAAAATCAACGAGCTAGAAAAACTGAAAGCAGACACTGAAGTAGACATTGTGACTTCCCAGAAATGTCGGTTACAGAAAATAATGACTGGACCCTGATGGTTCCTGGGTTATCACTGTTCAGGAGGGATAGAGGAAAATGCTGCTTTGGAGGAGCTGCCCTTTGTGTGAATGTCACTGAAGATGTGGAGGATAGATGTGACAGGGGTAACAGTAGGGAGTTCGAGTCACTGTGGGTGCAACTCCTAGCAGCCTTGGGCCAGAAGCTACACATGAGGGTGCTTTATAGAACTCCAGGTCAAAGGGGAAGAGAGGTACAGGGCACTTGGAAAAGAACTTGAAATGGGTTAAGTAAAGAATGAAGTAGTAGTTGTGGGTGATCCGAACCTGCCAGACATTGACTGGGATGTTCAAGTGGCCAGAAGCATCAGAAATGAGACCTTACTGAATGTACTCCAGGACTGTCTCCTGGTACAGCTACTTAAGGAACCTAATATGCAGATTGCCCTTCTCTATTTGGTGCTTACCAACTCAGAGTTGGTTGGAGAGGTAAGAGTTGGGGACCCACAAAGGAACAGTGACCTTAACACCATTTGGTTCAAACTGACCTTTAAGACTGGAAGTCCCCACTTGAGAACTGAAGTCCTTGATTTTAGGAGGACAGACTTCAGCAGGCTGAGGGGATTAGTCAGGGAAAACTTGGTTGGGTAGACAATTTAGATGGGGTGGAAGAGAGATTGGGGTAATAAAGCTCGCCATTCCCAAGGCATCTAAGTTTTGCATGAGAATGGTAACCAAAAGGAATAAGTTCAAGAGACCATTATGGTTCTCAGCAAAAGTCAGGGAAGCAATGGTGACTAAGAAAAACACCTTCTACAAGTATAAAGAAAAGCAGAGGGAGGAAGAATGGGGGGAATATTTACTGAGAAATAAGGAGGCAACCTTAAAAGATAGATAAGGCCCCAGGACCACATGGTATGTATCCGAGGATACTCGGGGAACTTGCAGAGAAATTGGCTGAACCTCTGGTAGGACTATTCAGCCACTTACTAGTTATGAAGGACCTGAAGGTGTCAGACATTGTTCTGCTCCACAAGGAGGGGACAAGGAACAATTGGGGAACTACAGACCTGTCAGTCTGACTTCCATTGTTGGGAAGCTGATGGAGTCACTGATCGCAGAAGACCTCGTGGACTACCAGGAGAGCAGTTGTTTCCAGGATAGTAAACAGCAAGGCTCATGGAAGGGAGATCCTGTCAGGCAAACCTGATAATTTTCTTTAGATGATGAGGGAATTGGATAGGAGACATGCTGTGGATTTGCTCTATTTCAGCTTCAGCAAGGCTTTCGACTTGGTGCCCCACAGATGTTTGCTGAAGAAGATGGAGGATCTGGGTGCAGCTAAGGACATAGTGAACTGGGTAGGAAACTGTCTAAAAGGTATGTAGCAGAGGGTTGTGTCACGGTCAACAAGGTCAAATCAGAGGAGAGGATGGTCATGAGGGGGAGGTGCCACAGGGATTCATCCTGGGCCCAGTCCTCTTCCAAATGTTTGTCAATGACATTGGAGAAGGTAACCAGGGCAGATTGTGTCTTTTTGCAGATGTCTTCAAGTTCTGTGGGAGGTTGGATAGCAACGTGGAAATCATAGAAATGCAGAGTGACTAACAAAAGCTAGAGGGGTTGTCTAACGCTTGGCAGTTGAAATTGAATGCCAAAAAATGCAAGGTAATGAACCCAGGGAACGTGAACCCCAGGACAGAGTACTGAATAGGTGGTTTAGACTCAGAATTATGACTGAGGAATGTGACCTTGAAGTTATCCATCAGTGATACCTTCAAGCAATTGAGCCACTTCAATAAGGCCTATGGAAGGCAAGCAGGGCACTGAGGGTATAGGGAGAAGTACGGATAGCAGGAGCAAGAGGAAGGAGGCAATACTACCCCTTTATAGATCTTTAGTGAGGCTACGCCTGGAGTACTGTGTCCAGTTCTGGAGCCCTGACTTGTGGAAGGATAGAGACAGGCTGGAGACAGTTCAGCACAGGATAACAAAATGATTCAGGGCCAACTAGGCAGGTTCTATGAGGAGTGCCTCAAGGCACTGAACAAGCATTCGCTGGAGACCAGAAGGGAGAGAGGAAATATGATAGAGACCCTCAAGTTCCTTAAAAGAATAAACAAGGTGAACTGAGGAGAACTATTTAGCTTGAATGCTAGTTTCAGATCACGAGGGCATGGTTGGAAATTGACAGGAGGGAGGATGAGGAGCAACATGAAGTATTCTTTTACACAGAGGGTGGTGGAGCTGTGGAACAAGTTATCCGCTGAAGTGGTGGGTGCTGAAACAGTTGATAGTTGCAAGCACAGTTGGGACAGAGTGAAGATTACAGTGGTCACTGGGGACAACAGAATCGTGAAGGAGAATGGGGGGGAGGGCTAGGACCCTGGATGTACAGTAGGCCCCAGGGTTAGATAGGGGACTTAGTCAGACTGGATGGACCATTGGTCTCTTTCTGCCACCATTGTCTGTGTTTCTCCATTTCTAAATCCAAAAATCAGATCAGAATCGGTTGATTCTGAGTGTCACTTTATTTCATACGTTCCATAAGTTCTATTTGTGATGATAGCTTTTGCCAGGGAGCCTCGTAACTGGGGTTAACATTGTAAATACCCCCTATATTTTTCCTGTAATTCTATAGTAGGCATCTAATTTGTGCTTAAAGCAGCAGTACTACCTAATCAAGAAGTGATCAGTTTCCAGTTGTTGTAGATCTACAGAAAATATTGCGGCTGTCTCGGCTGCCTATCTGTTACTGTTGCTCTCAACATGGCAGGCGGCAGAAGTGTAAACAAAAACAAAGGGAAACTGAACAAATTAGATGGTGATAGTACAGTGCCAGTGGGAAAGATCACCAGGAAAATGCTTAACAGAGCACAGGGAATACATTATTGAAAAAGCACAATTTTTGTTTACATTGTACTGCTGCTTTAAAACTAAGCATAGTGTCACAATTAACTATGTCAGAAGGGAGTCTGTTCCAATGGGATACCGCTCTCTGGTTTACTCAGGCTCCCCTCTTATTGGATTTGTACAGCTCCACTTTCAATTGGTAATCATGTGTTCTTGTAACTTTGGTGGGATCTCTCTTTTGGAGACCCACACATTCCCACACATCCATGTTCTGGTGGGCAGAGAATACCAAACATAAGTCCCCTCTACATTTACAGTACTTCTGGGAGTACAGATCTAACTGTCTCAATCTGTTCTCGTAGGACAGGGACCTAAGGTTCTGTATTTTCTTGGCTGTTCTGTGAACCCTCTCAAGGTTCACTGTACTGGATTTGTGGTGAGGGCTCCAAAACTGCATACTATACTCCATTTGAGGCCTGACCAGTGTGGTACATAAAGGCAGCAGTACTGATCTGTCCCTACTTCTTATATTGTGCAGGATGCAGTGCAGCGTTCTATTTGCCCTGTTAACTATTCCAGTGGAGTGTTGCCTAAATAATAGTTCATTGATGACCATAATACCTAATTCCCTCTCATATTCAGAGGCAGTATAGCGCAGAGGTTTAAGGCTCTGAGCTGCAAATCTGGAGACCTGCGTTTGAATCCCACAGCCCCCACTTGCATACTGTGTAACCCTGGGCAAGCCACCTAACTTCCCTGTGCTCCCAGGTCGCACCTGTAAACAAGCTTTCAGCATACTGTGTCTCACCTGGTAAAACAATTGGAAAAAAAAAAATCCACACTTCTGAGAGTTAGGTTGCATAAGGGGAACATTGTTTAACCAGGAGTAGCACACTAAGCTGAAGCTTCTTTCCAGATGTGACTTGGGAGCATAAGGAAGTTAAGTGACTTGCTCAGGATCACACAGTATGCACCTAGGTGGCTGTGGGATTCAAACCCAGGTCTCCAGATCTGCAGCTCAGAGCCTTAACCTACTGCACTATACTGCCTCATTATACATAGCTGGATATTGTTATAGCCAAAGTGCATTACACTGCACTTGGCTATATTAATCTTCATCTTGTGTGTTATGGCCCAGTCACTAATAGAATCTAGCTCTGTCTTGAATTTCCTTACCTCTTCCTCAGCTCTTAGAATGGCACTAATTTTGTTGTCATCAGTAAATTTAATCATCCATGCATCATCTGATGTCTTAAGGGAGGACACAAAGATATTAAAAAGTACGGGGCCCAGTACTGAGCCCTGTGGCACCCAACTTGTAACATCCCCCAGTCCGATAGATATCCTTTAATACTAACTCTCTGCCTTCTCTGGCTCAACCAGGATCTGACCCATTTAATGATTTGTGGGGTTACACCAACTTCCTGGATGCACCTAAGTAGGCCAGCATGTGGAACTAGGTCAAAGGCCTTGGAGAAATCCAGGTAGACAAAATCCACTGGTAATCTGTCCTCTAGGGTCCTGCTTACTGTTTCAAAGACGCTTAACAGGTTAGTCTGGCAGGACCTCCCCTGTATGAACCCATGCTGTGTGATGTTTGTGTATCCATTAGCCTGGATGGAATGTTCTAGGTAATCTTTAATAAATTCCTCCCTTATCTTGCACAGGATACAAGTTAAGCTAATAGGCCTATAGTTACCAACATTTGGTTTCAACCCGATCTTATATATGGGTGTAACATAGCCATATCCCAGTTATATGGAGTCACCCCTTGACTTTAGGGATTCTTTAAGAAACAGCCCCACAGGTCCTGCCAACTCATCTGCCAATTTCCTGAATATGGATGGATGCACCCCATCTGGACCAGATGATTTATTCATCTTAAGTTTAGCTAGTTTATTTCTTGTTGTAGATTGGAAGTCTATTTCACATGGTGTGTTTTGATCTAAATTGTTAACTAAATCCATACTGTTAGTAGTCTGAAAAACACTTAGAAAATGTTTGTTAAACATATCAGCCATTAATTATGTTGGTGTGCTTGCGCAGCCAACATCTTGCGGCAGTGGAGATTTGGAGGCACGGTCGCTGTTGGGTGAATGCAGGGCACGCATCAGTAGGTGCGTCCCGCATTCCCCAATTAACCAGCAGCAGGGCCGACACCACTGCCTATCTAATGAGGCAAAGAGATCTGACAAAAGGTCCGCTGCAATGAGGCAAGCTGTGCATGGCGAAACCTAACCGCCTCTCCCTACATGCAGGCAACATGGCGGCAGTGACTGCCGCTGTTGCATGTCAACCTCCCTTCTTTTATTGTGTGCCAACGGGGGTGCCCAGTCCCCATCAGCATCATGTAACCCCCTCTTTTTTGATTGCTGGGGGGGTGCCCAATCCCCTCAGTATCATGCGCCCCCCAACAGTTTCTCTTTGCCGACAGGGGGTGCCCAATCCCCGTCGGCATGTATCCCTCCCTCCCCTTGAATTTTGCTGATGGGGGAGCCCACTTCCTGTCAGCATAGTGTGGTCCCCCTTCCATTTTTTTGATTGCTGAGGAGGTGCCCAATCCCCCTCAGTGTCATGCGCCCCCCAACAGTTTCTCTTTGCCGACAGGGGGTGCCCAATCCCCGTCGGCATGTATCCCTCCCTTCCCTTGAATTTTGCCGATGTGGGAGCCCACTTCCTGTCAGCATAATGTGGTCCCCCTTCCATTTTTTTGATTGCTGAGGGGGTGCCCAATCCCCCTCGGCTCCTGTGGCTCCTCCCCTTTCCTTGTTTGCCGATGGGGTGCCCAATCCCCCATCAGCTAAAGCACCCACCCACCTACACACACACAGGTGGCAAGCTGGGAGCCCACCCCAGCGTGCCAAGGCACCTATCAAAAATGAACGGTCCTCGATGTCTTTTTATTTATTTTTCCTGTAAAGAAGGAAATGGTCCCTCAGCAGTCTATCCGGCCCCCTCACAACCGCACCCACCCTCGCACCCTGTCTCCCCACCCCCTCCTCACCCCATACTTACCTCTAGAGTCCGGCGACGATCTTCGGTGGACCGGGAACACATCTGCACTCTTCAAAGCTGACTGCAAACTGAGGAAATGCCGGTAAGCTGTATAATTTAATGAATAGGGCTTTTTCAACTTTGCTGCATATCTCGGGCATTTTTTGGAATTTTGACAGCAAATTTTCAACATGGGGTTTTTGGGACCCCTCCTCATGAATTCTATCACTGTCATGGCGTTAATCGGCCTTGAAAGGTGATTTTGCAGTCACTGTGCAGAATCACCTTTTGGGACTGATTAATGAAACAACAGTGCCAGTGTTCATGAGGTGGCCTCTCAAAAAGCCTATGTTGTAAATTTGGTGGAAAAAATTCAAAAAAATGACTGTTTTATGAGCATGCGTTGCGCAGTTGCTACACAGGATTGTAACTTCATGAATTTGCAATATTTTCAAACCAGATTTTCAACATTGTCATTTTTGTACACCTCCTTGTGAACAGTACAGCTGTCATTTTCCACATCCTGCCCGAAATGTGTTTCTGCACTTCTGGCACACAATAGCGCAGTTGCTGTGGGAAATCAGTGTTTCAGCCAGATTATGAAAATGACAGTGACCCAGTTCATGAGCAGAAGTCTTAAAATGCCTATGTTGAAAACTTGGTGACGATACTCCATAAAATGACTGTGTTACGAGCGTGCGTTGGCAGATTGCACACATGCTCATAACGTCGTGCATTTGTATTATTTTCACTCTGGATTTTCACCATTGGCATTTTTCCACACCTGTTGATGAATAGGACAGCTGTCATTTCACATAACCTGCCCAAAATGTGTTTTCGCACTTCCGGCGCAGAATAGCGCGGTCGCTGTGCGAAATCACTTTTTGGGACAGTTTGAAGAAATAACAGTGATACTTTACATGAGCAGAGGTGCTAAAATACCTATGTTGAAAATCTGGTGCCGAACGCCCATAAAATGACTGTGTTCCGAGCGTGCTTTGCACATTTCCCACGTACCCTTGTAACTTCGCAAAGTTGCTATATTTACATGCCACATTTTCCCCACTGGCATTTTTTTACACCTCCTTATGAACTGTACAGCTGTCATTTTTCTCATCCTGCCCAAAATGTTTTCCCGCACTGCACTACCAAAGCCAATGCACGCGCGACAACATTCGGCATTGACAAATGCTAGTTTTTTCATCTGAGATGGTTTCCCCATCTGAGATAATGGGTCTTAACCTAGTTGCTCCATTTCTTGAGTTGTTAATGTAATTGAAGAATGCTTTATTATTGTTTGCTGTTTAAGCTACCCTTAGCTCCTCATTTGATTTCACTTTAATTACTGCTTTACATTTTTTTGGCTATTTGCTTAAATTTCGACCATTTGTACGAGGTTGGACTTTTTCGGTATTCCTGATAAGCCCTTTTCTTTTTGTTGATAAGTTTCTTATTGATTGATTTAGCCAGGAAGGGATCTTACCCTGGGAGTTGTATTTTATTTTATCGGGTACGTAGTAGATGATACCGTATATTATTTTAGTTTTAATGATGTCCCAAATTTGTTGTACAGCTAGTCCATTGAGTTCCTTTTTCCAGTTCCATCCATTTAGATGGTTCATCACATCTCTGTAGTTTGCTCTGTTCCAACATTTAGCCCTTTAGTTATTGGTTCCGTCCCTGAGATATTAAATTCAACCATGTTGTCGTCGCTTTGGTCGAATGGTTTCCTGACCATACAATATGTAATATCTTTTTCCATATTGCTCAGAACTATGTCCAAGAGATGTGGGCCTTTTGTGCTCTCAACCACATGTTGTTTCAGTCCATTGGCACTAATTATGTCAAAGAGGCATCTTTTCACTGGATTGGTTCCAGAGTGATTAATCCAATCGATATTTGGAAGATTAAAGTCTCCCAGTATTAAAGCCCTACCATTAGGTTCCATGGATTGAATAGAATCCAGGAACTGTGTGTTTTGTTCTATACTCATCCCTGGGGCCCTGTAACAAACCCGTATGGTAATTTCCTTTTTTTCCCGGTTAGATCAGATTAACCCAGAGTTGCTCCACATTTTTGTTGGTATCCTGTGTGGGCCCAGTCTCATAAACTTCATATGAATCTTTAACATACAATGCGACACCTCCTCCTTTCTCATTTTGTCTGTTAGTACTAAATACTTTGAAGCCTGGAATGGTTTTCCTCCACTGTTCTTCATGCCACCAGGTTTCCATAATTGCACAAAGATGTATATTTTCTTGTGTTAGTATTAACTGTAGTTCTTCAGCTTTATTGGCCAGGCTCCTAGTATTAATTAATAGTGCCTTTACATCATTTATTTCTCTAGCTGTTTTCAATGTATCATTTGTGTCCTTTAATATGTACAGATGGACATCTACTTTGCTACTGATATGCTGGGGATCATCCCGTAATGTGGGTATGAAACCACCCCTTGTCCCCCTTAATGTTAGTTTAAATCTGTCCTTGCAACTGCATCATTAATAAGTTTACCCAGTAAAGAGGCCCCTCTTGGGCTGAGATGTAGTCCATCATATGCAAATACATCATAACGTCCCTCAAATAACTCCCACGATTTAACACACAAGATGTTTTCTTGCAAACACCATCTCCTAAGGCTATTATTAATGACTTTAAGCTTCCTTGTATATTTGTGTCTAGCCTTTGGCACAGGCAGGATCTCAGATACAATTAATTCTGCTTGTAGGTTATCTGTTTTCTGTTTAAAATCCTTGAATTCCTGCAAGACCTAATTCATGTGTTTTCTTGTGTTAATAGTGCCTGCACATAGAACTATAACGGGTTTGTTCCCTGCTGATTTTTTCTATCAAATTATTATTTATGCTCCTGCAGCTCGACCTGCCTACCTCCAGCCGCTGCCTTCATCCCCGATCAGTCCACAGGCTCACTCACATACCGGCTGGCACAGCACTGTATCTGCAGGGGGACCACCCCCATGTCCCCCACGCCGGGCCAGTGGCAGTGCAATTCTGTGACAAGCCCCCTGGTTGCTGAAGTGCAGCTATCACGCTGCCTTAGTCATCTGCCATTTTCCTCCCTGTATTTTTCCCCAAGAAGTGTGGACATGCCATGACGTTGAGGTACAACGTGTCGATGTCTACGGCACTTCTCCCCACGTGTATCCCCGCTCCTGTAGTGCCCCCAATCTCCACTGGATGCCTCAGTCCCTCCCCAGGGATAGGAGAGCAGTTCTATGGATGCTCAATCCTTTCCCTCCCCGGCCAACCCCCGACGGCCTGGGCACATTCCCAAACCTGGGTCACCAGTGTGAAGCGAGGTGTGGCGGCCAGCTCTTCAATCCCCAGTGCCACCAGGCCAGCATTCCCTGCTGATTTTAATATGTTTGGCAACATATTATCAATGTCTTTCATTTGTGCCCCGGAGAAGCTACAGTTGGCTATGCTCTCCTTGTTTCCCTGTGTCATATAGCAGTCCACACATTTATCATAGAATCCCCTAAAATGAAGATCTGCTTCTTCATCTCTTCTACTTCTCTCCTCTGGGATGCTGCTGTTTTTTCCCCTGGTAATGTGGGTACCCCTGAAGCCACCTTATACATTATTACAACCTGGGCCTCCCTTCCCACTTCATTATCTGTAGTTATTAGCACGTTCATTTGCATGTCGGACTGTACTACAGGCAAAGTGGGCAAGCATTAAAGATGCAATACTTGAGCCAACATCCCATTGTGTTAGAGAGAAAAGAAAGTGCAAAAGAAGAAGGAAACCACTTTGGTTCTCAAAAGCAGTAGCAGAAAAGGTCAGAGAAATATAAAGGAATGCAACGGGATGAAGATAGGGAGGAATACCAAACTTCCCTAAGGGAAGCAGGGAAGGCAGTAAGGCAGGCAAAGGCCCAAACCAAGGAAACACTAGCACGAAACACTAAAAGAAAGTGACAAGACTTTCTACAGATACATTAGTGAAAGGAGAAAGTCCAAAGGGGGTATTGCTAAGATCAAAGGGGATAAGGGGGCGTGTGAGGAGGAGGACCATGTAAAAGCATCTATCCTAAATAGATACTTCTGCTCAGTATTTACTGAAGAGAAGGTAGGGCAGGGCCCACAGCTCAGCACCATGGACACGGGGAGGGAGGTGTGCACTAGTCCCTTTAAAAAAGAAAGGGTCCTACAAGAGCTCGATAAGCTCAGGGTGGACAAGGCAATGGGACCTGATAGCATACATCCCAGGGTACTAAAAGAGCTAAGGGTGGACCTAGCAGAGCCATTATCAGAACTGTTTAGTGAGTCTCTGAGCACAGGAGAGGTCCCAGAAGACTTGAGAAGGGCTCATGTGATGCCGCTCCACAAGAGTGGTAGCAGTGAGGAGGCAGGGAACTATAGACCAGTCAATCTTACCTCAGTAGTGGGCAAAATTATGGAGGCACTCCTTAAGGAAAGGATAGTGCAACACCTGGAATCCATAGAAGCACAGGATCCAAGACAGCATAGGTTTACAACAGGAAGGTCCTGTCAAACTAATCTCATAGATTTCTTTGACTGATTAACCAGAGTGGATGACCAAGGGGGAGCAGTTGATGTTGCCTACCTTGACTTCAGCAAAGCTTTTGATACTGTTCCACATAGAAGATTGATTAATATGCTGGGTAGGCTCGGGGTGGGTCATAAGTTGGTCAACTGGGAGGCAAACTGGTTGACAGGCAGAAAACAGAGAGCGGTGGTAAATGGTATACAGTCAGAAGAGATGCAAGTCACAAGTGGGGTACCTCAGGGATTAGTCCTGTGGTCAGTTCTCTTCAATATCTTCATCAGTGACATTGCAGATGGACTGGAGGGTAAGGTTTGTCTGTTTGCAGATGACAACAAGATTTGCAACAGAGTAGATGATCCAGATGGGGTGGGCAGAATGAGAAGAGATCTGGATAAACTGGCAAAATGGTCGGAAGAGTGGGAACTGGGGTTTAATGCAAAGAAGGGCAAGATCATGCACATAAGGAAGAGAAACCCTTAAGCCACCTATAGGCTGGGAGGGGAGTTGCTGGCAGACACAAGGGAAGAAAGAGACTTGGGCATCATCATCACAGATGACTTGAAATCATCCAAGCAGACCACTAAAGCAGTAGGTAAGGCTAGGGGGGGTGTTAGAGTGCATTAGTAGGGGTATCACAAGTCAAAAGAGGGAGTTAACAATCCCTCTTCACAAGACACTGGTTAGGCCCCATCTGGAGTACTGTGTGCAGTATTGGAGGCCACACCTTCACAATGACATTAACCAAACTGAGGCAGTCCAGAGAAGGGCAACCAAAATGGTGCAGGGACTGCATCAGAAGACATATGAGGACAGATTAATGGACCTCAATATGTATACCCTAGGCAAAGGAGGGAGTGAGGTGATATGATCGAAACATTCAAACACCTTAAGGGCATTAACAAGGTGAAAGAGTCTAACATGTTTCAATATAAGAAAAATAGCAGGACATGAGGACACAGGAAGAGATTAGAGGGAGGATCCTAGAGGTGGGGCATGCATTAGGGTAGGTTGTTCACAAAGAGGCTGAACAAAAGTGGTCCCAGTATGGACCTCTGAGGGACTCCAGCTATGACTCTGCATGTTTTAGAGATGGCCCCATTGATTTTTACCTGCTGTGAGTGCTCCGACAGATAACTGGAGAACCATTTAACTGTGTTGGGGAACAGTCCTAGGCAACTTAGCCTTTGCAACAGCAGCTGGTGGGCCACAATGACTTCCCCCTCCCTTCTCTCCTTTTTTTTCTTTTTGTAAGCTTTATTACTTTCAACAAAGAACCAGTCCTGTATATCATCCCCTTCTCTTCGTCATTTATTAGAACTTTCACTTTGGTCTCCCTGGTTTACTATGCAGCCCTGTTGTTTTCCCCTTTCTAGATCCATGTCTACAAATTGTTTAAGGCTTTTAATCTCTAATTCCAGACCACAAATTATAGATTTCAACTCCTTAATTTCTTTACACTGGTGACATTCATATGGGCCTAACTCCGCTATAGGATCCAGGGTGTATTTCATACAGTTTACACACTTTATCCACAATTTGCCATCTTTCATGGCTGAAAAAGTGCTCTCCATTTTGTTCGTGTTATCGGGGGAAGGTATGATGACCCAGACGTTGGGGCTACAATAAACACAGGGAGGCAAATGATTATTACAAAGGTGTTAAGTCAACTTACATATGCTCCTGTTCCTGCTATCCCTGTAATGCAGTAACCATGCATGTTTTCGCTTCTGTCAGGTGCTCTTCCCGCTTGCACTGGGGCGAGGTTTATATGCCTGAGGATGCGGAAGTATTTCGGTCATGACTGCCTATTCTGTATCCTCAGTTCTTGCCAGAATTAAAAATGCTACAGTATAAAGTGCATAAAATATTTAATTTGTGTCCCTCAAGGTCCCATGTAGCCCTAGGCAGTAGAAATACACGCTCAAAATCTGCTCAAAAGCTGAGGTGACTTCCGGATTTGTAGTCTCTCTGTCAGAGCATGGGCTACAATCCCTATCATTCCCCGCTCACAGACAGTCTGCCCTGACCAGTTACTGCAATACTGGCACCTAGAGTGTCTTGCTCAAGCACAATACTTCAGCAGTACACTCACTAAAAGAACACGGCCACACTCCTCTCATGCGAGGAGGCACTCAGTAATGCTGTTGTAAACAAGCATTTGTCAATGCCGAATGTTGATTGCGTTGGTCTGTTGAGCACGGTCACTGGCCCTCTGTCAGTCGCTCAGTCTGTTTCGTCCAGTGCTGCAGGCTGCTGTTTTATACTGGGCTCCTGCCTGCATTGGCACCTTGTTCTGCCCACTAAGAATTCTGCAGCTGTCCCGACAGAACTCCGTTGAGGTGGCTCACTCCCCCTCTCTCACTCGTTCATTCTGTGTCTCCTGGTGCTGCAGGCTGCCCTTTTGTACTGGGCTCCTGCCTCTGTTGGTGGCTTTTTCTGCCCACAAAGAAGTCTGCAGCAGTCCTGACACAGGTCTGTTGAGCCTGCTGACTCCCCCTTCCCCTCTCTCACTCACTTGTTCCATTTCTGCTGGCACTGCAGGGTGGCCTTTTGTACTGGGCTCCTGCCTGCATTGGCACCTTTTTCTGCCAACAAAGAAATCTGCAGCAGTCACAACAGAGCTCCGTTGAGGTCACTCACTCCCCCTGTGTCACTCACTCATTCTGTCTTTCCTGGCACTGCAGGCTACCCTTTTGTACTGGGCTCCTGCCTCTGTTGGTGCCTTTGTCTGCACACAACGAACTCTGCAGCAGTCCCAACAAAGCTCCGTTTAGCTCACTCACTCCCCTTCTCTCACTCACTCATTCCGTTTCTGCCGGTGCTGCAGGCTGCCCTTTTCTATTGGACTCCTGCCTGCATTGCCACCTTCTTCTGCCCACAAAGAAATTTGCAGCAGTTACAATACAGCTCTGTTGAGCTCGTTCACTCCCCCTCTCTCACTCGCTCATTCTGGTTTCCCCGCCAGTGCAGGCTGCCCATTTGTACTGGGCCCCTGCATGCACTGGCACCTTTGTCTGCCCACAAACAAATCTGCAGCTGTCCTGACAGAGCTCTGTTGAGGTCGCTCAGTCTCCCTGTCTCACATGCTCATTCTGTTTGTCCTGGCGCTGCAAGCAGCCCTTTTGTATGGGATTCCTGCCTCCATTGGCGCCTTTTCCTGCCCACAAAGAAATCAGAAGCACTCCTGAAAGAGCTCGGTTGAGCTCACTCAGTCCCTCTGTCTCACTCGCTTGTACTGTTTCTCCCACCGCTGCAGGCTGGCCTTTTGTACTGGGCCCCTGCCTGCAATGATGCCTTTTTCTGCCCACAAAGAAATCCGCAGCAGTCCTGAAAGAGCTCTGGTGAATTTGCTCACTCCTCCTCCCTCACTCGCTCTCTCGTTCTGTTTCTCCCAGTGCTGCAGACTGCCCTTTTGTACTGGGCTCTTGCACTGGGCCCTTTCTCTGCCCATAAACAAATCCGCAGCAGTCCTGGCAGAGCTCAGTTGAGCACGGTCACTCCCCCCTCTCACTCATTCAATCTTAATGTGTCCCACACAGTGATTTCCCACAGCGACCGTGCTATTCTGTGGCAGGAGTGTAAAAACACATTTTAGCCATGATGTGAAAAATGGCAGCTGTACTGTTCATAAGGAGGTGTGAAAAAATGCCACTGTTGAAAATGTGGGGTGAAAATATTACAAAATTGCAAAGTTACAAGGGTGCGTGGAAACAGTTCAGTGCACGCTTGTAACACAGTCATGTTATGGAGTTTCGACACCCGATTTTCAACATAGGCATTTTAGGACCTCTGCTCTTGAATAGTGCTACTGTCATTTTCTTAACCTGTCCTGAACAGTGATTTCCCACAGCGACCGCGTTTTTCTGCGAAGGAACTGTGAAAACACATTTCAGTCAGGATATGAAAAATGACAGCTGTACTGCTCATAAGGAGGTGTTGGAAAATTCCACTGGTGAAAATGTGGTGTGACAATATTACAAATCTGCAAAGTTACAAGGGTGCATGAAAAGTGTGCAACGCACGCATGTAACACAGTCATTCGATGGGCTATTATCACCAAATTTTCAACATAGGCATTTTAGGACCTCTGCTCATGAACAGTACCACTCTCATTTTCTTAATCTGTCCCGGACAGTGATTTCCCACAGCGACCGCTGTATTCTGCGCCGGAAGTGCAAAAACACATTTTAGCCAGGACGGAAAAAATAACAGCTTTACTGTTCATAAGTAGGTGTGGGAAAATGGCAATGTTGGAAATCTGGAGTGAAAATATTATAAATTCACGAAGTTACAAGCGTCCGTGTAAACTGCGCAACGCATGCTCGTAATACAGTCATTTTATGGAGTATCGTTACCAAATTTTCAACATAGCCATTTCAGGACCTCTACTCATGAACAGTGTCACTGTAATTTTTTGAATCTGTCCCAAACACTGATTTCTCACAGCGACCACGCCATTCTGTGCTGGAAGTGCGAAAACACATTTCTGCCAGGATGTGAACAATGACAGCTATACTGTTCACAGAGGTGTGTGACAAAATGCAAATGTTGAAAATCTGGGTGAAAATATTGCAAATTACGAAGTTATGGCGTGTGTAGCAACTGCGCTAGCGCTGCGCTCATAAAACAGTCATTTTAGTTTTTCACCAAATTTTAACATAGGCTTTTTGAGAGCCCACCTCTTGAACACTGGCACTGTCGGTTCATTAATCGGCCCCAAAAGGTGATTCTGCGCAGTGATCGCGAAATCACCTTTCCAGGCCGATTAACACAAGACAGTTCAAGAATTCATGAGGAGAGGTCCCAAAAACCCCATGTTGAAAATTTGGTGGAAAAATTCCCAAAAATGCCTGAGATATGCAGTAAAGGGACTCTCGGAACAAACAAGCAACACAAGCAGCTTACCTGAGGAGCTGAGGAAGCCGAATCTCCAGCCTGATAACTTTCAAGGTAGCCCCCCCCCCAAGCTAGGCACTTGGGACAAACAAGCAACACAAGCAGCTCACCTGAGGAGCTGAGGAAGCCGAATCTCCGGCCTGATAATTTTCGAGGCAGCCCCCCGCCCCCAAGCTAGGCACTCGGGACAAACAAGCAACACAAAGCAACACAAGCAGCTCACCTGAGGAGCTGAGGAAGCCGAATCTCCAGCCTGATAACTTTCGAGGCAGCCCCTCCCCCCCAAGCTAGGCACTCGGGACAAACAAGCAACACAAGCAGCTCACCTGAGGAGCTGAGGAAGCGAATCTCCAGCCTGATAACTTTCGAAGTAAAGAGAGCCTCTTCTCTTCGTCTGGACGCCTGCAGGAGGGTGCTACCTGATGAACACTTATATTTTATGAACTTTGTTCCCTGTTCACCTCTGGGTGGGCTTGTTATTTGCTTCTCTTTGTGCTACTAATGCTGAAGTGTAAAGCTAGGGACTCACTGGTGCCCTAGAGTTGCCTTGCTGATTATACCTTAAGGCCAGATATACCAAGCAGCTAATATAGAGCTGACTTGTTTAATATTTTCAAATTTGTATATTAATAATATACAGGTATTTCTGCTCAGTCTTTACTGAGGAAGAGGAGGGTATTGGGTCTGAAGGGAGTACAATGGGTGAGAATGGTGCAGAAATGGACACAAGTCCCTTTACACGAGAAAGGGTCCTGAAGGAACTGGAAGTAATAAGAGTTGATAAAGCAATGGGGCCAGATGGGGTGCACCCCAGGGTCCTTAAAGAACTAAGAGAGGTGGTGGCTGAACCTCTGGCTATCCTGTTTAGTCGATCACTGGAAACAGGGGAGGTACCCAAAGACTGGAGGATAGCAGATGTAGTCCCAGATACAAAAGTGGGAACAAAGAGGAAGCAGGGAACTACAGACCAGTCAGCCTCACCTCGGTAGTGGGGAAGATCATGGAAGCACTACTGAAGGAGAGATTGGTGGAACATCTGGTTGTCAATGGACTACAGGACCCAAGGCAGCATGGTTTCACCGGGGGGTCATGTCAGACCAACCTCATTGAATTTTTTGACTGGGTGACTAGGGAGGTGGATCAGGGGAGGGCAGTGGACGTGGCCTATCTGGACTTCAGCAAGGCCTTTGACATTGTGCCACATAGAAGACTATTACACAAACTGGGGAATATGGGTGTGGGCAGGACAGTAGTGTGGTGGGTAGGTAACTGGCTGGGTGGCAGGACACAGAGGGTGGTGGTAAATGGCTGTCACTCCACAGAGGGAAGAGTGACCAGTGGGGTACCACAGGGATCAGTGCTGGGACCGGTCCTATTCAACATCTTCATCAGTGACATGCGCAGGACCTAGAAGGCAGAATTTCACTGTTCGCTGATGACACAAAGCTCTGTAACAGAGTAGACACACCAGAGGGTGTAGACAGAATGAGAAGCGACCTACAGAAACTTGAAGAATGGTCAGGGGTTTGGCAGTTGAAATTCAATGCAAAGAAGTGCAAGATAATGCATATGGGGCACAAAAACCCTGGCACAATATATCAGTTGGGGGGTGAGGATATAGCATGCACCAAGCAGGAAAGGGATCTTGGGGTTATCATCTCTGATGACCTCAAGGTAGGGAAACAGTGTGACAAGGCAGCAGGTAAAGCAAATAGGATGCTGGGATGATATAGGCAGGGGCATTTACCAGCAGGAAAAGGAGGTCATAATTCCGCTATACAAGACACTAGTGAGGCCCCACCTGGGAGTACAGTGTACAGTTCTGGAGACCATACTACGTCAGGACATAGACAGGGTAGAGAAGGTTCAGAGGAGGGCAAGAAAGATGGTGCATGGATTGCATCACAAGTCCTATGAAGACAGGTTGAAGGAACTGAACATGTACTCCTGGAGGAGAGGAGGAAGAGAGGGATATGATAGGAGACATACAAGTATCTTACAGGGAGGAACAGGGTGCAGGAAACACTATTTTTAAGCAAAAAGATGTTCCAGGACTAGAGGGCTGGGATGAAGTTGGAGGGAGGACGATTCAGAGGAAACATGAGAAAGAATTTCTTCACAGAACGGGTGGTGGACAAGTGGAACACCCTGCCAGAGGAAGTGGTGGGGGCTGAAACAATCACGGGATTTAAGAATGCATGGGATAGACATAAAGGAATTCTGGAGGTCAGGGAGTAAGGTGCAACAGACTTCTAGGAAAACAAACTGAACTTACAAGCTCAAATGGGCAGACTGGGTGGGCCATAGGCCCTTATCTGCCGACACTGTCTATGTATCTATGTATGTATGTAATATTGTGGTATTGGATCTAATTGCTGATTATACCTTAAAGCCAGATATACTAAGCAGCTAATATAGAGCAGACTTGTTGAATACTGTGGTATTGGATCTAATTGTGCTTGTAACTGAAGGTATTAGGATAGCTGGGTCCTAGTGTGACCTCATTTTGGAATAGCCCTGTTTGCTTAGAGTGGAGCTCCTTTGTGAAAGTCACAACATATTCTCCTGCTGCATCGTAATGAGAGGCTTTGTTTTCTCCACTACATAGGCAGCCCCCCCCCAAGCTTGGCACTCGGGACAAACAAGCGACAGAAGCAACACAAGCAGCTCACCTGAGGAGCTGAGGAAGCCGAATCTCCAGCCTGATAACTTTCGAGGTAAAGAGAGCCTCTTCTCTTCATGTGGATTCCTGCAGGAGGGTGCTAGCCCGACGGCACTTCGCGCCGTCTGCCCCGCCCCACTTAACCACCCACCCACCCAGGGGTGGCTGTGAATTTAAGGATCCACCCCGTGACATCACATCCGTGACATCACGCACCTGTTGCCCAGAACCTATCTCCCATCTTTCCCATTTGCAGGTTATACCTGTTGGCCACTAGAGGGACCTATGCTCCTCGCTACTTCCTACTCCTACCTGTACAGTACTACTTCCCTTGGATCTTCCTCACCACAATGTATTGGCCCTGCCTCACGCTCTGCCTGTGCCTATCCCCACTAGCAGTGCACTTGCCCACTCTACCATCTGCTACTCCAGACTGTGCCCTGGCACCCTCCCCTCCCCTTGCTCCTGAACCTGCCTCCTGCCCCTTGGGACCTCTGTGTGTCTCAGTCCTTCCACCCTCCCTAGCTTCCTCCTCACCTCAGGCACATCTGCGCTTCTTATTCTTGCCTTCCCTTCCTGTACCACCCTGCCCACCCCCTGCTCCCTTAGCCTCCCCCATGTCAATCGTAGAAAAACTCTCACCATCTCCCAGCCAGGGTGTTAGTCATGCTACTACTCCTGTCAGGGAACATTCATCCAAACCCTGGCCTGGTTCCCAGGAGCTCCCCGACTAGCACCACAGGCCTATGCATGGTCTCCATGAATATCTGTAACCTCCTAAAAAAGTTTGACTCACTACAATGCCTGGTCACATCAATTAACCCTGATGTCATCGCTCTGGTTGAGACTTGGCTGTCAAAATCCTCCCCTGACTCCCTAGTCTCCCTTCCTGGTTTCACCCTCTTCCGGTCTGACCGTGTTGGGAGAAGGGGCGGCAGCTGCGCTATTTATGTCAAGGAATCTCTCCACGTAATAGCCCTGCCTTCTCCCATCCTTGACTCCAGGGCCCAGGCGCTTATGCTGAAACTAACCACTGACCCTTTAAAGGGAACCCTTTTTCTGACTACTGCATACGTGCCCCCCAGGGAAACAAACGCAGGCCATTGCCTCTCTTACAGAATACCTTTCCTCACTACCTCCTTCCGCTGATCAAATTCTGGTGAGTGACTTAAATGTCAACTGGCTCAGCCCCTCCTCCTCCTCTACCCGAGACTCCTTTTCTGCAATAGACCTAATGCAACTAGCTACCCACCCTACCAGGACTAACCCCAAGAGAGGCTCCAGTACCCTGCTTGATGTGGTACTCACCAACTGCCCTAATCGGATCCCCAATGTACAAGTCCTCCCAGACTCTCTCAGTGATCACTTCTCCATTCTATTCCACTGGTCATCCTCAGTCCCCAAACTCATAGCACAGTCCGCATGCTGGCGGCATCTAATACCTGGTGGACTGATAAAACTTAAGGAACTTCTGTCCCAAATTGACTGGTCTCCTATGCAGGCAACTCCTGACATCGACACAGCGCTCTCCTTCTTTACCCGAACTTTTAATAATGCCTGTGATATCTTTGCCCCAATGTTGACCCGCCATTCTAAAAGGCAGAATGCCCCCTGGGTAACCCCAGCTTTGATCCACCAACTCAAACATAGGGACAACCTATGGCACCATGTCATTGAGACTGGCCGGCCCAGTGACAGGCAGTTATATGCTGCCGTCCAAAACAAGTGCACTCGGGCCATCAGAAAGGCCAAGTCTGAGCACTATCAGTCCTCACTCACTGCCTCATGGGGGGACCCCAGAACCTTCTGGGATAACATTAAACAGTTAAATGGGAGTGCACACTCCCCCACCCACCCAGATCAACATTAATGGCGTAATCTCTCAGACCCAGCCCTCATAGCCAACCACCTCAACACCTCATTCACTGACCTTAGCCCCATCCTCCCTACAATTTTTTTGACCTCCTCCCCAGCACCTGCCATAAATCTTTTCTCGCCTCTTATTTTCTCCTCCGCCTGTTTCTGCCCAAGAACTTAGGCCACACCTGTCACTGCCCTCAAGAGTAATAGTACAGGCAGTGACACTTCTGGATCCGTGTGTATCTCACGGCTGGTCTTAGACACAGTCCTTACCCAATCACGTGCCTCATCAACCACTGTCTTTGCCTGGGGAAGGTTCCAACTGCCTGGAAAGTCGTCACCACACTTATCTTTAAAGGCAGTGATAGGACCGTGGCTGGAAACTATCGGCCAATCTCCATTCTCTCTCCTCTCTCCTCTCTCCAAGGCCTTGGAAAAAGTGGTGGCCTCTCAAATCTCTGACTACCTCTCCACCTACAATGTCCTATGTCCTCAGCAGCATGGCTTCCGAGTGGGCCACAGTACCAACACAGCCCTCCTAGAGTTCTCCAACTTTCTCATCTCCTCCTTAGACACTGGTTCTCTGGCTGGTGTGGTCTTCATTGACCTCTCTAAAGCTTTCGACACTGTCTCCCACCCCCTCCTTCTTGATGCCCTTAGTATCTCTGGTTTTGCTGCTGGGCCTATCTCCTGGTGCACCAGTTATCTGTCTGACCTGCTCACAGTGTAAAATTAATGGGACCCACTCAGACATCTGTCCCATCTTTTCTGGGTTCCCCAGGGCTCCATTCTGGCCCCTTACTATTCCTCCCTTTACCTTAACACCCTTCCACGCTCTTGCTCAGGGAACATTCTATTGTACGCTGATGATGCAGTCATCTTTGCCTCAAGTCAGAATCCTATTGCCCTCCAGGACTCGCTGCAGCAGTCCTTCGCTGAAGCCGAGGGCTGGTTCAAGGAACATAGATTGGTGATAAATCTTAAAAAAACCAAAACCATGTTCTTCACTCATCCTCAAAACAAGTCCTGCAACTTCAAACTCCTCATTCACTCTGGGTCCTCTTTCCCACTCGAACAAGTTTGCTCCTATAAATACCTAGGAATCCATTTTGACCCCTCCCTCTCCTTCCATGGACACATCGCTGCTGTAGCCACTGCCACTAATATCCGATTGGGCATCTTACATCGGTATAAACACTGCCTCCCCCCGGAGGCTCTTTGACTCGCAGTCACCTCCTCTATCCTGTTCCTAGTGGACTGCCAGTGTATGGTGCTGCTGATCAGACCGCACTCCATAAAATTCACACTACTCTGAATAAGGCCTGCAGGTTAATTACTGGGGCACCTAGGCTAACACACACCTGTCTACTGTACGCTAAAGCGCTGGTACTTGATCTTGATGAGCGCCTCAAATATCTGACCTGTGCCCTTACAAAAAAGACCCTCCTTGGGCTATCCCCGCCAGGACTGACCACCACCATATGCCGCTCTGTCCCACTAGTTCATACTGGACCTCTGGGAAAACTCTCTTGTTATCCCTAGAGCTAGGACCTCTCACGGCCAAAGAGCCTTCAGCTTTAGGGCCCCTCCTGGTTCAACACACTGCCCCCCTCCATCTCAGAAGCTCCAACTATATCGTTGCTCAAAACTTTACTACAACCACCTTATTAACACTGGCTTGTAATTGCCACTAGTCAAAGACTTTACTCAATACTTATGACAAAGCTACTACTAAGCTGCTAAGGACAACATAACTCTGGTATTGTTTGCATTAATTCTACCTGTACCAGCTTGTTTGTATCTATGTCTTAAGTTACTTTTATACTGTATTGTACTGTTATACTGCGTATTTTCGTTTGTCTTACTGTGACAAGGTACCTTTGTAAATGAGCCTGTGGCTCAAAGGTTTTCCAAACTGCTGTTTAAATAAATAAAATAAAATAAATAAATAAAGTTAAAAAACCCTATGTATTACATTATACAGTTTACTGGCATTTCCTCAGTTTGCAGTCGGCTTTGAAGAGTACAGACGTGTTCCTGGTCCACCGAAGATCATCATGTCGAGCTCTAAGGTAAGTATGGGTGGGGGGTGTGGGGAGGCACAGCATGCAGTGGGTGGGTGCGGCTGCGGGTGGGAGGCAGGGTGAGTGCCGAGGGACAGCTTCTTTTTCCAGGATAAAACAGACATCGCAGGGACTGCTTTTTAATTTGTAGTATCTGGCACACTGGGGTGGACTCCAGTGTGCAAGCAGAGGCTTTTTGACTGGGGCAGCCGAGCCGACGGGGATTGGGCACTCTGGCCAGCAAATGTGGGGCAGGGGTATCATTATGCTGACGGGATTGGGCACCTGCCGCAGGAGCAAAGGGGTAACAGAATGCTGACAGGGAGTGGGCTCCTCCGCTAGGCAACAAAACAAACAGGGAATTACAGCCGACGGGGATTGGGGCCCCTGTCCGGCAATCTAAACATGGTGGAGGGATTATATTGTTTGTGACATGGCGGCAAGCCACCGCTTTGTTCACAAACAATCTCAGGGGTTTTACATCCTGCCCCGCAATGACAGGTCTCTCCCTCATTGTAGCAGATGGCTGATGCTGCAATGACAAGGCGGCCCCTGATTGTAGAGGCTGATTTTTTTAGAAAGTTGTGGCACGCTGGCTGAACTAGTGTCAGCAGCAGCATGCCACAGCATAGGGGGAAGTGGGACAAGCCTTTGCAGGCTGTGGGGGCATTGGGCACAACAGTGCAGCGCCTCCACAACCTGCTTCTGGAGAAACCTGTCGCAACATGTTTCTTGCGCATGCGTGCAATCAACATAAAAACAGTGGAGTCTCTGTCAAGCTCCTTTCAGTAACCTCTGCTAGCTGAGCAGCAAGCAAGAAAATAATTAATACAGTACGTGGCAAAGTCAAAAGGTAATAGTTTTTAAAACATTCAACAGATAAACTCCTCCATTCACACATGCAGTGGAAGTACTGTTAGGATACATTTTCAAGGCATTTGTCACAGAGCATGTAACGGAAGTGGAGGCCTACAGCAGGGACATACGCTACTTGAAGACAGCCTTTTCTAAACCCCAGTCAGGCACTGCAACTACAGAACATCCAGTACTACCACACAGCGTAACACTAACTGTTTCTGGAGCTGGGACATTTTAGGGACCGTCTCCTTAAATAGACAGACCATTGCATACAAACACAAAACCTTTTATCTCCATTGATGGGCCACTTCCATTCCACTAGTTTCCTTTCTACTGTATGTTGCTTAGGCCCTGTACACACTAGGAAGCTTAAAACGGTTTGACTCCTTAAACCATTTTGAGTTCCTGGAACACGGTTTGCGTTCACACTGTAACATGGTTGAAACCGTGCTACAATCATGTTCTAAAACCATGCTAAAACCCGGCTAGGGAGGTAGTCTTTAGCATGGTTTAGATAAACACAGTTGCCTCAATCCATGTTAATAGCAGTGTGTACACATTCCATGCTGTAAAACTAGTTAAGGCAACCAGTCCTACAAGAAAAGCCTTTTTTTATAGCTGCAGGATTACAAAAAACTACCTACACTGCTGACCTGGCAACAAATCATAGATTCCGCTGGTGTGTTTGTTTCCTGTGGTCCCCTTCGGTGTCCAGTCATGGTTAGTCCATCATGCACTGTGGCACCCATAATGCTTTAAGCTGGTGCCGCAAGCATGCCTGGGAACCCGATTGGGCAAGTACGATTGTTGGAATGCAGTGTGGATGCTCTGCCAACCATGCTAGGGACCAGTTTAAAAAAAAACATTTTTAAAAATGTTTTAAAATTGGTTCCTAGTATGTAAGGGGACTAAATAACCTGCCCAAGCTGTGATTTTCTCATAGTCTTTCCTGACCCAACTTCCTTTCCAGTCCACATGAAGCTGTCTGTGTAGCGCTACTGCGTGCGCTGCTTGAACATTATAAGCTGGGTATTCAACGTTCTGCACAGCCATTAATGGGTGTTTGATCACGTAAACCAGGGTTTGTGCCAGAGTGCGATATTCAAGAGGGACGATTGCATGGGCAAATGGAGTTAGAACCCTCGCAAAACATAATGTGTATGGGTGGGCAAAGGGAGGGGTGGGGACAGGAATATCCGCACAACCCCATATTCAGTTCAGTTGCGCTGCTCAAAAGAGCATAGCACAGTCCATTTGCACAGCGCAAATACCGCCAAACAAACCCCCCAACTTACTCTGGGCAACCTTAGTGGCTGCTAGAGGTACTGCAGCAAATTCCTCAGTTGACGGTGGGGGAGCACACCAGCCACCCATTTTGGTCCGTGGCTCTTTCCCAAACACCGTCCCCATGCACAAGGCAGATAGCCCTGGTGCCGATTTGACCCTTTTCCCTTGAATACCATCCCCATGCACAAGGCAGTTAGCCCTTGTGCCTAATGGTCCCCCTTCCACCAACCGCCAGCCCCTGTATGATCAAGACCTCGCTGCTGCCTAGTAGACTCCTCCACCTTCTCATCACTGTCCCATACAATAAAACAAACCCTCCCTGGTGCCTAGTGTTCCTCCCTCCCTCCTGCTCACAAGCCTGTAGCATAGAAGTAAACTATCTAGTGTCTAGTGCCCCCCCCCCAGTTACCAGTCAAACACAGAAATAGAGTTCCCCAGGTGTCTAGTGTTTCAACCCACCCCCCCGGTCCTGGCCCTTTAAGGTTACTAGACAATCCCAGGTGTCCAGTAGTTCCCCTGCTCATCAATCCCCGATCTTGTAGCATACACACTATCTATCCCTGTGTGGATACCCCAGTGAGCTATAAGTTACAGGGGAAATAACATACAGTAGGCCCTAGTGTGTCCTGGTCCCCCCCATTCATCAATACTGCCCGTGGCCGTGTAATACTCACTGTTATCTAGTGGCCCCCCACCACTGCACTGTACACCCTCCCAACCCCTCGTCCTCATACCAGAGTCCTCGGTGCTGCAGGGGTGCGTATGGGGACTGGCACGTCCTTTCTCACACCTCCTCAGATGGCTGCTATATGTCCCGGCAGGAAGCGCGTGTCTTATTTGTAGTGGGTCACCCTCTTCTATAAATAAGGTGAGTGCCCCCTGCCTGAACATATGGCGGCCAGCCAAAGAGGTGTGAGGAGGACTTCACTGGATGCCGTATGCACCCCTGTGACACTAGGGACTTTGATGAGGGGATTGGGGGCTGAGTGAGTATTCGGTACCATGGTGAGGAGGCCAGTAGTCACCAGGAAATACTATGTGACTGTGGGTGGTATCGGCAATGGGGGAGGGGACCAGGACGCACCAGGGACTCCCTGTGACTTACAGCTTATTAGGGGCATCTGCACAGGGATGGATAGTGTGTCTGGTACAGGGCTGGGGCTTGGTGACTGGGGGGACCACTGGACACCAGGGATGTCCAGTAAACTTAAGGGGCCAGTACTGGAGGGGGGGTGGTTGGGACAATGGGCACCTGGGGACTCTATTTCTGTGTCTGACTGGAGATTGTGATGTGGAACACTAGGCACCAGGGAGCTTTACTTCTGTGTTATGGGCTGGCGGGCAGAAGGTAGGGGTTACACTAGGCACTAGGGAGCGTTACTCCTGTGTTATGGGCTGTCGGGCAGGAGGTAAGGGTCACACTATGCACCATGGAGGGGTTGGGTTATACACAGGCTGGTAGTCTGTGGGTGGACCACTAGCATCAGGGAGCTTTACTTCTGTGTTATGGGCTGGTGGGCAGGAGGTAGGGGTTACACTAGGCACCACGGAGGGTTTGGGTTATACACAGGCTGGCAGTAGGTGGGGGGATCACTAGCACCAGGGAGGTTGTGGGTTTGAATACGGGCTGGTGATCAGAGAGTGGGGGGGACCACGAGGCACCAAGGACTTCAACACATGTCTGGGCCTGGGCAATGGGGGGGCTGGCACCGTGCTAAACTGCCGTGCTGCCCATGCAAATTAGCTCATAATGGGAATGTAAATGGCCCTTTAGCACCTTGCATACCCAATGAGCTTATTTGCATGGATCCCTCTGAAAACTGCAGGTAGCGCTCCAGTGCTGTCCGCTCTGGTGGCACACTTCATGATCCATGTCAGGGCAGTGCTACTTGATTTAGCGCTCCAGTGCTGTCTGCTCTGGTGGCACACTTCATGATCCATGTCAGGGCAGTGCTACTTGATTTAGCGCTCCAGTGCTGTCCGCTCTGGTGGCACACTTCATGATCCATGTCAGGGCAGTGCTACTTGATTTAGCGCTCCAGTGCTGTCCGCTCTGGTGGCACACTTCATGATCCATGTCAGGGCAGTGCTACTTGATTTAGCGCTCCAGTGCTGTCTGCTCTGGTGGCACACTTCATGATCCATGTCAGGGCAGTGCTACTTGGTTTAGCGCTCCAATGCTTTCCACTGTGTTGGCACACTTCATGATCCACATCAGGGCAGTGCTACTTGATTTAGTGCTCTGGTGCTATCCGCTCTGGTGGCACACTTCCTGATCCATGTCAGGGCAGTACTACTTGGTTTAGCGCTCCAGTGCTATCCACTCTGGTGGCACACTTCATGATCCATGTCAGGGCAGTGCTACTTGATTTAGCGCTGTACCAATATGGCTCCATATTCAGTTGGATGGTGCTGGTGCACTCTCCAACTGAATATAGCATTCGTGGACTCCTGGGCAGTTGAAAGGCACTGCACAAAATGCTGTGCTCTGCTCTGCACTGTTTTGAATATTAGGCCCTGTGCCATTTATAAAACATACCATTTACTCTTCAGACCTCCACCCCCACAGCAGTATTATAACTAGGAGTTTCAGAAGGCCTCGAGGAACCTTTCCATCACAATTCTGATGCAAGTTGCATCCAAAAATGATGCATGTGTCAAATGATACTTGCATCATATAAACAATGCATGCATCAAATAAATAATGCATGCTTGAAATACATGAAGCATGCATCAAATAAATGATACGTGTGTGAAATACAGTAAATGATGCATCTATCAAATTAATGTTGCTTGCAAAAAATAAGCGATGCATGTGTCAGATAAATGATGCATGTGCCAAATAAATGATGCATGTGCCAAACTGATGATGCATGTGCCAAATAAATGATACATGTGCCAAATAAATGATGCATGCATGAAATGAATGGTGCATGCGTGAAATGAATGGTGCATGTGCCAAATAAATGATGCATGCATGAAATGAATGGTGCACGTGACAAATAAATGATGCAAGTATCAAATAAATGATGCAATTATCAAATAAATGATGCATGCATGAAATGAATGGTGCATGTGCCAAATAAATGATGCATGCATCATTTAGTTTGCTGTAAACTGAGAAAACTGCTGCAAATCTGACTGAAGCCTCAAAAATTGCATTCAAAGGTTCAGATGCACTTGGAATGTTGCAGGCTGCATCACAAATTGGAAGATTGCACCTGCACCATGCCTGTGAAATCCCTGCTCTATATTTGTTTATGCCACATCAACTGTCTACCTAGCCCCCGAGGTTTCTCTAAATCTTCCATGTCTAAGATCCCTCCATGGTCTAGGGGATTTCTGGTGATGGATGGTACATGGCCTTCAGGAAGGGTACTTTATGAACTTTTGTATTTCCGAAACATCACACATTCACTTAATGCTAAGCTGTGGCCATACCTTCATTCCAAAGGTTCTTCCATTTGGCTTTGGTCTCTTCATGTGACTCTCCTTCCCAGGCCCAGCTATGGGTGGCTTCTAGGCATATCTGTCACAGACACAGGATACAGTATTGACCTGTGGAGTAACTTATTACCCACAGGCAATGGTTAGTTGTGTCTCTAAAGGATTTGCTCAGAAACACCTACAGTAGCTGAGTGCATCAATGATTCTTTACTGTGCCTTTTTCAAAACCATTACATTCAGTGAGTGCAATACACTCCACACTTACAACAGCTGTTTTCCAGACCCAGAGGCCCAACATTAATTTAACAGTTCAAATCCATTCAAAGGAGATCTCTATCCTACCCTTAGTAGTTGTTCTAGTGGTTCAGAGGGTGTCTCTATCCCAGGGCGGACTCTTATTGAGGAAGGGCTTACCTCATGTCCAGTCCATGTGGACAACTACTTCAGAACATCATTTCTCTATGGCATTCCTAGCTGGCATCCATTGCCTTTCATGTCCCAGGACTCCCACAAGGGATGAGTCTTGGTATGGCCTCAGCTAGGTTCCTGGGAACCTCCCTGTCTAGGATCTCCCCTCCCGACCAATCACCAAATATTGCTGGTCTTCTTTATTCATAGCTCTCTGATTCTCCCTCCCCCCACCTCCCCACCTTGGGAGAATTAACTTTTAACTCCCTGCTCTCTACTGTGCTGTATAAACTATATACAGTTCCCAACAGGATTAATAATGTCCACCTCCATCTAATGGGAGAAGCGGAGCATTGCACATGTTTCCATAGGACATATCATGGAAGAAGATCTTGGAAACATGGAATATTTGATCATGGTTTCCATGGGCATTCTTTATTTCATCATTTATTTTGTATTGACCTGGAACAGAGGTTATATTATGGCTATTACAATGTTTCCATTAGTATTTTCCATGGAAACGGTCACAGAAAGCACAAAACAACAAACGATAGCATGGAATTTCATGGAAAAGTGTACCAAGGTGCACAGTCCTTAATTTTCGAATTCACGGTATATTTATTTCTTATTTTCATGGAAATCCATGAAATTATGTACTGATATTCCATGGCTTCCATGCTCAGTTTCCATTGTAAGTTCTACGGAATCCTTAGAAAACATAGGGACAGATGGGGTCACTCTTTCAGTCACTAAGCCCCATTCTCAACCTGGTGACCTGCTGCTGTTGGGCACTCTTCTCTGGAAGCTACCTGAGAAGCTCAGAATTTGTTGCAGGTACTGCCTTTGTCCCTACTGAGGGAGAGCCATGGGCACAGGGAGAGGAGGCAGCCATGAGACCAGATGAAGGAGAACAACAGAGAATGAAGGGCCTCAGCATGTGGGCACTAAGGGCGTGAGGGCATAAGCAGCCAGGAAATCCCTGCTTTCCCCCTTCCCCCAAGCCTTGAAGCAAGCAATGGCACATACTCCCCTGAGTGATACACAGCCCCAGCTTCCCACCCTGTCACAGAGTCTGAACATCCTCACAGCTGCCCCTGCCTGGGTCTCAGAGGCAGCCACGCTGAGGCACACTGCTGCCCTCCACCACCCTCAGAGGAGGCAAGTATCTGAGCTGATACTCTGTCCTCCTCTTTCGGCCTCCGAACAAAACTATGCTTTCCACATGGGTGAACCCTGTTCTATTTTGCTGGTCCCTGCTTTCAAGAAATGGCTTGTGCGAAGTTCTTTGTTACATTGCTAAATTAAAAAATGGGAAGGGGGGATAGCTACAAATCTAAAATAATGCCATCCCCCATCAGTATGAAAACCTTCTGCCTAAATACCATTCCGATGAAAACCAAAAGTCTTCATTGCCAAGACCTTTTGTATAAATACTATTAGACAGTTCAGATTCAAGTTCATTTACAAATATTTTACTAAACGCTTGAAGCATGCATTTCCTAATTAAATGAGAGGACTGTTTTTAATATAATTCATAGTGTGGAAGAGTAACAGCTGTGTGGGTCTATAAAACATTTTTATTAATGCAGCTCTGTCTGTAGCAATGGAGAAGGACCAAATGGTTGCTAATAAGAAGAACCTCTTACAAGCCAGCTGATTCTTAAATTTGGAGCCCAACAGAAAGTCCCTGTTATACACAGAATGGACAACATATTAGAAAGTAGTGCCCTGGAGATCCCTGGAACTGGCATCGGATCCCTGGATCTGGTGCCAGATCTCTGGATCCAGTGTCAGATAACATGGGATCTGACCTGGGATCCGACCTCTGAATTTGGCCAGATCCCAGGTCAGATCCTGCCTGGATAGTGTCACCATCCGACGGAGCACAGTCAGATCCATGGGGGCACTATCCGAGCAAACCACAACAAAATAAGAAAAACGTTGATTAAACTGTGAAGGACAGGAATGGTAAAAGAAAAAATGGAAAAAAATAAAAATAAAGAATAACCTGGGAAATGAAACCAAGGAGGAAGTGGGAAGTAATAATAAAAACAGCAAGAAAAAGCAACAGCAGAATCAAATCATATTCGAGTTAGATAAGACTATCAAATGAAAATTAATAAAGTGCCCATGGGCAATACTTCCAGCCTTGATGCTCTACAGCACATAGTCTTTGAAGTTCTGATTCAATCATCTGCAACAGTACAGAATGATCTAACAACTGCTGCTGTAAGACAAATGTACATCGAATCCTCCAAATCATAACTTTAAGGCATGAAAAACTCAAAAGCAACACAGAAGGATCATGCCTGGTGGCTAGACCAGTCACTCACCCATAAATAAGTGCGTCAAAGGTGAGGGATCCCCAAAAAAGGGTCTGCCAAAGCAGTGCCCAGAAAAACCACAAGGGACAAATATAAGGGAAGTCCAAAAACAAATGCTGAATCATTTCAATGGTATCCTGGCAACAATCCCGTGGGCAAAATTCCTCCGTGGTGCATTTGTGTTTATTATTGCCTTTAACATTTAGTTTGCCATGGCAACATAGCCAGGTCACACCCCAAATTGGATTCCCAATATTGAAAAGGAAAATGAGAATCAGTTAAATAAACAACGCACATTCTTTAAGGACAGACAGTACCCCAGGCAACACATCCCCGTCTGGGGGAAGCAAGGCCTTATAAAAGGCTTTCCTATGCTGGGTACAAATTAAATCCCTTGACAAGCAGCAACATTTAGTAAGTCAAAAAAAAGGTACCAACAACTTGGGAAAACAGCTAGTTGGCCAGAAAAGGGATTTCGGTTTGGTCCACTCTATATTTAGGGGTGTCATCCAAGCAGATATCCACCATTGCGCCAGGCCCGGCAGCAAGAGCAAAAGGAAGAGGAAACCACCGTGGTTCTCAGTGGGGGTACAGAGGTAGTAAGAGGAAAAACGATGGCATTTCTGAGGTACAGGGCAACACAAAGCAAGGAGGACACGCAAGAATATTTGGAAAAATGAAGGGAAGCGAACAAGGCAGTAAAGGCAGCAAAGGCCAAAACTGAGGAAAAGCTAGCTAAATCGGTGAAGGAGGGAGAGAAGGCATTCTTTAAGTATATTAGTGAGAGGAGGAACATGGGGGAGGGATGTTGTGAGACTTAGGGAAGAGGAAGGCAGGGTAGTGGAGAAAGACATTGACAAGGCGACCGTCCTCAGCAAATACTTTTGCTCCATATTCATGGAAGAAAACAATGGGGATGGTCCACCATTAATGCAGAAGGGCAAACAGGGAGAATGGGGTGGACATAAGACCTTTTTCAGAGGACAGAGTAAAAAGAGCACTAGAATGGCTTAGGGTAAATAAAGCTATGGGGCCCGATGGGATACATCCAAGGATCCTAAAGGAGCTCCATGAGGAAATGACTAAACCTCTAGCTAAGCTGTTCAGTGGATCACCAGTAACAGGTGTGGTTCTGGGGGAGGGCACAAGTGGTACCCCTGCACAAAAGTGGTAGCAAGGAGAAGGCAGAAAACTACTGCCCATTTAGTTTGATCTCGATAGTAGGTAAAATAATGGAAACCCTGCTTAAGGAAAGGGTGGTAGACTGCCTAGAGACAAGGGGGCTGCTGGACCCAAGGCAACATGGATTCATGGCAGGGAAGTAATGCTAGACCAACTTGATTGATTTCTTTGAGTGAGTGACAAAGGAAATAGACCAGGGGAGAGCAGTAGATGTGGCCTAGCTGGACTTCAGGAAGCCTTCGACACAGTTCCACACAGGAGACTAATCCACAAGCTGCAAATCTGGGGGTGGGGACAGAGGTGGTCACGTGGGTTAGAAACTGATTGAGTATGCCAGCCCATTGGCGCAGTGGTTGGATTTCCATTTGCGACGCCAGCGACCCGGATTCAGGAATGGACTCAGATTGCTGGAGGGCCAGCCAGGGGAGCAAGGCTAGAGCATCCGACGACAGCTCACCTTCTCCGGGGGGAGGGTGGGAATGTGGCTCGGCGTCTGCCGGCCCCTGGCAGAAGCCAGGAACATAGCAGCACAGCCGGCCTGCAGACACTTGGGGAGTGGCGGACATCGGCGAATGCCTTGAAGTCATGGGCACGCCACTCCTCTGGGAGAAAATGGGTCGAAATAGCGCCTCGGCCAATCAGGTGATGGCCCCTCCATCCCCTCACCTCCTGGATATGCTGACCTACATCCACTGCCTCAGCAGCATCCAGGGTCATGGCTCCTGGTCACAAGGCTGATCCCTCGCAAAGGTAAGGGACCCACCCAGGGATATGTCGGGGATACCTGATGGTAGGCTGCCATGTGGGGTGGTGAAGGTGGGGTGGATCCAGGGACAAAGGGGGCTTACGGGGGCCTGAAGGAGTGATTAGTTGAGGAGGCAGTAAGGCAGAGAAAAAAAAAGAAAGTGGTTGAGTAACAGAACACAAAGAGTGGTGGTAAATGGGGTTAGCTCACAGGAGGGATGGGTAACAAATGCATACCCCAGGGATCAGTACTGAGACCAGTGCTCTTCAATGTCTTCACAAGTGATATTGCAGAGGGTCTAGAAGGGAGGGTTAGTCTGTTAGCAAATGATACAAAGCTATGTACCAGGGTAGATACACAGGAAGGTATAGAAAAAATAAGGAGAGTTCTTAAAAGGCTAGAAAAGTGGTCCAAGGAATGGCAGTTGGGTTTCAATGCAAATATGTGCAAGGTTATGCACCTAAGCAGAGGGAATCCTAGGGTCGAGTATGAACTAGATGGGGTAACACTGGAAGCCATCACAGAGGAAAGGGATCTAGCGATAGTCATAGAAGACAACCTCAAAGTGGCTAAACAGTGCGACAAAGCAGTCGGAAAGGGTAACAGAATGCTAGGGTGCATAGGGAGGGGTATAACAAATAGAAGGAGGGAAGTGGTGGTACCATTGTACAACTCCCTAGTAAGGACTCATCTGCAGTACTGTGTTCAATTCTGGAGATCTCATCTCCAAAAAGACATAGACAGGATGGAGACGGTACAGAGGAGGATGACAAAAATGGTGTCCGGGATGCAGAATAATTTGTATGAGGAGAGACTCAGAGCTCTCAATTTGTACTCCCTGGAGGAAAGAAGAGAGGGGGGGACATACTAGAGACCTTCAAATATCTAAAGGGGATCAACAGGGTACCAGAGGGGAGCATCTTTCACATGAGAGGAGATAGCAGAACGAGGAGGAACAGCATGAGACTAAAAGGGGGAAACTTAGAGGGAACTTGAGGAAATTCTACTTCACTGACATGGTGGTGGAGAGATGGAACTGTCTCTTCCAGGAAGCGGTGGGGGCGGCCACGGTTCAGGGATTCAAGAATGCATGGGATAGGCACATGGCAATTATCAAGCTAGGGCGAAAGGGGAAGACAACTGGGCAAACTGTGGGGAAGAAAGACTATTTAGCAGGGATGGGCTGCATCGAAACAAAACGGGGTCAAGACAACTAGCAAGGATTATAAATGAGCAACTACTCACCTGTTTAAACTAGCAGCTGGGGGGGGCAAGGGACATACCAGCACTAAATAAACGTAAACTAAATACAAATGTAACCCCTAGATGGCGCTATCCCAAGGGCTACTACCCCTGCCTGATTTGCCACTAACAGGTTGAGGGGCCTGGATCCAATGGCGGGTGCCTCCACCCAGAGGTCAGGGTTTGCAATAGTTAAACTTACTTTGGTCACAGCCCTCTGGGACACTGCAACCCCTTTCTTCCTACTACTAGTGGCCCACACAATATAGCAGAATTACCTTTCACAGTATACACTTACCCCAAGGCTGGTTCAGGCAATCGGACATCCTGTAAAATAAGATACAGTGCAACAATCACAGTACAGTACTTTTAACATAGACAAATACCTCAGGCAGTATAACTTTGTTGAAACAAACAGCTCTGATTTATTTAGGGATATAACAAGGACAGGGGAAATCAGGTTAATTAGCTATCACTTTACTATCTACTCTATGGCTCTGTGTACAGGCCTATCCCTACCAGTTACTGTCCCTGGGTACCCAGGCCCTAGTGGCTAGTCCAAACTGTGGCAGCTGGTAGGGGCCCTTTCACACAGAGAAAAGGAAAATTAAACAGTCAGCAGTACAGTAATTCCATTTGGATTTAATGTGGCAATTCAACAGGGAGCTACCCTCAATTAGTACTCACGACCTCCAAAGAAGATATGGTCCTTCAATGTCAGCAGGGCTACTTTTGATCTCCAAGAGACTCCTCACACATTTATATGGTAAAAAAAGAAAGCACTATACCAGGCAGGCTGCATCTGTATCCCAATGCAATTACTGCACACAACCAGGAGAACACACAGCAGATTCAGTTCCTGACAGACCGAGTGTAATTCAACAATTTCTTCAGTCTTCTACAGGGTGAGCCTGGTTTCTACCTTCAGAGATCCTTTGATTCTTTTCACAGGACGGATTCAGTCCTACAAGCAGTTACACAAGTTGTAGACCGAACTCTGGGCCTTGCACACGCTTTTTGACTGAAACTGTGCACTGAAGGAGCACAGGGTTTCTTTTCCTTCACTTTCAGATCTCAAACTGAAACTCCCAACAGACAAAAACTGGCACTTCCTTTGAGTTCCTCCCAGTTCTGACTGGATTGGTGTCACCACAATAGACTGCTGCTGTTGGTCCAAAAAGGCAATCAAGTCTAAACTACATCTCCCAGAGTCACTGCCCATACAATCTCTTGTGGCTGGCTCAGATTATGAGTCCCAAGTTCTGATTCGTCCAAGGCATCATTTTAGAGCTAGTTTACCCCACACTGATTGGTCCAGTTCAGCAGTTCAAAACCAGAATGGGAACTAGGCAGACAGTTCTGACTGCAAAGAAAGCAGGTTAGACAAACTGTAATTTTATTATTACTGTAAATGATTTCTGGCAATCAGTTACATCTTTCAGACAGGTTCCTTTGCATCCTAGTGACTGCAAAATGGGGTGAATTAGCAGCAGCTTGAGTGGTACTCAATCAAAGAAACACACAGTCCCCCATACAATCTAATTATGTCTGCAAGCAGACAGCTCTTAAAGAGACAGTACCAGAGGTTCTAAAAACACTCACTGATAAATGGCTTAAACGCCTAAACACCATTCAGGCTTGGAGCATTCAAGCAAGCTCCTGGAAGTCTTTTTGGGAACCCCATTTGCAGGGGGTTACACCTTCCTGGTTTGGGAAAAGCTTGACGTCTGCTCAGCAAAAGTATTCATAAGTTTCAACTGCAACCATATACATTTGCATTAGGCTCACACATGTAATCATCAGTCAATACATCATTTTACCAAGAACCATTTCTGAAACATTGCAGTACGCTACTTTTCACAGTATAACACACACATTGTACCATAACTCAAGTTATTACCTCTTGTACATGAAACCTGAAGAGAGGGGACCCTTCCTATCAGTTACCTTTGGGGCTGGACGGGCAAGGGCACCATACTTAGAGTGGCAACACAAGTAACTTGAGTTAGCACCACGCCAGTTTGGGCAATGAGCTCGGGACACATACACCTTTATGGACAACATTGGAGAGGCAGGTCCACTGGTCGCCCAGGGAATCATAACTGAGGTGCACCACAGGCTTTACAGCTCGACCAGTCTTCTAGGGGAGCTGTTACAGTCTCTGCACTCTGAGCCTCATTTTCAGCATTGTTCTCTACTTGTCAGGGAGTCTCCATGGGGTAGAGAGGCTAGAACTTGGGGCACTTTCAGCTCCAGGAGTTACAGTTTCGAGTCCACAACATTTGGCCTGCATGAGAGCTTTTAGACACTGGCAGTGGACTGTCAGGGCACTCAAAATACTCTTCTTGTTCGTGTATCACCAGTCTGCCCCAATTATCATTTTCCCCTGAAAGCTCAAACAGTTCAACCATGCACAATGATTCCATTTCATCTGATCTGATGCTTTGCACTTCACTTTCTGGGAGCATTGGCTCCAGGGATGAAGCTGGGGGCATAGACAGTCCAGAAGGCCCAGCTTTGTCTCCAGTATTGACTAGGGATTGCCCAAACAATTGACTCAGTTCGTAAGAAGGATAGTATTCAAAGTCACTCTCACTTTCTTCCTGATATGGACTGACAGTCATGCTCAACTGGGACTTGTGCAGGGGAACATTTTAACTCTGCTTCTGTAGGTGCAGACTTCTTGATCTTTTCTTAGCAGCAGCTCTAGTCACTGGTCCAGAGGGGCATCTTCTGGGGCTCAGACTCAATCAGATTTGTCCAATGGGTAGTAAATGATTTCTATGCATTGTTTTTACATCTTTTGAATTGTTCTCAGGCCTTACTTTGTACACTGGCAGATCATCTAGTTTGCCCACTACAATGTGAGGAGATGGTGCCATCTGTCAGCAATCTTGTGTTTGCCATGCAGTCCCAGATTTCTTAGCAATACCCGATCTCCTCCTGGAGTTCCTGTGCTTTCACCTTTTATCATACCTTCTTTGTTGGCCAGATTTCTTTTGGCAGCCATGGTTTGAGCCAGTTGGTACGCATGAGTTAGCTGGGCCTTTAACTTTGCACATACTGTAAATAGTTGTCAGCTTGAACCCACTCAGGAGAGACCCAAAACACACATCTACCGGTAGTCGAGCTTCTTCTTCCAAACATCAGGCGGTAGGGGAGAACCCAGTGGCATCACTTTTGGTGCAGTTATAAGCATGTACTAGGGTGCTAATTTGTTGGCTCCATCTAGGCTTGTCCTTTGGGTGCAGGGTGCCTAGCATATCTAGCAAAGTGCGGTTGAAACATTCAGGCTGTGGGTCCTGGGGGTGGTAAGGAGTGGTTCTGGACTTTCTCACTCCCACAGAGAAAGCATCTCTTTGATCAGACGACTCTCAAAGTCTCTCCTTTGATCAGAATGGATTCTTTGTGGAGCCCTATAGTGAACAAAAGTTTTCTACGAGTACTTTGGCTACAGTGGATGCTTTCTGGTCTTTGGTGGGAAAGCTTGGGCATATCTCGTGAAATGGTCAGTGACCACCAGCACATTACTGATATTTCTTTGATCTGACTCCAAACTCAGAAAATCAATACAGACCAGCTCCATGGGTGCACTGGTGGTTATGTTAACAAGGGGGCAGCCCTGGGGCAAAGCTTTCCTCTGTAAGCAGCGACTACAAGTTCGTATGTGTTGCTCCACATCACCCCATCTTAGGCCAATAGAATCTGGATCTCACCAAGTCAAGTGTTCTGTCTATACCAAGGTGCCCCATGTGGTTGTGCAAGGACCTCAATACTGAGTCTCAAAATGCAGTGGGCAGCACCAGTTGTTGTTTGTTCACTTGTCCCCTGTCTACTGTTTTCTATATAACAGTTTATTGATCAGTTTCAACTTAGGACCTTCTTTGTATAACAGTGCAGTTCTCAAATCAGTGGAGCGAATTTGGACACATCTTTTCCTGCATAGAGGGCTTCTAAAGCTGATTTGATCATAGGATCGCTGGATTGAGCCCGATACTGTCATTGTCCAGCTGAGGCAGTGCACCAATGTCTATTGCAGAAAAGTGGCAATAAGCAGCAGGTGTGCAATTCTCAGAGGGTCCCAAGCAATCCACCATGCAGTCCACTGCGTCCGTGGACATTTGTTCCTCCCTATCAAACTTCCGGCAGAGTGCCGAATGTCAGGTTCTGCCAATCGGACCCAATCATTCTGGGAACAGGCCTCGGAGAGAGCATCAGCATCTATGTGGTTCAGACCTGCTCGGTATTCGAGAGCATAGTCATATGTAGATAATGCAGAAAGCCACCTGTGGCCAGTGGCATCCAACTTAGCTGAGGTCTGCACATAGGTCAAAGGATTATTGTCAGTTTTACTAGTATTTTAGCCCCATACAAGTACTCATGGAATTGGTCAACAATAGCCCACTTCAAAGCTAGGAACTCTAACTTATGTACAGGATAGTTCTTTCGGATGGGGTCAGGCTTCTACTGGCAAAGGCCACTGGTCTCAGGCCATTCTCGTGCTCTTGGTACAACACAGCCCCCAACCCTTGCAAGCTAGCATCAGTGTGCAGGACGTAAGGTTTTCTTGGATCGGCATAGGCCAGCACTGGAGCATGGGTAAGTTGATATATGATCTCATGAAAAGCAGTCTCATTAATCAGGAGTCCAGCGGGCCCCAAATACTTCACCGGATGAAAATACACTCTTTCAGTCTTGAGGACGCTGACTTTTGGTATTTTTGTGGGTTGGGGGATACCCTTGAGTAAGGTTAAGTAAAGGGCGGATCACTCTTGAATAGTCCTTGATGAACGCGATAATAACTACAGAATCTCAGGAATCTTTGCAGTTCTTTTAGATTTTTGGGCTGTAGCCAGGTGGTCAAGGCCTCAACTTTACTTGGTCAGTCTCTATTCCTCGTGGATACTATGTGTGTCCACATACTTTACTGATGTTTGAAAGAATTGACACTTATCAATGGACAGTTTAAGGCCAAAGTCCTCCAGTCGATCCAATACCTTAAATAATCTGCTCATGTTCCTCCAGTGAGCTGCCAAACACAATAACATCATCTAGGTATACCAGGCACTCTAGTAAGTTCATGTCCCCACTGCACGCCCCATCAATCGTTGAAAAGTGGCTGGGCACCTGAAACCCTTGAGGCATCCTCATGAATTCTATAGCCAAGCCGGACAGATAAAGGCTGTCTTCTCACGGGTCCTTCTGGGGCCATCGGATCTGGTAGTACCCACCGCGGAGATCCAGCACAGAGAACCACTTGCTCCTCGCTTAGGCAGTCCAAAGCATCCTGAATGCGGGCATTGTGTACTGATCAGGATAGTCCGCCGTTTAAGGTGCGATAATCCACGAACATCCTTACTGTCCCATTCTTTTTCCTCACTACCACAATGGGGGAAGCATAAGGGCTTGGATTCTGTATTACACCAGCCGCTAACATCTCTTTGCAGATGCCGTCTCACATCATCTATATCAGCAGGTGCCAGGCGTCGAGACCTCTCTCACGAAATGGTTCGTCATGCAGCCGGATTGTGCTCAGCCTCGCACGCATCCCATGTCCCATTCCTTTAAAGAAACACCTGGTCTCTGGGCAAGCTTTCACTGATCCTCACTTTCCATTCAGCTGGCAGCGGGAGTTGCCGAAATCAAACAAGTCAGGCTTACTCTGTCATTCTTCCTTGAACTCTTGCTGCTGGGTAGCACTGCAGTGTCTGCACAATGCACATTAGCCAGGATGCAACCTCTATTTACTCGAATGTCTCTTTCAGACACATTATGAACTTGGACCATTACCCTTCTGGCATAAGCATGGGCTCTAGCGGCAAAATACTAGGCTTGACCAGCAGTCCCTCTGGCAATTTTCCATCGCCTGGTGCATCCAACATTAATATTTATTCTTAACATCCTTTCTGATACGGACCTCTCCTGTAAGGTACACTGGGCATTTGGTGCCAGGATCAGAGACTCAGGATCCTTCTTCCATACAATTCCGACCGTTCCTCTGGTTCTATATTTTCAGCATCTCTGTGCCTCATAGGCCTTCTTAATTAAAGCCGAACTTTAAAGCTCTACTAGTCTTTGACCCTGTTTTCCATAACACAAATGTGCCAGCCTTCTGAACATATGAGCATTTGTTCCAATCAACAAAGGGACACCATCATACAGTCCAGTGGGGACACACTAAGGCTAGGGTCTCTTACTTGTTCGCCACTCCAGCCACGGAGGTGGGGAAAGACAGCCAAATTCGATTATACCCAGAATAGGGTAGGCCTTCTCACTTAACCCCCATACATGCAGTCCTTCTAATGGTTGTAAGGGTACGTCTGACAAATGCTTCTGATACCAATCTTGAAACATAATTGTCACTTGGGAGCCACTGTCTAATACAGCTCTTGTAGACACTCCATTTACCTTTACAGTGGTCTCCATGGAGGGACCCACTATTCTGGACCAGTCTGGAGAGGCGGTAGTGGGGGCCTGGGCAACTGACCTTGCCACAAAGGACGTGAATTAGCATTTTGGTGCCCTCACTGGGACTCATTTCTGCACCTCTTAACCACTGATTTGTTCTCCAAGCTCTCCTTGTAGCCTATATGCAACTTTGTCAGTGTCTTTGGGATTGGCATTCCCTTTTCATGTGCCCATCCTTCCCACAATTATAGCAAAACATACTTTTTGGAGTTTGAGCTGGCCGAGGTGCCACACTGGGAGCCAGGGCGGGGGTATTACTAACTGGAAACCTTGGTGCCATCTCTGTCTGCGCGTGATAAGCATTTGGAGACATCTCGTCAGTTTCTCCACTTCCATGGTCAAGGAATCGAGTTCGGAGCTGTTATCAGCAGGAGATACATGGGTGGGTATCCCCACCCCCATAGCAGATGCAGTCGGATATAGGTCGGGGCTCTGTGATTGCAGGCGTGGCCTTCATAAAGGGACTGTTTTGAATTCCTCGATCTCTCTCAACAGTTCGCCCATTGTGGCATATCTTTTCCTTATCAGAGCACTCATTGACTGCCAACCTCTGCCCCTGAACTTCACTTCTGATGGGCCACCCTCAGTCACTGGTCATAGCCACAGCTATTGGTGCAGATCCTCCCAGGTCGCCTTTTCAACTCCTGAATTTCTCTCATTAACTCATCATAGGAGGGTGGGATTCCAGTCGATTTGCCAGGCGAATTGAAGCAACAGCAGTTCTGAGAAGGGGGCAGACTTAAGGATTCTGTCCAGTCTGGTTCGGTCCAGTTCAATCGCTGGCAAACTACCCTTTCTGAGGCATTCTTGCAACAATTTTTCCAGCCGAGAGACATACACAGACAACAACTCCCTTGGTACTGTTGTGCATTTCTTACTCTCCACCATAGGTCCTCATCAGAATCTGGGCTCCTATACACATTCTCCAAGGCCTCAAGATAGGCTTGCAGTCGCTCAGGTTACTGGGCCCGGGTTTAGCACGGATGGTAGCCAGGGCAGGACCTCGGAGGCTCTCACTAACCCTCTTTCGCTGCTTCCGAGCATTGCCATTCTAGCACTTGGGGGCAACATAGTCTATCCAGGTCTCCCAGTCATCCTCCCTTGGGGGTGGGAGGGTGCCAGAGAAGATCCTCAACCTCGGTAAGAGTCGTGACTAATGGCAGGTGCAGAAATAGGAGTCTGCATTGGTTCAGCCACCATTACGGGTACTGGAGCAGGAGAGGGTGTTGGGGGAGGAACACCCCCAGGTGGCAAGAATAGTTTCTTCAAGTCCTCCACAGTTTTCCCTTCTCCCAGCAACCATTTAGCAAATTTCTCCTCAAAAGTTTCAGATAGTGGTGGGGGCTCATTCCCCCCCGGGTCTTTACTGTCCTTAGTTATCACTCTCCAAGCAGTGAGGGCTCCCTCTGGGGTAATGGTCTGTGGTACTTTGGAGCTATCTATGGGATCCTTAAACTCTACTAGGGCCAGGAAAGTGTGGGTGAGCAGATTAGCGTGCCACCCACCACCACAGGATTTTGTAAACCTTCCACCTTGGAAAGTACTCCCTGCACAGTGTCCGTATTGATACCTAGGGATGTCCAGGATAAGCATAGCATTTTGGGGGTCGATCTCCCCCAGTACACCACTCCACCAGCCGTGCACAGCCACTTCTGTCGGGTACCCATTTATTTATTTATTTATTTTTTTCCTTAACAGTGGTTTGTAAATATGGCCACTAGAGGACACACAATCCCAGCGGTGAGCCTCCAAAATGTAACCCCTAGATGGCGCTATCCCAGGGGCTACTACCCCTGCCTGATTTGCTACTAACAGGTTGAGGGGCCTGGATCCAATGGCGGGTGCCTCCACCCAGAGGTCAGGGTTTGCAATAGTTAAACTTACTTGGTCACAGCCTCTGGGACACTGCAACCCTCTTTCTTCCCACTAGTGGCCCACACAATATAGCAGAATTACCTTCACAGTATACACTTACCCCAAGGCTGGTTCAGGCACTGGACATCCTGTAAAATAAGATACAGTGCAACAATCACAGTACAGTACTTTAACATAGACAAATACCTCAGGCAGTATAACTTTGTTGAAACAAACAGCTCTGATTTATTTGGGGATATAACAAGGACAGGGGAAATCAGGTTAATTAGCTTATCACTTTACTATCTATTTATGGCTCTGTGTACAGGCCTATCCCTACCAGTTACTGTCCTGGGTACCCAGGCCCTAGTGGCTAGTCCAAACCGTGGCAGCTGGTAGGGGCCCTTTCACACAGAGAAAAGGAAAATTAAACAGTCAGCAGTACAGTAATTCCATTTGGATTTAATGTGGCAATTCAACAGGAGCTACCTCGAATTAGTACTCACGACCTCCAAAGAAGATATGGTCCTTCAATGTCAGCAGGGCTACTTTTGATCTCCAAGAGACTCCTCACATTTATATGGTAAAAAAAGAAAGCACTATACCAGGCAGGCTGCATCTGTATCCCAATCGCAATTACTGCACAATAACCAGGAGAACACACAGCAGATTCAGTTCCTGACAGACCGAGTGTAATTCAACAATTTCTTCAGTCTTCTACAGGGTGAGCCTGGTTTCTACTCTTCAGAGATCCTTTGATTCTTTTCACAGGACGGATTCAGTCCTAACAAGCAGTTACACAAGTTGTAGACGGAACTCTGGGCCTTGCACACGTTTTTTGACTGAAACTGTCACTGAAGGAGCACAGGGTTTCTTTCCCTTCACTTCAGATCTCAAACTGAAACTCCCAACAGACAAAAACCGGCACTTCCTTTGAGTTCCTCCCAGTTCTTGACTGGATTGGCTGTCACCACAATAGACTGCTGCTGTTGGTCCAAAAGGCACTCAAGTCTAAACTACATCTCCCAGAGTCACTGCCCATACAATCCTCTTGTGGCTGGCTCAGATTATGAGTCCCAAGTTCTGATTCGTCCAAGGCATCATTTTAGAGCTAGTTTACCCCACACTGATTGGTCCAGTTCAGCAGTTCAAAACCAGAATGGGGAACTAGGCAGACAGTTCTGACTGCAAAGAAAGCAGGTTAGACAAACTGTAATTTTATTATTACTGTAAATGATTTCTGCAATCAGTTACATCTTTCAGACAGGTTCCCTTTGCACTCTAGTGACTGCAAAATGGGGTGAATTGGCAGCAGCTTGAGTGGTACTCAATCAAAGAAACACACAGTCCCCCATACAACTAATTATGTCTGCAAGCAGACAGCTCTTAAAGAGACAGTACCAGAGGTTCTAAAACACTCACTGATAAATGGCTTAAACGCCAAACACCATTCAGGCTTGGAGCATTCAAGCAAGCTCCTGGAAGTCTTTTGGGAACCCCCATTTGCAGGGGGGTTACACAAACACAAATGATACGGGCTGGAAATGCTTACTCCTAAATGCATGAAGCATGACCAAGAGAACTGATGAACTTAGACACATCACGGAGACAGAGCAGACTTCAATTTGCGCTGTAACTGAAACCTGGTGGGATTCTGAGCATACTTGGGGCCAGCGGATAAAGGGACAGCAACTCTTCATCAAGTCCAGGAAATACAGAAATGGCAGGGGAGCGGCTATATATATATTAGGGAGAATATACAGGTAAAGCAGATCGAAGTCCATGATGACAACCTCGAACAGCTATGGATCAAAATGACACCTGTTGGTTCATCGAAAATAGTGATGGGCGTGGTGTAGAGCCCCCTCTACCACAGAAGAGGCCGATTATTCCCTACAACAATACATTCAGAACTTAAACCCAGCAGATTGGTTAATAATGGTAGGGGACTTCAACTTGCCTGGAATATAGAAACATAGACTCTGACGGCAGATAAGGACCGCTTGGCCCACCTAGTCTGCCCATTTCTCTACCTAGAGGATAAGCTGCAGATCCTATTTAACCAACAGCCTATTTCTTCCTACCCCCCACAAGAATTGCCTTATGTCTGTCCCATGCATTCTTGAATTCTCTCACAGTTTTAGACCCCACAACTTCCTCAGGAAGGCTGTTCCATGCATCCACTACCTCTCTGTGAAATAATACTTCCTCACATTGCCTCTGAGCCATCCCCTCTATCTTTAAATTGTGTCCCTTGTTCTTGCACGCCTTTTTCTGAAAGATGCTACCCTCTTGGACTTTGTTGATTCCTTGAGGTACTTGAAAGTTTCTATCATGTCCCCCTCCTTTCCTCAAGGGTATACATATTAAGCTCCTTTAGTCTCTCCTCGTATGGCTTCTCTTGCAGACCCTGAACCATTTTAGTTGCCTCCTCTGAACTGCCTCCATCCTGTCTATGTCCTTGGAGATGGGGTCTCCAGAACTGATGCAGTATTCCAAATGGGGTCTCACCAACTGTCTGTACAGGGGATAACAACTTCCTGTTTTCTGCTGCTGATGCCTCTCCCTATACATCCCAGTATACCCCCGGCCCTCCCTACTGCCTTCTCACATTGCTTGCTAACCTTAAGGTCACCTGATATGATTACCCCCAGGTCCCTTTCCTGTTTTGTTGTTGTTACTACCTCCCCACCCATTGTGTATTCTTCCCCTTGGTTCTTGTTTCCCAGGTGCATTATTTTGCACTTTTTACAGTTTAAGTAAAGGTTATCAGTAGCTTGTGTAAATCGGGTGCACAGTGGCTTGACCCAGATTCTAAATGTTGATGCACAGGAGTGCTGCCGCCACCATTCCAGGGTGGAGTAGTAAAGTAAACACAGCAGCAGAGGAGCCATTTTAAAGCTACAGAGTGTGTTCATTAAAGTGGGACTTCCAGTTACAGTGAACTTTTGTTTATTTTTCTGCAGTTATTGCCTCAGGACCAGCTCGTTACCCGGATCATGCCCGGGTTGCAGTAACAGCAGCAGTAAATAGACTGAGAGATATTGAAAAGTGGTGTTATGAAGGGCAACTGCCTCCTGATGTGGCAATTCCTAATTATCCAGTGCGCGTATGCCAAATATGCTTGAGTGCTGGAAGGGACGTCTTCATGATTCCTCACTGTGCTGGATGCCTTCAAAAATATGGCTTGTATAAAGTGCCTCAAATTCGTTTGGCTCCCACATGGACAAAAATTCAGGAATCTGCAGTTGGCAGCACACAGCACCAGGTGGAGCCTGTGGAGGAAGGTCCCTCGGGGGAGTGTGGCACAAAGCTAGACAGTGCAGAGTTGGAGACTGAACCTGAAGTTGAAGTTTTGGATGCTGGATCTCAGAAAGAAAGTTCGGATAAAGCATCAATATACCCCTGGGTGGGGGGGCCTAGCCCAAGTCTCTTAGGTGAAGATGAGATGCGGGAGGCCTTTGAATGGAAGGTGTCGACCTCCGCGTCTAGTGATGAATGGATAGTCTCGGGGGTGAGAACGACTGCTCACAACTGGGCTCAGATCCTCAATGAAGAGGAAGATGAGGGGGAACCTATGTGGCCTTGTGAAAAAGGAACGGGTACACAGCCTCAAGATCTTGCCTCGGAGGAATGTGTTGAAGAAGGTGGTGATGCCACTGCCCTAGCTTTACAAGAAGAAGAAGTCAGGGTTCTGTTTTTAATTTCTTTGAGGATGCGAATCTGGTAGAACCAGGACTGGCCACCCCCAAGCCAGGCCAGCGGTCTTAGATTGACCAAAGCAAGTAAAGAAGAGAGACTAGTTCGTAGAAAGGCCAATGAGATCTATGGTATGACCTTTCCTACCTTTCCTTAGAGAGTCTGGGAGGAGATTGAGGACTGCAGAAAACCCTGGATCTGGGATGAAGCAATGAAAAATGTGCATCCTGGTGCCAACCAGCATGTAAAGAATAGACTGTTCCACAAAAAGTATACCCAGTGGAAGAGAGGCAGGACACTGTTTATGAACAGAGTGAGAATAGTGAATGGAGAGGGATGTGAAGTCTCCCACTGTGTGAGTTATGTGAGCCCAGACGGGGTAATAATTCAAGCCCCTGACCCCTGGTACTATTGGCCTCAGTGCAAGGACCTCCCAGCAATTAAACCTGTGCATACAAAATGGAGAGCTGAGCAGTGGTAGTCAATACTGCCACACCAGACTATGAAGTGCCCTTATTGATCCGCCAATATGAATAACCAAGGACTCAGGTGCTCCACATTCATCAGTCTACAGTGTACTGTCCTGTCCAGCAACCATCCACTGGCCCACCACATGACTTCAGATCCAGAGAGGATACCAACCCAGCTGTTTCCTGTTCATCGCCTGGTAATCGGATGATGTCGGACCAGCTGTTTTTCCTTTTGTTCCTGTTCTAAGGTTCCGTCTCCATTGATGACATCAGCCCAGCTGTTTCCAGATGTTCCCCCCTGTGGTTCCCGGAAGATGTCCGCCCAGCTGTATCAGAAGAAATGCTGCCAGGGAGAGTCTTTGGCCATGGACCAAGTTCGTGCAGTTCTTGTACTACAAATGGCTGGTAAGTCCGAAACCTTTTCTATCTTTATGACATTGCAGTATACACCCTACACTACAGACTTCAAAAATGTGTGAACTGTCCGCAAAGACTCTCCCCTTCGGGACTTTGGCCTTTTAGAACTGTGCTTCACGGGGCTCCGGTCCAGGAGAGACTCTTTATTGGACTAGCCTTCAGGCCTTGTGGTCACTAGTTGGGACTTTTAGGGCACTCCATCCCCCCAAATGTGTATTGTAAATGATGTCATTATTGTACTCTAATGTAAATACTGTTTTTCTATCTTTTTCTAAAAAATCTTTTTGGGATTGTTCAGTGTTTTGTATGGTAAGGGTTTTAGGTAGACTGTGTATGCAGATTAGGCATGTGTTTTGTCTTTCTTTTTCTTACAGGTGTTCCTGGGAAGACAGAAGAGAAGACAAGAAGAGGAGGAGAGGCTCATCGGAGTTCCTCGTCAGTGCTTTATTGTGTAGAATTTAAAGTACTGTGTTGTTATTGTTATGGTTGTTACTGTGTTAACCCCTTTCCTTCCACAGGTGTGGTTGTGGGGGTAGGGAGGAGGCAGTAATTGGTATTTTAATGGTGTGTGGTTGCAGGTTGCCTAAGGTCGGGGAGGTCCCCGGGTTTTGTTTTTGTTTGGGAATATTATGTTAGAGGCAGATAGGTTTTCCCTAGAGGGTTAGGGGGGGGGATAGACAGGCTGTGCTCCTGAACGGCCGTAGGGACTGCAGTGCTGATCTATCAGGGCTATGCTCTGGATGGTTCTACCAGAGCCACTAGGTGTCCATAGTAAGTGGATAGTATAGAGGCTGACATGTCAGCTATAGGCCTCTAGGCCCTTAGTGTTGCCTGCCTGTGCTTGCACATGGTAGGAGGGGGCCTGATCACCCCCTCCACAGGTAGCACATAGGGTGGGATGGCCTAAGGCTGGGTGCATAATGACTGGGGACAGTCATTTTCCTGGTCAGGCGCGAGTGTAACCCCTTGTTACCCGGGGTTACTAGAATCCCAGTAAGACCTAGTGGTAGGCAGGGAAGGCAGCTTGTGAAACTCCAGTTAAATGGGTTTCACGCTGTCTCACTCTGTTCTCAGTCACAGCTGAGACTGAGAGATGACATCACCATAGAACTGTCGCAGCTGCATAAGCCACATTGGAATCTGCAGCAGAGGGAGTGAGATAGAACGTTGGTAGTTTTCAAAGAGAGTTTTCTGTTTACCTCCTTGGGAGAAGGAAGTGTTTTCTGTTTACCTTCTGTGTGAGAAAGTCAGTGTCCAGTTTCAAGTGGTGGAGACCGCTGTCCAGGTCTCAGTGCCCCCCTCTCTCCGGGAGTAAAGTATCCCTCCGTGGATTCCAGGGGTAATACCCTAATGTCTGCTAAAGGAAGAAAGCTGCCTTTTTACAGTTTCTGTTTGATCTTAAAAGGAAAGAAGTTGTACTTTGCCTGTGGGGCACCTGCAACGAAAGGGTGAGTATTTTGCTCTAATTTGAGAGGGCAAACAATGTGTTTCTTCAGTTTGGAAAATGTGAAGAAGTATGGGTTTTGGACTACTATTTGGGAGGCCTATTGTACTAGGACAAACAAATGGAGTAGTATCAAAATCTGCAGTTTGTATGGATTCAAGTAATGTTGTAGAGGGGGTGCTATAGTCCATCCACCGTTTAATCTGCATTTCGAAGTTTTAGTTTCTGTTTGTCCAGAGAAATGGCCGGGTATGGGCTGTGGGAGGTGGAGGTGGGCAAACCCCCCATCTTTAGTAACCAGGTCCACCTTTACAGATTTCTTCTGTGATTGCTACTTGCCTCATGCGCCTGGCCAGTGATGAGGTACTGTAGGTACCCAGACGTGGGTCGCAAATTGGAAAATCTCTCTAGGAGTCGCAGACTCTAAGTGGTGTGGGGAGCCACAACAAGTAAAATTTGGGTTCATTCTTTAAATGGACCGTCAGTCAAGTGGCCGGCAGGGGAGCTGGGCCAGTCGGACTGTGTATCCAAAGCGCATGCAAGTCCGGGCTGTGTGCCTGGTGGGTCCAGAGCCAGAAAACAGTAGAAATGGGTTCATTCTTTAAGTGGACCGCCTTGTAGTCTCCAATCTGCATTATCAGTAAACGTAGCCCCATGGGGGTCCATCTATGCTTTGTTATGTTTAGTTTAGTTTAGTTTATTGTTCTAGGAATTACTACCTTTGAGCCAGAGGCTCTTTTACAAAGGTTCCACATCAATTAGGTACAGTATAAAAGGTTACATAGATAACACAACAATTTGTGTTGTGTCAAGAGCAAGAAAACATATACAAATACATATCAAATCACTTGTGCAAAAGGACATGAGATATCAATAATCACATTTTATTACAAGAAAGAGGTCATGCCAGATTAGGAGAAACAAATAGGGAAAAAGTCCAGAACAGAGAGGTTAAGTGAAAGGTGTGGGGAGCAGACAACAGCAGGAGAAAAGGTTTCCCAAACATGTCTTTGTCAAATAACGGAACAGGGTGGGTAGTGAGAAAAAAGGAGGTTTAATCAGGGCAGTCACAGGAGCTGGAGGTGGCAAGGTGAGAGAAAAGCCTTGATTTGAAAATACCTAGAGAGGCAGAGGCAGTAATATGAGTGCTGAGGGCATTTAGCCAGCTGGGGGCATGATAGGCAAATGATCTTTGTCCCTAGGAAGTCCGGCATCGGGGAACTTGGAGAGGCTGGTGTTCTGATCTTCTGGTAAAACAGGTGCTAGTGCTCAGGCATAACAGGTCTTGGATACAGGGTGGAGTGAGGCCCAGAGTGGATTTTTTCGCCATCAGGCAGGTAAGGTACTTTATCCGGTTTCAGAGTTGCAACCAACCTGAGTCAGCATAGAATTCACATGTGTGGGTACGTCGATGTGCACCAGTGAGTAGCCGATAGGCCTTATTTAGGGATGTTGTAATGCGACTAAGTGCTGTAGTAGTGGCAGATCCATATATAACTCAGCCATAGTCAACGACTGAGATGATAGAAGATTGGATGGCAATCCTCAGTGCAGAATGGGTAAGAAGCTGTCGGTTCAGATACAGAATCCCAATTCGCTGATTAATAGTTTTTGCTGTACTATCAATGTGAGTTGCAAAGGTTAGGCCTTGATCAAAGTTGATTCCAAGATATTTGAAAATTGGCACTTGTTCAAGGGTATTTTCAGCTAGTTATGAATAAAAGCCACACTGAAAAATCCCAATCCTGGTTCTGGACATTACAATTATTGCTTCCTGTAGTCGGAGTTACTTGGGTGCCCCTGTGCAGAGTAGCCAAACCTAGGTCCCCTTGTGCCAGGTAACCTCATCCTCCCCGAACCCAGGTCTCCACCAGGTATTGCTGCCAACAGCAACAGCATGCCACCTGTCATTTTAGTAAAAAGGCAGGGGTGAGGGGTTACATATGTGTTGGCCGTATAAGTCCTTAATGGATCAAGAGCTGAGGGAGAAATTGGGGTTAACATGCATGATTAAATCTTATAATACAAGGACTCATTCACTCCAGCTCTCAGGGGAACACTGCAAACATGGAGGAGAAAGATGTGGTTTAATCAGAGAGTGATCACTATTTGGAATGGGCTACCAGGGTCAGTAATAGAAAGTCCCTCTATGGAACATCAGTTGGACGAATTATTTCATTATAATCGGTTATTAGGCAAGCACTATGGATGAAAGTCCTTTCAGCTCAGTATAGACCTATGTTACCTATGACACTTGTAGCATTTAGGGTACCTGAAGCATTAGAAAGAGGGTATGGGGCAGACTGGATGGGCCATGAGGCCCTTATTTGCTGACAACATGTATGCATCTATGTATCTATGTCCTTCCCAATGGAAGGAGGGCCCATGAACCAAGTAACCAAATTATACCAAAAAAAGACACTATAAAAACAATCACGGTATGGACCATGTTCAAACCTCCCTTGTCATCACGTTTAATCAGGTTGAGCCTACTCCCCGAAACCATAGTTAAAAAAAACACTGTATAATCTAGTTTACAAACTTTGAGGAAGGGGGAAGACAGCACTAATGTAAAGAAAAACGGGAATCAAAAAAGGTTTAATCACCCCAACCTGTTTCATTTTGGACAATTGCCATGATTTCCAGACTGCCACTCGGGAAACCCCAGTATCCGAGGCAGAACTCCAGATCAACATCAGTAAATTGGAATTCCCCAAATAATTGCCCCAAATCTTGACTGCTTCAGAGGTAACAGCAATATTCCCAGTAGGCTAGGGGTGGGCTGCATGGGTCCCAATGGGAAGCACTCTACATTTAGAATAACCAAAACTAGATCCTGTAAGAGAAGCAATAGCAGTAATCAGTTTGATGTCATTCTCACCAGAAGGGACGTCCTTTATAAATAAACAGACATCGTCTGCATAAGCTAAATTTGGGGGGGCTGCAGCCACTGCTCGCAGTAATGGATCCAAAGTAAGAATGTGCAGAATGGAGCTAAACAGGCAGCCCTGATAGACCCCCCAGAGCTGGCATACCTGGGTACTTTGCCAACCATTAATAGTGGGGTGGGGGGGGTTATTGAGGAGTGAGAATACAACATACAAATCTAATTTATGAACATGTGAGAGAAACCATACTTCCTAATCACCAGGAAGAGATAATCATGGGAAACCATATTAAATGACTTGACTTGATCTAACACAAAGTGGAAGTACCCCTCTTGATGAACATGACAGGATGCAATTAAGTCTTGGATAGGCAGCAGGTTATCCTGAAACCTACGATCAGGGATGGAGCAGGATTGGAGGGGATGAATAATCGAGACAAAAATATGTGCTAATCATTTACAAAAGATTTTCGTAAAACGTTTCGCATCTGTATTAAGAAGGCATATCAGCCTCCGATTCATGAGATTGCATTTATCACCAGATTTGAATAAAAAAACTCTGACGGGCTTCAGTAATGGAACCCAGCAGGGTCATACAGCCCAAAATAGTATTATAAACAAAAGTAAAAATTGGGGCAAAAAGGGATGGAAATGACTGAAACATCTTAGATGTCAAGCCATCCATCCCAGGGGAAATATTTTTGCGAAATGACTGGACTGCCGAGAGAATGTCTTCCTCAGCAGTTGGTCGAGTGAGAAAGTTATTGTCAACATGAGACACCTGCGGTAGGTGTAAGGAATAAAAAAAAAAACTGGCAGCCGAATCTCCGAGGGGAAAATGTGTTCCCACTACTTGTTGTAGGAAGTCTTGGACTGCCTGCAACATTTCAGTACGGGAGTAATGTTCCAATCCTGCTTCATCCACTAAAAAAATGTTACGCAGTTTTACACTATGAAAACAACACTGGAAAATATCCCCTGTCAGATGTCAGCTTTGGGAACCATAAGATCGTTCAAACGTAAGTGACTTAACCCTGTCATATTGGAAGGCCTTCATGTGATCCATGATGAACCAGATCTGGGCTTGTAAAGATAGCACTTTCTCGGCCGTTAATGAGTACAATTTAAAAAGGGCATGAAGTAGGTCAAGATAAGAATGGTAGGAGGATATGCCCGCTGACCTGGAATGCTGCTGCGCTAGATCCTTAACAGCTACCTTAGTGAGATTCCTCCATTGGAGCACATTCGGATAAAGATCCAGGACGATGAGCGAGTCCATAAAAGGGATCTCAGGGAACAAAGAAAGGAAGAGTCCTGCAAGATGGTGTTGTTCAACCTCCAGCTCAGCTTTCTAGGCAGAACTGATTGGTCTATTTTCAAGGAACAACTTAAGAGAAAATGGTCAGAAAATGCAATAAGGCAGGTTGTTGCTGTCAAAATGGCACACCTACAGGAAACAAAAACATAATCAGTACGTGTTGCAAACTGTATCCTGTGGTATGTGAAGCCACCAGTGGGATGGAGTGTACCATATGTGTCAGCCAGGTGGGATTCCCTACAAATGCCTTGTAAACACAAAGAATTACAATATAACTTGGTTGTATATGCCGCCCTATCTTGAAGATGTAGGGGGCAATTAAAGTCCCCACCAAAAATAATTGTCCAGGACATACAAAATAAGGCTGGAGGGATTTAAACAGTGTAACCCTGTCAAATTTAGATTGGGGAGCATAAATTACAATAAACCGAAAAGCAGATTCTGCTGTAGAACAGTCAAGCGTTAATGCCTGACCTGGTTGCACATCCAGACCTCTAGTAACTGTAGGAGAAAGATTATTAAACACGATGGCAACCCAAGAGCATGTCTCAGTGCCCAGGGGAAAATAAGAAATACCAGGAGTTCAGAGTTTTCGGGTGGTGGCAATGTCTGCCAATGAATGTAACCTAGTATCTTGGAAAAATGGTAGGTCAGCAACAGAATCCCATAAGATCTGCAGGATCACCTTCCTATGAAAAAGATTGAGGATCCTGTTGAAGTTCAGAGTTGCAACCTTCATTCAAGGAAAAGAAGGAAGGAGAAGTCTAAAATTTGTTAAAGTGGAAATGCCACAACTATGGTGGATGGGTATGTTTCCTTTTAAATTTGACTTTCGATACTGGTGAGGGACCATTCTTCCTTTTGCAAGGGGAAAATCTGTTTTGGGATGTCATCGTCCATGTTAAGGGAACCTGATGGTCCAACTGATATGGCAGAAAAGGCATCAGATGCAACATCCGCATCGGTATCACCCCAATTCCTTTGGGGTGCAAGCAGGCAAAATCTATTCTGTAGAGGAAATGTCAGAGTAGTCACTGACTGAGGAACCTCTTGAAGTGATCAGTTCCGAAGCGAGCATCTATGAGGCACCTCAGTGAAGGAGGGAGGAGGCAGGCATAGAAGAAGTATCCAGGTGGAACATAGGAACCTCTGAAAAAAGGCCCTCTGAACCAAGAGTGGTTAGGGAGCCACATACTACAGGAGTCTCAGGAGCAGGGCCTAAAAAGGACAGGGGCAGTCCCGCAACCGGTACCGGTAACAAGGAAGCAGCCAAGGGAGGCAGTACAGTGGTCAAGTCCCCTGAGGATGGCTGTGAAGCAGATTTCATGGGCAGGCCATCACTAGTCGGCTGGGAAGAAACAATTGAGCCAGCTTGTTGGGAACTCGCAGGTTTGTTGTTCACTGCCCAGGGGCAATCACGGAAGGAGTGACAATCCATCTGACAAAGACTGCATTTCATTCAATTGGTGCACTGAGCAGCAATATGGCCATGTACCAAACAGAGGCTGCAAAGCCTCTGATCACAGGCATTGCTAAGTTGGTTAGGCAAGCCAAATTAAAACATGCCTTTGGTTGGCCCAAATAAAAGCATACCCCTCAATCATGGCCCAGGAAAAAGCTATTTGGAAGATGGGTCAGTCCTGAGTCGGTGTTTTGATGCTGCACCCTGTATTTCCACCCCCCGGTCCTGATCCCATATTTGTTCAAAATTCTGTCTGGCCTACCAAGCACCTCACAATGTTGTTGCAGCCAGGATGTCACATTATGAACGTCAAACGTTCATTGCGAAACATCACAGTGACTGTTGAAGTGGTGGGTCTTGTAAGAGGAATGGCCTGAAATAGCAGCCAAAGCTCAGAATAATGTAAGTTATTGTACTTTGTCCAAAACCTGTCCAGAGATGAATGAAGCTGAAAACTTATATCAGAACAGGGAGCCAGAAACGTATAATATGGCAAATATGTCTGGGGGTACAAACCCTGGGGAATCCATTAAGAGCTGCTCAACCAAAAAGGAACGGTCGGTGGAAGTTCCTCTGTGCCAGCATACTTGAGGCAGACTGCATTTTGCCATGGGTCTGGAGCTGGATATATAGCAAAGAGATCCAAAAGCTTAAAGGGGATATTCTGTGAATGCTCTGATGGCTCAGGAGAAGCTGGGATAACCTGTAGGGAGGTCGAGACAGAAAAAGTCAAAGGAGCCAAGACAGCCCGCCTCATGCTGGCTGTAAGAATGTCTGGTGTAGGTCTGGAGTCTGCAACACAGAGTTCTGAGGGGTTCAAGGATTGGGTTCCTCACAAGTATCAATGGAATAAGCAGACAATAATTCAGGATCTGGGATCCAAGACTTCCCATCAGGCTCTATCATCCATCCAACTTTGCTGAGGCCTGGTTCCAGACTATAACCAGGTTTGGTGGCTGTGGGACATGGAATGGTCTGCCTCAGGGAAGTGGTCAGGCAATCCATCACCATGTGCTCTGCAGGTGGCTGCTCCTGATTAGATAAAGGTGCTGTCCTACGAGTGTCTGGAATCAAGCTCGGAGGAGCATCTGTTGCAGCTGTTGCCTCCCACAGTTTTGGAGTGTGAGGTTCCATGTCCATGAGTAAGGGCTGAAGTAAAGGAGTCATTTGTGGGGAGTGCAACTGGATACACAAGGGTGGAGGCTGCTCTAAATCCCTCCGTTAATAATCCCGTGTTAAAAAATCCTGAAATACCAAAACACAGGCATCATATAATCCCGAATAAAATAATCCTGAAATGCAATTCATTTAAGAGCATAGCTTCGGGTGCACCATGTCACAATCCATGGCTTTTCCTCGGTTATTTCTGCCCTTTTACTACTTTCTAATATTGCTACCCTCCTGATCCATCTTGGTACCTGTTAGTGTCCTTCTTGTCTCCTGAGAATCACCCGATTGTACTTTTCTGACTGACTGCACCACACAGAGCGTGACCTGTGGCAAGACTGGCAATGGCTGCTTCTGGATCTCATGTTGCAGTTGATCTATCAGATCTCTCAGACATTCAGGCGATGCTACAATCTCTGGTCAGCAACATCCCCGCTATTAAAGAATCTGTGGCCCGACTTGACCAAATGGATTTGTAAGTCGCGGACGCTACATTTTTTGTGTCAAGGGTTAAATCAGACTAGGCTAGGCAGGCTGACAATATTGCTTGTCTGGAACAACAAATTCAGCTCCTAGAAGTCAAACTTGACAGTTTAGAAAATCAAACTAGATGCAATAATTTCCAAATTGTTGGCGTACCAGAGGGTTCAGAGGGCCCAAATATGTGCACCTTTTTACAGTTTCTCCTTCCGAAACTCTGGATTACCAATGCGACATTCCTTCGAGCTATGCCCTGTTACTTTTCCCAGGGAGCTGCACAATGAATGCTGGCGGTATTTCTTGAGATGGGAATATTGAATATCGGTAACTTAATTAAACAGGATATCACACAGGTATTATTTAAAGCGGGATTTGTGAATGTGGGATTTAGCACCTAACTGAACTGGGGCAACATGTTGAAAAGCTTCCTGTCTGTTCAGTGCCCAGCAAAAGCACTGCCTTACTTGTCAATGCTGGCCTGGACTGCATGGCAGGGAGCCCAAAATCCTGGTGTGAGCCATAAGGCACCAATCTGGGGCTGCCATAGGAGAGGCTGTGGGTTCTGACAATGGTGGAGACATCGGATCAGTGACCTAAAAATCAGCTGCCAAAGGAGCACCATGACTGGGGTGTGAAATATTCCCCAAAATCCTAGAAAAATCAACAGCAAGCTTACCATGGGTTGAATCAGTCCCAGATTGTTCTGTCGGCAAAAGGTGTCCATGAGGATGAGCTGCAGGTCATGGGTGCATTAATGGAGATGTGGTCATCGGAAGAAAGCCAGATGCAAAGTCCAAATCCTGTAGTTGTACAGGGCGCTGTTGGGAATCCGCCAGAAGAGGCAAAACAGTAACGGACGTCATCTTGGTATTGAGTAATGCATCTTCACTAGCGAGCAAAGAATCAGGAGTGTCTACCTCATAAGGTGCAACAAATTAGCCAATTGTTTGGACAGACCACACAATAACGGGATCAGGCAGTGCTCTTTCAGAATTGACAGGGTCACAAGTTTGGTGGTTGGCTGAAAAAATCCTCTGATCAGCAGGTAAATCCAAGTTAGGCAAAATAGCCAGTTCTGGGTTTTCTGTAGTCAAAAACCCCACTGAAGACGAGGAGTTGGTCTGAATATTCAAGTACACGTTCCTGGAGGAGCCGACAGGCAGTGGTGGTCCTCTTTGCTCTCCAGCACTCAGGTCAGCCATCTTTACTAATGGTCAGCAGTTCTCCCTAGTGAGAGTAGGGGAATTTTATTGAAAACAGAACCTATAACATCAAACAAAAGTAAGATTACAGTCATCTACGAAGAATACAAACAATAAGGATACCCCCATTCCATCCCCAACTAGTACATGAAAGCAGAAGAAAAACATGTTACAATAGTCCTCCGTATTATGCATTGTATACCTAGAATTCTAACTCTTTTAAAGAAGAGGAACTTTTTGAAGGAGCTCAACTACAGAGGATCGCTGTTAACAAATGATACATACATATGTCATAATACAGTGGTATGTTTTAAACAAGCATTTGTCAATGCCAAATGTTTGCTTGCTGGAATTAGCATTGGAAGTCCAGGAGTTAGACAGATGCAGAATAGGAATGGCAGCCAAGTACTGAACTTCACGCCAACCCCACCTCCACCCTGCACAGGTGGACAGGCATTGGGGTATGACTTAGGGTCATCGTGCATAACACCATTTCACCTCACCCTATCCTGCAGACACCAACAAGTGTTGAAGTGTGCCTTGGGGTGTTCGGCTTTACAGTCACCCCAGTCCAGTAGGCTGAAATGGGTGCAGTATAGGAGAATGGGGTGAACTCTGGGGCCAAAGAGTCCAAGGCACACCTCGATGCCTGTCACTGGCTGCAGGATGGGAGTGGAATGGCGTGAGCATTACAGCCAGCAATCCAAAGACACACCTCTGATGCTTATCAGTCTGTACAGGGTGGGATGTTATGGTTAGAAACCGTAATGCACCGGGCATTTATTGGTATTTGCACTACAAATTTTCAGCATGGCCTTTTGTGACTCCCACCTTATGAAAGCATTTGGTACCTCTGCTCATGAACAGTGGCACTGTGATTTTGTTAATTTGTCTCTAATGTCGATTTGCTACAGTGACTGCACCATTCTCTGCCAGATGTGCGAAAACAAAGTTTGGGCAGGATGTGAAAAATTACAGCTGTCCTGTTCATAAGGAGGTGTGAAAAAATGCCGATGTTGAAAATCTGGAGAGAAAATATTAAAAATTCTCAAAAGTTACGAGAGTACGTGGAAACTGCACAATGCACGCTCATAATACAGTCATTGAGTGAAATGTTCTCACCAAATTTTCAACATTGGCATTTTGGGACCTCTGCTCATGAACAGTGTCACTGTGATTTTGTTAATCTGCCCGGAATGCTGATTTCCCACAGTGACTGCGCCATTGTGTACCACATGTGCGAAACCACATTTTGGGCAGGATGTGAAAAATGACAGCTGTACTGTTCATAAGGAGGTGTGAAAAATTGGCAATGCTGAAAATCTGGAGTGAAAATATTAAACATTCTCGGCCTTACGAACATGCATACAAACCAAGTAAATACACGCCATAACATACAGTCATTTTTGAATTTTTTCGCCAAATGTCCAACATAGACTTTTTGGGAACCCATATCACGAACAGAAACACTGCTGTTTCATTACTCATTCCCAAAATGTGATTCCGCCAGTGACCGCAAAGTCACCTTTTGGGACTGAATAACGACATGACAGTGACTGAATTCATGAGGCGGGGTCCCAAGAACCCCATGTTGAAAATTTGGTGCCAAAATTCACAAAATTGGCCAATATCTCTACCTAAGTTCAAAAATTCACAGGTCTTTGTATTAATAGTCACATAATTATATGGATTCATAATTGGCTTTCTAATAGAACTCAAAAGGTGATGATTAATGGGTCATTTTCTAACTCTGGTAAAGTTTTAAGTGGTGTTCCACAGGGTTCGGTTCTCGGCCCCTGTCTTTTTCAGGCTTTCATATCTGATTTAACTCATTCCTGCCTTTCTTTTATAATTAAATATGCAGATGATGTGAAGATTGGAGGACCATGTTCTAATTTAGACCAAATATCATGTATTCAGCATGATCTTGATATTCTTAGTACCTGGGTTAATAAATGGGGCATGAAGTTAAACTCCACAAAATGCAAAGTAATGCATTTGGGATCCAATAATATAAACTTCCAGTATATTCTGGATGATTTACCATTGTGTGCCACTAATGATGAGAAGGATTTGGGTATAACTATTTCAGATAATTTAACATATTCCTAGCATATGCATATGGTTATTAGTACATCTAATAAAATTATTTGGTCTATTTTGAGCAATATCAGATCTCGATATCAGGAGGTGTTGTTACCCCTATTCAGGTCCAATGTCCGTCCCCATCTTGAACATGCTTCACAGTTGTGGTGTCCTTTAAAAAAATCAGATAGTTACTCTCTTGAAAGAGTTTAGTGAAAATACACTAAAAAAATATCTGGTCTTGAATCCTCATCTTATGAGTCTTGGTTGGATACATTAAAACTTATGCCTCTTACTACCAGACGCATTAGAAGTGACCTTCTCCTCCTATATGACATTATTCATGACCCCTATATCATGACTGAGTTAGGATTTTCTTTTAAGCCATCAATACATAATACTAGAGGCAATTTCCTCCAGTTAACTGGTAAATCTTTTAAACATAATAATCGTAAGTTTTTCTTTTCTGTAAGAACTATTGGGCCTTGGAATAGACTTCCATCTGATGTAGTAACAAGTAATACTAAAGAGATTTTTAAACATCGTCTCGACACGCTAATTATGTCTGGGTATGACTTATCATTCTACTCTATGGCCTAGCATAGGAGCATTATGGGCTTTGGCCTACTAGCTCTTTCTTCTAACCTTAGTATGAACCTTAGTATGAACCCCCATTTATGCCATTATACAGCTTACCGGCATTTCTTTAGTTTGCGGTCAGCTTTTGAAGAGTGCAGACATGTTCCCAGTCCACTGAAGATTGTCGCGCCAGGCTCCGGAGGTAAATGTGGGGTGAGGGGGGTGCGGGGATGTGGGGTGCGTAGAGGGTGGGTGCAGGTTGGGGAGAGGGCACTGGACACAATGAGGGACTGTTTTCTACTTTTCAGGTAAACCAAATAAAATTAAAACCATCGCGGAAAAGTTTTTCTTTTTTTGCAGGTAGATATGGTATGCTGGGGTGGGCTCCCAGCGTGCCACCTGCGTGTTTTGGGTGGGGTAGGAGACTGGATCCGAAGGGATTGGGCCCCATTGGCAAAGAAAAAGGATCTGTGTTTGGGGGATGATGCTGGGGATTGAGCACCCCCGTGAGCAAAACAAAATGTATGGGGGACATTATACTAATGGGGAGTGGGCTCCCCCATCTGCAAATGATCTGGGGAGGGGGCATGCTGACAGGGGAATTGGGCATCCCTGTCATTTTTCGTGAGGACTCAGAGGTGAATGGTGACAGCTGCCGCCATGTTAATTGCAATGTTACACCAGGCAAGGCACCGCCCTGCAATGATGGGTAACTCCCTCATTGCAGCGGCGAATTTGTTTCAAGTTGGTGGCACGCTTGCTTAACTAGTATCAGCAACAGTGTGCCACTGCATTGGGGAAAGAGGGCCAAAACTCAAAATACAGTGGGGGCACTGGTCACCACAGTACCGCACCTCCGAAACCCCACTTCTCTCCTAAGCTGTCACATAATGTTTCTTGCGCATGCAAGCAAGTAAACATAAAAAGCATCCTCCGTTCCAACAGAATAATCATAAAAAGAGCAGAAAATAAATCAAACATTATGCCGTGATCCCTCTTAGTTTATACGAGGGCCTCCTTAGACCCAAGCAATATGATGCCAAAGGACATCTGCTCATCTTTGGGGAGCCTTTGACAGTCAAGTTTCTTTACCTGTTTTACCATGCTCTCAATCATTAGAGCACTTGACAAGAGGGATGACTGAATTTGTTGTTTCAGAAACTGACATCTAGTTTTCCAAAGAGAACATTTTAAACGTGCAAATATTACATTAAGAGTACTAAGGATAGACTGTCTGTGCATTCCAGTGTAGTCCCCTAAACTCAGGGTTTCATAAGACAGAGATTTCAAGAAATGCCACTGGCATCTGATGACAAGAAAGTCCCAGATTTGAAGAGAAACTGGGCATCTTAAAAAGAAATGTTCCTGTGTCTTTTCCACCTGTTGACATTCGATTCTAGGACAAAATCTCTCTTCCAGAGCTTTATGCTTCAGATTACCTTTAACCCCTAAACTGGCATGGCAACTAAGACATAACGCATCCCAAGTTTTAATTGGGGTTCTACAGTCATTTAACATTGCAAGAGCGAATTTCATTTTAGAGGCGAAGCAGGAAGGGAATACGATAGAAATGACGAGTAGTGGACATCACTTGAACATATAGCTGTTTCAAGGCGAGAGTAGTAAGTGACAGTTTACATAATTTCCATTGTCAGACCTTGTGGAGGGAGGAATCCGCATATTCAGGGATACAACTGGAAGCCATAACCTTTGGGGGGGATTACGTCCTATGTAGAATTATAAAGCTGAAACAGTAGTTTGGTCCATTTCTGCCAGGGATGGAGAATAGATTCCAGCCTAATTTTAAGCTGGAAAGGAAAAAAAAAAAGAAGGAAAAAAAAAAACTAGTGGGTCTATCATACTGAGGCCTACCAATTTCACTAGTAGATAAGTGAACTCTCTTAACTGGGTTCAAGCTATTCCCCATAGCATCAGAAAAAAACAGCTAAATAAGCATGTTTCTAAATTTATAGGAGGAAGAAAGATAAAACTTAAACACTTAAATATAGGAAGCAGAAATGTCTTTATGGTGAGAACCCTCTTTTTTGGGGGGAAAAATTCCAGGATTTCCATAGCTGGACTTTACGGTTCTGGTCAGTAACATCACGGAACAAAATAAAGTGGACAAAAATAAAGCAACAAAAACAGTGTCACCATCAATATCGGTAGCACAGAATGAAGCATGCCAGAACAATGCAGGCCACATGACACGCAGGTAGCAAGCAACGTCCACCGCATGGAGGCACTGCACTAGAACCACAGGGGCCAGGAGTACAAGCCAGCATGCCATCTCCCCTGTCCTGTGTGTTGCTGGGACATGCTGGCTTGTGCTCCTGGCCCCTTGCATTATACATGGCCATCCACGTGGTGGCCATGGTCCAGCTGTCCTCCAGTGGTTACCCCGATGCACGTTCTCCATCACTCGGCATTCTGGGTGGGGGCACCCCACCATGTCGGTGCCTGTGCCATTAGATTGCCATGGTAGGTGTCCAGTGGCCTGCTCCCCCAGTGGTGGTTGCACCCTGCCCTGTTCCATCTCTCTGCACACCTGTGCTGTTCTTGTGCACAGGTGCCTGCTGCTGTGTGTTCCAGTGCAGTGCCTCCATGCGGTGGACGTTGTTTGCTACCTGCATGTAGTGTGGCCTGCATTGTTCTGGAATGTTACATTTTGTGCTGCCAATACTGATGGTGTCACTGTTTTTGCCACTTTATTTTTGTTTATTTTGTTCCACGATGTTACTGACCGGAACCAGACTTTACTCTCACAAACTGAGATATGATTTTCTCAGTTTATATGGGAGCGATTTCCTAGAACAAAATAGAGTCCTGAGATCTTAACTGGTGTAGGTGAAATTCAGATACCAGCAATATCCTGAAGAGGGTAGGGCAGTTAATGGGTTCTATTGCTAGTCCAGTACTCTTCTCATGATTTATTTTTGCCCCTGAAATAAGTGAACAGCTTGAAAATAGTTTTAAGGCTTCAATTCCTAGACTGGATTTTGTACAAAAAGGCACACATCATCCATGTATGCAGATCCCTTTTGTGAAACCAATCCTCCTCCTGGAGAAATTCCTTCTACCGATTGAGTATTAATTATATTCCTCATAAGTGGGTCTAAAGTGAAGGTGTAAAAGTGGGGGCTTATAAGGCACCCCTGTCTCACACCAACCTGCAACAGCACTGAATCACTTAATAGTCCATTGACTGCAGGGACTATGGATGCTTCCTCGTAGAGGCATTTGAGCCACTGCAATATCCGTGAGGGAACTCTGTAAGTTTCTAGAACTTGAAACCATTAACTATGTGAAATTTTATCAAAAGCTTTGGCCTGATATATGTACAAAATATATTCCTGTATTTTATTCTGCCTTCCAAACTCAAACATATCTCGGAGTAGAGCCAGATTGAAAGTAATGTTTCTATTGGGTGTTTGTGCCAGGTGAATTAAAGTGTCAGCAACTTTGTGAAGTCTTTAACATGACAGTTTTGACAAAATTTTATAATCAGCATTGAGCAGGCTTATCGGTCTCCAGTTATTAAGATTCTTCCTGTCTCCATTTTTATATAAAAAAAATCATAATGGCTGTTCCGAATTCTGATTTCAAGTTTGGAGAGAATAGAAAATCATTAGAGACTCTCTCCAGGAAAACAGGTATATCATGTATAAATGTTTTATGAAATTACCAACATGCGAACATAGAAAATGCCAGCAGAAGTAGGCCTCATGGTCGATTGAGTCTGCTTGATCATGCAGCTAGCCCCTTAGGTTGCAGCTGCCCTCCCTCCCCCCCTCATCATCATTACCCTCCCACTCTGTCCTAACCCTCTTAAAACCACCCATCACGCCGGCCCAGTGGCACTGAGGGTTGAGGTGCTGGACGCCACACCTCGTGCCACGCTGGCAACCTGGGTTCGGGAACGAGCCCCGGTCATCGGGGGTCAGCAGGGAGGGGATAGGATTGAGCGTCCCTAGGACTGCTATCCTTCCCCAGGAAGGGGGGGATCCATCTGCCGCTGCACTGGTGGCCTCTAGCGGAGGCTGGAGGCACTACAGTGCAAGGCTGCAAGATGCTGGAGATTGGAGCTGCAGCGGACGTCATTTGGGGGTGTGCGGGAGCGTGCACCAGTCAAGCTGGACGTTATTGCATGTTAGAGCTCCAGGGGCACACAAGAACAGGGAAAAACAATGTCATCATGGATAGGCGATGGCGCCAGTCCCCCATGCCCATCGCTGGACCAACCCTGACTGACCTTCCAGGTCCCCCACGGCCGATCCTACCCTGCAGCTGGAGTCTGTCTGTAAGAGTGCCCAAGAGGAGTAGGGTGACCCACCCTGGGAGGGTTAGACCAGGGGTACTGGCTGTGGGGAGGAGGGGGAGAGAGGAGGTACAGCTTGGGGGGGACCTCTGGCGGGCAGGACACGGACTTGGATGCCTGAGAGAGGTCCATGGGGCCTCGACTGGAAAGAAATAAAGTCGAAAAAAAAAAACACCCACCATCCTACAGGACAACACCCTCTCTGTCAGAGTATTCCACCTGTCCACCACCCGTTCTGTGAAAAAATGTCTCCTGATTTTCCTTCTGAATCGTCCCCCTTCCAACCTCAGCTGATGCGCTCTCATGTCCCTCCCTCTTCTCATCTTGAAAATCCCTTATGTATTAGTATTGTTTAGCACCTTTAGGTATTTAAAGGTTTTGATCATATCCCCTTATCCCTCCTCTCCTCCAGGGAGTAAATGTTCAGCTTGCCCAGCCTATCCTCACAGGACTTTCCAGTCCAGGGGAAGTTCCCTTTTTTAAAGAGGTGATCACTTGTTTTATTTCATCAGCAGTAATAGAGATATCCAAAGCTTCTTGTTGAGCTTCGGTCAGTCCGAGGTGGGCGGGCTGTCAGAAATTCTATCAAGGGGGTCTGTGACTTGTAGTCTGATCCAAAAGAGTGGTGCAGGTACTCTTGTACAATTCACAGCAAATCAGTGTCAGTAGTTCTGATACGTCCTTCACTGTCTTGTAGTCCAGTCACCAGCGTGAAATCTAGTCTGTGCTTGCATGCCATGAATGGGTCCTCATAAGGTTGTTTTCTCATCCCGCATCTAGTTTCTGCTTCTAGGGTAGCAGCTCTGTCATATTGGAATTTAAACATTTTGGTCCTTATTTATTTATTTATTTATTTATACATTCTAGGTTTACAAATAATTTTGAGAGCCAGGCAGCTCATTTACAAAGGTTCCACGTCCGTAGGGAGGGTTACAAACAGTTGCAGGGAAACAGACAAGTCATACAGAATATTTCAGAACAGATGTACATGTGTTTACATTATAGTATAGGACAATTAAGCTTCGGTTATATACACATTAAGCAAAACCTGATCAGAGGCAGAGGGAAGAAAAGTAGAGAGGGGGGAGGAAGAACCAAGAGGGAGAAGAGCAGCCAGGCAGCCTTGTAAAGTTGCAACTACGATGGGGGGGAGGAAACAGTCTTAGAAAGGGGAGGGAGAAGGGAAGAGGGGCAAAGGCTGTGAGGAGACTGGTAAGATGGGAGTGATAGAGATGTCAGTGAGGGGAGGTTCAAGAAGGGGGGGGGATGGACTAGGGGAGGTCCTTAAAGGGACCTGGAAATTAGGTGGGGCAATCACAGGAGTTTTCAGTTAGGAGGTGAGTTCAGAGCTTATGTTTGAACTCTCCAAGTTTAGGAAGAGTAGCTAGGCTATTGGGGAGTCCATTGAACCAGGAAGCTGCTCTGCTACCAAAGGCGCATTGGCATTGCATGGTCTGGCACCGTGGGACTAGTAGGAGTTCAGTGGATGAGGTGCACGTGTATTGGGTCTTTGGAGATTTGTGAAGCAGACAACACAGACTCTTCGGGCATGAACCCAAGTAGAATCTTTTTAGTGAGAAGGCAGGTGCAGTATTTAATTCTTCCAGATAGATTGAGCTATCCAGTCTGTTTATAGAGATTGCAGGTGTGGGTGATGTGGGATGCCCCCATTTGGAGTCTACAAGCCTTGCTTAGTGCAACAGTGAGCCTTTTGAGAGCAGTATCAGTAGCAGCTCCATAAATGACAAGGTCATAGTCAATAATAGAGAGCACCGAACTGTGAATTGCCAGATTGAGAGCTTCAGGTGTTCGACACTTTCTGAGTCGATAGAGAAGACCAATCCTAGCATTGATGGCTCTGGCTACATTTTCGATATGGGGTGTATAGGTGAGGTGACTATCTAGGGTGACCCCAAGGTACTTGAAGTGCTGTATTTGCTCAGGGGGGTCATTTTGGCTATTTCTGATAGTGAGAGTATGTCTGTTGTATCTACTGAGGGAAGAGGAGAACAACAGGACTTTTGTCTTCTTGTAGTTTAGCACTAGTTTCTGTTTGGAGAACCAGTGCTCAACGTCCAGGAAATCATTCTGTAGGTTGCTTTCGAGCACGTGCGGGTCAGGGTGGCTTGCAAAAACGACAGCGTTGTCCACACAGAGCAGTGTGCCCCGGTGGCAGGCAGATGATAAATTGTTAATGAAGATGCTGAATATTAGGGGAACCAGACTTGAGCCCTGGGGTACACCAGAGCAAACAGTTTTTTGGTCTGAGATAGTGAGGGAAATCTTCACGCATTGTGATCTATCTCCAAGATAGCTTGTAAACCAGGACAGTGAATTAGGGGAGAGGCCAGTTAGACAGAGTTGATTAAAGAGGAGCTGGTGATTAACCGTATCGAAGGCCTTGGTTAACTCTATAAAGACTGCCCCCACAAGATTGCCTTGGTCAATAGGTTGGTGGATGGAGCTGGTGAGTTCTAGGAGATCAGTGGTGGCGGTGCTGTACCCTTTTCTAAAACCATGTTGTTAGCACTGTAGGGAGTATTTACTGAGGTAGTCCACTAGTTGGTTGGCAACAATACTCTCGAGTATTTTTGAAAGGGGAAGGAGGATTGATATAGGCCTATCTTAAATCTTTAAATCTTCTATGTGTGTGTAGTGGTACTGAGTCAGTAGAGTGAAGCAAGATCTGAACTGTGGAAAGTGCAAAAGGAATTAGGGTGACAAGGGCTTAATAGCGGTAGGGAATTACCGCTACCCCTGTCGCTCTGTGCTGCAAGAAAGAAAGGGTGAAATAGCCATGTGGTCTGGTGCCTGGCCAAGCAGCTCCCATGGTGGAGTGGCAAGGGCACCAGCAGACGGCAGGGATGGAGATACGGGACCATGGTTCGGTTCCCCTCAGGTCACTGAGTGTTACAACTTTTGCATGTGTTTTGGTTTTTCTTTTTTTACAAAAAATAAATAAATTTACTCCCTCCAAGTTTATTCTCTTCCCAAGTCCACACCCCACCCTTGGAGTATGTGTGTGGGAACAAAGCCCCTGCAAAATACAAAGAAACAGCAATGTGTGCGCTGTTTTTGGTGGGGTTGGTGTTTTTTCCCCACTTTGTTTCTGCGCTTGCTGTTCTCCTTGCAGCATTGATTGCTGTGCCGTTTTTGACTTCAACCTTATGACCACGTGCTGTGTGTAATATATTTAATTCTGTCACTGTGGGGCAAAGACATGTATTTATATAGAGTATTCCTATGCTCCTGACATGAAACATAGAAACATAGAAATTGTCGGCAGATAAGGACTGCTAGACCCAACTAGTCTGTCCATAAGCCCTACACTAGTTTGTGGCCTTTGACCCTACCTAGTCAAGTAATCAGAGGTAGCTTTAGACCGCCCAAGATATATAAAGAGTTTTTATATGTCAGTTTTCTATCAGATCACCATTGCCAGGTGTCTTCATAAAAACAAAGGACAGTCTGCCATATTTCCGGTTCTCGGATTTTAAGAAATAAATATAAAGTAATTGCCTGCTGGAAAAAAAGAGGGTTTTAAGGCACAAAAGCTTAATCGGGAGGTAAACTTTTCGGGGGTGGGGAGCTTTGTATTGCCGCAGTTCTCCTTTAAAGGGAAAGATATTTCAAATTGTTTGTGACCTTGCTTCATATAGTCATTGATCCCCTTTCTCCTTAAATCTTTTGTATGTATATCTATAGGTCATTTTAATTCAATACCCTTTTCCTTTCTAATCTAATCTTTTCTTTATGAGAAAATGTGCCTACCCCATATATTAATTCCTTTCTTAACACTTCTTTTTGTTATAGCCTCAAATCTTCAATACTCTTAAACACCCCCTTTTTTGTTTTTGTTTTCCCTAACAACTCCCTCTGCTCACTTTTTATTATGCTTTCAAATTGTAATTTAAAGCTGTATCATATCTTAATGAACACAGATATCCGGACATATTTGTTACACAACAACCAAACACAATGCAGTGTACTAAGATGGAATACCACATTTTAAGGTTTTATTTGCTGATATTCAGCCTATACCCATTATAGATTAATATATCCCTTTTATGTGTCACAATTGGGACTATTTATTTCAGTACCCCCAACTCTTTTTTTAAATATTATGTAAATGGCATGCTACAAATTATTTTCTCGTATTGCTTTTCTTAAGATTATGCTTATACCACATAGAAAAAGTTACTAAATATGGTCACAGTTCCCAATGCCTGTATTACATCTGGAGAGCCAATGAATATGATAGCATTTTCTGATAGCTGTGCTCAGCAGCTCCTATGATATTCTTAACATTTTTTCCAGCAGGCAATCTTCGGGCATTAAGACACACTGCAAACCTAGTACCAATCTTCTGAGGTGCATCTCCTCTCATATAAAATTATTTATTGGAACATAGACTACAATAGTTGTTGGAGTACTGAAATATTACAGGAGATAAATGCAAACAAATAAATAAAACAAAATGCCTCATATAAAATATCTCATTACAAACAACATTAACAGACTGCAATATTTTGCTTATGATCTGCTATTATAAAAGAATCTTCTCACTTACCCCTATACTAACCCTTCCCTCTTTCTCTCCCTTTTTTCCCCATCCCCCCTCTTCCTTCCATGCCCTACCTTATTATTTGGTACACATGCAAAATATATATATCTTTTAGGATTTAAGCATATAAGTTACATATAAGCTAAATATTACTAGACCGTTTTGGTCATATACTGTTTTGTTGCATTCAAGGTGGATAGCCTATAAGAATTGTGATGTTTGATTACAGTTTTCCCTATTATATCATTAAGATTAGACGATAATAGTTCTTATTGGTTTGTGGTTATTAGTCCACACCTCTAGTTCTATTTACACGTGCCTGATGTGGTAAGAGAGGGTCTTGATTTGGTTCTCCTAATCGACCCATTTTGTTTCTTCTCATATCTAAAAGACTTTAGATTTTGATGTTAACTCTTATAACAGTATCTAAATTGATAAATATGTGTTTGATATTAATATTAGCTTTTTTTCTATTTTAAGGAGACTCTTTTAACAAAAATTGAAAATGTCATAACTTTTTTCAAATACATTGCTCTTGGAATCAGATCCTTACTTGTTATCTGTGCCTACAGGGTTACCCTGATAAATAATGCTGTTTATGTGCTTTGTATTTGCCCATTTACCTTGGTGTGTTGGCTCCCCTACGCCTTGTTACATTCTATAATAACTGAACTATACACATCCCTATATGGCTGATTTGTCACTTTACACTTAGAATGTTAGGGGACTCAACTCACCAAATAAAAGGACCCAAGTACTAAGACATCTTAAAAAGCACAAAGCACAAATTGCATTTATACAAGAGACAAAACTATTAATCCAGGATAATGAAAGATTTAAAAGAGACTGGGTTGGTCAGGTCTATGCAGCTTCAGCTACCTCCAAAAAACATGGGGTCGCCATCTTAATCCATAAAAAATTAAAATGGACAGTAGCTAACGTCATTCAAGATACTGATGGCAGTTGGGTTATAGCCTGTATGGATACAGCAACTGTACCCCTCACTTTAATTAATGTTTATGCACCAAATTTTGACTGTCCAGAATTCTTTCATAATTTAACACTGCAACTAACTACTCATAACTTGTTTAATACACCTATATTAATGGAAGGTGAGTTTAATTTGACACTTGACACTTTTCTAAATAGAAGTAACTCTATAATCAATAGTCATCCAAGAAGTAAAGCTGCACTTTCACTGCTAATGAAGGACTTTGGGTTAGCAGATACATGGAGATTATATCACCTTAGAGACCGAGAGTTTACCTTCTACTCACCCCTTCACCACTCTTATAGCAGGATTGATTACTAGTTTGCCACTCGTAAAGTTACTGAAAAAACACAAGATTCAACAATATTACCTATAGTTATTTCAGACCACTCACCTGTTAAATTACACCTGAACTTGGGACCTCCACCTCTAAGATCTCCCTCATGGCGTTTAGACCCTCTTTTACTTAAGAATCCTGAGTTCATCCCTTGGGTCACATCACAATTTCAAGACTTTCTATCATATAATCTTACCTCAGACCCTTCTATGGGAATAATATGGGAGGCACTTAAAGCAACAATACATGGTAAAATCCTCTGTTTTTCCTCTCATAGGAGGACGATAAGAGAACAACAATTTTACAACCTATAGAAACAACTCAAAGACAAAGAAACACAATACTTTGCAACTAAGCACCCAAATCCCAATTCTCCTCTTCATCTAGAAATTCTATGATTACGTATTCAAATAAACAAATTAATATCACATAAGACTGAAATTGCTCTTTTTAAAATTAAACAAAAATATTGGGAACATGGCAATAAAGGTAATAAACTTTTAGTACACAGACTTAAATCCCAACAAATGGACAGAATCATCAATGGCCTGAAAGACTCTGATGGTAACATATCCACAGGAAACTCTGATATAGAATCATGACAGATTTTTATAAAAAAACTATACTCCCCACCCTTGAACGCATAACCAGACCAAATCCAGCACTTTCTAGAAAAGTTAAACCTTCCCCAACTTCCCACAGATATTAGCAGCACCATTAGACAAACCATTTAAAGAAAAAGAAATTCAACAGGCTCTTTCAAGTCTCATCTCAGGCAAATCCCCTGGTGGAGATGGTTTTTCCATAGAATTTTATAAATCTTTATCTGACCTCCTCTTCCGAATACTGTGCAAAGTATATCAAGAAGCCACCCAGTTGGGCAATTTACCAGCAGCTATGACTGAGGCAGTAATTACTGTCCTCCCCAAGAAGAATAAAGACACATATCTTCCTTCTAGCTATCATCCCATTTCCTTACTCAATACAGATGGCAAAATATTTGTCAAAATCTTAGCCACACCCCTTGAGCCTCTCATCCCTCTTTTAATCCACTGTTCGCAAGTAGGGTTTGTAAAAGGTAGAGTTGGAGCAGATCATCTAAGATCCCTTTAAATCTTGTGCATAAAGGCCAATCTCTCAAATCTCTGGCTGCAGCGATTGCAGTAGATTTTGAAAAAGCTTTTGGCTCTCTACACTGGACTTATCTCTACTGTACACTTCAATTTGGTCTACCAGATTACTTCTGTGCATTGACTAAATTACTCTATAACCGTCCCTCAGCTAAAGTATTTACCTACTCTACTTTATCCCATCCCTTCTCATTAGCTAAAGGCACTAGGCAAGGATGCCCATTATCTCCATCTCTTTTCACTTTGGCTCTCAAACCACTGTTAACCTTTACTTTGACAATCCAATGATATGAAAGGCATATCAGTTGGTATCTCACAATATACCTCCTTAGCCTATGTAGATGATCTACTCATTTTTGTAGAAAACTTGGATTCCACTGCCCAGTCACTTATCCAATTACTCAACTCATTTACAAAACTTTCTGGCTTGACAGTGAATTACAACAAATCTGAGGTTTTACCTTTAAACAAAATATGTAAGCCACATATGAACACCCCGCTTGGATTCCACTGGTCTCCCCAAGGGCTAGTTTACATAGGCATAACATTTTGCCTAGTATAGATAAAATATGGGACGCTAACCTTTCTCCTCTTCTTGCAGAAATTAAAACTATACTAGACAAATGGCAGACTCTCAATCTCTTCTTCATGGGAAAAATAGCAGGTATTAAAATGTCTATAGCTCCCAAAATTTTGTACCTGTTTGCAAACATTCCACTGACATTACCATCTTCCTTTCTAATGAAAATAGACAAAATAATAGTCAACTTTATTTGGGAAGGGAAAATCCCTAGAATTAGTCGAGTTAAACTAAAATCTCATAGGTCTAAAGGAGGACTAGGTCTTCTTTAGTTTTTGGCATATCTCTGGTCATTTCGTGCATCTCAGACAATTAAATGGCTTTCAAAACCCAGCCCCAAAAACCCTTATGTGTTGAGATGGGAACATCTTTGATTGCAGGTGCTTCCCCCTCAATCTTTCTTTTCAGCCTACTACCACGCAAACTAAGACTGCATCCGACCATAGCCCCATCTGTCATTTACTGGCGGAAACTACACAAGCAGATAAACTTCAACCCTGCTCCATTACTACACACCCCCATTTGGGGTAATCACTTTATTACCTTACAAGGCCAATCATTATTTTACAAGTACTGGAAAAATAAAGGTATTTACTTCTTGGGTGATGTCCTTTCTAATGACCATCATACGCTAGACTCTTTCACCAACTTACAAACAAGGTGGAGTATACCTAAAAATGACTTCTGGAAATACTTACAACTAAGACATGCATTATCTGACCTACTGAATAAAACAAGAAGCATATCATCTTCAGACTCCCTTATCTCTTATTGGTTGAGCAGTACTACTGCTTTAGTCAGCAAAATATATAAATCTATTACAGATACATCACCAAACCAGTATCTTAGCTCTAAAGACAAATGGAGTCTTGCGTTACATTATAACATATCTGACTCTCAAAGGAATAACTGTTGGTCTGTCTGCCAAAATTCCTATAAATACATGTAGCATGCTTACCCAGTTCAAAATACTTAATCTATGGTACAGAACACCCACAGTTTTACATCACCTCAATTTATCTCAAAATGATCTGTGCTGGAGATGTAATTCTGCAGGTGGTAACTTAGTCCACATTATCTGGTCTTGTAAACCCATATCCAATTTATGGAAATCAGTTCATAACCTGGCTGTTAAAGTAATTGGTCATGACATTCCTTTTGATCCTACACTTTATATTTTGGGGATTAAAACTTCCAATAATAAATATACCAAATACCAACACAGATGGCTAAATTTATTATCTATGCACGTGAAACACCTTTTAGTTAGGAACTGGAAATCCAATACAATACCAACCCTTTCTGAAATCCTTAACTTAACATATACAGCATCCCTTGAAAAAAATCTATTCATCTCTTGGTCAGATAAATGAATATAAACTCTGTTGGCAGAGGTATCTAGAATACTTGGACGCTAATGTTTTTTTTTATTTTATTTATTTATTTCAGAAGAATCAGAAATACCTTTAAGTCATAGACTCCTTTACAAAGGTTCCACGTCACATATAATAAATCCAGATACACAAATACAGTTAGTACAGATACAGATACAGATACAGATACAGTGATTGTTACAGAATAAAGTTATGTTACAACAGGAATGTTAGGCTAACATTCAGGAACTAGTGCAGTTTGAGACAGTTAAAAAGAGACTGGAAACTTAACATCCCTAAGCTAGTGGAGCTAAGAGCAGTATGCAGAGGCAAGCCAGAGGCCATTATCAGTAGTAGAGGGACAGGGGGCACCAGTTCACGTACAGTAGCAGTCACTTGACAACTGAAAATGGGCCCAAAGGTGCGTTTTGAAGTGACCAATTCTTTGATCAAAACGCAAGGAGGAGGGTAGGTTATTCATCCACAAGGGTGCCCTGTAGCAAAAGGATCTTTGGAATTGAGTTGTGCGACAGGAGGGGATGGAGAAATGATGGGTATCTGAGCTATGGGTGTGCTTAACTTTAGAGTCCAAGGTGATTAAGGAGGTGAGTGATGCGGGGGAGAGGCCAAGGGTGATTTTTTTTGCTAAGACACAAGTGTGGAATTTGATTCTGTTTTCAAGGTTAAGCCAATTAGTGTCCTTATATAGCACACAGGTATGGGTGAGTCTGTCACACCCTAATATAAGACAACAGGCCTTGTTTAGCACAAGTCTAAGACTATCAAGGGCTGAGGGGCTTGCCCCTCCAAAAGTCAGAAGGCCATAGTCTAATAGGGAGAGTACCGAGGAGGAGATAGCAAGTTTAAGGGCCTCAGGGGTAAGGCAATGTTTATAGCGGTGCAAGAGCCCTTGCCTAATGTTTAGGGCCTTGGATAATTGATGTATATGCTCAAGATAGGTAAGGCCAGTGTCCAAAGTGATGCCCGGGTATTTAAAGGTATGCACAAATTCCAGGGGGGGTCAAGGACGCTGATAGTATTTGAGGAAAAAGCCCTTTCCTGCAATTCAGCAGATGTGCGAAAAACATACCTTTGCTTTTTTTCTAGTTAATAATAAGGCATTGTGAGGCGAACCAGCTTTCGACAGCATTGAAGGAGGAGTGGTGGAGTTGAGAGGTGTCTGGGCTGGAGGAGAAGATGACAGCATCATCTGCATATAGTAATAGGTTGGAGGTGCAGGATGCGGGGAGGGAATTTAGGAAGAGGCTGAAAAGGAGGGGAACCAAAATGGACCCTTGTGGGACCCCGGAGAGGACAGGAGATTTGGAGGATAGTGTATTGCCAATTTTAACTTGAAGGGTCCGGTTGGTAAGATAGTCTGCAAACCATCCCACAGCTTCCTGTGAGAGACCCAGGTTGAGCAAGGAGGTTTGGAGTAGTGAATGGTGGATGGTATCAAAGGCCTTAGTGAGGCCAATGAAGACCGCACCTGTAATGTAGCCTTTATCCAATGCAGAATGGATGTGTGATGTTAGCTCAAGCAAGGCCATAGCTGTGCTGTGACCTTTGCGGAAACCATGTTGTTGTTTGCAGAGTAGGTCATATTTATTGAGGTGGTCAGTGAGCTGATCCAAAACTATCCTCTCTAAGGCCTTGGAGAAGGGGGGGAAGTATGGAGATAGGGCGGTAATTGTTAGCAGAGGAGCGGTCACCACCTTTAAATACGGGCGTGAATAGAGGCGGATTTCCAAATGGTAGGGAATTTACCTAGTGAGAGGGAGAGGTTTAGAATGTGGGTGAGAGGAGAAAGGACTTCCTTAAGGGAGAACCGAAGAATTCTGAGATCAAGGGAGTTGGCGTTGGAGGAGGTGTGACTAAGGGCAGCAGTAAGGTATGGTTCAGCTGACTTAGGTGAGATGCGGCGGAAGTAAAAGGGGGGACACCGAGGTGAGGTGCGGCTGTGCTAGAAGCTGGTGGATCATAGAAATTCGGGGGGAGAACATGGCTAACGTTGGAGAAGGCATCACTGAAAACTGCAGCAATGTGGATAAGGTCAGAGGTCAAGGACTCATTTGACATGACTTGGGAGGGGACCAGGTTAGGGACCTTACCACATATTTCCTTAATGTTGTTCCAGAACTTGCAGCCAGAGCCCCAGGAAGAGGTTAAGGCGGATTTATAGTAATCCATTTTTGCCTTGCGAGTGGCTCAAGTGCACTTGTTCTGGGCCATTCTATAATTCTGTCTATCATGGGGGAGGCCGGACTCAATGGAGAGATGCCATAATGAGTTTCTGGTTCACATTAAAGTCTTGAGCCATTCAGTGAACCAAGGTACGTGATTGCCTTTAACCATTCTCTTCGAGAAAGGTGCATAGAAGTCACATATATTATTGAAGGAGAGGGTAAATAGGTCCAGGGCACTGTCAAGGTTAACAGTGTTCAAAGTGAAGGACCAATCCATGACCCTGAGGTGCGCTTTTAATTGTGCCAATTTACCAGGACCAAGTTTATGTTGCACAATTATTTTGGGAGGGGATTTGGGGATTTTACAGGACCAGAAGCAGATAACTGGAGAGTGGTCACTGAGGGCATTTGGAAGGATGGAAACATTGGTGATCTTGCCCGGTCGATTGGAGAAGATAAGGTACAATAGGGAGGAGGATCCAGTACCCGGATTCAAACATGTGGGGGAAGTAACCAGTTGAGTTAGGTTTTGGGCTGTGACGAGATCAATGTGTGGGGTGGCATCCTTACTTAGCCAGTTGATATTAAAATCTCCAAGTACAAGTAGTTCCAACTGTGATGGTAGTGTGTCCAGATGTGACATCAATGCTTGGAAAGCTGATTTTTGGTCCCTTGGGGAAATATATACTGTTGTTATGTATAAAGGGTTTTGGGCTCTTCCCAAAGCCAGTTTGACAGTGAGGGCCTGTGTGCCAGCCCCCAGTTGAGGGGAGTGGAGTAGGTGACCTTGTAAGGTATCCTTAGTGTAGAGGGCACAGCCACCCCCTCGCTTACCATGTTGATCAGCACGGTAAAGGATAAACCCGGGCAGTGATACAGAGGAATCCGGGGTCTGAGGGGTGAGCCAGGTTTCACACACTGCTATGACATTTGGTTGGTGCTGCAGTACCCAACCCTGGAAGGAGTCCCACTTTTTTAGGATGCTACAAATATGGGGAATGTGAGGAAATTCTTTTTCACAGAAAGGGTGGTAGATGCATGGAATGGCTTACCACAAGAAGTGGTGGCTATGAATACAGTGCAGGGCTTCAAACAGGCATGGGATAGGCATAAGGGAGCAATACAAATGACTATGAATAGATAGGTCACTGACAGAGCAAAGGCCAATGGCACATTTATAAGGTAGAAAAAGAAATGGGCAGACTGGATGGGCCTTGCGGTCCTTATCTGCCGTCAACTTCTATGTTTCTATGTTTCTATATTGAGAGAAGCAATGTGCAGCTGACCCTGAGTACATTGGGGAGGCATCATGCCATTTGGTGGTCAAGGATTAGGATGGATATTCCATGATAGAAGTAGGAGGAGAAGCAGGAACCTTGAGGAGGGGTACCAGGAACACTTCCTCTTAACAAAGAGGGATAACAGGGTATGTGGTATAGTGGTGGTGACGGTCGGGATGGGTAGTGCATGAGCCTTAAGGTAGGCCTGAAGGAAGCAGTGAAAGTCTAGGGAGGCCGATGGTGTTACAAGTTGAGGTTTCTGAGTCAGGACAGCCCCAGGGGGAGCGGCCAGGGTAGAATGACTAGACAGGCAGTCATAGTGAGTAAGTGGAGTGTAAGTTATCTGCCAATCTCCTATAACAGGGTCATGGGGGGAGGGCTCAAGTTTACCCAAAGTATAACAAGCTGCCAAGGGTTCAGACTGCGGCCAACTGCAGAGGAGGGGGGTGGGGGGGGGCAACAGGGTATGACAGGGAGGGGAAATGGGCCAGGGGGAGCAAATGGTAAAGCAGCACGATTATAGTAAACATCCTGTCACTAAGAGTTGAAAGCTCAGGGGTGGGCAGTGAAACAGGAGTACAAGCAATAGAGCAGCCTCTAGTGGTTGAACAATATAAGCTGCTAATGGAGAACTTGGCTGATCGGTTAAAGCTGCCTATAAAATGGAGTGCTCACCAAGGGTGGGGGTGGTGGGGAGCTGACGCCCTTCGTTGGTGGGGCCAAACTGCAGCAGCAGCAGAGCAGAGTCTTAGGTGGAAGCAGCAAGCGTGGTGGTTCCTGTGATTTTTCCCACCACCTTGTAAGCTTGGAATCGGGCGCAGTGGGGGTGGGGGTGGGGAGGCGCTGTGCCACTAGCCCTCACGACCTCCTGAGCGCCTGAATCTGTTTAATACATATTTCAATCCCTGCATATTATTTTGATTTCCAGGAGTGTCTCTTTTTCTTTTTTTTTTTGTCTCCTGATGTTATTATTTCACTTACTGTAACAATGATACTTTGTACCTTTACTTATGTTTTAAATAATGTTAAGGCAGTTAAGAACATAATCACATCATATTAATATCTATACATTACAAGACTATAACATACCCTGTAAATAAATTCATGTCCGAATATGTTTTGTACTCAAGCAGTATAATCCAGATTATGGACCTGTTTAATGTATGGGACCTGTACTGACTGTCTGAAAAAATGTAATAAAGAAATTAACTGCAAAAATAAAAGCAAAAGTCAAAACAGTGACTTTTTAACAGCGAATGCGAAATAGGTGATACGTCAAAATAGCGCTATGCCAGAAATGGCTCAAGCAATAACAGTGCACAGAAGCAAATGCCGACAAATTAGACATGGAGCTGAAAATTGTAAGCAACTTGGAGATAATCATATAAACTCTGTTTCCCATGCTCTATTACAACCTCTACAAGTCACTCGATAAGATCCCTATAGCGACGGCGAGGGCAAGGGCAAGAGTTCTCAGCTCTAGAAACCAGCTGTTCCATTCTCAGCTCAGTGAGCCTCTGCTCTTCCTGCAGACATTCCATGAATCACCAGATCAAGGGGTGACATGCACCCAACCAGCACCTATTTAACACCCAAGTGCACAGGTGTTTCCAGTTGACATATGCGGACCCCCCTGGCCCCGCTATCTTAAGTATACCAACTCCAAGGCATTCATTGATAGTAGGGATTAGGTGCGATTCTCATCCACATGCCACTCAAACAGGTCACTATTATGCACCCTGGTTGCCACTGAAACACCATTATGAGTTGGGTCACTATTTCCTTCATATCGCTATAATTTTCTAGTCACTCAAATGTGACTCGCCATTCCAGGTTCGCCCAAATTGTCTCGCTATTTCCACATGGCTGTATTCACGTGATACCCATAAAAATGATCGGGGGAGTTCTAGGCCTCCAAGATACTGGAGTCTCACTGCACGCCTCTGTTTGACCTGTTCTAAAGGCATCTGCAGGAGGCTGGCATATGTCACAGCTGGAATGGGACGTTCTTCAGCGATGGCAGACTGTCTCTGCCAAATTAGTCTGGTTCACAGTATGTAAAGTTAGGCGCTGAGAAATGTGAGTGCTTTAAAAAATTCATCAGTGGGATTTTCAATAGGAGAAAAGGATATACCTTCAGTTTGTGATGCTGACCCGTTCAGTGGTGCTGTTGAAGCTGTTGTTTCCTGTTTCCTCATTGGAGAGGACCGCAGGTTCCTCAGTAAGGGTCTTGTTAGATGCTGATGGGGACCCTGGTATTGGAATTTTAGAATTAGTGATCCACTCTGATGCAGATTTCATCCATCCTGCTTTCAGGAGCGCTTAGTCTGATGTCCAGGCATCCTCGCCTGGAGCAGCAGAAGTGTCAGGATGTGATTGCGGATGCATAGGACTATCCAGGATGTCATGTGCACCAAAAAGGAACATTTTGGTAGTTTTGCCATTCCGATTCTCCAGTGAAGCATCTCACTGCCGTTACCTGTTTTTTTTGTCCTCCACTCTGCTTTTTTTCTTTCAGGTAAGCTGTCTCTATTTCAGAGATTTGTGCAATTAGCTCTTTTTTCTTTTTTGTTGTTTCCTCTGATAACTGTAATTTGGCTGCCTGAATTTTGGAATCATTTGTGACATCCATGGCAATCGTTTCCTCATTTTGCAATGAAGCTGTAACATTTGCCTCCGTATTCCTCTCTAAAGAGATCTGTGGGATGTTTGCTGGCCACTCGAAGCTGGGTGCCTTCCAGCCATCCCTCAGATCATCTGTTCTGTATCGGACAGTTCCATGGTCAGGGGCTCACATGCCCCCTACTGCAAGAGTAGGGGAAATTTCCCTTGTGTCATGGCTAAATTTCCCCCCATTCACTAAAAAATACCACTAAAAGTTTAATATGATTCAATATGTCAGTCTGCATCTGTAACTCCCGGAATGAAGCTGAAGATTAACAAAATTGCCTAGCCCTCCTTTCCTGGTAAAAAAAAAACAAAAAAAAAAACTATGGACCCTGCGATGACAACATATTTTGTGTGGACCACTCACAAAGCAGCTGCATAGTGACAGTCACTGCACCAGATCCACAGCTTGCTTAATGCAGGGCCTTGTGGGTCACTTGCAAAGCAGCTGCATAGTGGTGCTCACTGCACCAGACCTGTACCTTCCTTTGCAAGTAGCCCTCAGGGCCACTCTTGAACCAGCTTCATAATAATACTCAGTGTCCAAGGCCTGTTGCTTGCAACATGCTAGGTTCCATTAGAGATGCACACCCATCAGGCATGGTCTGGGACATGTAGCTTGCTTTGCATAATGCTCTGCAGTCCCTATGAGAAACAACGCACCCATTGGGCATATTTCCGGACCAGTAGCTTGCTTTGCACAGGGCCCTGCTGGCCCCACATGAAGCAGCACACCCACTGGACATGGTTCCGGACCTGTAGCTTGCTTTGCACAGCATCTTGCAGGTCCTACATAAAGAAGAATATCCATTGGGCATGGTCGTGGGCAAGTAGCTTACTTTGCACAATGCCCTGCAGGCCCTCTGAAAAGCAGCACACTTGTTGAGCATGGTCCCAGACCTGTAGCTTGCTTTGCACAGGGTTCTGCAGGCCCTACCTGAAGCAGAACACCCATTGGGCATGGTCCCAGACTGCTAGCTTGCTTTCCACAGAGCCTGCAGGCCCTACATGAATCAGCATACCAGCCAGGCATGGTCCAGGACCCCGTAGCTTGCTTTGCACAGGGTCCTGCAGGCCCTACATGAAGAATCGTAACTGGCGGGCATGGTCCTGGACCTTTAGCTTGCTTAGTACAGGGCCCTGCAGGCCCTACATGAAGCAGCACAAATGTCAGGCATGGTCAGGGACCTATAGATTGCTTTACAGAGAGAACTGCAGACCCTATGAGAAGCAGCACACCCATTAGGCATGGTCTGGGACCTGTTGCTTGCTTTTCCCAAGGCCTTGCAGACCCTATGAAAACCAGCACACTCATTGGGCATGATCCTGTACCTGTAGCTTGCTTTTTAGAGGGCTCTGTAGGCCCTACATAAAGTAGAAAACTCATTGGTCATGGCCCCCCCACCTGTAGCTTGATTTGCACAGAGCCCTGCAGGCCCTACATGAAGCAGCACAACCATCTGGCATAGTCCTGGATCAGTAGCTAGCTTTGCAAAGGGCACTCCAGACCCTATGAGAAAGAGCACACCCATCAGGCATGGTCCTGGAACTGTAGCTTGCTTTGCACAGGGTCCTGCAGGCAATTTGAGAGGCAGCACACCTCTCGGGCATGGTCCCAGACCTGTATCTTGCCTTGTAAAGGGCACTGCAGGCCATACATGTAGCAGCACACCCATTGGGCATAGTTCTGCACCTATAGCTTGCTTTTCATAGTGCTCTGCGGGCCATACATGAAGCAGCACACCCATCAGGCATGGTCCTGGACTTGTAGCTTGCTTTCCACAGGGCCTTGCAGAACCTGAATGTAGCAGCACACCCATTGGGTATGGTCCTGGACCTGTAGCTTGTCTTTAATGGGGCCCTACAGGGCCTACATAAAGCAGTACAACTATCAGGCATGGTCCTGGACCTGTAGCTTGTTTTTCACAGGGCCCTGCAAGGAGTACATGAAGCAGAACACCCATCAGGCATGGTCCTGGACCTGTAGCTTGTTTTTCACAGGGCCCTGCAGGGTCTACATGAAGCAGCACACCCATCAGGCATGGTCCTGGACCTGTAGCTTGTTTTCCACAGTGCCTTGCAGGGCCTGCATGAAGCAGCACACCTATTATGCATTGTCCTGGACCTGTAGCTTGTTTTTCATAGGGCCCTGCAGGGCCTACATGAAGCAGCACACCTATTATGCATTGTCCTGGACCTGTAGCTTGTTTTTCACAGGGCCCTGCAGGGCCTGCATGAAGCAGCACACCTGTTATGCATTGTCCTGGACCTGTAGCTTGCTTTTCACAGGGTCCTGCAGGGCCTACATATAGCAGCTCACCCATCTGGTGTGGTCCTGGACTTGTAGCTTGTTTTTCACCATGCCCTGCGGGCCTACGTGAAGCAGCACACCCATCAGGCATGGTCCTGGACCTGTACCTTGCTTCTCAAAGGGCCCTGCCGGGCCTACATGAAGCAGCACACCTATTGGGCATGGTTCAGGATCTCTAGCTTGTTTTTCACAGGGCCTTGCAGCTCCTACAAAAAGCAGAACACCCATTGGGTGTGGTTCTGGACATGTAGTTTGTTTTTCACAGGGCCCTGCTGGGCCTACATGAAGCAGCATAGTCAACAGGCATGGTCCTGAACCTGTAGCTTGTTTTTCACAGTGCCCAGTAGGCCTTACATGAAGCAGCACACACACTGGGCATTGTCCCAGACCTGTAGCTTCCTTTTCACAGTACCCTGCAGGCCCTACATGAAGCAGCACACCCATCAGGCATTGCCCCAGTCTTGTAGCTTCCTTTTCACATTGCCATGCAGGCCCTACATTAAGCAGCACACCCATCAAGCATGGTCATGTGCATGTATCTTGCTTTCCACAGGGCCCTGCAGGGCCTACATGAACCAGCATACCCGTTGGCATGGTTCCTGATGTGTAGCTTGCTTTATGCAGAGTCCTGCAGGCCTTACATGAAGCAGCACACCCACTGGGCATGGTCCCAGACCTGTAGCTTCCTTTTCACAGTACCCTGCAGGCCCTACATGAAGCAGCACACCCATCAGGCATTGCCCCAGACTTGTAGCTTCCTTTTCACATTGCCATGCAGGCCCTACATTAAGCAGCACACCCATCAAGCATGGTCGTGCGCATGTATCTTGCTTTCCACAGGGCCCTGCAGGGCCTACATGAACCAGCATACCCGTTGGCATGGTTCCTGATGTGTAGCTTGCATTATGCAGAGTCCTGCAGGCCTTACATGAAGCAGCACACACATCAGGCATGGTCCCAGATCTTTATCTTGCTTTGTACAGGGCCTCACAGGGCCTACATGAAGCAGCACACCTGCTGGGCATGGTCCCAGATCTGTATCTTGCTGTGCACTAGAGCTGTGAAGAATGGGAAAATTCAGAATTCGCAGAATTTCAATGAAATTTCATGAAATTCTGTGAAATGTCACTGCATTTTGTGGAATTTTTTAAATTTAGTAATGTGGTCATAACTCAGCTGTTGATTAAGCTAAAGCTCTGAAATCTGGCAGGAGCGCTCTTTGGGTAGAGGATAACATTCCAACTATCATGACATTTGCATGGATGGTTTAAAAAGTATATACGAACATACAAACAAGCCAGCAGAAGAAGGCCATTTGGTCTATCAAGTCTGCTCGTATTGCAGGGTCCACAGCTTGAGCTAATGTCACTGCCCTCCCTTCCCACTCCTCCCATCCTCCCTACCCATGATTCTTATCTTCCACCATGCCTATCCCAGCCTCTCTTAAAGCTGCTCACTGTCTTTAATGAGAAGACCTCTTCTGGCAGTGCATTCCAAGTGTCCACCACCCTTTCTGTAAAGAACTACTTCCTGACATCCCTCCTAAACCTCCTATCCTCCAGCTTAAGACTGTGCCCCCTCGTGATATGGTTGCCACTCAGCTTAAAGAAACTTTGCTTATCAACATTATTTATCCCTTTCAAGTACTTGAATGTCCCAATCATGTCCTCTCTCTCTCTCTCTCCTGTCTTCCAGGGAGTACATGTTCCGTGCCCTCAACCTCTCCTCGTATGCCTTGCCCTGCTGACCAGCTATCATCTTTGTAGCCCTCCTCTGTACCTTCTCCAGCAAGTTAATGTCCTTTTTGAGGTGTGTGCATCAGTACTGAACTCCATACTCTAGATGCGGCCTTACCAGTGACCTGTACAAGGGCAGTATAACCTCCTCTCTCCTACTACTGATCCCCCTAGCTATGCATCCCAGCATCTTGTTTGCCTTTTCTGCTGCTTTCTTGCACTGCTTGGAGTGCTTCAGGTCACTAGTGATCATCACTCCCAGGTCCTTCTCCTCCTCTGATGCAGCTACTCGGACTCCACCCAAGTAATACTCTGTCCTGGGATTCTTGGCTCCAATATGCATAACTTTGCATTTCTTAGCATTAAAGCCAAGCTGCCAGATCCTGGACCACCTTCCCAGCTTTTCCAGATCTTCCTGTAGGTTCCGCATCTCCTCAGCTGTGTCCACTCTTCCACAGAGCTTGGCGTCATCTGCGAATAGGCACATTTTGCCTTTAATGCCACCCCCAATGTCATTTTTTGTGGGAAATTTCATGAACATTTTTGTCTGCATATACCTTAGCCGTCTATTGCATCAGAGATCTTAAATTTGGCATGATTCCTTGATGATAGGTGTTCTAATAATGTGCCAAATTGCATGGCAATATGGTGCATCATCTCACAATTATATGTGCTCAAAATGTGTCATTTTATTTTTTACAGGACAGTTAGTGGAAAATTTTCATTTGCATATAACTCAGGGACCTTTGGCACTAGACATGTGTAAATTAGCATGAATAAACTTGTTGTAATGCTTATAGAATTATCTAAATATGGAGCAAATTGGATCAGAGACTTTTAAGTTACAGGGGTTCAAATCTTTACTATGTAAATATTTGCAAAATTTGGTGAAAACCCTCAAAAATGTGGATATTTATAACATCTATGCTCTTGCAGGCATAGACTTAGCATTTAACATGCATATCCAGTCAGTGTATCCTGGTATCTAACACAACTGGATAAATTGGTTTAGCAGTTTTAAATTTGCAGTAGAAAAAAAATATTGGTAACATTTTCTCACATATTTATAGTAGCATATAAACAAACCATCCAGAATTCTTTTTATGGAATTTAACATTAACAATGCACATATCACTACTTCATTTGATAAGCTGGGCTGAGCTTTTTGCAGTCCTGCTGTTCCTCTCTGGGTGACTATCCCCCCCCTTCTCTTTTGGCATAGCCAGATTGACTCAGTAGAACTACGGATCCCACTGATATCCTCTTTGTTCTTTACAGTGACAAACTCCCTTAAAACATGAGTCACCTACTCCTTTTCCTATTGACCTACCCTGTTGGAATAGTCAGAATTCTTCCTTCCTGCTGCCCCAGACATTGTCTTCCCCCACTACATCTTTTTGAGTACCTCTAAGTCCTAGACTTGCATTTACATCAGGCTATCTAGATCATAAATCTACTGGATGTGATCCTTAAATATCCTGCACTCAGGTTGGAATTGTTGATACTATGTGCTTCCTTGCTCCAACATGGGGGTCTACCATTGTTGTGCTACTCAGCTCAGCTGTCCATTTCTTGGAGAAACTGTGCATCTAACTCTTGACCCTGGTGACCTCGTGCACTACTTGCCTCTCATACTCCTATCTTTTAATTATAATCCTCCAGATAAGGCTGAGTGAAATTAGCAAATTCCAGTTTTATGGAATTTTTCATAAAATTCTACAATTTTCACAAAGACTTGTGGGATTTGACTTCAAGTACAGATGTTATTTTGTAGAGCTCTGCGAATACCCTTTTCTGACTGTTCGGTATTCGGGTCCCATATATTGGTTATTCAGAATTCAGTATTTGGCATTCAGCCAGGAAAGTTGCTTTATTAGAGAATTGCTAAAGAAGTCCTTAAAATGGCTTCAGGAGGAGAGGTCATGGCACTTTAGTATGTACACTGGTGGCAGAGGTTGTCTTGTGCTGCTGGTGCTTCAGGAGGAGGATGCAGAGATGACAATCTCTATGGTCACAAAGGTCTCAAGAGGTACTACGAGAATAACATATGCTGCACCCTTAAATAATTGTCCGCATTAAAAAAGGCAAGTAATAAAACATAATTATTCACATTTATAACACTGGAACTTCAATAGGCCATAACTCCGACAACACTTGGAGTTGAGTGACAATATCTATATGGTAACAAAGGTCTCAAGATGTACTACAAGAAATGATGGTGCTGCAAATGCAGTAGATAGATAGCTACACCAGCACACTGTGCCGACAGCAATCAAGTAATGGACTGCTTATACAAGTATATGACAAACATGCATACCTTGCTTTTGTCACCTGTTTCCCTGCAGTCAATGTTGCTTCTTGCCCAACTGGATCAGCAGATTGCTGTCAGAACAGTGTGCTGGTGCCACTCACTAAGTTTCAAGAAGGGTTTGTGCTATTCTGCTGGCACTGCAGTCCTCCTCTAATATGGTGAACATGCAGCTTCTACTAAGCCACTGGAGTCTGCACTCTAGTCTCTTTATATATTGAACTCTATGCAACCCACTCAGACTGAGGAGATCACTTGGTGTTCTTGGCTGTGAGCGCCAAAAACAGCCTCCAATTAGCCAACAAAGCTCTGTGAGATTTTGAAATCTAACCCATCAAAAAGTGTGTCCCAATTATTGGCTGAATAGTGGACTATTCAGAAGATCCATCTTAATATTCAGCAAGCCTACTATTCATGGTATTTGGGAAATACTGTTCAGTCCATGCACAGACCTATTATTTTGCAATTTCTGGCAGCAAGCAATTAATAAAATTGGCACGCACAGTCTCCTTGTAAGGTTTAAGAATCAGCCAAATTTCATTGTATTGCATTCTCTAGTTTTAAAGTTTCAGGTGCTTAAATTTGTAGTTTACATTCTTGCAAAATTTAATTTTTAAATGTTGTGAAAGTTTGACTGCTTTTAATGCAATCCCATTTAAAGCTGCAAATATGAACTTTTTCAGAAATTACCATGTGGTATAATAGTTTAAATGCTTCAACTCTGGTTAAATTTGGATATGTTGTTTCAAAATTGGGGGGAAACAAATTTAAATTTTGGTAGCATGTTTGGCAGGCTATAATTCAGTCCCATCTGAAGCTAGACATCTGAAACTATGCACATATACAGATGTAGTGATAACCTGTATATCTGTCAAATTTTATAACACTTCAATGAATACTGTCAAAATTATGCTAACATTTCAGAAACCTAAATGTTGGCAAAATGTTTGGCTACCTATAACTCAGCTCCCATTGAAGGTTGAGACTTACAACATGGTGTATATACCCATGTTGGGTGTTTCTCTAAATCCAGACATTGTGGAGACATTTGGATAAGAAATTTTAAAATTATCTCAAAATAACTAAAAGTTAATTTTGATAAAATGTTTGACCCCCCATACCTGTGCCCCCTTTCAACCTATGAATCTGAAATTTGACACACATTTGTAAGTCATTGTGTTCTGCTTATGTCCCAAAGTTGGTATTAATTGGACATGTATTTTTAAAATTATAGTGAAATAACTACAGTTTAAAATTTGGCAGAATTCTGTGGTATTTTCATGAAAATTCTGCAAAATTCCATGGAATCAGAATGGTCATTCTGCAGGCATTCTATGGGTGGAATTTTATATTCTGCACAGCTCTACTGTGCACAGCACCCAGCAAGCCCTATGAGAAGCAGTGCACCCATCAAGCATATTTCCAGACCTGTAGGTTGCTTTTCACAGGGGCCTGCACGGTCCTACATGAAGCAGGACACCTGTTGGGTACGGTACTGGACCTGTAGCTTACTTTGCACAGGGCCCTGCAGGCCTTACATGGAGTAGCACACCCATCAGGCATGGTCTCAGACCTGCAGCTTGCTTTTCACAGGGCTCTGCTGGCCCTACATGAAGCAGGACACCTGTCGGATATGATACTGGACCTGTAGCTTTCTTTGCACAGGGCCCTGCAGGCCTTACTTGAAGCAGAACACCCACTCAGCATGGTCCCAGACCTGTAGCTTGCTTTGCACAGCTTCCTGCAGGCCCTAAGAGAATCAGTACACCTGTATGGCATGGTCCCAGACCTGTATCTTGCTTTGCACATTGCCTTGCAGGGCCTACATGAAGCAGCACACCAGTTGGGCATGGTCTTGGACCTGTAGCTTGCTTTTCATAGCTATCTGCAGGCCCCATGAGAAGCAGTGCACCCATGAGGCATGGTCTCAAACTTGTTGTTTGCTTTGTACAGGTTTCTGCAGGCCCTAGGAGAATCAGTCTACCAATGTGGCATGGACACAGACTTGTAGCTTGCTTTGCACAAAGTTGGGTAGTAACACGTTATAAGTAATGTGTTACTGGTGTTAGAAACATAGAAGTTGATGGCAGATAAGGACTGCAAGGCCCATCCAGTCTGCACATTTCTTTTTCTACCTTATAAATGTGCCATAGGCCTTTGCTCTGTAAGTGGCCTATCTATTCATACTCATCTGTATTGCTCCCTTATGCCCATCCCATGCCTGTTTGAAGCCCTGCACTGTATTCATTTCCACCACTTCCTGAGGTAGGCTGTTCCATGCATCCACCACCCTTTCTGTGAAAAAGAATTTCCTCACATTACCCCTTAATCGGCCTCTCTCTAATCTTATGCTGTGTCCTCTTGTCCTGCTATTTTTTTTATATTGAAACATGTTAGACTCTTTCACCTTGTTAATGCCCTTAAGCTGTTTGAATGTTTCGATCATATCACCTCTCTCCCTCCTTTGCTCTAGGGTATACATATTGAGCTCTGTTAATCTGTCCTCATATGTTTTCTGATGCAGTCCCTGCACCATTTTGGTTGCCCTGCTCTGGACGGCCTCAATTTGGTTAATGTCCTTGTGAAGGTGTGGCACGCAGTACTCCAGATGGGGCCTAACCAGTGTCTTGTAAAGAGGGATTATTACCTCCCTCTTCCGACTTGTGATACCCATACTAATACACCCCAACATCCCCCTAGTCTTACCTACTGCTTTAGTGGTCTGCTTGGATGATTTCAGATCATCGGTGATGATGATGCCCAAGTCTCTTTCTTCCCTTGTGACTGCCAGCAACTCCCCTCCCAGCCTATAGGTGGTTTCAGGGTTTCTCTTCCCTATGTGCATGATCTTACACTTCTTCGCGTTAAACTCCAGTTAGATTACATTGCCCAGCAACGTGTACTTGTAGCTGATTACTTACAGGAAAATGTAACACAGTTGAGTTTCTTATTACATTTTTTCTACAAGTAATGCCTTACTTGTAACAATATTTCACGTATTACTTTGCCACAGCCGCTAATAAGAGGAAGAGCATGCATGGAGGAGGACAAGTGTCAAGTGAACAGTGATTTAATTAATCTCACTGTTATTTTGTGTTCCCCAGGCCTCCCTCCCCACTCAGGGTGCCGGTGCCAGCGCCAGCAGTGAGATAAATGGTCATCCTTCAAGCAAAATTTACAACTTTATTTAAAGCAAAGGAAAGTGGGGTTATTTATGGTGCACCAAATGCTATAATTTCCCCTGATCAGCCTTTGCTAGTCTCTAGGTGATGATTGTTGGCTGCTGAATGAAGAAGACCAGAGACATGCAGCAAAGGCATGATAGAGGGGTCTATATCAATACATTAGCTTAGGGAAAGAGTCTTCCTTCGGCTAATTAGTCAGTGTGTTGTGTGATCACTCATGGCAGGCTCTACTGTAGTTGGCTTTAAATTAAATTACTGGCTTCAATGTGAAGTGCCAGTTCCGTTTGCTGTTTGTGCTGCTGACTTGTGCAGTTCCCTGTGCGTGCCCTGTATATTCTGATCCTTCCACTTTGGGTGTTTCTGTGATCCCTAGGTTAAGGAGAATAGAAAATGTTGACTTTTCAGAGGTACCAGGAGTGACGTGCCCTGCTGTGTGGCTGACTAACACACCAACCTGACTCCCCAAACCTGGTCTGATTTCCAGAAGAAAGCTCTGAGAAAAAAGAAAAAGAAACTGGTAAGTGTACTCTGTGGCCAGCTGGGAGTGAGAAAAGGCAAAGCAGGAGAGACTGGACAAAATTAACAACAATAATGCAGTGCACTTGCTTTGTAATCATATCAGTAGCAACCTGGCTCCAGATGCATGATTTATATTTTTATTTTGTTGTATTCACTTGGTAACCTGGTTGCTCTGTTGGTATGACAGGACGAGTTCGGCAAGGTCTGTAGGTGCGGTAGTTGGGGTAACAGTGCAATCTCAATCCTGAAACCTGTTCAAGTTAAAATGACTTTTGCTGCACAGTATCCATTTTAAAAGAACAGCACTTGGTAGGTCATAGCATCTCTGTCCAATCATGTTTCCTTTTTAAATCTGGCACACCAAATGAGCCACAATTTTAAATACAGATAGCAGTCTTAATTAAAACAAGAATATTTTTAAAAGCAATTTGAGAAGCTGTCGGCTCCGAGTTGTGGTTTCCTTATCCGATACATTACGTCCTCCGACAGTCCCACCAAATGCCTGCTCTTTGCCCCTTACCTGATTAATTACATGTGGATACCAAAAAAAAAAGAAAGAAACATAACAAAAAATCCCATAGAAATCTGTACAGGTTAGTGATAGTGATTTCTGGGTGTAGAGGGTGGTTCACGGTGCCACTGGAGACAGATGAACTGCAGGGTGGTGCCGTGCCTAGCCTGCCCAACAAGGCAATAGGCATGGCCAGACAGAATGGGCAGTGTCAGTGGACTGAGAGGGAGTTAAATAAAATCCCTGAATCTATCTGATACACACAGGATGGGTCAGAGCTATTTCTGGACTTGAATCCAGCGGCATCCCCGATCATGATTGACAGAAAGAGATAAAACAAGCATTTGTCAATGGGGAATGTTGTCGCACTGGCATTGGCAGTGGCAGAGGTGGAGAAGCATAGTGCTGTGAGTTTGTTAATGTGTCCCAAAAGGTGATTTTGCACAGCGAGTACTCCACTGTGCGGCAGAGCTGCGGAAACGTGTTTTGGGCAGGCTGTGAAAAATGGCAGCTGGACTGTTGATGATGAGGTGTGCACAAATGCCAGTGGTGAAAATGTGGCATGAAAATATTGCAGATTGACAAAGTTACAAGGGTGCATGGGAACTACGCAATGCACACTTGCAACACAGTCATTGTCTGGACTTTCGCCACCAAATTTTCAACATAGGCATTTTAGGACCTCTGCTGATGAATAGTGCCACCGTCATTTCCTGAAAGTGTCCTGAAAAGTGATTTTGCACAGTGACCGTGCAATTCTGCACCAGATGTGCAAAAACACATTTCAGCCAGCTGTACTGTTCATAAGGAGGTATGGAAAAATGGCAATGATGAACAGCTGGAGTGAAAGTTTTACAAATTCACAAAGTCATGAGTGTGCTTTCAAACTGCGCAACGAGCGCTCGTAAAACACTCATTTTATTGACTTTCGTCCCTAAATTTTCAACATAGGCATTTTAGGACGTCTGCTAATGAACAGTGTCACTGTCATTTTCATAATGTGTCTCGAACACGGACTTTCCACAGCGACTGCGTTATTATGCACCGGAACTGCGAAAACAGATTTTGGTCAGGATATGAAAAATGGCAGCTGTTCTGTTCATTAGGAAGTGTAGAACTATGGCACTGTTGAAAATGTGGAGTGAAAATATAAGTTTGAGAACTTATGAGCGTGCGTGCAAACTGTGCAATGCACGCTCGTAACACAGTCATTTTATGGAGTATTGTCACCAAATTTTCAATACAGGCATTTTAGGACCTCTGCTCATGAACAGTGTCACTGTCATTTTTGTAATGTGTCCTGAACAGTGATTTCACAAGCAACCATGCTATTCTGCGCTGGAAGTGTGAAAACACATTTTGGAAAGGATGTGAAAAATGACAGCTGTACGGTTCACAAGAAGGTGTGGTAAAATACCAATGTTGAGAATGTGGCATGAAAATATTGCAAATGCGCTAACTTATGAGCATGCGTTGTGCAGTTGCTACACACGCTCGTAAAAAAGTCATTTTAAGGAGTATTGTCACCAAATTTTCAACACAGGTATTTTAGGACCTCTGCTCATGAACAGTATCACTGTCATTTTCATAATGTGTCCTGAACACTGATTTCACACAGCGACACTATTCTGCACGGAGTAAGAAAACACATTTTGGGCAGGATGTGAAAATGACAGCTATACAGTTCACAAGAAGGTGTGGTAAAATGCCAATGTTGAGAATTTGGTATGGAAATAGTGTGAATACGCTAACTTACGAGCATGCGTTAACGTTGCTACATAGCGCTTGTAAAACAGTCATTTTTTGATTTTTCCCACCAAATGCAACATAGGCTTTTTGAGAGCCCCTCTCATGAACAGTGGCACTGTCATTTCATTACCTGGTCCCGAAAGGTGATTCCACGCAGTGACTGCGAAATCATCTTTCGGGACCGAATAACGCCATGACAGTGCAAGAATTCATGAGAAGGGGTCCCAAAAACCCCATGTTGAAAATTTGGAGCCAAAATTCACAAAAATGCCGGAGATATGCATTAAAGTTGAATAATCCCTATTCATTCCATTATACAGCTTACCGGCATTTCTTCAGTTCGCAGTCGGTTTTGAAGTATGCAGCGTGTTCCGGTCCACAGAAGATCATCGGCGGTAAGTATGGGGTGGGGGTGAGGGGCTTGGGGTGCGCAGTGGGTGGAGTGCGGGTGGGGAGGGCATCGAGACTAAGAGGGATCGTTTCATTTACAGGAAAAAAAAATGAAAAAACCCATTGTGGGACAGTTTTTTTTTTGCAGGATTTGGCACACTAGGGTGGGCTCCCAGCATGCCACCTAACTGTTTGGGGGTGTCTGTAGCTGGACGGGGATTGGGCACCCTCGCCGGCACACAACATGGGGAGGAGGAAGTATGCCGATGGAGATTGGGCACCCTGGCTGGCACAAAAGAAAGTGGGGAGGAGCATGAGCCGAGAAGGATTGGGCACCCCCCTCGACATTCAACAATTGGGGGAGGTTATGGTGACAGGAAGTGGGCTCCCCCATCGGCACACAAAGAAAGCAGGGGGGGGGTTAACTGACAGGGGGATTGGGCACCCCTGAAGTCAGCAGTAGTTAGGCGGCCACCCGCTCACCGACCATGCACATAATGGTGGCGAGCATGGCAAGAAAAGGACCACTGCATATGACGAGCTTTGCTCGGATTGCAGCGGACATTTTTTTAGATGTGCTCACCACATTATGTATGCATGGTGTGGCGCCAGCATGCAGGCTGATTGGGGAATACTGGACGCACCTACTGGTGCGTGCCCTGCATTCACCCAACAGCGACCCCACCTCCAAAGCTGCACTGTCCCATGATGTTGGCTGCGCAAGCACGCCAACATAAAAAGTGGTTTATGCAGTCTGCATCCCTCTGCTCCAAGTTGTGCAGTGAAGTGTTTTAAGTTTTGGTTAATAGCCTAGGCAATGTCATAAATGATTTCATAGTCAAGCCCTTACAATGCTGTGAGTTTAGCTTAATTAATTGCTAGAGTTCTGCACCTTAGAACCACTGTAAGTTTACGGAAGTCAAGTATAGATTGTCAGTGTCTGTCAGTCTGAAACCATACTACAGGTATAATGTGGGGGAAGGGATTAGCATGTACCAATTCTTTCTGGTCTATAAAATAATCTTTATTTCTAATCCAGTTAATTTGCACCCTCATTGCAAAGCAGTGGTTGATGAGGAAAAGAAAAGGTGACAGTACTCTAATAGAAAGCCCGGTATTCTTCTACGGCCTTCAGTCCATGCATATACAATTGTATTGTATAATGAAGCTGCACAATTTGACTACAGTTACAATCCAAAGTGTGACAATGCATTTAAAGTAACCTTAGTTAAAAGTTGCAAGTACACTATGTTTTGCCCCCGCCCCAGTAATTATTGCGTGTGCACTACCGCTAAGGAGAAGGATATCTAAAATGATAGGTTACTTGAAATTGCATTTGGGTTAAATTCTGAAATATTTTAATGCTGGCATAATCAAAGCAATAGTATTTTTAGCTTTGTCCTTCAGCCAACTCCTTGTTTTACACTTCTAGTGAAGGTCAGTGTTTCAGCTGAGTTTCATTTATGCAATGAATTTTAAAGATCTAAGCCACCCTGCATCTGTGTCACCAGCTGAGCTCCTTGAAGTCACTATCTCAGTTTGTTTTAGTGGCATCCTGGCATGAAAGAATCTGTGCAAATTTAATGCAAAGGGCACAGGTACATAAAAAAGACCTGGAGTAGGAGAACAATGGGCACAAGGCAAAAGAACACTGGCACCCGCTTAAACAGTCACAACATATATATTTCTCTTTCTCAGTGAGCTACGCTACGCTATGCTGTACTTCTATAAGTTCCATCACACAGTATGCAAGGAGCTTAAAATGAAGGCTGACCTGTAGTGTCCAAAAAGTGCTTCCTTCAGGTTCACTCATTCTTTGTCTGGAGCAGGAGGGGGAAGGTGCTTTTCGAGGAGCGTGGAATGCATCAACTGAATAAGCATCTGCCGTTACCTGTCTGTGCTGCTATTTGCTGCTGCTTTTGAAATACATGCTTGCACTTTGAATAAAAAGAAAGCACTTTTTGGACACTACAGGTCTGGCTTGCCCTCATTTTAAGCTCCTTGTGCACTGTGATGGAAGTACAGTAGTCATAGAGCATAGCCTAGCTCACTGAGAAAGAAAGAGAAATATTTGCTATGATGATGAGTCACTGTTTAAGCAGGTGCCAGGTGGTGTTCTTTTGCCTTGTATGTCGAGTTTCCTTTTTGCTCGGCACTGCTAAGCCCAGGTGCATCTCCAAACAACTGTCTCTGCAGTAGGAGAATAAGCTTGTATGAGCAGGACCATAAAGAAAGGGCAGTACTGTGATTTCATTTCATTCAGTAACAGAGTGACTAGGCTGCCTACTGAATTATGCTGCTGTAAACTAAAAATAAGAAAGGTAAATTGTTTAATTGCGGTTGGCCACATCATCACAAATGACCACATCATTAATAACAGCCACCCTCCGAAGCCATGGCTGCCACTCTGAGAATGGGATTTTTTTTGTTTCTAAAGGAAAACAATTAGTTGATCTCTCCAGGGGGTTAAAAAAATCCCTTACAGTCAATTTCAGGGGGATATGGGGTGGGGTGGCCTCAGAGCTAATGTGATCTCCTGTAAAGAAATTTATTTTTTCTTTGCTCCAGGGAGACTTTAATGTAAGCCCAGTCCACTGTTTGATTTATTAACAAGCCCCCCTCCAAAGTCATGGCTGCAATTCTGCCAATGGGAGTTTTTTTGTTACTATAAATGAAAAACATTAGTTTCCTGAGCACATAAATAAGTTTAATGAATAAGCATCACCAAGTTATCAAAAGTAATATACAGTAATATGGAAAGTAATATGCATTACAGTTACTGGCCTAGATATTCAAAGGGGCTGCACCAGCACAACCCCAGTAATGTGCCCCAGGACAATATCCAAAAGAGGGAATTCCACAGCACAATTCCCGATGCGCCAGGGTGCAAAGATAATGTATGTGGCACATCTCCAGGGGGTGTGCCCATGCATATGCAGCACATCACAATATTCGGCCCAGGATCTGCAGCGCATATGCCTGCACAACCCTGAGATGTGCCACATACTGATGCACAAAGTTGAGCCTGAAAAAGAAGGCACAAATGGTAGCCCCCCACAGGTGAGCTGCCGTAATGCACAGCGCATCACAGCAGCCGCCAACTGTGGGTGGCCTCCCCCAGTACACCATGCACAAACACTCTATAAAGTCCCTGGTAGTTTAGTGGTATCTCCCTCCCTCCCTGTAGCCCCGATTTCCGGTATTCTGTGACAGAAAACATCCCTGGTAGTCCAGTGGTACCCCCTTCCCTCCTGTAACACTGAGCACCATAAATCCATGCAAATCCCATCCCTGCTGGTCCAGTGGAACCCCCCACCCTGCCCGTAACACCAGTCACCCATTTTGACCCTAGAAATGTGCCCTGGTAGGCTAGTGGAACCCCCTACCCCAGCTATAGCCCCAATCACCGAGTATTCAACCAATTACATTCCCTGGTATTCTAGTGGTACCCCCACCCCTCCCGGCACTCTGATTGTAATATAACAATACCTCCCTTGTGGTCCAGTGGCACCCCCACCCACACAGGGCCCCCAGCCCACCCAGCTTCCCCCATCATGGTGGGCAGCAGCATACCACCCACAAACCTCTGTGGCTGCCCGCGAATGACAGCGTGCAATATAGGCTGCAATCCCATGGGTCCACACTGTGGACCGATGGGATGCAACCATGCAGCTGTCGACTAGTGAGCAACCACAGAAAACTATCGACTGTCACAACTGCCCGCTGATGAAGAAAACTAGAGTATGGGCTGAAACTGTGTGAGTGAAATAAGGAAATGCCACTGAACCACAAGGAAGGTATTGTTATACTACGGTCAGTGATCAGAGTGCCAGGAGGGGTGGGGGGTACCACTAGACTACTACGAAATGTAATTGGTTGAATACTCAGCGATTGGGGCTACGGCTGGGGTGAGGGGGTTCCACTAGCCTACCAGGGCACATTTTGAGGGTCGAAATGGGTGATCGGTGTTACGGGCAGGGTGGGGGGTTTCACTGGACCACCAGTGGTGGGATTTGCAAGGATTTATGGTGCTCGGTGTTACGTAAGGGGAAGGGAGGGGTACCACTAGACTACCAGGGACATTTTCTGTCATGGAATACCGGCGATCAGGGCTATGGGGGGGGTACCACTGGATTACCAGGGATGTTTCTGTCAATTTATACCAGCGATCAGAGCTACGAGGTGTGGGGTGGGGACACTAGACTTCCTTGGTATTTACCCTTCTGTGCTACTGTCGTGTGGTGGCATGGGATGGGACGGTGGTGGTACTGCAGTGCCTTCTCCTGGGACTTGCTGAACAAGGCACCATGCACATTTCTATGGCCGGCCCTGCATAACTCATGCAAATAGGGCCATAACATGCAAATGGTCCCATTTGCGCCTTGCATATATAATGGCCCCATTTGCATACTACTGGCTGAATATCAGGAACTTGCACACAGCGTAACTTTGTTGCGCTGGCGTAGTTCCCATTTCTAGTATTCAGCCCTGTCTGGGGGGGATGTACCAGCGCATCATATTTGCACAGCGAGCATTACCTGATGTATTCAGAGGGGATACACCATGGCTCCTCTCTTTTGAATATATACCTGAGTTGCACCAGCGCAACTTAGTTGCATTGCGCCACCACATGCACCATTGCCAGGTGCACTTCTGAATATCGGGGCCACTGATTACTTTTTATGACAGTATAATCAGTAACTGTAACTGATTACATTTCTTTGAGAGTAACTAGTAACTGTAACTGATTACTTTTTAAAAGTAACTTACCCAACTCTGGCTTTGTACAGGATCCCACAGGCCCTATCAGAAGCAGCACACCCATCGTGCATAGTCCCAGACCTGTAGCTTGCTTTGTTCAGTGCCCTGCAGGACCTACATGAAGCAGCCCACCCATCTGGCATGGTCGCAGACCTGTAGCTTGCTTTGCACAACTCCCTGCCGGCGCTATGAGTCACACACACTGCACCCATAGGGCATGGTCCCAAACCTGTAGCTTGCCTAGTACTGGCCCTGCAGGCCCTAGGAGAAGCAGCACATGCGTCGGGCATAGTCCTGAATCTATAGGTGCTTTGTACGGGCTCCACAGGCTCTATGCGAAGTAATATATCCATTCAGCATGTTTCCAGACCTATAGCTAGCTTTGCACAGCTCCCTGCAGGCCCTATGAGAAGCCACGCAATTGTAGCGCATGGTCCCAAACCTGCAGCTTGCTCTGCACAATGCCCTACAGGCCCTATAGGAAGCTGAGGTTTGGTTTTGTGGGTCACACCTGGGAGCTAGCAGTGCCTCGGCTGGAGTAAACAAGCAGGGACAAAATGGAGAGCTGGTACCTGCAAAACACAGTCATTCAGGCCTATCACAGCCTAAGAACTTGCATTGTACTCACAGATAATGCTGTAATTATCCCAGTAAATACATTCCAGACCTGGCTATCAAGAATAAAATTCAGCTTTTAATTGTTCCTTCTTAAAAGTTCATCCATTTACATCCAGCATATTCATAGCAGCAATTCAAGTATACAGCAATTTCAATAAAGATCTCCTCCACCAATAACCACAACCTGTCGCCAACGCATTTCACTCAAAAGTGAGCTTTTTCAAGAGTAAACAGTCACCCCTAGCGGTATGGCTTGTATTAGGAACTGTAAAAGAGGCAGTGCCAGAATATTGTTAGGTATACATGACTGTGTGTACTAAAGTGCAAGCATGTATATACATCAGCAACAATAAATAGTTTATGATGAAACACAGTGACAGAGTGCAATATTTCTATTCCATCAAGTGCCATGTGCAAACAGATACCCAGCTTCGTACTACACAGAAAATGAAGTTAATTAAAAAAAGTTTCATTGCACATTAACTTATAAGCAGTGAAAGCACATGCTATAGGAAGCTGCACACACCTCAGCATGCATGAAACTTATCCCGCTGCTGAAATTTGTAAGGTTTGGGCAGGTGAGAGAGAGCTACTGCTGGCAGTGTTTTATCACTGACTGCCAGCACTTGTAAGGTTCAGTCAAGTGAGAGGGGATACTGGTGGCAGTGTTTTGGCATGCACTACTGGCACTTGTAAGGCTTAGTCAGGTGAGATGGGGATACTGGTGGCAGTGTTCTGGCACCCACTGCTGGCACTTGTAAGGTTTGGGCAGGTGAGAGGGGGCTACTGGTGGCAGTGTTTTGGCACTCACTGCTGGCACTTGTAAGGTTTGGGCAGGTGAAAGGGGATACTGGTGGTAGTGTTTTGGCACTCACTGCTGGCACTTGTAAGGTTTGGGCAGGTGAAAGGGAGATACTGGTGGCAGTGTTTTGGCATGCACTGCTGGTACTTGTAAGGTTTGGGCAGGTGAAAGGGGGCTACTGGTGGCAGTGTTTTGGCACTCACTGATGGCATTTTTCAGGTTTGGGCAGGTGAAAGGGGGCTACTGGTGGCAGTGTTTTGGCACCCACTGCTGGCACTTGTAAGGTTTGGGCAGGTAAAAGGGGGATACTGGTGGCAGTGTTCTGGCATGCACTGCTGGCACTTGTAAGGTTTGGGCAAGTGAGAGGGGGCTACTGGTCGCAGTGTTTTGGCACTCACTGTTGGCATTTGTAATGTTTGGGCAGGTGAAAGGGAGATACTGGTGGCAGTGTTTTGGCACTCACTGCTGGAACTTGTAAGGTTTGGGCAGGTGAAAGGGAGATACTGGTGGCAGTGTTTTGGGACTCACTGATGGCATTTGTCAGGTTTGGGCAGGTGAAAGGGGGCTACTGGTGGCAGTGTTTTGGCACTCACTGATGGCATTTGTCAGGTTTGGGCAGGTGAAAGGGGGCTACTGGTGGCAGTGTTTTGGCACCCACTGCTGGCACTTGTAAGGTTTGGGCAGGTGAAAGTGGGATACTGGTGGCAGTGTTCTGGCACTCACTGCTGGCACTTGTAAGGTTTGGGCAGGTGAGAGTGGGATACTGGTGGCAGTGTTCTGGCATGCACTGCTGGCACTTGTAAGGTTTGGGCAGGTGAGAGGGGGCTACTGGTGGCAGTGTTCTGGCATGCACTGCTGGCACTTGTAAGGTTTGGGCAGGTGAAAGGGGGATACTGGTGGCAGTGTTTTGGCACTCACTGCTGGCACTTGTAAGGTTTGGGCAGGTGAGATGGGCATATTGGCAGCAGTGTTTTGGCACTCACTGCTGGCAGTAAGTTTAGTCAAGAGACAGGGGGATACTGGTGGCAGAGTTTTGGCACTCACTAGTAGCACGTCTAAGGTTTGGGAAGTTGAAAGGGGGATACTTTTGGCAGTGTTTTGGCACCCACTGCTGGCGTTTGTAAGGTTTGGTTAGGTGATGTGGGGATACTTTTGGCAGTGTTTTGGCACCCACTGCTGGCATTTGTAGGGCTGGGCAGGTGAGAAGGGGGATTCTGGTGGCATTGTTTTGTCATGCACTGCTGGCACTTGTAAAGTTTGGGCAGGTGAGGGGAGATACCAGTGGTATGGTTGGGTACCCACTGCTGGCATTTGTAAGGTTTGGGCAGTGAGGGGGGTTACTGGTGGCAGGGCTGTGCACCCACCCCTGGCATTGATAAGGTTTGGATGGGCATGACACTAGCAGAGGGATTGTGAGCACACTGCCAGTTCTTATGCAATTCTGCCAGAGCGTGCGATAGACAAGGATATAGTTCCCAACTGCCTGCAATCTAAGGAGAGCAGAGGGACACTTTTATAACTGGAAACTGCTTGAAAATTGCACTTTTGTGTCATGAAATTGGTACCCATTCGCAAAAATGATATTTAAGTCAATTACACGGGTCTAGTTATCCTTAGAATATTGAAAAAAACAATCTATGCATGAGCAAAAGCAGCACTTTATTTTCCAAATAATATAAAATCTACTCATTTTCCAGTAAAAATATCTATCAAAGAATCATCATTGAGCCAAACTCTTAAAGTTAAAAGTTTCATGCTTCAAGTCCCAGCTGTTGTTTGTACTACTGGTGAACGTGGTCTTAATTTCAGGGTTTTTTTAATGCGTTTTCAACCTCCTAGAATGTTTAAACTGCTGAACTGACCATTACAAAATTTACAGGATCCAGAGAGCCAGTCACTGACTACAGACATGCAAAATTGTGTGCTCTTCTGTTCAGGGATTTTCATATTATTAAGCTACAAAAAAATTGAGGTTTAACATTAAACTGCGTACTCAACCCTACTATAGGTGTACTACCATGTGTACAGAGAGAAAGACAGCTAGATAGATAGACAGACAGACAGAGACAGACAGACAGACAGAGAGGTAGGTAGACAGATAAATAGATTGATAAATAGATACTGTCTATAGATAGATAGATAGATAGACAGACAGACAGACAGACAGACAGACAGACACTGTCTATTGCTAGAGAGAGAGACAGATGGACAGCTAGAGGTATAGCTAGGTCGGTATTTAGATAGATAGATGAATAGATAGATAGATAGATACATAGATAGACAGATGATAGATACTGTTTGTAGATAGATAAAAAGATAGCTAGATTGACAGACAGACAGTCAGACAGCTAGACAGACAGACAGAAGATAGATAGATATAGATAGATAGATAGATAGATAGATAGATAGATAGAGAGACAGACAGACAGATGTTACATGGTTGGGGAATTTGCCCCACAGGATCCATTATCATGCATCACCCCATACCTCATGGTGCCCAATTAGCAAATATGCCATGACCACTGTATTAATGTGTTATTAATACTTTAATAACACATTAATACCTAACAAACACAGTACGAGCCACCCTATCACAACCTTAATAACACATGCAACAACAACCTTAATAACACTTATACCAACAATCTAAAAAGCACACAAAACACCCAATTTACAACTTTAACAGCCTCACAAGGTACAACCCTTGCAAAAAACAGGCCTGTAAAAAAGTGTCACTGAACTAAACAGCACAAAATAAGTCTGTCCACCATCATTTATCAAGTAGCCATGTCCCTCAATGCTGCAGCTCTCCTATACTCACAAAAGCCCTTTTTGCTGCTGCTGCCTCCACACGCTCACCTTCCATGCTGCTCCTGCGTCCATACTGTTCATCTCTATGATGCCACACCACATAACCATTCCAGACCAGGCACACCATTCCTAACTGCCATTCCCAACTGAAGACAACTCCCTGCTACTCCCAGGCATGCACAGAGCTCCTACATGCTGCTCCCAACTGCACATTACAAACTGCTGCTCCTGACTGCAACACAGGATCCATTGAAAATGAGCTTTGGCTAAATTGGGCTATCCTTTTTGTGAATTTTTCAGAATAAAATGTTTACTACTACTACTATAACCACACTCATTGGACTGCAGCTCATGCCATCCTGAAGCACACTGAGTGACACTGTGCTGAAACCACATCTCCTTCCATAGAAGGCCACTATTCTATGGAAATTGAAAAAAGCCAAAACAAAACAGCCCTATAAATGCAGGCCCAGTGGTGCTGAGGGTTGAGGTACTGGATGTCACACCTCGTGCCATGCCGGTGACCTGGGTTCGAGAATAGACTCAGGCCGGCGGGGGTCGGCAGGGGAAGGAAGGGATTGAGCATCTGGAGGACTGCTCTTCCTTCCCAGTGAGGGATCCAGGGTCATGCGTCGCTCCTTAGTGGCCCCCGGTAGAGATCGGGGGCATCGCAAGGAATTTGTGGTGCAGTAACATGAGGTGGAGTGGCGGCAGGTGTTGGCATTCTGTGCCCAGATGCCATTGCACGACTGCGCTCTGGGGGAAACTTCAGCTGGAAAACCCCGGTGGTCTAGGGAGGCAAAGGGGGCTCCAGTGACCCACCCACATCCCACTGCCTGACCTACCTTACTGGGATCTACTGTGTCCAGTCCCAGTCCCATGGCTGCCTCTCTAATATCAGACAGGCTGCCAAGGGTGGAGTGGGTGGGCCCTCTTGACCTGGGGGGCTGGACATGTCACGGGGGTTGGGGGAGATCATGGATGGGGAGATTTCAGGCTGAAATCAGAGGTGGTAGTCCCAAGGGTACCCTGGAGAGATGCCCTGGACCACCAGTGATAAACAGAATATTAAAAAAAAAAAGACAACCTAAAAATACCACAATACTGAGAAGAAATACTTAGAGGGCTCACTAGGGGAGGGATACCACTGCACCACAGAAACACATAATAAGATAAGATCCCCACCCTCACAAATGACTACCAACAGATCCACAAGGCATGTAGTGGGGCACAAGTGCCACACAGGTTTAACACATAAGGTTACATTATATTTGTAATAGTTAATGAAGTTATGAGTTTGTTCTCTTATTGACATAGAAAGAGTAACATGTTTTGTTCATAGTGATGCAACATACACTGCAGTAAATAAAACAGCATGGAATGGTAAGCTCTATTTAAACAGGAACAGTCAGCACAAAGGGCTCCACACTCGTGTGTGAGGTTGTCCCAATGAGCACTTGTGTGCAAAAACATTTGGGTTTGCTCACTGTTTACTGTAGTATAGTCAAGGCCCCCTGAAATTCTGTGATTCTGCGGTTGTGGAATTTTCCACAGAATTTGCATCATGCTGCAGAATATGTACAGTGCCACATAATTCATTGTTTTTGGTGATTTTTTATTCATATATACTGTTTTTCCATAGTGTCAGGCTTTCTTTCCCATCTTGTTTATCCCCGAAGCCACTCCTCTATGCTCAGCATATGATGCCATCGATGACATCACATCATATTTAGCCAATGGCAGGACTACGTTCTGCCAAAGAAATGAATAAATCATGCCACAAAAATCAAAAAATGCTGCCGCAGAAGCTAAGGAGCCCTGCTGCAGAAGTCTGAAAATTCTGCCGCAGAGCACAAGGGGCCCTGAGTAAAGTACATTGTATCACACTAAGTTTGCTTAGTTCTAGGCTAACATCTTCTGTTAGTAAAAATCCCAGAATCCCCTGCAGCTGACATCAGAGCAGGAGGCAGCAGTGGGAAATTCAATAGCTTCCTGTGCATCGCAGAGCATTTATAGTCTCTGATCAGATGTTTCCCATGTCTGTTTTTTTTTTTCCAGGCTCTGAGTACAATCCTCTGTGACTACACATAACCCAGGTAGAACAGTAGAACAAGCAAACCTGAGATCAGAACCTATTTAAATTCTAGCACATACTAAAGGCTATTGAATCTCACAGTACTGCGTACTGATCTGATAGCTGCAGGGGATTCTGGTGATTTGTACTAACAAAAGATATCAGCCTAGAACTATGCAAAATCAGTGTGATACAATGTACTGTACTACAGTAAACAGTGAGTAAACCAAAATGTTTTTGCACACAAAGTGCTCATTGGGACAACAGGAAGTAAACTAAAATGTTTTGCACATGAGAGTGGCACCCTTGGTGGTGACAGTTTCCCTTTAATTGCAAGGTGGAAGGGTATAACACTTTGTATAATGGGAGACAAGAAATTTTAATAACAATATTATCGCATGATGTGTTCTCTATTTCTGTGCTGTTTGACTTAATTTGAATAAAGCTGATCTACAAAACAAAAAACAAAACAGTACAATACCTAGGTGCAAAAACCAGCACAGAAATCTTAATGAATAGCAGACCAACCTACTGTAATATATAAAACAACTGACGGGTAAGTCCCTTAAAGAGCTGGTGACATCTTGTCCCTTCCTGCTAAACTTTATCCCACATCTTCTTTATGTGCATCCCAGTGGAATCACATCTCTTTTATCCCTCCTTCCAAAAAACTAATTTTTTTGCAGTTAATCTTTTTATTGTAATTATTATGATTATACATACAAATACACTACATTCTTCAATATACACTTACATAAATTCTTAATGGGAGAAGGAAAAAACATGTTGTCTGAAGTATTATGCAATGATATTAAAGGGGAAAACAAATGTTGAAAAAACAAAATGTAGCAGTACAATCTGTATGATAAAGACAAAATATGCCAATTTATGATTCAAGGCATAAAATGAGTAGATACAAACAAGAAATATGAGTAGCTGTGATTGTACTGCTATTACGCTGTAATTTAATACAAGTATGTGTAAGACTGTATAAAGGAAGAACATAAAAAAGAGAAAAATATCTAAGAAAGTGAACAAGAATGAAGAAGGAAAGGGAAGACGAAAAGGAGATAGAAAGATAGAAAGAGAGGAGATGAAGAAGGAACAAAAGAGCTAGAAGTGAGATTCCAATATGAACGTATAACAACCCATGGATTAAGTGATGATATGTGTAGACATGTTTAAATATTTAAAATAGTCCTGCCAGCATTTATTATATAAATTAAGTCGATCAGAGGCTAAGTGTGACATACGATCAAGGATGGCATATTGAGATAGTTGTTTCATAATATCCGGGAGGGTGGGAATGATGTTGGATTTCCAATGCATTAGTATAAGGTGTTTAACTTGAAGGAATAGCAGGGATAACCACCTATTCTGAGAATGGGATATTTTGTATGAATGAGCATTGAAAATACCAAGTATGCAATGTTTTGGATCTAATGCAAAGGATAGACCAATCACTTTCATTGCAAATAAATGAATATGTTGTCAAAGATTGGGTATGGAGGACTATGCCATAAAATATGTAGCAAATTGCCATTGGGGGAGTTACAGCACTTACATTTATTGTTGTTCATTAAGCCCATTTTTGTGAGTTCTGTACCATAGATGTAGAATTTTGGTTTGTATGAGTGAACTGCGATTATCCTTAAAAGATTTATGGCAGGATAGCCAGCAGTTATGCCATTGTGAATTGGTTATGTTATAATTTAAAAGGGTACTCCATTTATTTTTTGCAATGATAGACTGATCTGGAATTGTATTTCTGATATGATTGTAAATGATTCTATTTAATTTAGAGTTTGTTTTGATCCATTTAGAAATAAAAGTATCATATATAGATTGATGAGGAATAGTAGGAAGATAAAGGTTCCATGCCGTGTGTAACTGTAAATATTTCCAGAAATCATGCTGGGGAAGATTCCATTGTTTGCGCAGGTCAGAAAAGGATTTTAATTTGAGAGTCTAAGGTATAAGTATACCCTCCAAGAAAAAAATGCCCCTGTTTTTCCAATCACAACAAAAAATTGGGTGATTAGCAAGAGTGATGTTGCGGTTCCCCCAAACGGGAGCATATATGAGAGGGGTTGGGTTGGATTTAAGTCATTTATGAATTATTTTCCAGTAGTATATGGATGATGTTATAGTAGGGTGAGATTTTAAATTGGGGGGGAGAGGGTTATACATGAAGGAAGTGGTGACATTGCCCGGACATAGAGATGTTTCCATATTGACCCACAACAGTGATTTATTGCTGGGTTTATTAAACTATTTGACAGTTTGGGCAGCGTGGAAGGCCCAAAAATATGCTTGGGACCAGGGGAGCCCGAAGCCCTCCTTGGACCAGTGGGAACGCAGTTTGTTACAAACAAATCTGGAAATTTTGCCTTCCCATAAAAAATCGCCAATTATGTCATCAATTCTGACAAAAAAGAAAGTAGGGAGGGTTAAAGAGATATTAGAAAATAGATACAGTATTTTGGGAGCTATTGACATCTTGATAACAGAGATTTTCCCATTAAAAGAGAGGTTAAGCAGTTTCCATCTGTTGAGAGTGTTTTTAACATTTGCTAATAACGGGGAAAGATTGGTGTCCCATATCTTGTCTAATTTATAGGTGATCTGTATTCCAAGGTAAGAGATACCTTGAGGGGCCCAACAAAAAAAATATTGTATTCATAGAAGGGTTACAAAAATTGTGCAATGGCATTGTTTCTGATTTGTTTAGATTCAGAGCTAGCCCAGAAAGTGAAGTAAAGTTGCTAAGTAATTTAATTAAGGGTGGTCCCAAAATTTCAAGATTTTTTTCGAGTAGAATGAGGAGGTCATTAGCGTAAGACAGTGAAGTATAGCGGGAATTACCGATAGGGATACCTTAGATCATGGAGGATCGACGAAGAACAGCTGATAGGGATTCCATAGCTAGAATAAAAAGAGTGGGGGATAAGGGGCACCCTTGCCTGGTACCTCTTGCCAGATGAAAGGATGAGGACAGAGTAGAGTTAGTAAGAACCCGGGCAGATGGGAGGGTGTATAGTAATTGAATCCATATACAGAATTTATTAGTGACACCAAAGTGGGATAGAACACAATCCAAATAAGTCCAGTTGAGAGAACCAAATGCCTTTTCAAAGTCGATGGCTATAGCTGTGGCAGGTGATTTAGCTTTGTAGATTAAATTAAATAATGAGTGGAGATGATCGGAACCAGTTCTATTTTTGATAAATCCAGCTTGGGAGGTATGGACACATTTCAAAATTACTGATTATAAATGAGTATTTACTATGTTGGCAAAAATGTTCCCATCTGTATTAAGTAATGAAATCGGTCTGCAACTAGATGGGAGAGAAGGGTCTTTATCTTTTTTTGGTAGGACGGTTATAATGGCTTCTGTCATAGAATAGGGAAGTTTACCTTGTGAAGATGCCTCTTTGAAGACCTTAAACAGTAAGGGGCATAAGATGTCAGATAGGAGTTTATAAAAGTCTACAGAAAAACCATCACTCCCAGGAGCTTTACCAGATTTAAGGGAATTTAGTGCTGCTTGTATTTCTTTTAAGGAAAAGGGTTCATCTAGCAAAGCCATATCTTGTTGGGAGAGGTGTGGTAAATGTAAATTGTCCAGAAATTGTTGTATATATTCAGGTTGTGGGGGAGTGGGGTGAGAGTATAATTTTTGGTAGTAAGATTGCATAATGTGGTTGGTTGAGGGATTATCTGTATGGATTTTGCCTGAAGGATCTTTCAGACCGGCAATATGTCTCTCCATCTGTTGATTCTTGAGTTGATAAGCAAGCAACTTCCTGCATTTATCCCCTTGTTCCCAATAACGGCGTTTAAGCCTAAGGAGGGTGAGTTCAGCTTTCCTGGATATTAATTCATTAATTTTAATTCAAAGTTGAAGAATTTCAAGGTGAAGTTGTGAGTTATTATCAGGATTTTTTGTTTTATAATATTGGGTTTCTTTTTCTTTAAGAGATTTTCCTAAATCGGCCAATTGCTGTTCCCTTAGTTTTTTTTGTGTGCTGCATAGCTTATGATTTTCCCTCTAACTGTTGCTTTAAGTGCTTCCCAGAAGGTACCTTGAGATACATCAGGAGTGTTGTTAAAGAAAGAAATTCTTGGGTTTGGGATCTAATCCAAGGTAAGAAATCAGGGTCTTTCAATAAGAGTGGGTCGAGATGCCAGGAGGGGGATTAAGATGGGGGCAGGCCCCAAATAAGATGTAATTTTATAGGAGAATGGTCTGATATAGTAATCGGGAGGATAGTTGTGTCGATAATTTTTTCAGTGATGAATGGGGAAGAAAACCAGTAGTCAATTCTGCTATAAGATTTATGAAGCGGTGAGTAAAAAGTATAGTCGCGCTGTCTAAGATGGTGTAGTCTCCAAATGTCGGTGAGACCGAAGTCTTTCATTAGCATTGAGAGTGCAAAAATTCTTCTGGGGTGGGAATCACACGAAGAGTTACTTCTGTCTAAATGTGCTTCCAAAGCTAAATTGAAATCCCCACTTACAAGTATAGGAGAATTGTTAAAGTTGCTGTTCACAATTCGTTGGGCCATATTATGAAAGAATTCAGGTGAATTGGAGTTACGGGCATACTCATTGACTAACATAAGGGGGCCTGCAGGGGTATTTAAGTGGGCTATAATCCATCTGCCATCTGAATTGGAGATGGATTTGATAAGGGTCTAGTTGAGGGATTTATGTAATAGAATAGCAACCCCCCGGTTTTTAGAAGTAGAGGAGGACGCATATACTTGATCGATCCAATCCCTTCTGAGTCTGTCGACATCCTCTATTAAAAGTTTTGTTTCTTGTAAGAAAGCAATATGAGTTTTATGCTTTTTGAGGTAAGAAAGTATTTGATTTTGTTTACAAGGTGAGTTGAGTCCCTTAACATTCCATGAATGTAGAATTAGATCGCTCATGTTAATGGGCAGATGAGCATGAAAACACAAATAGGAAGTAAGGGACTCACACTGAAAGGGAAAGAGGATGTTACAGACTCAGAAGGGAGAGGGCTAGCACAGTCAAATGCATGCAGGATATTTAGTTTGTGGAAATACTTAAATCCTGGGTGAATGTTTCCATTGACTCTCACAAGGAGGAGAGGTAGTAAAGAGAATATAGAAAGCATATATATAGTTACTAAACAAAACCCATGCATGTTATACTAACACACTATGAAGTCTTTAAGCAATATAGCAAGATATGAGTCGGTGAAATCGCCAAGACTCTCTCGCTATACTACAGAGCACGTAAACAGTAAGTAAATCTTGGAAGAAAATGATCTTAAACCTAAGATACAAACTGTAAGCAATTATTTATTTTAAGCTATAACTGTGACTAGAACTAAAGTGAACATAATAATTCCCTGTGGGGAGCCATGAACATCTTACCATATTATGAAAAAAGGATTACAGAAAGTATATGCAATCCCAGAACTAATGACAAATCTTGAACCTAAGTTAGACTGGAAAAAAGAACCGAGCTGAAACACTGTTACGGCAATACAAACAGTATGCCATCATGGTTGGCTAAGTCCTAAAATTATAAGAACAGCTGTACTTGTGCCAAATACTATGTACTTACTCACATAATCATAATACTTAGACACAGAAACGTTTATGTAGGAGGAGTGTTCGGTTAAAATGGAGCCAATAGGGTCCAAATAGCATAATGATTTATGGGGTGTCGAGGCATTACAAGATCCAAATTGTATAGTGGGAGGGTATCTGGTGAAAGTCTTGTATTGAACAGGAATACATAGTCATTCTGGTAATATGACATTTATAATAGTTGAGTTTGTTCAGGCTTCAAGGGACTGCATATATTATTTATAAGTACTAGGTATTTAATAGTAGCACAGACCCAAAAATTGCCCCTAGGGAATGAGTTGCTTTAACATAGTGAGATTTCAAGACCTGGAGAGGGTCGAGCGAGCTCAGCTATAAGATTACAACACAGGCTTAAAAAGCCATATCATAAGGGCTTTGAGTCAGACTGTGCTATCTATTATTGATTGCAGCACATTGAGTAAAATAATAAAGCTGGGACACCTTGAAAATAGCCTGCAACACCTAATTGTAGGGTAAAACTGAAGACTAAGTGATAGATAAATAAAACAGTACAAGAAGTTGGTATACCATGGTTAAAGAAAAGGGGATTTATGAGTTAGATAAAGGTGGGTTGGAGTGGGAAGGAGACTAGAGAAAAATATTAAAGTGTTAAATGTTAATCTGGGATGTAGTAGTGGATGAAGGGAACAACTAGTTGAGGACCTCATTAATATAACCCCAAGATACTGTAAATTTATAATGTTTATATATGGTAGCAAATGTGTGGGATGATATTGAATCACAAATCAGTTAAGCAGGCAACCTCCCTTAATGGTTATGTGAGAAGGACATACTGGTAAAAAGGATTGTAGACACCTCTATATGAATATAGAAAATCATTGTGCACATATGAATCATATGAAACATTATAAGAGAACTGTCCCTTTAAAAGAAGAACATAGCCCAACATTAGGGATACTCAAAAACTGACATTATGAGTAATATATGCAGAAATAACTGGATGTATAATGTAGCAGACATTACATTGAGATACAAAACTCCAAGAATGTCACAATGAGATGCCTAAATAATATGACATGCTATTAAACCAAAAGCCTGTAACCGCGATGTACAGCTTATTGCTTTCCAAACCAGCTGGGTGTGATAGTATGCACACACAAGGAATGTGAAGTGCAGTTGCAGGGCAGACAAATTCTGATAGTGATCAGAGAGCTGAGGTTAATTAGGCACTAACCTCGAGTGGTACTGATATATACACATGTCCAGGCATCATTTATAGGTTCGATTTGTTTTGAGCGCCCCCTTCCGTTTCTTTTTAGGAGACTCTGCCGATTTGAAAGGGGAGCTGGTCACCAGCCCAAGAGGAATCGGGAGACCTGCCGCCCTGTAAAGCATCTCCAAGGTCATTGCCAACAGGATCCACAGCTGATTCAGGGAGGTCTTCCTGAGACGAGTTTAAGTCCTCTTGTAGTAAAGAAAACTTATTGGAGAGGGTTAGAGGTGTAGTGAAGCCAACATGTCGCTCATGCTGAGAGGTAGGCCTAGAAGGAGTAGCATCTGCACAAGAGGCATGTTTAGAAGAAGGTGGATTTAAGTTCTTTTTGTCTAGCAAGCAGGCTGAGATACGGACAGGAGGTGCTGCATCAGCCTGGAGAGATATGGGTTTCTCGATGTGTTCATGATTTGAAGCCATAATGTAGGTGTGCCAGTCTGACTGACAAGTTGCAGAGACAGTGGGAGAAGGGGTCACATCAGTGTTTCCAAACGGGGCAGCTGCAGGCTGGGGCTTGCCAAGAAATGCAGCCAAGGCTTTGGGAGTGTTGAAATCTTTGGCTGAGTCACCCAGAAATAGGCGCACGATGGCAGGATAGTGCAGAGCAAATTTGATCCCTCGTTGGTGTAGGGTAGTTTTAATAGGATTGAAAACTCTGCATTTATTAGAGAGTTCCTTAAAGAAGTCTCTAAAAATAGAAATTCTATGATCTTGCTTAAATAAGCGTTCCCAATTGTTTCGCTCTGTTGATAATCAGTTCAGTAAGGGCATAGTTTAAGACTCTTGCAATGATAGGCCTAGGTTTCTGATCTGGACCAGGCCTCCAGCTTAAAGTACGATGTGATCTCTCAATAGTAAGGTCTTGACCAGGTGGGAGCTTGAGAAGGGCTGGCAGCACATTTAATAGAAACGCACTAGTGTCTCCGAGTTCTGCACCTTCTGGAAAACCCAAAAATCTCAGGTTATTGCGTCTGTTTCTGTTTTCAATGTCATCGATTTTATCTTGTAGGCTTCTGATAACTCTGTCTTGCTCTCTGATGGTGGCTTGCAGGATGTTAATAGAACTTTCATTTTGAGCAACTTTAACTCCAGCATCATTGATTCTGTGGTCTAACACTTGCATGTTAGTAATGTTTTGAGAGATGTTATTTCTAAGTTACTAATTTCACAGATGAGCTGTTGAAACATAGTTTCCACTCTGCTGAGGGAGCTGTTTTGCAGGAGTTGCTCAGCCATTGTAGTAGGCCTTCACAGAGAAGCAGTATAAATGCAGAAAAATTATAGCTGTAGAGTTATGATATAGAGAAATAATTTACCAAAGTTGAGCTATGATGTTAGCAAAATTATATGTCACTTGCTGGTAAACGCTGACAATCTGGGATCAGGAGGATGGATGGTGATATATGGTAGTCACAGGGAGAAGCAGAATTAAGCTGTCATCTTCAGCATAGCCAGGCCACACCCCAAAAAAACACATTTTTAATCCCATTTATAAACTCACATCTGTGACTGTGCTATGTCCATGTTTTCTAGCAATGTGTGCCCTGTGCATCGCTCTGCTAGGACGTGAAGTGGGGAATGCTGCTAGTGTGACCCTATAGTACACTTTGGATCCAGAGGTTCATAATTGGTCCTTTATTGGTATTGACATGATAACAGCGGGTCCCAAGGTGGGGGGAGGATGTGATTAACTTCAGTCCAGAAGAGAAGGCATCTGGATCTTCAGGTTAAAAGCAAACAGGCAAAGGCCTAAATGATAAGAATGAACTGGTCCCATTTCTGTGAAATCAGTCAGCATACTGTAACAAAAGGAAATGTAAATTCTTGTATTTTTTAAATATTTTTATTTAATAGAAGCTACTACTATTGTAAACTCCACAGCTCTACCCCGATTAAGTTTTGACATAGGAAAAAAATGTAGTTTACTTACTGCATTTTAAGTGTGTTAACTCTGCCATCACCAAACATGGCGGACCTCGCACGGCTCCATTTCATCCACTGGTGCTGCGCTGCACCGCTTGCCCCAATACATTTTATATTGCAGTCAGCGGTGTGGCACCGCACCGGTAGATAAAATAGAATGGCGCTAGGGCTGCCATGTTTGGTGATCTCAAACAGTTAACAAATTTAAAATACAGTAAGTAAACCAGACATAAACATTATTTTCCTATGTCAAAAGCTTAATGGGGAGGAGTAGAGCTTTCAGGGCCGGGAGTTTTACAATAATGACAGTTTTCCTTTAGTTTATTCATAGAAAAGAAATATGCAATCTTACATGGGGAAGGATACTAAAAATATAACTTCATTACGTTAGAGTTAAGTTGTACAGTGCTACAACAATGGAGTAATAAAGTAACAATTTACAGTACATCAGAAACAGAAACTAAAATATCCTTCATATTCAGGGGGGCAAGATTTCATAGATTTCATTCTTAACGTGTATATCCCTGATCATATGTACTATCAAAATTCATAAATAATGTCTCCTTACTTAATGTATCTCTTAATTCATTGTTTCTTCTATTAAGACTAAAGGGTGGAAATATGAAAAAAATTCCATGCCTCTAACAACGTGTAGATGTCATAAGTGACATCAAAAATTTTTGATTTTTTGTAAGTTTAATTGTGAGAAATCAAGTATGAATATATCAAAATCAAAAGGAATATTTATGCCCATCATGTCTACTGCTCCTTTCTGTAGTGCCTCCCCAAAAATGTTTTAGTTTTGGATGTGTCCCTAGGTGATGAAAAACGTTTCCTTTCTGTGGACATTTCCTCCAACAAGTTTGAGTAACTTTTATTCCCATCTTAAATATTGTGGCCCGGATATTCAAAAGGGATGCGCCATGCGCAACAGGGATGCGCCAACACAAGTACGGAAATGCGCCATTGTGCGATATTCAGTGGGAGGCTGCTGTGCAGCGCAAGTAGCAATGCACAAGAGTGCAATAGTAATGAATGCATGCGCAACCGTAGGGGGCGGAACCATGAATAACATGCGCAGTGCGATATTCAACAGCATGCGCCGTGTGCATTAGGGGAGCTAGCGGAAGTTGCGTGACAGCGGAAATGATCCAAAATAAAAGGAAGCAAGAGAGGGGCACAAGAACGCTTAAGGAAAGCCACAGGTGGGAGCATGGTGACAGACACAAGGGCAGTGCAGAGGGTAGCAGTGAGCAGGACTGGGCAGGAGCAGGACAGGGCACACCTGAACTAAGCCAGGAACAGAATAGGAGTGGGGAGCCTGTGCCACTGTGCAGGATAGTTAGTGGAGTGCCACATTGGACTGAGGGCAGTGGCAGGAGGCAGGACAGCCACAGCCAAAGGCTGGAGGTGTACCTGGTACAGGGGAAGCATCAGAAACGGACAGCGGGGGGAACGGGATAACAGCCGCTGGGGGGAAGGAACACCAGAAAGGGACATGGTCAGCGCCACCTTCCAGATGGAGGCAGTAATGAGGGGTGTGAGAAGGCAGGCAGCAGGGGGGCATGGCTGTGGAAGGGCCCGTCGGCGGTATGCCCAGAACAGGCCTGCACCACTTTCAAACACTACTGTGACACAGAGATTGTGGGCCGGTACCACCTGAACTGGGTGATCCTGAGGCGGCTCTGTGAGCTGTGCAGTGATGAGATACAGGCACCCACACAACGGAGCCATGCTCTGTCAGTGGAGTCGAAGGTGACAGCCATCATGTGCCTGCTCACCATGGGCACCTTCCAGAGACCAACAGGGGACACTACAGGCATAACCCAGTTGGCCGCGTCATGCCTACTCACACAATTCCTCAGCGCACTGCTGCCACGTGCTGCAGAGTACATCCATTTCCCCAGCACACAGGCAGAGTGCACAGCACACATACAAGAGTTCCACAGGGTAGCACGGTTGCCTGGCATGCTCGGGGCCATTGACTGCACCCATGTGGCCATCCGAACACCACCTGGCCCGGGCAGTGTGTCATACATCAACCGGAAGGGGTATGCAAGCATCCACTGCCAGGTGGTGTGCGATAGCAGGGGGTGCATAACCAATGTCTGTGCCACGCACCCTGGGGGAGCACATGATGCCTTCATCTGGCACCAGTCTGCACTGTGCCACAGGTTTGAGAGTGGGGACATCCCCACTGGCCACCTAGTGGGCGAGTATGCACATCACGCAGGATGACATGAGCAGACGTGGGGGGTGCATAGTCAGAGGTGCCATGGGTACCGGCCTTGATGGCCCATGGCAAAGTGACACAGACCACCATACTAATGTCCACCCTCTGCACACAGGTGACAGTGGCTACCCACTCCGTCCCTGGCTGCTCACACTATACCGGTGCCCCATGACCCCATTGAAGCTACAGTACAATGAGACATACGCCACAACATGGAATGTCATGGAGTGTGTGTTCGGGATGCTGAAGGCATGTTTCCGGTGCCTGGACACGTCTGGCAGTGCCCTACAGTACAGCCCCTCAAAGGCCTGCGGGCTATTCCTGGCCTGCTGCATCCTGCAAAACATGGCCAATGACTGTGGGATAGCCATAGAGGTCGAAGTGGGGGACAGCAGTGGGGACAATGAGGATGCCAGTCCAGCCGGTGATGGGCAGCCACCCCCTGGGCGAAGGGACCCCTGCTTGATTCGGATGTCACAGCTGCACCGGGACACCATTACAGAAGAGCACTTTGGTCAACACAGGTAGGTCACGGGGCCATGTGCAACCACCAATGGCAAGGGCACAGCCCACAGACAGGCATGGAAGAACCCCAGGGGTGGACAGTGGTAAGGGAATGGGTCTGAGTGTGGCACTGCACACGGCATCAGGGATGGGCAGGGCCGAACACGACAGGTGCACACACACACCACAAGACATGCACAAGGGGTAGATGGCACACCAACCCCAATTGCCATCCCTACCCCCACACAGATCCACACACGACCACACGCAGTGGCCGTCACTGTGTGTGCCTCAGACGCTGGGCACCATTGCACACTGGCAGATGAACTGGGTGCCCAATGTGGCCATGACAGCTGTGAATGCATTTGTCTGCCTGTCAATGGCAGTGGTCACATCCTCCCGCTACTGGGCCATCTCTGCCAGGAGCAGACCGTGGTCTCTGCTGCGCCGCTCATCTGCCGTGCGCAGAACCACACAGAGTGCATCCACCGCAGTCACAAGCCGCAACTGCTGATCTACTGAAGCCTGGAGTAGACGTCTGTGCTCGTCAAAGAGGTCATCCGCCGGTCCTGCATGCTGTCCCTTGTGGTGTTCCTGGCCCTGTTGGGCAGCACCCCTTGACGATGGGTGCTGCACACCAGAGCCATGCTGGGGCACATCCACACGTGGTGCACTGCCACTGCCCCCCGACACTGTCCCCCCATCACCATTGGCCGACTGCTGGCACTGCCCCTCCTGCTGCAGATCGCCAGGGCTCACCAGTGCCACTGCAGTGGCCACAACAACCTCACCACCCTGGAGGCACACCAGTGCTGCCCCACTGGGGCATACAGGCACAGGCTGGGACTGTGTTGTTATGCGAGGCTCCCACAGCACACCACCCACGGCAACACCCGTGCTGTTGCCTGCTGTGGGACCATCCTGTGTCCCACATGTATCACTGTCCGGGATGTGTGATCCATCATCATCGGTGCTGGATCTGGCACCAATCCATGTCTCAGCATGCTGGAGACCATGGGCGCTGTCACGCTGGGACACAGGCAGGGCCTCGTCCGCACCCGCACCACCCTCTTCAGTCCAGACAGACAGGCAGGTATGCACTGGTCCAGTCCCTCTGACACCTGTGGAGGTGGATGGGTGATCCTCCGTGTCCAGGGCTTCACCCTCAGTGGACACACCCACCACCACTGACCCATGTAAATGCTCAGGAGCTATAAGGGAACACAGTAGCGTTAGTGGCTCCACCCTGCCCTGTGGCATTCCCCCCATCACTCACACAGTGACAGCACAGGACCTATCATGCAGTGATGGGCTGCCACCCATCTGGAAGCCACCACCAGGAATGCCCTCTATGGCACAACGCCACATGCTTCTGGCCACCCGCTCCTCCTGTGGCGTCAGACGTGGCACATCTGGCTGTCATCCACCGGTGGCAGCACGTGCTGCTTTTTGATGGCAGCCACCTTATCCTTGATCCTCCTCCTGTCCATGCAGACCTTCTTCTTACACTCCTGCACGGACCGCTGGTGGCTGTCATGCTGGTTCACGGCACGCGCCACTTCACCCCACGCTGCAGCACGGGCCTGTGGCATTCCCCGCTGTCCGCTGAGCAGTGGTTCCCTGTCGAGATATGTCTTGAACAGGGCATCTGATTCAGCCCAGATGAAGTTGGGCCTCCTCCTTCCCCCCGTCCCTGTTCCTCCTCATCCTCACGTTTGGTCATGGTTGAGCCTGTGGGAATGATAGGTGTTACCTTTGAATGTGCAGTCCCATTCAGCCCTCACAAACCACAGGCCCCACATCCCAACAGCATGCAACCCACCACAATAGACTGCAATACCAAACTATGTCCTCTGCAGCCCCATGTTGCATTTATATAGCGCAATGCATGCAAATGAGGCATGGCGCAACTGTAAGTGGATGCTAATGCAGTGGTTGCACCATGGAATGGCTGATGAGCTGATTTGGATATGCTGGCTGAATATCGAGCTGTTGCACCTTGCGCAATGTTGTTGAGCGTGCTCAGGCTATGGCGCAGCTCTGTGACATGCAGTAGGCACTGCACGGTGCATATCCGGGGTGCTGACACTGACGCGTGCGGCACTGATGATGTGCTGTGCACATGAGGCAGTGCAGGGCACGGCCACCACTGTACCAGTGGCGTTAGTGCGCTGTTCGCCCATGTGGTGCTCGTGCCCTGGTGTGCCATAGGTGCCATGGAGCCACAGCGCGGTAGGAAACTGCAGGGTGTCACACACAGGCACCCTACCACGCTACACGCAGGGCGTCCCAATAGCGCTGTGGCGGTGAGCACAGCAGTGGAGCACCATAGAGCTGGCCAACCTGGTGGCCATTGTTGAGCCCCATGCTGGGGCCCTGTTTGGCCAGGACCCACTTGACAGGCCATGCAGTGCTGTGTGGGAGGAGGTGGCTGATGGCCTGGAGGAGGTCACCGGTATCGCCAGGTCTGGTGAGCAGTGTCACCACAGGTATGGCTTGCTACTGCCTTTATTAATTGCTGCACCCTCCTCTGTCTCTCTCCAGCCTGCTTGCTTCAGCCCACAGCAACCAGCTGAGCGCCGGGGCTTCGCTTCTCCAATTAGCTACAATAAAGTGCAGCCCCAGTCAATCCTTGGGGAACCACAAGGTTGGAGGAACAGCGAGGGATAGCTCGGGAAAGGCGCAAAATTTTGCCCACCCGCCCTTCCCTTCCTGTGTGTTAATTTATAGGCATCTTCCCACCGAAATCTCTTCCCGCCCACAGCACTTTTCTCTAAACCAATGAGACAGTCACACCAGCTTGCTGACCCAACCAATCAGCAACTTCACTACCTATTACCAACTATCAATATCCCCTCAGAATGGGGAGCTTGCTACTGATACTCCTGTCACTAATAGCCATAGGGTTTCACAATGAAGATGACCCTATTATACAATCTAAAGTGGTCAACCCGCCTAGTTTCTCTGGAACATCCCCGTGGCTGACACCCATACCCTCATATATGTCTTGCCATTGCTGCATCGACTACAGTGGTACAATCACCATAAAGTTACACACATCACCACATATATGTCTCAGACAAGGCCCCACTACTGGGTATATAGATCCCCACTAAGCCTAGTCATCAAACTGCTAATTGGTATCCCGACACACTACCTTAAATCCACAGGGAGCACCCAAAACAAAGAGTGGCAACGGAATAAAAAAAGGAGGACCAAAGACAGCCCCCTCTCCCTATCACTGGCAGCCCTTATGAAATTACTGATCTTCCTATTGCTCTGTATTGGTAATGTAGAAATCAACCCTGGACCTCTTGAAAGCATCACCTCTCCTCAGACCTATCCTCAATTAAGGCCTCGGTTTCCTGCATATTAATGTATGCAGTCTGTTGAAAAATTTACATTGCACAATCCTGGGTTGCCCATACCTTGCCAGACTTTCTTGTGATAACTGAGACATGGCTCAAGACCACCACAATGGACGGGAGTTAACCTACCTAACTATCAGCTATTCAGAGCTGATCGCCAAACAAGAGGCCCAGAGTAGCCATATATGTAAAGCTGGTTTTAGTTGTATCCTGTACTGCTGCAGCATCTATGCCCAAGGAATTTGAGTGTCTATCTCTAAAAGTCTCTCTCCCCAATACAGCAGCTTTCCATTTAATTGGATGCTACAGACCCCCCTCTGCTGAACACAAGCTCTTATCCCACCTGGGAAACCTGGTCAAGTCCTGTACTGAAGAAGTCATTATCATAGGGGACCTGAATTTCAACTGGCTCACCCAGGCAGCTACACCTCTGGTATCATTCTGTGACACCTATGGGCTCACACAGTTAATTAATGAACCAACAAGACTAAATGCAAGGAATAGTAGTAACAGTACTCTACTTGACATCATACTAGTGAGTAAACCACATCTATTCACACCAGCTGGAGTGCTCCTATGCGACATAAGTGACCACTGCCCCATCGTAGGGTAAGATCCAACAACATTAAAACAGATCCTGCAAAATTCCTCATGAGGAGATCCAAGAAAAACATCAATATTGAAGGATATCTGCATGATCTAGCCTACTCTCCACACTGGCAAAAGTTCTATCTTGCACATTCTGCAGAAAAGCTCAGCAGGTGCTAAATAGCATTATATTAAATGCCCTTAACACCCATGCCCCAATCTCTAGTATCCGAATAAAAACAAATCCTGTCGCTGGTTTTCAGCTGACCTCAAAGCTGCACTGCTGGAGAGATAAACTTTGGAAAGTAGCAAGAAAAACTAAGAATATCATGGACTGGATGATCTTTAGGAAAGCCAGGAATAAATGCACTAGGAAAGTTAGGGATGCAAAGGCTGCCTACTCACCTGGCCCAGCTCGACTCCTCCTACCATAATACTGCTAGATTTTGGGGCACCATCAAGGGATGATGGGCCAGGATGTTAACAACCCCTTCCAACCCATTTACACAGTAACTATGCCCCATTACTGGCACATTGGAAATCCTGGATGCATTCAACAACCACTTCACAACAGCTGGCCTTGCCTTTGACTCCTCCCAGCTAACCTATTAAGGGATCACTCCCACTATACTGGTGAACAAAGAGTTGACTCCTCCTTTAGCTTCAAATCTATACTGTTGAAACAAGTTGAGGATCTATTATGGCATCTAGATACCAAAACAAGTGCAGGAGCAGATCTTCTGGATTCATTCTTTCTAAAGATTGCGTGTCATGTGCTTGCAGTCCCCCTAACTCACCTCTTTAACCTTTCCCTAAACTCTGGCTCTATTCCCTACGCTGGAAGATAGCCCAGTGGTCCCCTTCTAAAATCAGGGGACCTTATGGATCTTAATAACTACAGGCCCATTTCCATCCTACCTGTATTATCCAAGATGCTGGAGAAATTAGTGAGTATTCAATTAAGGGAATATCTGGACAATGCTAGTCTATTAAATCCAGCTCAATCTGGATTCAGGGCCAAACATAGCACTATCACTGCATTAGCCAAGGTCACCAATGATTGGCAAACCGAACTGGATAAAAAGAACAATGTTTGTGCAGTATTCCTGGACCTGAGCAAAGCATTCGACACTGTGGACCATGAACTGCTACTCTCATCCCTACACTCCATTGGCCTAGATCCATCCTTCCTTAAGTGGTTCAGATGCTACCTCTCCGGTAGATCACAGCAGGTAAAAGCAGAAGGTGACCTTTCCCCATTAAGACCACTGTCAAGAGGAGTCCCCCAAGGCTCTATTCTGGGTCCTATCCTTGTTGCCATTTATATAAATAAAATTGATTCAACCCTTACCAAGTCCTCAGTACATCTCTTTGCTGATGACACTGTACTGTATGTCAGCAACCCTTCACCTAAAGTTGCTCATGAAATCCTACAAGCAGAATTCTTCCTGTTACAACATCAGCTTCTCGAGAAAAACTTCTGCTAAATGCAAAGAAAACCAAAGCAATGATGTTCACAACCCAAAACTCCACCAACACATCCTCTTCAATCAGTCTCCCCAGATATGCACTATACTTGAGAAAATCTGGAGTATGTTGAAATTTCAAATACCTAGGTGTGTGGGATTGACAACAGACTTGACTTTACTCAGCATCTAGAACAACTGCTGAAAAGCTTCGCCTAAGGCTTGGCCTCCTCTACAGATTAAAACCCTTCCTTAATAGAGATTCAAAGATGAGATTAGTCCAGGCCATCTTTCTATCAGTCATTGACTACGCAGACTTCTCTATAGTCACTGCTCCACCTCACCTTCAAAAGTTGGATACCTTATACCATAGAGCAATAAGGTTCATTACAGACCTGCCATATAATACTCACTCATTGTTCTCTATGATTCAGTTGGATGGGTTCCTTCATGTCAGGAGGAGCAGAAATGCAGCTCTATGGATCTACAGAGCTTTATCAAAAACTCCCAAGCTATATCCTGGACTGCTTCAACCTGACCACCCCAGCTCCTATGCCCTAAGAAGCAACAATATCATCCTGCTCAAATTGCCCAAAGTCAACACCAAAATAGGGAGGGCAGCAATCAGCTACTCTCTAGCCATAGCATGGAACACCCTACAAAAATCCCTAAAACTGTCCATTATCATTCCATTTACATCCTTCAAGCAGCACTGTACAGCCTTCTTCACAGAGAAATGTAGTTACTGCTTAGAGATAGAATAGTCATCCCACAAAACCTTATTCCAATCACATATGGCATATTCCTTCCAGCCAGACACCGCCAGTATATGGCACCTAATATTCCTTCACCATCCTTGTACTCATTATGTGAGTGACTGTCATGGCCCTCATTGTGATATATATGTATTGTACATATTGTAGATGTTAGTTTAACTTTCTCTTGCCAAGCTTTAACATGTGAATTCTCTGTATATTATTGTGTTATAAATAACATTTTCTTTGTTTCTGATGTATAACTGTCTCGCTAGGTATGTGAGGTAATTGCTGTGCACCAACTCGAACCTTGACCTTATCAGGTCCATCTTGTAAATGAGCCTTGCTCAATGATGATCGCCTGAATAAATAAAGATTTGATTGATTGATTGATTGATGGCGACCTATGGCGGAGGGACCCTGACAGACTGGGGCGTCTGCAGGCACGCACCCGGTGAGGTGCCATGCCACAGCCAGGTAGGTGCTCCAGCCATACACTGGTAGCGTCTGTCCGGGTATCACGGTGTGCATGTGTCCACCCCGCGGGGGGCCATCTAGTGGGGGCGGTGGTGGGGGTGGGGTGCGTCATGGCTGGGCTATGCAGGCATGCACACACCGGGAGGCTTTGCTACTGGTTTGTACTGATGTTCCCTCTCCATGTTTGCACCCTAGGTCTGGAGGAGCACCGTGGGATGAGGCAGGCCCATTTCCGGCAGGAGCAGGGCAGGTGGCACACACAGATGCAGCAGGGACAAGGTGGAGGGGGCCATGGGCCAGCAGTGCCCAGCTGGCCTGGATGCAGGTGAGTGCCATTTTCCCCTTACATCTGTGCATGCTGGGTTGCAGGGTTGGCGGGGGTGGCCACCGCACTTGGCCCACTGCCACACCGCCACTGGTATACTCAGCACTGTCCTGTGGCACTGCATGTGTTGGGTGGTGTCGCAGGTGGTCCATGCGCACGGGTACATGGCTGTGCCACTGCCTTTGCATCGCATAGCCATGTCACTGTACGGGCCATGGTGGTGCGTGTGGGACATGGGCGGTGGTGTGTGCAGTGTTCCACATGGCTGTGGGTGCCTGGGTAAGCGGGTCATGTTGGCATGGCCACAGTGGGTGGTCACATGTCATCACAGGGCGTGGCCCATGGCTGTATGCCGTGCACAATGGGTGGGCTGGAGGGGTCTGGCCAGTCACATGCAATGACTCTGCTCCCTTGTCCTAGGTGGACAATGCAGGACTGCACTTGAGAAGAAGTGTGCAGGAGCTGCTGCAGCTCATGAGGGCCACCCTTGAGCTCCTAGCAGAGACTGGAACAGGACGGAGGAGGGTGGCACTGAGAAGGCAGAGGGACAGAAGTGGGAGAGGGGCCAGCGCTAGGCCCCTGTGCCCTGTTTTGTATTCCCCTGGACTAACCCTCACACCCATTCATCCCTCCCAGTTGTTCACCCTGCCCCTGCCCACCCCACCTGGTTTGTGGCCCTTCCTTCATTGTAAATAGTTGTATATATGTTTTGTATTTCTCACATCTTAATATATATGTTTTGTTATGACAACTGTGGTGGTCTCTGATCTGCAGTGGGCTTATGGTGTTTGACTGCAGTGGTGTGCATGGCATCGGGGTGGTGCAGGCCTGGGCATGCGTGTGTGTCCAGCAGGAACCCACCTATGGTGTGGGTGGGGACTCGGTCCCTGTCTGTGGTATGTGTGTTCCTGTGCACTGGATGCCTGTGTGCAGTGGTCTCTGGTGCATGCACAGTTTGCTGGCATGTCAGTGGTGGCTGTCCATGCTGACCACCCTCTGGCCCCGGCAATGGTGGCTTGCCTCCTCTGTCACTGGTATGGTGCATGTCTGCCTCGGGTGGCACTGTGACCTATGCTGTTGTTGTCCCCACTCCATGCTGTCGCTGGTGTCTGTTGCAGGGTCTGTGCTCCGATGTCTGTCACTTGTGTTCTGGCCGCATGCTGGTGGCGGACGGCTTCATGGTGTATGTGCAGGATGGCTGGTACACCTGTGCCATGGTGGGGTGCTGGCTGTGGGTACACGGCTGCTGTGGTCGCATGCCAGTGGGATTTGTTGCCCCTCTATTGTGTCCCTATGTTGGGGTGCCCTTGGGTCTGGGTGAGTGTTTGTCCATACCCTGTGTTGCATCCTGTGTGGCGCATGCCTCCATGCACCACTGTGAGCATCTGTGCTGGCTGTTGGGGCCAGTGCTGGGACAGGGTGTGTGCTTGGGTGGGTGTGCGGGTGCTGTCCTGCTGGTGGTGGGGTCCAGGGCAGGCCCTGTTGCATGCGGGGTTCCTCGGATACTGATGCAGGGTTGACCTCTGCTGTGCCACGTGGGGGCCGTGGAGGGCGGCACTGTGTCTGCAGTTGTTGCATCAGTGGCTGGTGCCACCCACTACGGGGTGCTCAAGGTGGGGCTGCCATGCATAGCTCCATGGTGCACAGGGTTGCATTGTCACAGTGGGGGTGGTGGCATGTATACAGTGCCATGCACTGTTGGGCGCTGCTCCTGGGCAGGATATCTGGGGATCACTGTGCAGGGTGTGCTCTGTATTGATGGGATGGGGTAGCACTGGGTGGCTGGACCTCCTTGTGTTGCGGTCACTGCTTGCCAGGGGGTGTGCTGGCCAACATGCCCCAGCTGTGCATTCGGTGCTGGTGTTCATGGGCTGGTGGTTCATCCAGCTCACCACAGGTTGTGCAGTTCATGAGGTGCGGGGGGTGCTGTCTGGTCTGCTGCGTGCTCCTCTGCCCATGTCTTCCATGGGTGGTGCACCCCTGCATCCTGTCCCTGCGCATCCCTGGTTGTGCTACTGCGCTGCTACCCTGCTCCACTGCACATCCCTGGTTGTGCTACTGCGCATCAGCCCTGCGCCACTGCATATCCCTGGTTGTGCCATGGCACGGTTGGTGCGATATTCAGTTGTGTTGCACAAGTGCATCTTGGCCTGCGCTGTGTTTGAATATCGTGCGTGTTGCGCATGGGCGCACTGCACTTGCGCCTGCTCCTGCTATTGCACTTCATTGTGGTACAGTTTGAATATCCGGGCCTCTGTGTGATATCAAATAGGCTCGAGATAATATTTGATTTGTATAAATTTATTTTTAATTGATTTATAATATTTGTTTGAGTTGTTGTACCAGATCTTTTCCCATACATGGCAAGGCAAGGCAAGGCAAAATTTATTTAAAAGACGCCCAATCCCGGAGGCTCTGGGCGCCGCACAAATTTTAAACAGAGTTTTAAAAACACAAAAAATTTAAAACACAAAATTTTATACAAATTAAATAAATAAATCAATTACAATCACAATCTTTGCTGTATATACTAATGTAAATATCAAAAGCTTGGGAAAAAAGAAAAGTCTTCAAGCGGGCCTTAAAAATATCCACTGTGGGGGCTTCCCTGACCGAAGTTGGCAAAGAATTCCACAGAACGGGAGCCGCAACACTAAAGGCTCTATCACCAGCTGATTTTAGCCTCGTTCTGGGAATGGTCAGGAAACCACCACTAGAAGATCGAAGAGGACGGGTAGGTAACAGAAGGTCTGACAGGTAACCAGGGCCCTGCCCGTGTAGGGTTAAATTTTTGTTTGCTTTCCTCTTCAGATTTGTTCTGTATTTTAGTTTTATATTGAAAGCTTTATTTGTCTTCTTGTATGTTTTTTAACTGACAACTCATAGATCTTACCTAAGGAGCTTGGGTTGTAAACAGTATACTGCAATAAGTATTTTATAGTTAATTTTTATGTCAACAGGTCTCCCTAATGGTGATGCAATTGTGTTTCTCCTTGTACAGGACAGGTATGGAGACATAAGCAGAATTCAGAACCTGATTAACAAGTGTCTTTATTAATCTTTTCACTTTCTACACATGTAATTGCACTTTAAAATAACCCTCTGTCTCTTTAAATAAATTTCATAAATTCCTAGGAGATGGGGCACTGTGGTCTCCTTGACAAAGTACAGCTGCGTGAAACATTAGGGGCGATGTTGTTGGAGCTGCCTGTTGCTCTGTTGACTGGACATTGAATAAAGCACCATATCACTGCATTTGTTTGCATCCAGTCTGGTTACTGGTAAGCGAGTGTAAAGCTTTTCCTTGTTTCCTGATTCATATACCAGCTATCACACCCAACAGCTCTGAGTTATCTTTTTTAAGCCCCAAGGAATCTTGTCTAGGGGTCCTGCATATTTACTTCACAGAGGTCCCTGTGCTTCTGCAGTTGGATGGACTCTTCTGTTGAGGGCTCTGCTTGTCTGCATCTGTAGTCCACAGAAGCACAGGGCCCACAGACAGCTCATGGATTCTTGTCTTTGGGCCCTGCATGTCTGCATCCATAACTCCATATGGATAGATGAACTCTTCTCTTGGCACATGGCCCAGAAGGCCCTGTGAATCTACATCAGTAGCTGTTTCCTTTTTTGCCATTTTCTTGGCACAGAGCCCTGTGTACACAGTGCCACAGGCACACTCTTCCCTTGGCACAGGGCAGATATTACTGTTGAAGAACGCAATGCAGATAAAGTAAGGAAATGAAAAACATTAGGAAATGATGTCTTGGAAGTCTTGGTGAATCGGTGGTGTGGTGTTCCTCGGGGTTGTCAACCCTAATGCCCACTCCCTCCCTTGAGCAAACACACTTATACATGATTGCTTTCTTCATCCAGGGCTTGAAGAAAGTTATGTCTGATTCTGTTGGCCACAGGCAGTGAGCCATACTTCTCTACCTCTAAACACTATATGCCTAATGAAGCATGGGTTTTGGCTTGAACCTTGTGCTCAGGCAGGAGGCTAGAGGTTGGCAGAGGGGGTGGGCATTAGTGTTGACAACTCCAAGGAACACCACACCACTAATTTTCAGACTCCTGAGACTTAAAACCCTAATTCTATTCATTTCCCTACTTTGACCGCTTTGCATTCTTCAAACCTAATGTCTGCATTAACACAGTTGTTTTGCAATGGATATATACACATATCTATATATATAGTACTCATGGGTCCTAGGGATGTAAATATATGTGGTTTTCCTCTGTGATGGTAGCTAAAAAGACATCAGCCAGATTCCTTTGAAATTACAATGTGTTCTTTGAAACAGCTACTAAGGTTTCAAATACCTACTCAGATGAACACAGGGTTGTGTTCTACACATCTGTTTATTATCTAAAAAAAGAAATGATTCTGCTTACTAAAGCCATAGACACATGAAGCCTTACAGTAGTGCTTTTGTTTCCAACCACAAAACAGCATCAAGTTACAGTAAATAATTGCCATGTGCATATCCGGAAATGTTGTTTATTGTTGATGCTTCCCGTTATTTCTATTTTGGTTGAATATACTTTGGAGTATTGTATGTTGAACATGCGATTGTTCACAAAAACGGATTATTTCTGTGATTGAGGTATTGGTAGAACACATCATTCCCCACTCAGCCAGCCCCCACAAATGGACATCACACATTAAATGTTTATTTAGGCACCCCCAAAGGCCCAGCATGCCAGCAATTGTGTGTAGATATTACTATGTACTCATGTTTCATGCAGCGAGGATGTTCTTGCAGAAAAGACTTTAGTCTTAATAAACTTCCTGTACTATGGGACTTTTTATAACTACCTCCCTCCCTATAGGAGGCAGTATAGCGCAGTGGTCTAAGGCTCTGAGCTGCAAATCTGGTGACATCCAGCAGACCAGACCTGGGTTTGAATCCCACAGCTTCCACTTGCATACTGTGTGACCCTGAGCAAGTCACTTAACTTCCTTGTGCTCCCAGGTCGCACCTGGAAACAAGCTCTGGCTTAGTGTGCCTTTCCTGGTTAAACAATTTCCCCTTTCCCTTTCCCCTATGTACCTACCTAAAACGTGGACTCAGGAGTGAACCCAGGGCCCAGCATGTCAGGTGGCCAAGGAGCAGAAGTGTCAAATGTAGTGCCTTCTGCTCCAGAAAGGGGAGCCCCAGTGTGCGGCCTCCACAGTAATCCCTGTAGTGGATGAAGAAAGAGAGCTGGTGCATGTGTCATACTCAACCGGGGGGGGGAGCCATGTTCACAAGTGCAGAAAGATTCGTTCTGGCCTGTGAAGGATGGGTGGCATGGAGCTGCTCTGACGCAATAAAAGGGAAATAGAAGAATATGATAATGACTGCCATTGGTCACCATTCTGGGCCTTTCCCCAAAATTTATATCCATGTCTCCCTGGTTTCAACCCCCAGGGAGCCCTATCATAGGGGTCACAGCATGAGAGTAAGTGAGGAGAGTCGTTTTTGGAAAGTGGATTGCTGTAGTCTGTGGGTTGGTCCTGTCCACAGAAGATATACTGTAAAATATATAAATATATTTCTACGTATTATACTGGTGTGGTGGTGCCAGTATAGTTAGGGTTGGGTGGAGCGCTCAGTGCTAACCCCAAGTTTTGCACCTTAATAACTTTTGTGGTGTTCAACGGAATAGTTCAAAATTTTGCATGCACAGTCTGGCTGACAGTGTCTCAAGACGTGAAAAGTTTTGTGACAGCATCTTGTGTGGTTTCTGAGATCTGGAACATCAGTTTTTGGAAAAGAGAAGATTCTTTTCCTATAATTAATATATAGTGTATGGTAGAACGCTGTTGAGCATGGAAATCCATGCTCCCAACAGCATTGTTATGCTGCATTAGGTACATCATTGTAGCTGTTGTGCTGCACTAACTACGTAGCTAGTGAAGCATAACACCTAGAAGGTGGATGCGCGTGCGTTGGAGCTGGGTGTGCATGTGCGATCGGGAGACCGGTGATGTGCCAGGAGACGTCGCAGTGGTGAAACGGGACAGATGAAGAGAAAACTGCATTCAAAAGTGAAAAAAAGTAAGTGCAGTTTTTAGTATGAAGAACCATACACTATAAAAGACTGTGTATGATCGCTCATACACAACAAGGGTATTTTTCAACTCTCGAGTTTGCCATGGTAACGAGACCTCTCGAGCTATGCCCAATTAGTATAGAAATAAAATGTCCTATATCCCTGGTGGTCCAGTGGACTGCTTGCAGCCCGATGGCGGGCAGAAGTCTAAAAAAATAATAGATCCCATCCCTGGTGGTCCAGCGATACCCTCCTCCCCACCCTCCCACTGAGCCCCGCCACCTCCCCGGTCAGCGAGGCGACAGCTCCCCACACCGACAAGCCGCCCACCAACTGACTGTGTACAGTACAGCTGTACCATTGATCCACAGCATGAGCCAATGGGCATGCCAGACCCGTACCGTATTACACAGTCCAGATATGTGAATGGATTCATTCACATATCTGGACCATAGTACGAATGGTCTAGCGCCCATTGGCTCACGCAGGACCAATGGATTTACAGCTGTACTGTATGCAGTCAGTCAGCAGCAGCCAGGTGGCTTGTAGGGGAGCTGCCGCCGCTGCTGACTGGGGGGGTGGCAGGCTCAGTGGGAGGGTGGGGAGGAGTTTCTTATATTTAAACTTATGCCCGTGATCGGGCTGGGAGAGGTCCACTGGACCACCAGATATATAGGAGTTTCTTATTTTTATACTTATGCCCACGATCGGGCAGTGGGGCACTTTGCTACTTGTGCAGGGGGGGTCGGTCCCCGATGGCTGCAGCCTGGCAGGGCGCCAGACACAAGCTGCCGGGGATGGGCGCACCTGCATGCAAATGGGGCCATAATGACATGCAAATGGCCCCATTTGTGCCTTGCATGCATTATGTCCCCATTTGCATGTGCACCTTTGAATATCGCGGTTGATGCGCCTAGTGCAACAGCACTTGCGCTAGCGCATCCCCGTGCCCCTCTCTGGACACTTGTGCTGGTGCAGTGCCACTGTGCCATGCACAATGCGGGTGGCCACAGCACGATATTCAACGGTGCTGAGCCATGGTGCAGCACCATTGAATATCACCCTGTCAGTGCCCTGGCACATCCCAGTTGCGCTGTGCCCAGGCTTGCGCCACAGCCTGGTGCAGTCTGAATATCCCACCCTAAGACCTCAATTCCCAGAAATGGTCTAGTTACCCGCCCCCCATACAGCAGGAGGGTAGTCCTAAGGATTCATTGCCTGTATTTCAAATATCAAGTAAGGATTTTGAATTACTGCACTGTACCAACAATGAGTTATTTAATACTAGGTGTACCTCACCCACTGTTGATTCTAATTATGAGGCATATAATATCTCCCTGAGAGACAAGTCAGCAATTTCAGCTATTGAACTAGAAGATAAAGAGGCTAGTACTGTTAATGAGGGTACAACACAGAGGGAGTATTCCACAATTAACTCTAGTATAGAAAATTTACCAAAATTATGGAAGTTTAATTATTGTGAGTCATCAAACTCATTAGAGGAGACTGATAAAGAAGGTTTATGCTCCAAGTTGGGAGAGGTAATAATGGAGTTGCAGAAGACCATTACTGGTCTAGAACAGTTGAATGACACACTAATGGTAACTCCAGTCTGCAAAGGGTGTGGGAGAGTTATGCAGAAAGAACTGAGGATGGACAACCAGTATAAACCTTCTAGCTTAAGTGACTCCCTAATAGGGACATTAAAAAACCCTCAGAATGTGCACTTATTATTAATGGAGCAACGTGTTATTAACAGATCTATACTGGAAAACTTAAGAGCAGATGTAGCAGTTAACGGGGCTAAAATAGATACTATTATTAGTCTAGAGGATAAAAAGATGGGTTCAAAGATGGGTTCAAATGATATTGTAAGTGTAAGGGGAGATACGCCGCAGATGGAGCCAAAACAAGACACTAGTGTTAATAAATAGAGACCAGATATTAGTTTAATTGAAATACCTGAAACGTCAGTAAGGAAAACTGCTGTAAAAAGGCCAAAAAAGAAAAGGAAAAAAAAAAGGAAAAATGGGACTCTATAAAAAGAAATAAGGGAAAAGAGAAATTGAATCAGTTACCTGTGACCCAGGATAGCTACTATAGTCAACAAGAAGAATCTACAGAAACACAGCATGACAGATATTTGGAGGATAATTTGCTGCCCTTGTATGATACATTAGTTAATCCTGACCTGCTGCCCAAACTGGAAATTTTGGAAAAATAAATTTTAAAATTTCATGAGCAATGTGGGTCTTTAATTAATCCGATCGAGAAAGCTCAAGGGTTACAAATTATTGATAAGGGATTGAAGCAGAGTTTACCTAGTTCAGAGGTTGTTTTGGAGAAGGAGGCCTATTCTAGACAAACTACTTGGGCAGAATCTTATCCTCTAATAAGATTACATGTGCCAGTTAATTGGGGAACTTCAATCCGATTCAGTTTGAATTTGAGGTCTTACAATACTTAAATAAAAACTTGCATACCAACTTTACAGAAAATGATATCTTGGAAATTAAGAACATACCAACTGCAGAAGCTACTATGATAGACATTTTGTTTTTGTCTCCTACAGCAGCAAACTACAGTTGGGCGAACAGCTGGCTGTTCCAAGGTAGAAGTTTAATTATTACTTTTCACAGCTGAACATTATTCAATAAAGTGATAGATTGCCAGGAAAAGCAGGTTACCCTCAGTATATTTGGAATGTCTATACTTAAACAAGAAAATGAGGCTAGATTAACTGATTCCATAAAAGATTTGCTGATGAATTTCCTCAGAATACCATTGGAGGACTTGGGAGATATATCAGCAAACAGAGTGGGTAGGGAGAGTCAAGTAGATATAAAATTCTCAAACCCCAAATTGGCTGAAGTTATTCTGGAGAAGACTCTGATTCTAGATAGCGTGGGACTTAATCTGGTGAATTCAGAATGTCTTAATATAGCAGGGAACATAACAAATGGAAGTACTAATAATATTAGAACCTCTGGAGTGCCACTAAAAATAGTTTTTTTACAGCTGACTGGTTATGGAGAGAACTGTCTACCGGTAAATTGTCCATCTTCCCCGAGGTCATTGTTCCAAAGCTGGAATAACTTTTATGACATGGAGTATTGTGTGCTGGATAACACACATAGTAGATGTAGATTTTAAAAATGTCCTTATGGAATTGGATTTTATTTGCTTGCAAGAAACTTGGCATACTAATACTAACATACTAAAACGGCAGCAGAATAGGCCTAACGGTCTTTCGCGCCTGCTCATTTGGTCATCCCCCACCCTGGGAGCTGACCTTGCTGCCCCCCTTGCTTTCTCTGGCTTCTCCCTTCCCAGTTCCAGATATTCTCACTGCATTGGATTTTGCTTCCAGAACCCTTCCCCTGTACCTGTCCCACCCCCTCTTGAACCCCTCCACCATCTCTGCCTCCACCAGCCCCCTAGGCAGCGATTCCATGGCTCCACCACCCTCAGTGAAGAAGCACCTCCCTTTCCCCTGAATCTCCCTCCAGCTTCCGTCCATGCCCTCTAGTGGCCCCTCCTCCTTCCTTGAAGCACCCTGACTGCTCCCTCCCCTATTTACCCTTTCATGTACCTGAAGACCTCTATCAAGTCCCCCGGTCCCTTCTCTCTTCCAGTGTGAACATATTTAGCTCTTCAAGCCTCTCCTCATAGGTCCTGTCCCCCAAGCCCCAAATCATTTTGGTTGCCCTCCTCTGGACCCTCTCCAGGAGTTTAATGTCTCTCTTTAAGTGTGGCCTCCAAAACTGCATGCAGTAATCGAAGTGCGGCTTCACCAAGCAGTTATACAGAGGGAGTATTACTTCCCTCCTTCTGGAGGTGATCCCCCTAGCGATGCATCCCAGCATCCTGTTGGCCTTGGCTGCTGCCCCCCTACAAGTCTCCGAGTTGTTCATCTTGACATCCACCACCACCCCCAGGTCCCTCTCAGCCATCGAGACTTGTAGCATTTCACCCCCAGGGTGTACACTTGGCCCGGGTTTCTGGCCCCCAGGTGCAGTATCTTGCATTTCCTGCATTGAACCTCAGCTTCCACTTTCTAGACCATCTTCCAGAGCCTCAGGTCCCCTGTAGGCCACCCCTCCCATCTCCCATCCACCACCGCCCCAGTTTTGAGTCATCCGTAAAGAGACTCATCTCACTCCTGATTCCTGTCCTTAGTGTCAGAGACGTGGCGTTGAACAGAAGGGGCCCAAGGACTGATCCCTGGGACCCCACTCATGACCCTCCTTGGGATGAGACTATCCTGCCAACTATGACCCTCTGTCCAGTCCTGGAGCCAATTGTCTATCCATCTGATCATCTGGTTCCCCACCCCCATTTCTCCCAGCTTATCCAACAGGCCCACGTGAGGAACAGAGTCAAATGCCTTGCTGAAGTCTAGAAAGAGGACATCCACTGGTCTACCCAGGTCCAAGGCACTCGTCACCCAGTCATAGAACTCCACAAGGTTTGTCTGACATGATTTCCCTGGGACGAATCCATGCTGTCTATCTTCCAGGCACCCTGACTATTCCAGATCCCCCCCTAGCCTCTCCTTGACAATGCACTCCATCACCTTGTCCACCACCGATATCAGGCTGACAGGCCTGTAGTTCCCTGCCACCTCCCTTGATCCCCCCTTGTGGACAGGCACTGTATGCACCACCTTCCAGTCTTGGGGCACCCACCCTGTCCTCAGAGAGATGGTGAAAAGCTCTGCCAGGGGTTTCGCCAGGACATCCACAAGTTCTTTCAGCACTCTGGGATGTAATTTATCTGGCCCTGGTGCTTTCTCCATCTTAAGGGACCTGAGGGCTTTTCTCACTCTCTCTGCTGTGATTTCCACCTCCGCTACCTCTTCTCCCTGCTTAGCCTTCCCTCCTCCTGCCAGTGATGCCTCCCCCTCTCCCCAGACCCAGCGATCGGTAAGGGTTCCCCCTCCTCAGTATTACTGTCTCCTCCCATGTATGATGTAGCACCCCCATTTTCCTTGGTGAAAACTGAGGTGAAGTACTCATTTAGTACCTCAGCCTGCTCCCCCAGGTCTTGTGCCCATCTCTCCCCTGTTTTAATCCTGCTAATCTGCCCCTTCACCCTTTGTTTTTCCCCAGTGTATCTAAAGAACCTCTTGTTCCCTCTCCTAATTTCCCTGGCCAAGTTCTGCTCCTTCCTTGCCTTAGCCGCCCTCACCACCCTAGTGGCCCTTCTAGCCATCAGCTCGTACTCACCTCGATCCCTTTCACTCCTTGAGCACTTGAATTGCCTATAGGCTGCCTTCTTTCACCGCACCACCTCCTGGACCTCCGTTGTCCACTGGCAGGATTTTCGGGCCATACCGCATTTTTGTCTTACTTTTGCACAGGTGCAGGTAGCATCCTGCACCCCTCTTCTGATGATTTCCCACCTACTATCAGCGTCCATGTCTGGCCCAATAACATCCAAATGCTCCTTAAGGATCCTTCCCATTTCCTTAAAATCCACCCCCCTGAAGTCAGTTACCTCCGTCTTTGTGCAGCCTTCTACCCCTCCTAGGTCCAGGCAGAACCAGACCATGGCATGGTCACTCCCCGCTAATGGGTACCTTAACTCCAGGCCCCCAATCTGGCCACTGTCTGCCAGGATCACATCCAGTACCCACCCCTCCCTGGTCGGTTCCCCCACTTGCTGAGTTAGGAATGTGTCTTGAAAGACATCCAACAACCTCTGTTCCCTGGCCACAGAGGATGTCATAGTCTCCCTGTCTGTTCCTGGCATGTTTAAGTCCTCCAACACCACCATCTTTCCCCTGCCCAATCTGCAGTGTCTCTCAATATCTGCCACCAGACTCTCGTCCTGCTCCTCTGCCAGTGCAGGGGGTCTATACACCACTCCTATTTTTACTCTCTTGCCCCCCCTTGTTATCAAGATGATCCAAATCGCTTCCACGGTTCCCTCCACCTTCTCTACTCCCCCTATGCCAATGCAGTTTTTGACTATCATTGCTACCCCTCCTCTCCTTCCCTCCCCCCGTCCTTCCTGAACATAGTGTAACCCTCCAGGTTCAGGTCCCAGTCATGTCCTGCGGTGGCCCAGGTCTCAGTCACCACTGCCACATCCACCACTCCCTCAGTTAGCATCACCTGGAGCTCAGGCATTTTATTGCCCAAGCTCCTGGCATTTAGCAGGACTACCTTCCACCCTTTCCCTATACTTCCATTTCCCCTGCTCGTGTTCCCATGGGGATTCCGTTTTCCCCTGGTCTGCACTTTTCCAGTTGGCCTTTTCCCGCATTTCTCCAGTTCCCCAAGGGGTAGAGACAGAGTCCTTCCTTTATCGGACCCCCCTTGACAGCCTTTTCTCCCATCCCCCCCTTCACAAGTTTAAACCCCACTTTTCACCAATGAACCCCTCTATTTTCAACTTAAGGATTCCCCTCCCCTCCAAATTGAGATGGTGCCTATCTCTAGCATACAGCTCCTTAGCCTCCCAGGTCTCCCCCCAATCCCCCATCAACCCATACCCTCTGGCCTCAAACCACTCCCTGAGCCACTGGTTTATCTCTCTAATCTTCCTATTGTGTTCCCCACTAGCCCTTGGCACCGGCAGGATTTCTGAGAAGGAAATTGTGCATCCTATGTCATGACAGATCCTGGCAAGCTCCCTGAACCTTGCCTGTATCTCTAGCTCGCTATCTCCCTCAATGTCATTTGTATCCAGGTGGACCAGTATGTCCGGAGAACCCCCACAATCCTTTGCCAGCTGATATACCTCGTGCTTGGCCCTGTGCACCTTTAGTCCAGGGAAGCATTTTGTTCTAACTGGCCAGACTTCTCCCTTCCTATCCCATTTGATACCCCTGATCATAGAATCCCCCAACAGGAGCACTCTGACTGCTCCTTTTCCTCCATTCCCCCCTTCCATGTCCCTCATCCTTTCTACTGGCCCCTCCACCTAGCCAGCTCCTTGTTCCTCTCCCTATCTGGGTGCTAAATGCCACCCCCTCCTTATTTACCCAGGCCACCCCTTCCCTCCCCTGATCCTATGCCTCTCCTCCTCCCGAGTATCCTTCTGTACCTCACTAACTCCCCCCTCACTGCTCGTGACTGGTCCTTCTCCCCCATCCGCTAAACTAGCCTGGCTTGTCCTCCCTTCCTTCCTGTCTCCATTTAGTCCTTCCTTGCGTGTCGTGCTCCCGGCCTAAACCCTCAGCTCCCTTTATTGTATCCTCCTTGTACTTCTGGTCCTTCTCCTTGCCCTTTCCTCCCAACTAGTCCTTCCCTTGCACTTTCCTCCCTCTTCCCCTGTCCCTCCTGCTCTGATTCACTGCTTCCCCATTTTTCTGCATTTCAGGTTCCCCCTGTTCCTCCTGCTATCTGGCCCCTGCCTCCTGCCCCCACTCCTTTCCATCTCTAACCACCCCTATCATGGCTACATCACCCCCCTCATCCTCAAGCAGAAGAAGAGAATTGAAGCGGTTACTGAATGTAAGGTCTGATCCACCTCCCCGCCTTGCTTCCTTCTGTCCAGCCCCACCCATTGCCTACTTCCTTGAGAATGTTGTCCCTCTGGCCCCCCTTTGTGAGGATCCCCAGTTACCTGCCTGCTTCCTTGGTAGTGTCCTCCTTTTGGGCCCCCTCTGCCAGAGTCCCTATGTGACCCCAGAGTATACTCCTGCACTCCTTTCCCTATGCCCCCACCCCTAGTGCTTGGTGCAACCCCATGGGAGATCCCCTGCCCTCTTCCCCAACCATACCTCCCCCCTTCCCCCAGCTTTCTCCTAATCCTCGCAACCTCCTCCCTAAGCTGTGCCAGCTGGTAGCACACTGGGCAACCACCAAACTTCCAAACCCAGTCCAGTATCATGGCTGCCCCACACCCTGTGCACCCCACCACCCTCCCAAAGATGCTGGCCCTAATGACGTGTGGTCCCATCCCCCTCCAAGAAGGTTTCCTTGGGTGAGCCACCAGGTTCCCCACTAGTCCAAGATACACCCCTACTGACTAATCAGGTCACCCACTAATCCTAGATACAGTCCCACAGTAAACCGGTAACCCTGTTACTAGGTGCAGTACAACACAGTAAACTTATAAGGGAAGTGAACAACTCCCTAAGCTCTCTCTCCCAGTCTTTAAATCCAACCCCAGTGGCTAGAACTACATGAGCTGCACCTGCAGCCTTTTCCTCCAGTTGCAGGGCAGGTGTTCCCCTATAAATAAGCAGAGCTCTGGGGAGGGAGGGATGGGGAGGGTGGGATTTGAGCCTACACCTGACTCTCACAAGAGTGTATCAGCCCTGTGTCTGCCCCTCCAAGCCCTACAGCCAAAGAACCAGCCCCAAGAAAATTCCACCAAATAGGTTTTAAATCAGAAGAAATAGGCCTCCACCAGTGCAGCCTGTTACACAGTGAAACATCCAACAAACGAGCCCACTTACAGCCACCAAATCAGTTTTCAAACTTCCAAAAGCCCCCAAAACAATACCCTGCCAGCCCCTTAGAAGTAAGAAAGAAAAGAAATAACCTTCTACCAAGTAAAATCCACAAGAAACCCTGTAAAAACAACCAGAAGCAGCTACTGTACTGGAACACAACTAATCCTGTCCCCTTCTAGTTCCTTCTGAGAAGCCAAAGCAACTAACACCACAAATCTGATTCAGCTCTGCCTCCAGTCAATTAGCTGAGTGAGACTTGGCCAGACCATTAACACCCTTCCCCCACTATGCACTAACCTTTGCAGCCAGTGAAGTCAGCAAAAAGGAATCAAAATTCAACTCAAAGCCCCCAAAATATGTTTGCTGCCAAAGGAAACAGGTCTCCAATTCAATCAGCTTCACTAACAACACATCAAAATAGGCTTGAAATGAACAGATATAGGTCTCCAATTCAAATAACCAGCCCCAAGCAAATCCCACCAAATAGGTTTTAAATCAGAAGAAATAGGCCTCCACCAGTGCAGCCTGTTACACAGTGAAACATCCAACAAATGAGCCCACTTACAGCCACCAAACCAGTTTTCAAACTTCCAACAGTCCCAAAAACAATACCCTGCTAGCCCCTTGGAAGTAAGAAAGAAAAGAAATAACCTTCTACCAAGTAAAATCCACAAGAAACCCTGTAAAAACAACAAGAAGCAGCTACTGTACTGGAACACAGCTGATCCTGTCCCCTTCTGAAATTTTGTTAAATGACTATGAGTGTTTCCAGGTTCCTGGTATTAAGCAATCTAAGTTTGGTAGTAACAAACTCAGGTGGTTTAATTGTGTTTGTAAAAGTAGGCAAGTTTAGACAGGTAAGGAAAAAAACTTATCATAATAATATAATTGTAGTGGATATTAAGGTTGGGAATATGGATATCTGTGTACTTAACTGTTATGTCCCCAGGAGAATTCTGGGTTTTATTGTGAAGATGTGTGGAATGATATAGCAAACATAGTCTTAAACATTTATCAAAATTCACCTGCAACACATATTCTTCTATTAGGTGATTTTAATGCAAGAATTGCTATATTTGATGGCTTAACAGGTGAGTTGATGTTCACAGATAAGTTACCTGATATAATATTGCCTATCAGGAGTTCAAAGGACAGTAAACTAAATAATAATGGGAAAAAATTAATAGATCTTATGACATATTATATGCTTTATCTACTTAATGGTAGGCTGAAGGGAGACATAGTAGGTGATGTTACATTTTTTGTCTGCAAGGGGAGCTTTAGTGGTAGATTATGCCATTTGGTCAGGTAACCCAGATTGCTGGAATTCTCTAACTATACCCGTGCGAGTGGAGAGTGACCATTTTCCCCCTTTTTTTTTGATTTTAATGTCTCTGTACAGTCTCTAAATCATCATCCGATACCTACTCTTCTTTATACTGAGATTAGAGGAGATAAAAGAATCATCTGGCAACATGACTCAGATGAGACTATGGTGCCCCTGCTACCTGACTCCTGTTTTTCTGATAGTACTGTAAACCTTTGGAAAAAGGATGTACAGACTTTAATAATGATGCAAAGTCAGTTGTATGCAGCTATATGTAGTCTTCTTGAATATAGTCCATAATATTACCCTGCTGTTCTCAGTGATTGGTTTGATAATGAATGTAAAAAGAAAAAATCCCATATTAGAAGGTTAAACATAAATTATAGGAATACCAGAACTAAATCAGTATTGATAGAATTAAATCAAGAAAAAAAGAATTATAAACAAATGATAAAACAAAAAAAGATTACATATCATAATAAGTTATGACAAAAAATGCTAATTGTCGTTGAACAGAGGGACATCAAGTCCTTCTGGAATCTGGTTGCCAGGGGCTGTTTGAGCTCTAAATATGAAATTGATACCTATATATTTGAAGAAGAGTGGATCAGATATTTTACATCTTTCTTTTATGATTCAGATATAGAGGCAACTCAGGATAATAGGACTGTACAAAATGGCTCTATTATAATCACCACTATAGAGCTTCAAGCAATTGTGGGCTTAAAAAAGCATAAAGCTGCCAGTCCAAATGGGATTCCCTGAGAAGTACATCAATGCCTACCACTAACATGGGCTAAATTTTTAGTTATTTACTTTAATAGATGTATTAATTCAAATATCTTCCCAGACTCCTGGAAGGGAGCAAACATTATCCCTATTCACAAGAAAGGTAGTCTCTCTGATCCATGTATGTATAGGCCTATCAGCCTCCTAGATGTGGACTTGAGAATACTATCTAGAATTCTGTTGGGAAGATTGGAGAATGAAGTAACAAGAACAGGAGGTTTAGTAGACTATCAGGCAGGTTTTAGAGCTATTATGCCACATTAGACAATATCTTTGTATTGAAGCACCTAATAGAAAAATATGTTATAATTAGAAACTATATGCAATGTTTATTGATTACTCTTCTGCATTTGATTCTATTTCCAGAAATATATTGTGGTCAGTTTTAGAAAAAAAGGGAGATAGATATGAGTCTAGTAGCTTTAATTTCACAGCTATACAAGAATAATTGGGAAAAATTTGACTTGGTAAACAGGGGGGACCACTGGCTTCTTTTAACATTAATAGAGGAGTCAGACAAGGTTGTGTGTTGGCCCCATTGTTATTTTCTCTTTATATCAATAATATGATATCCCAGTCTGATATTGATATGTCTGACTGACCAAAACTTGATATAATGCCATGCCCCCTTCTTGCCTATGATGATGATAGCATCATTCTATCTCTTACAAAATTTGGATTACAGAAGAAGCACAATTACATCTATGACAAATCCTCTGAATTAAAATTAAAAATTAACATGAATAAGACCAAGGTTGTCATATTTGATAAGGGAAGGAAAAAAGATTAAACTTTTTGGCTGGTAGGAAAAGATAGGATAGAGAGAGTAACCAGTTACCTTTATCTGGGCATATTATTTCAGGAGAGTGGTAAATGGACACTGCATGTAGATATGCTCCTTGATAAATTAAGGAAAACAGTAGCTGGACTAGTTCACTTTAACATAAAATATTGGGGCATGACCATTAAACCACTAATACAAGTTATTAGGTCAAAGTTTGAGACTCAGCTGTTATACGGATCTGATATATGGGAGTGTCAGAATTTAAATAGATTAATGTCACCACTATATATGTTCTTACGTTTAGTTCTTAAGGCAGGACATTCCTGCCCAGCTTTGTATTTAAGATCAGAACTGGGTATTGAAAATATTAGGGCAAAAATAGAAACTAGAAAAGTAAATTACTGGACAAGACTAACTAGACAAGGACCAACTTTAGCAAAGAAGGCACTTAAAGAGAAAGAAGTATGATTTAATTTGGGTTATAAAACTGGTCTTTGGTATACAACATTAATTAATATTCTATAGAAACACAAGATGATGACCCTCAAAAGGGCTGTAGATTGGGGCATTGTAATCAGTGGAAAATATAGTAAGTATATAGCTAAAACAATAATCTCTAGCTGGAATTATAAGGACTTGGAACTAATCAAGAACTCTCATTATTCAAAATGGTTTGCCCAAAATAATTATTAGTTTGACTTTAAGCCATATCTTGAAATTCTGACAGATCCAAAATTAAGATCCTTAGTCTCAAACTATAAATTTGAACAATGTCCAAGCAACATGCTATCCTACTGATATAAGCAAAAAGGTTTAATCTCCCGTGAATGTGATTGTAGTGTAAGTGAAGAGAATGTAATGCATATTATGTGGGAATGTTCCTGGTATAATAACATATGAGATTATTGGCCGAGTCCCTTTAAAGCTAAGCTTTATCAGATAATGTGACTCTCACAACAATTCTTTTCCATACTATGGACATATGGTCAGTTGAAAGGTTTGCTAAATATTTGAATGCTATTAACCAAATAAGAAAAATAATTCTGATAATATAAATTAGGTTGGTTATTGTGATATTTATATTTTATTTAAGTTATGCTATATCCTAAAGGTCCCACATAGTCTAGTCGACTGAAATAATATTCATCCTTGTCTATATCTTTACAATAAGATTGGGAAGTGTGTCAAACAAGAGTTAAGACTATGTTTGCTATTTGATTTGATCAATAACTGTATATGTGTCCTGTGCTAGAAACTGTATACTATATTTTTTAGGGTCTAGATTAAGTGCAGTGCAATAAGGGACTTTATTGTGCAATAAAGTAATATTGTGAACTATATTTGCTATATACAAATGGAATCTGCTTGAGATGACTCTCTTTTGATGTCACCTGATTTGATTAATTATTAAATTTGTGTCTTGTGTGAAAAAGTCTATATTAGATTTTTATAGTTTAGATTAGTGCAGTGATACTGTACTCTGAATAGAATGCATTTAGATAGATGGTGAGTTTACTGTGCAGTAAGGTAATACTGTGAACCATATCCATTACATGTAGATTTGAGATTTGAGATGATTCTCTTTTATCATATTTATTACATCTGTATGTAGTATCTAATTTGTTAGGATGTATATGATTTTAATAGCTTTTCTTGCTACACAATAACATTGAATTGCTTGATTAACAGCTAAGTATTTAAAAAATGAAAATTAGGTGGGAAAATGGCTGCACTGTTTTAGGAACTTAAGTAAGGGACAACTGGACTGCTTCAAAACAAGCACACAAAACAATAAGTAAGCTTCACACATGCCCACATTTAAAATTATGCCAAAAGCAGAAACAATGGGGTTTATGTTCCCTTTAACAGACAGGTTTGGTTTGCATCATGCCAGTCATGTGGCACTAATTAATATTTTGGAGCCAGTAATATTTTGGTCATAGTCAGGCATTTGTCCTAGAAAACAACCAGATCTTCACATTAACTTTTTTAACTAACGTTAATGTGCTAGTTAAAGGGACCATAAACCTTCTTGTTTACATTTTTTCATATAATTGGAGATTTGTGTATGTATGAAATCTGTTGAGTACCCCCAGTGTATTGATTCAGGGATTTATTTTGAAATGCTCCTGGTTTTTTCTTTGAGGTCTTTTGTTAATGCTGTCTTTTTCACATCCAATGCTAATTTTTCAATTTCTTATGCATTACAGAAGCCAGTGGCACCAGTGCAGCAGAAGCCCTGCATGGAAAGCTTCACTCGAGACTTCAGCTCAACCAATGTTATTGGGTCCAGAACTCATTAGAAAGTAAACAAAGGAATAATATGTGGAAAAAAGGCGGCATTATCAAATAGCACCAAATATGGAAAAAAACAGGACTATTTTAAAGCAAAGTTACAAAAAAATTAGGAGGAATTTGATTGATTCACACATTCCCAAATTTCCAACTATGATAAAATGTGTTAAAATAAAGTAAGGATTATGTTCTGTTTCAACTTTAGACTGATGGTCCAGGTGCAGTACTTGTAACAGTTTACAACTGTGCAGCTAGAGTCCCCAGATTTCAGTGTGCATACCAAACAGCATTAGTGTTTACCTTGTTAGCACGTCATTGTCTTTCTGTGGTGTACAACAAGATATGTCTGTTTATTCTCCTGGTCCTGTTTCATACACACCACTGCAATCTATCCTCACAAGTGGGTTAGTCATCTCCAATTTGTAGAATGAAGCACTTTACTGTACTACTCATGGGCTGTTTTTTTCCCTCAAACTCCTCAGCTCCAGAGGATCCTATTCTCTAAACAGCAAGTTGCATTCAGCAAGTCGTGTCTGCTTGGATGACAGACTGAGTAGAACTTTATAAGATTGCAGGTCCTGTTGCTTACAGGAGGCCATAGCATGGTGCTATAAGTGGTCCCTATGTTTTATAACAGCAATGATTTCAGGAGTGATCCAAGAATGCACTATGCCACAGATCTTCATCTTTTTATAAGGTGCATGTATATCACAGGCAGCATTGAAGACCTCAATGAAATGTTCAAGCGCCACATTGATATCATCAGTGGAGTCCAGTAGAGATCAGTCCTGGTAGCAAAGCTGTTGTTGTAAGAGATCAATGTCACCATTTTTAGCACATAATTGTAGATAATCTGGGGAAGGGGTGTCTGAAATTTGTTGGTCCAGCTGCAGGAGATGGGGGAGTGGTCACTAAGGGAGTCCGGGTGAATGTTTATATTAGTTATGCGATCCAGGTGATTAGAGATTATCCAGTCCAGGGTGATGTTTGTTCCAGTCTTGTAGTTTATTCTGGTTGGGGAGCTGACAAGCTGAATGAGGTGAAGGGAAGATAAGGCATACTTTATAGGACCAATGTTTGGGGACAGCCAGTTTCTATTGCAGTCTCCCAAGAGAATTGTCTCAGTGACATGATTTTGAGCACAAAGATAGTCCAGAACACTGTTTAGGCCTGAGGTGGGGTCTTTAGGGGTTATGTAGACTGAGCAAACCATGAGGGGTTTTACATTGTGCTTCCAGGAGCACTTTAATCGCTAGTATCTGTGAGGGGCATCCTAGGTCAACTACTGGCAAGGCCAACCCCTTTAGTGAGCTTTTTAGGTAGATGGCACATTCACCACCATGTTTTGAAGACCTTTCCAGCCTGAAAATAGTATAGACAGGCAATGCTACTGCTCAGTCAGGTATTTTGGAGGACAGCCACATTTCAACAGTTGACAGGATATCAGGATCATGCAGTATGACCCACACTTCGAGGGTGTTAATTTTACACAGGAGACTACACATGTTGATTGTAGCCAGTGTTATTGTACTCTGTTTATGGAGAGTGCCATTTGGGGTCTGGCTAACATGTGACCAGGGAGAAGGGAACAAAGGAGGCAAATTCATAGCATGGACACAGTACACAGTCAAATGCCACTACATTTGCTCACCGCTGGAGAGAGGACCATTAGGGCTGGTTGCCGTGGTGACAAGGGGCTTGTGTGTCCTGGGAAGACTGCCTGCTCATAGCCCAGAGCATTAAGGGAAGGTGGAGGAGCCACCTACGTTCCCTGGCACTTCTCTAATATACACAAGTAGCAGCTAGGAAGCAAGTGAGCACAAGGGATGGGAGGGTCTCGGCACCCAACTAAGGATCTAGGTTCGAGCAGACTTGATAGACCATAAGGCCTAATCTGCTGGCAAATAGTATGTTAGTATGTTAGAAGTGCTCCTGGGAGAAAGTCCAACACATGAGGTGGCATTTTATATGTGTTTTTGTGCTGTTTGTGATCTTAATCTGTAATCTTGCTCTTGCTGGGGTAGAAAGTGGGTAAATCTGCACTTCCTGTGGGGGCTGCATAAAGCTTGCACCTCACGTGAGTGGGAGCAGGAGAGACAGAGATCTCAGGTTGGTGTTACATCTTTTAAATGATATATAGCCTATAAGGGTTACAAGACTGCATTTTAAAAATGTATTTGCGCACCTCTAGAGAGAGGATCGTTAGGGCTGGTTGCCATGGTGACAAGGGGCTTGTGTGCCGGGAAGACTGCCTGCTCGTAGCCCAGAGCATTAATGGAAGGTGCAGGAGCCACCTACATTCCCTGGCACTTTTCTAATAAACACTAGTAGCAGCTGGGAAGCTAGAGAGGTGCTACTGGGAGACAGTCCGCCCCATGAGGTGGCATTTTATATGTGTGTTGTGCTGTTTGTGACCTTAATCTGTAATCTTGCTCTTACTGGGGCAGGAAGTGGGTTAATCTGCACTTCCTGTGGGGGCTGCATAAAGCTTGCACCTCACGCGAGCGGGGCCAGTGCACAGTTTCACATGCGGAGACGCGGACGCCATAGACAGGAGCCTGGCTCTAAGAAGGAGGAAAAAGGGAACAGATGAGGGTTAACTGTAAGAACATTATTTGTCTGATTAAGTGGATGGCTGGAACAGAGTCAGAATGTCACAAGGCAGGGGTAAAGCTAAAAAGTTGCAAAAGCAATCTATACAGTGCAAAATGTACACAGAGGGGGATAAGGTGCGGCAGTTCAGATGCAATAATTGTCTGCTGGTGGACACGCTATAGGACGAAATTAAAATGTTACTGAGGAGACCGGAAGTAAAAAAAGAGATAGGAGAATTGAAGAAATTTATAGATTCAATGTCAGAAAATCTCTCAGAGCAAGGGGAAAATATAATAACTAGCACTCCTAGCTGTATATTAGGAAGGAAGACATCTGTATCCAACAAAAAGTATAAGGGATTGCTGTTCGAAGTGAACAACAAAAAAACTAAAAAAAAGGAAGGGGAGTATACATAAAAGTGAGCCCCTACAACTTTCCAATAAGTATGAAACCTTAAGTAAAGCATTTGAAGCAGGGGCAGACAGCAGCAAAGAAATAAGAGATGAAGATGTGAGTGAAGAATCAGTAAAGTTAGAAACATCAAAGTAGCCACACCAGCCTGAAAACATTATAGACATTAAGATATTGCAAACTGCAGCAGCTGACAGTCTGTGCCAAAGGGAAATAAAAGAAAGAGATATTCTTGTAATTGGGGATTCAGTTACAAGGGGGACTGATGAGATAGTTTTCAAAAACAGAAAATTGTGCACGACAGTTAGTACATTACCTGGGGTGAAAGTGATAGATTTAGAAAAGCTACTGGATGGCCTAATGGAAAACACACATGAACCTTTAGTCGTATTGCATGTGGGGAGGGGACTAACGATATAGGCAAAAATAAAGTGGAAGTAATACAAGAATGCTTTTTGAATGTAATAGATAGAATCCAAGCAAGGGGGGGGGTGATCTCATAATCTCAGTGATTTTGCCAGTGCATGGGCCAAATGAACACAAAAATTGGGCCATAAATCAAATGAACAGATGGCTACGCTCTTTTTGTGTGGACGGACATATTGGATTTATGGATAATGCCAGGACATGTGAAAACAAAGCTGTTTTCAAACATGATGGGCTGCACCTAAATAGAGCAAGATCTAGAATACTAGGTACCAAAATAAATAAGGTGATACAGTTTAATTTAAACTGCAAAGGGATGGGCTGGAACTTACAGACATGAGGGTAATGAATGACATGGGCCTACTAGGAAATGAAAACAAGGGTTGTAATGTAGTATTACTAAATGCAAGGAGCTTAACAAACACATTTGATGAATTCCATTCCGTGTTAAAATCTAGCAGCATTGATATAGCACTGGTGACTGAAACCTTGTGGGACAATACAGATCCTTGGGAAAAGAACATCACAGGATATAAATTATATTCTAGATCTAGACCCCATAGGAGAGGAGGAGGGATTGCTATATATATATATTAAAGACACTATAAACAGTGAGCAGGAAATGATACACTTGGAGAAAGTGGAAGTGCTGTGGATAAAAATAGTGCACAAGTCTCAATCCAAAACTAGATTGGGATTGGTGTATAGGCCCCCATCTATGACTAAACAGGAGGAGGAGAACCTTCTCTTTGGCTATATTTCCAACTTAGACCCGGCAGAAGATATACTTATGACAGGGGACTTCAATATGCCTGAAATAGACTGGTTGGACTTAAGGGGAAAAACAATATTGAAAGGAAATTCCTTGAAGTAGTTGACTAAATTAGGGTGGAACAAAAAGTGATGTCAGCAACCAGTGGTCAAAACATCTTAGATTTGGTCTTGACTAACATGGGGATAAATTAGTAGTATTAAGATTGATAGTCCCTTAGGAAATAGCGATCACTGCAAAGTGTTCTTTAGGATGGCAGGGGAATCAAGTGCAAATGGTGTCACAGGCCTGACTCACAGCTTCATTTTAACAAAGCAAATTTTCCTGGCTTAAAAGAAGAAATGGCTGCTTGGGACTGGGAAACTAAGTTTTCTAATCAAACAGTAGATATAATGTGGGAAACTTTGATTATGAAAATCATGAGGGAAGTAGAAAAATATATACCTAGTGTGTGTAAATATGACCAGAATAATAACAGCAGGGGGATCACGTGATGAGCTGATCGGGGAAGCACGAACTGAGCGGAGCTCCCAGGCCCTACTGAGCCAATCGCAATATAAAGCTACATTTGACCCCTTAGTGGTGGTGGAAATAGAGGGACTAACCTGTTAGAGTCTCTTTTTACCCTCGCAGAAACTTCTTCTTTGAATCCCGACTGTTTACTTCCTGCATCGTAGCAGCTCACGGGACCGGCCGCAACATCCGAGATGGAGTACGAAACTCCCGAGAGCCTGGATACACGAGCGCCGGCAACGAAGCACCCAAAACCCCCATCACCTGTGCCGGAAAACCAAGGGCCTAGCTCAGAGAGTGTAGGAGGAGGACAGACATCGCCCGAAGACATTGCAGAAATTAAAACCTTGCTTCAGGGGCTGGTTGCTGACTTTTCGACAGTAAAACCAACACTGCAGGCTCTGGCCCAAAGAATTGGGACATGGAAGCACGTATGGTGTCTCAGGAGTGCAAATCTATCTCTCAGGAACAGGATCTAGTGGCTCTCCGAAAGCAAGTAAAAAAATTAGAGGATCGAGTCGAGGACCAGGAATCTCACAGTCGAAGGAACAATTTAATCCTGGTTGGTCTACCAGAGCGATCGGAAGGAGCAGACTGCATTACATTTATCCAGGATATGTTAATGAAGCTCTTAGGTCCATCACCATGTGGGGACTCTTATAACTTGGAACAAGCTCATCGCTCTCTCAGAGAAATACCTTCACCAGGGGCCAGACCGGGAGTCATTATTATGCGGTTTCTAAACTTTAAGGAGAAGTCACACGTCTTAAACAAAGCCAGAGCACTTAAAAATCTTCAATGGAACGGCGCGCCCTTGTTCGTATTCCAGGACCAAACCCCAGCGATTCGGGAAAAACAGAAGGAATATGGGGACATAAAGAAAAAGCTTTATTTGGCTGGAGTGAAGTTTAGAATCGAGCACCCTGCCACTCTGGTCATGAAATTACAGTCTGGAGATCGGAAGTCCCTAACGGCGAAGGAGGCAGCAGAGGGACTGAGATTGGAGCTCCCAGACTTGTTTAAATCGACGGCCTGAAAATGGCTCACAGGGAAGGCTCTGACCAAAAATGGTTCTTTATTAGGATCTGGATATATTAATGACAGCTGGATAACAAGGAAGAATTGACCCAAATAATCATATGAAAGGGGGAAGAGGGGATAAGAAGGGAAGAAGAAGAGAAGAAGAGTAAAAGGAAGAGAAGAAGAGAGACAAGAAGGAAAAGGAGTGGAAGAAAGAAAATATTTTCCCCTTCCCCTCTTTCCCCCTTCTTCCCCCCCCTTTTTTTTTTTCTTTCTCCTTTTCCCCTCTGTTTTCTTGCAGCACCTCCTTCCAAAGGTCTGGGGAGGGGTGTTAAGGCTGCTTTGTTGTGTTTTCCTCTTATATTAACTCTAATCTGAGCCAGAAGTATATGAGGGGACTGGTTATTCTTAGTTGGACCTGAGGAATCATTAAGGATGGCTCAGTTGGACTGTAATGTATCTCAAAGGGAAACATAGGTCTATAACATGTTCTTGATGTTAATTTGAGATCCAAGGGGATTAGATTTCAATTTTATGATTCCAGCATGACAAGAACATGTGATTTCAGGAGGGGATGCTTTATTCATCTTTAACCATGTTGGGTCATTGGTATTCGCTCCAGCCCAAGATACTATTATTGTCCTTCTTTATTTTTGTATATTATGGTAGGGGATACTTAAAGCTTTGAGGGTAAACTAAGGGGGGTGATTGGGGGTATGGGCTCATGTTTAAGGGAATGTAAGAAGATATAAAGGTGATAGTAAGGTTTCGGAGGGTCTGGGGGCTTGCTCAGCAGATAGCTCATCTACGTATCTATCTGAGCTAGGAGGATGATCCAAGGATCGGGGATTGACTGGGGGGGATTACTGGGAATGGGAAAAGAGAGTCCATGGTTTATATATATGCTAAGGCAGATTTTGTTGGTGCAGAATGCAGGGGTGTAAGTAAAATTGCATGATCAATATCAAAATTATCACTTGGAATATTAAAGTCCTCAGAGGGAGGAGGAAAAGGATGGTGATACTAAAACACATCCATCAACTGGGAGCTCAGATAGTTGCCCTGCAAGAGACCCACCTTCTTAAGGAGGAACTGGGTCTCCTAAAAAAACTGTGGCTAGGGCAGGTTTTAGGAGATGGAAATGCCAAAGCTTCGGGGGGGTAGTCATTTTGATTGGGAGAGATTGTCCATTTATAGTTTTACAAACTAAAACTAGAGAAGACTGCAGAGGGATCTATGTTACGGGTACTATCATGGGTAAAGTGCTATCAATTGCCTCTATATATGCTCCTACACCGCCCAACCCTGACGTTTTTGCTTTGGTAGAAGTGGATATAGCCCTTCTTCCATCTCATCCTCTAGTCTTAGCAGGAGACTGGAACCTCTGCCTTAATAATAGGGTGGACAAAAAGCACCCCTCAAAACGGCCGCCTTCTATAGCGCAGGCAGCCATGGCCAAACTTCTAGAGGTAGCGGCGTTGGTTGACCCAATTATGGTTTGCAACAAAGGGGGCCACACTATGACCTTCTATTCTGGGGTGCACAAAACCCACTCAAGAATCGATTTTTTTGGGGTTAACAAAGAAGCAATTCAGGGAGTAAGGGAGCTGATTACCCATACTAGAATTTTATCTGACCACTCGCCAGTTCAGTTAACCTGGGTGATAGAAACTCTCCCAATGAAACCATACAGATGGAGGTTTGATGATTCTTTACTATTGGATGATTATATGCTAGCTAAATCAGAACAGGTACTGGTGAAAATTATTCAGACCCAACTTCCTACACTTTCAGACAACAGATTAAGGTGGCCCACCTGTAAAGTTTTATGCTCGGGTATGGCTCAGAGATTTGCAGCTAGGAGAAATCGTATGAGAAGGGCGAGGGAAGAGTTTATTTTGGGTGCTATTAACTCACTGGCTCCCCTAGAGGGCACTTCAGAAGGGCTAGATCTAGAGCTTAAGGAGCTTAGAGATGAGATGGCAAGTATTCTCTATGGTAAATTAGATCAGTGGTTGGAAAAGATTCATGCAAATTATCTAATGCAGGGGGTTGCCCCGGGTAGGCTTCTTGCTAATAGAATAAAAGAATGGGAGGCGGCTAGTGTAATTCCATTGATAAGCTTCCAGGGAGAAATAATAACAGAGCCCCAGAAAATGGCTGATGCCTTTACGGTTTATTTAGAAGGGATTTATCAAGGGGGTGTCTCGGTTAAGGAGGGGGATATTATGGGGTTCCTGGAAAATATACCTCTTCCGAGGTTGGATCAAGAACAAGCTCAGTGGTTAGCCGCCCCTATTTTGGAATCGGAAATATTAGTGGCGATCAACTCACTTCCGAATGGTGAGACACTGGGACCTGATGGTCTAACAGCTCAATTTTATAAATCTCATGCTGCAGCAATATTGCCTCTGTTGAAGGAATTATTTTTAAACATTATGCAGGATGGGGTCCCACACCTGCAGCAATATCAGGCTTATATTACACTTATCCCAAAACCAGATAAACCCAAAGAATTCCCTGAGAGTTATAGACCTATTGCCCTGATGAATCAGGACTTGAAATTGCTGACGAAGATATTGGCCAATAGAATTTTGAAAATTGCCCCTAGATTAATCAGCCAAGAACAAGTGGGGTTTATGCCAGGTAGAGGAGCTCATGATGCACTTCGGAAACTTCACCATATATTACATAAGGCCTCTACTTCTAAGTTACTTATGGCGTTAATTGCACTAGACACCGAGAAGGCCTTCGATAGGGTCTCTCATGATTTTTTATTCGCAACCATGAGATGTATGGGTTTCCAGGAGGACCTTCTTAGAGGCATTAAAAATTTATATGCTGCTCCTACGGCCAGGGTTCTATGTAATGGCTATCTGTCAAAAGAATTTTGTTTAGATAATGGGACTAGGCAGGGATGCCCCCTTTTGCCAGTTCTGTTTAATATTTACTTGGAGCCTTTACTAAGGGCGATTCAGAAGGACTCGGCGATACAGGGGATTGTTATTGGAGGGACGGAAATGAAAATTTCTGTCTTTGCAGATGACATCTTGCTATACCTCCAGGAACCAGCAAAGAGTTTCAAGCGGACCCTAGAAATAGTTGAGAGATTCTCTAGGGTGTCGAATTACAAGTTAATTTGAGTAAGACACAGGTTCTCCCTCTTACTATATATACTTATAAAGTGGATTTCGAACCTCTCTAATTGAAGTGGTCCCCAAGAATGCTCAAGTATCTCGGCATTTGGATTACAACTAATGAGGACGAAGGCCTTGAAGCAAATCTAGGGGAGATACTATTGGCAATCAGAACGGATATAACTAGATGGAATAAACTCCCTCTAAATTGGACGGTGAGACTGGGTTTGATTAAAATGAATCTTTTACCTAGACTTTTGTATCCAATACACTTATCCCCATATATCGTTCCTAAATGTTGGTTTATTAAAATGCAAATGCTCATTTCTAACTTTTTATGGAATGCTAAACCCCCTAGGAGAAAGTACAATATCTTGTGGTTACCCTATAACATGGGAGGTCTCAAAATACCGGACTTACACTTATATTATGTAGCTGGTCAACTAGGGTTAATGGGTCGGTGGTATAGACCGGTGGAGGAGGGGGGGATATATCCCAACCTGGCTTCAGGTTGAGAAGCAAATTCTTTTGGATTTGGGCATTTCCCCAGAAGCGGTATTGTTTTTTAATCCAGGAGACCTACCAGATGGGGGAAAACAAACCCCAATTTATAAAGCAGTGTTGGCCTGGTGGACTCTTTTGTCCCCAAATCAAAGAAAAGCCCAAAAAGGCTCTAGGGAACAACCTCTTTTGGGTAACCCAAATATGCTTATTGGGGGGTATAAAATTAAAAGACAATGGGCTACTCACCTGCTCAATTTAAAGTGGGCGGACTTTATAAAAGGTGATAAGGTGGTTCTCCCGGATCAGTGCAAGAATATGAACTTCTTTAAGAAAATACAAGTTACTAATTTGATGCAAAAAATGGAAAGGGGGAGGGGTGGATCACACGATATCCCATTTACTTGGGATGTCCTTAAGGAGGTAAATTACTCAAAAAATCCCCTCTCCAAGATGTATATGCTATTATTAGATTTCTTAAGTGGGGATTCCTCTGTAAAGATTTCATATTGGGATAAGCAAAAGGACATTAGCCCTCAGGGGCCTGATTGGAAAGAAGTATGGAGGAGTAGTAGGTATATTCCTGTTCCTAAATACAAGATCATGCAATTTTTTGTAGCTTCTAATATATATTATACCCCTGCTAAGCTATGTGCTGAGGGCCTCAGACAGACAGACCTATGTTTTAGGTGCGGTGCAAACCCAGGGGATTTATTCCATGTTCTGTGGCACTGTTCCAAAATCTGTCCCATTTGGGAGCAAATTAAACATAATATGGACCCAGTGGTGAATTATAAAGAATTTATTGTGCCAAAGATCTGTGTTTTAGGGGACATGTCAGATATTCCTAGTACACTTGTTAAAGGCCACATTTCCTTAATGTCTTCCTTGGTCAAAGCATTTGTCTTGAGGCATTGGAAAAGCAATCTGATCTATACATATGACCAGTGGGTGGGAGATTTTCTGAAAATGTTGAGTAGGCTTAGAAGGCAAATGCTTGAAATGATGAAAGAGAACTTATGATAAGAGATGGAGGACCCTAGAGGTGTATATACCCTACACTCTAAAATCTCCCAGACGCGGGCCTGTCTGTCTGAGGGTACGTAATTAATGATGTGTGGATAGGGAGTAGATACCTTAACAGTAGTGGGCTTACTTAAATACTACTAGCTCATTGAGGCATATATGCCCTGACTGAATATTATTTGGATTCGTTAGTGGGAGCCACAGAATCTGCCAGATGTTTGTGGGTGGGGGGACTCTCTCTTTTCCCTAGGGACGCAGCTGCAGGGTATTACCCTAAGGGCTATTGCCTGTGAAGCAAAGCTCTATAGGCATGAAGGTGCATTTAGGGATATAGATTTTGAAGCACATATGCACCTCCTTCAGTAGAGGTTGTCCTATATACTATAATGTGAACATAGGTATGAATAGAGTGGCTGAGGGTTATGCAACGCAGCTGTGTATGTATATAGTTATTGGTTGTACATAGTAGCCACACTCAGTTTTGGGGTGTGGGCCCGGGGATATCCTGGGTATATGTGTATGTTTGTCCAATGACCATTGGAGGAAAATCGTAATAAAGAAGATTATAAAAAAAAAGAATAATAACAGCAAAATATGGTTTAATTCTAGAATTTAAAAAAATGGTCAGAGAGAAGAACAAAATCTTTAAGTGAGTAAACAAAAAAATAACCAGGAGGGATGGCTTGTGTACAGGGAGAAGGTGAGGTAGCTAAAGAAGGAGATAAAGAAAGCCAAATGGGATTATGAATTTAGTCTGGCTACAAGAGTGAGGGGCAATCACAAAGCATTTTACACATATATAAATGGTAAAAAGAAAGTACACAACAATATATTGGTGAAATGGAGGTCAATTTAATGTGGGATACACTAAAATCTAAAATTCAAGAGATTATTGAACACCATATCCCTAGGCGTAGAAACAAGAACAACAAAGGTGTCATCCCTTTATGGTTCTGTAAGGCAATTAAATCCCAAATAACCAGGAAAAGGAAAGCCTTCAGAAAATATAAGATAAACCTATCACAAATCAACCAAAGTAAGTATAGGATCCAACAGAGACTGCTGAAATCACTAATAAAACAAGAGAAAATAAAGCTTGAAAATAAATTAACATCCAACAAAAATCTTAAGGCCTTTTATGCATATGTCAACAATAACAAGAAAACTAATAATAGAATTAACTCTGTCACTGTTAATGGTGAAATAAAGAATAATAATAAAGAGATTGTTAACAGCTTCAATACTTATTTTACATCAATCTATAAAGTTAATAACTCTAATGTGACTACCCCTGGTGTGGATAAGTCGGAAGTATTTAGCGTCACCCAAGATATGGTTCTGAAAGAGTTATATAAAATACGTACATCCTCCTCACTAGGACTAGATAATATTGATTCTATAATCTGGAAACAATTGGCTGATGTGGTAGTTGGACCTTTGACTACTCTATTTAATAAATCTATTTTGACTGGTGAAATCCCACTTGATTGGTGTAATGCAATAATAGTCCCAATGCATAAAAAGGGTAATAAATCAAATGTTGCCAATTATAGGCCTAGAAGTCTTACGTCTATTTGCTGCAAGACTTTAGAACAACTAATTAAAAATAAAATTGAAAATGATATAGTTGCATTAGGTTTACAGGACATCTCTCAACATAGTTTTAGGAAAGGCATTTTGTGTAATACTAACTTGTTATCATTCTATAGTTTTGTTAGCACTAATTTAGATAAAGGAATACCTATCGATGTAATCCTACTGGACCTGGGGAAAGCATTTGATACAGTACCACATAACAAACTAATACAAAAATTACATTATTTAGGTCTGAACAAATACATTGTGAGATGGATTGGGAATTGGCTGATGAAGAGAAAACAGAAAGTCAGAATTAATTCAATTCTTTCTGATGAGGGTGTAGTTTGTAGTGGACTCCCACAGGGGTCAGTATTGGGTCCGGTTCTGTTTGGTTTATTTACAAACTATATGGGAACTGGCCTAGATTCAGTCATTACAAATTTGCAGATGACACGAAAGCAGGTGGGGAAGTTTCATCCTTGACCAAATACAAACAATTATGTGACAGTCTAAGGAAAATTGAACAATGGGGGGAGATCAACCATATGAAGTTTAATGAAACCAAATGTGCAGTAATACACTTTGGTAAAAAAATCAGAAATACCAACATTGTCTTAATGGAAAAACAATCAAAAATAGCAAATGTGAAAAAGACCTAGGAGTATGGATAAACTTACAGTTACCATCAGGTTCACATACAGTTAAAACTGTAGGGAAATGTAACAGTATTATCTGTTCTATTAAGAACGCCTTTATTTCTAGGAATACAGCATGTGTTATGAAATTATACAAGAGTTATGTCTTACCACACCTGGACTACGGATCCCCAATCTGGAGCCCTTATCTTAAGAAGGATATAAACCAGTTAGATAAAGTACAAAGAAGACTGACTAAATCCATCAAAGGATTAAAAATTATGGATTATGGCAAAAGACTGGAGAATCTAAATCTTTTTTCCTTGGAAACTAGAAGAACCAGGGGAGATCTGTTATTAATGTATCAAATTATGAAAGACTCGATAATAATGGAACAGTGTAAAATAAATAGAGTTCATAAAATTGTAAATTTAAGATCACATGATAAGCAAATTGTCATAAATAAAGTACAAACTGTTAGACACCAAAACTTCTACAACGTACTAACTGCAAAGTTATGGAATAAATTACCAGGGAATATTGTGGAGACACCTACAATACATACCTTTAAAAAAAGGTTGGATGAATATTTAACATGTAAAAATGTTAACTAATAGACCCACTAAGAGTGGGAGACAATTTAATGGCACCTAGCCTACTTTGTCTATATGCACCAAGTTAAACCAAGGTAAATATAGGTCCTTATAGCAATGCACTGGGTAAACTCGTGACTAATAGTAAGGAATTGACAGATATGCAAAATTCATTTTTCAGTTCAGTATTTAATAAAAACACTGCCACAGGAATTGAGAATAAGTTAAGTTCTCAGGCAGGTCAGGTATTAATAGATCCTACCGATGTGCTAAAAAGATTGGAAAATATCAACATTAACAAATCCTGAGGCCAGATGAGCTACACCCCAGAGTGCTTAGGGAATTGGCAGTTAGCCTGGTTCCATCATTAACTCACTTATTTCAGAAATCACTGGACCAGGGAATAGCAGTCACAAAGGAAAAAAGAGACTTGGGCATCATCATCACTGATGACCTAAAATCATCCAAGCAGACCTCTAAAGCAGTAGGTAAGGCTAGCGGGGTGTTAGGGTGTATTAGTAGGGGTATCACAAGTCGTAAGAGGGAGGTAATAATCCTCTGTACAAGACACTGGTTAGGCCCCATCTGGAGTACTGCATGCAGTATTGGAGGCCACACCTTCACAAGGACATTAACCAAATTGAGGCAGTCCAGAGAAGGGCAACCAAAATGGTGCAGGGACTGCATCAGAAGACATATGAGGACAGATTAACAGAGCTCAATATGTATACCCTTGAGCAAAGAGGGAGAGAGGTGATATGATCGAGGCATTCAAACACCTTAAGGGCATAAACAAGGTGAAAGAGTCTAACATGTTTAAATATAAGAAAAATAGCAGGACAAGAGGACACAGCATGAGATTAGAGGGAGGCCAATTAAGGGGGAATGTGAGGAAATTCTTTTTCACAGAAAGGGTGGTGGATGCATGGAATGGCTTACCACAAGAAGTGGTGGCTATGAATACAGTGCAGGGCTTCCAACAGGCATGGGATAGGCATAAGGGAGCAATACAAATGACTATGAATAGATAAGCCGCTGACAGAGCAAAGGCCGATGGCACATTTATAAGGTAGAAAAAGAAATGGGCAGACTGGATGGGCCTTGCGGTCCTTATCTGCCGTCAACTTCTATGTTTCTATGTTTCTATGTTTCTAGTGGCGCAGGGTTGGAGGGAAGCAATAGTGGTACCCTTATTGAAGAAAGGCCCTACTACAAAACCTGAGGATTTCAGACCTGTTAGTTTAATTTCTATAGCGGGAAAGTTATTTGAAGGAATTTTGAAAGATCATATTTGACCCCACTTGGCCTTACATAAATTATCAGATCCAACCCAACGTGGCTTCATGAAAACAAGATCATGCCAGACGAACATGATAACCTTCTATGAAACAGCAAATAAGGCTTTAGACACAGGGAATGCAGTAGTCATCATATTCTTGGATTTTTCCAAAGCATTTGATAAACTACCACATAAGGAATTAGTAGAGGTAGTGACCTGCATAAAGTTACCTTCAAATATAGTGAACTGGATGGAGGCTTGGTTGAGTAACAGAAGACAGAGGGTTACAATCAGAGGGATATTGTCGAACTGGGAAGAGATCACGAGTGGAGTCCCACAGGGTTCAGTTTTAGGCCCATGTTTATTTAATTTGTATGTCTCTTCAATTAAGTGCAGCTTCCCCAACATTTGGTTGAGCAAATTTGCAGATGACTGCAGGACTGGGTGTATTGTGAACAGCATAGAGGACCAGAACAATGTAAAGAAGACACTAGATATGCTGATACAGTGGACAGTCCAGTATAAGCTAGAACTTAATTTAAACAAATGTGCGGTAATGCACTTGGGAAACAGGAACGGCAAATTTGAGTATAAACTGGGAAATGTTCAGCTCCATTAGACTGTGGAGGAAAGGGATCTGGGGGTTAGAGTTACTAGAGACTTACAATTCAGTACACACTGTAGTCTTATTGTCCAAAAAGCTAACCAGGCATTAAACTGCATTCTACGACATATTGGCAGCAGAGACAGCAGGGTGATTCTGCCCCTGTACCAGGCATTGGTGAGGCCGCATCTTGAGTGCTGTGCCCAGGTTTGGTCCCCATACAGAAAAGCTGATATTGGAAGGTTGGAGGGAGTGCAATGTAGGGCCACAAAGAGAATTACAGGACAGGGACATGTATTATACCAGGAGAGACTACATAATTTAGGCTTATACACATTGCAATATCGTAGAATATGGGGGGAGATGTGTATGATATACAGGGCCCTTCATGATGAGCAACTGAGAAAAGATTTGGGACTTAAGGTGAGAAAGTGCTACCTGTATGAACCCAGGAGTCACAAATTACAGTTAGAACAGGATAAGTGGAACACCTTGTAGCAGAAAAATTGGTTTAGCCAGGGAGGGGTTCAGCTTTGGAACTCCTTGCCAAGGGAAGTGGTAATGAGTAAAACAATGGATTCTTTCAAACTTGGTTTAGATAAGTTCTACAGAAATAAAAACACAGTAATATAGGCTAAACAATTCAAGCATTAAGGACGCAAGTCTACGAAGCTTGAAAAAACCTATGAAACATAGCATTGATACAGTTCACAGTTACAGTAAAGTGGAACAGAGTACTTGAATAAAACAGGAGTAAGTACAATAAGAGCAAGCAGCAAAAGTCAGGCAATTCAGCCACAGCTACAGAATGTCAGTAGGAAGCAAATGTAAGGGGGGCTGTCAGGTAGGGGGAAAATAGGCGTAGGGGAGGGAAGGACTTTCAGCTGGTATCACTGGAGCACAGGGAGCAGGAGGCAGAGGGAATGGAGGAGAGGTAAAAGGGGAGAGACCAAAAACAGTATCTGTGTAACCCCCCTACAAATGGGGGTTCCTGAAAAGTCTTCCTTGAGCTTGCCTAAATGCTCACTGTCAGGCTGATGTTCTGCATTTTAGCAGTTAATCATTATTGCCAGAGAGTGCCTTGAAGCCTCTGTGTACAGTCTCTTTAAGGGCTGCCTGGATTGCAGTAATAATTGATCTGGGAGGGGGGCTGAGTGTTTCTATGCTCAAGTCCTGCCCGGGATGCCTGATAATCACTCCGTTTCTGCCGTTGCTAATTGCGCAGAAGGAGTTCTGTTGAAAGATGTAACTGCTTGCTGATAATTTATCAGAGCAGTGAATATGTTTCAGTTTGTTCTAACCAGTTTCTTTGCAGAAAGGACTGTTCTGTTTATCTCCACCATCTTGGCCCGGGACTGTCAGAATGAGCCAATCAGTACAGTTGGAACTCTAAAATGGAGCCTGGCTTTAGGGGCTTGGTGGGGGCCAAACTTGTAGGAATTGTAGTTTTGGACTTTTGGCACCTTTTTGCACCTGGAGGGGGAGCCCTTGTTGTGACTGACAGACAGATCAACTGCCTGCAGCAGAGGGTAGAAGTAAGTTAGTGCTGGAGAAGCGAGCAGCTCAAGGAGCTGCTGGCCCACGGGGTAGCATGGGAACTTGACAGGAAGGCTGAGTCGGCCTGCCTGCCCTCAGCTGTCCCACATGGGGAGATAAGAGAAGCCTCATCTCGAACTACATCTCTGAGCCATTCCTTGGTGCCCCGAGTTATGGGCATGATGATGTCAGGAGGTCTAAACCTCACTCTCAGGTTCTTGGCAATATTGGGAACACAAGTAATCACAGACACGTTGCATTAGAGTAATAAACTTGTTTATTACTACCAAAAGGATAAAATCACAGTTGCCCTAAGCAGTTCTTACCAATACGAACCGGGAGCCAGTGCTAAGTGTTCCCTATACCTCGAGGTTTCTTTGTGTCTCTTGGGATCTCCGAGGTACAAGACTTAGTGTCTCACATTATATACCTATGATAATTACTATGGTTACTGTAAGATAGAAACATTTCTAGTTACAGAGATGAGCCCTATTGGCTAAATTAGAGGAGGTTCCACTGTCCAAGATAACATTATGCAATTTTGTAGTAGTCATCAGTTTGTGAAACAAAAGAGTAACATAGTAACATAGATTTTGACGGCAAATAAGGACCGCTTGGCCCACCCAGTCTGCCCATTTCCCTACCTAATGGATAAGCTGCAGATCCTAGTTAACCAGCAGCCTACTTCTTCCTACCCCCACCCCCTAGAATTGCCTTATGACTGTCTCATGCATGCTTGAATTCCACCACTGTTTTTGACTCCACAAACTCCTCCGGAAGGCCGTTCCATGCATCCACAACCCTCTCTGTGAAAAAATACTTCCTTAAATTACCTCTGAGCCGCCTCTATCTTCAAATTGTGCCCCCTTGTTCTTGCACACCTCTTTTTTTGAAAGATGCTACCTCTTGGACTTTGTTGATTCCCTTGAGGTACTTGAAAGTTTCTATCATGTCCCCTCTCCTCCTTTCCTCGAGGCTATACATATTTAGCCTAAGTCTCTCTCATATGTCTTCCGTGCAGACCCTGCACCATTTTAGTTGCCTCCTCTGGACAGCTTCCATCCTGTCTATGTCTTTGCGGAGATTGGGTCTCCAGAACTGCATGCAGTACTCCAGATGGGGTCTCACCAACTGTCTGTACAGAGGGATAATAACTTCCTGTTTTCTACTGGTGATGCCTCTCCCTATGCATCCCAGTATCCCCCAGCCCTCCTTGCTGCCCTGTCACATTGCTTGCCCATCTTTAGGTCATCTGATATGACTACCCCCAGGTCCCTTTCCATTTTTGTTGTTGTTAGTATCTCACCCCCCATTGTGTACTCTTCCCCTGGGTTTTTGTTTCCCAGGTGCATTACCTTGCACTTCTTAGCATTGAATCTAAGCTGCCATACATTTGACCATTCCTCTAACCTTGCCAAGTCCCTTCTCATCCTTTCCACCCCACCTTGTGCATCAACTCTGTTGCAGATCTTTGTGTCGTCTGCAAAGAGACATACTTTTCCTTCCAGTCCCTCTGCAATGTCACTTATAAAGACATTGAAGAGGACCGGTCCTAATACTGAACCCTGCGGTACCCCACTAGTAACCCCCCTTTCTTCAGAGTGGACTCAATTTACTATTACTCTCTGTGTCCTATTCTCCAGCCAATTCTTTACCCAGGCTGTCATCTTGGGACCCACTCCCAGGCTGGCTAACTTGTATATTAATCTTTTGTGTGGGACTGTGTCAAATGCCTTGCTAAAGTTTAGGTAGGCCATGTCCACAGCCCTTCCCTGATCTACTACTTTGGTCACCCAGTCAAAGAAATCTATCAGATTTGTCTGGCATGACCTTCCCACTGTGAATCCATGCTGCCTTGGGTCCCAGTCCCTCTGGCCTCTAGATACTCAACAATTCTTTCCTTCAGAAGTGATTCCATCATTTTCCTACCACTGAGGTTAAACTAACAGGTCTGTAGTTTCCTGCTTCTGCCTTGCTCCCACTTTTGTGAAGGGAATCACATCTGCCCTCCTCCAGTCCTCGGGTACCACCCCATCCTCCCATGATTTGTTAAAGAGGGTAGTCAGTGGTGTCACTAGTTCTACCCTTAGTTCTTTTTAGAATTCTGGGATGAATCCCATCAGGCCCTATTGCTTTGTCCACCTTTCAGTTTTAAGAGTTCTTTCAGAACCCTTTCTTCTGTAAATGGGCTGGTATCAACTTCTGTATTCAGAGTGTTTCTACTGTTTGTTTTAAATACCTCCCCCACTTTCTTTGTAAATACTGAGCAAAAATATTTGTTTAGTATCTCTGCCTTTTCACAGTCACCCTCTGCCCACCCTTCCTCCCCTTTATTAAGCCTCACTAACCCTCTCTTGGTCTTCCTTCGCTCCCTGATGTACCTATAAAAGGTTTTATCCCCCTTCTTAACTGAATTGGCTATCTTTTCCTTGGTTTGGGCCTTTGCTGTTCTGACTGCCTTCCAGCTTCCTTTTGCTTTAACTGATACAGTTCTCTGTCCTGCTCTTTCTGTGATTCCTTGTACTTCCTGAATGCTTTCTTTTCTCTGAACCTTCACTGCCACTTCCTTTGAGAACCATAGTGGTTTCTTACATCGTTTCATTTTGTTTATTTGCTTCACACACAGGCTTGTTACCTCTGTGATGGCAGTTTTTATTATTCCCCATTGTTCTTCCACCCCTCCTTCCTGCCCATTTGCTAGTGCATTCCTTAGGCACTCACCCATTTTGGCAAAGACAGCCCTCCTAAAGTCCAGTACTTTTGCCTTTGTATGACTTGACTCTATTGCTGTGTTTATTGTGAACCATACTGTTCGATGGTCGCTAGTTCCCAGATGGCTACCCACTTCTACATCTGTGATCCTCTCTTCATCTCCATTTGAGAGAACCAGGTCTAAGATTGCTCCCTCTTGAGTGGGCTTCAATGCTAGTTGTCTAAGGCATGCCCCCTGTAGGGCATCTAGAATAATCCCACTCTTCGAAGTGGCTGCTGCAACTGCACTCCAGTTAACATATGGCATATTCAGATCACCCATCAGCAATATCTCCCCTTTTTTTGCCATTCTAAGTATTCTTTCTATCATTTCCTTGTCCATTTCCTCCCCCTGAGAAGGGGGTCTGTATACAACCCCTGTGCGGATTGTGGTGCCATTGCCGGTCTCCAAATTTACCCACAGTGCTTCTTCTCCTCCCTGTTTTCCCTTGTTCTGTTGCTTTGATTCCTTCCCTTATGTAAAGAGCTACTCTCCTCCTCTTTACCCTCCCTGTCCCTCCTGTAGATAGTGTATCCTGGTATGTTTACGTCCCAGTCATGGTTTTGTGTGTACCATGTTTCTGTGACTGCCACGATATCCAGATGTTCCTCCTCCATCAAGGCCACTAATTCAGGAAGCTTGTTACTCAGACTATGGGCATTGGTACTCATTGCTCTCCATTTTTTGATGGCTTTACCTTCTTTTGCAGCATCCCCCACTGACCTTTCTACCTCGGTCTTTTTCTCATTTAGTACCCTGTTTTGTAGGGAGAGGCTGGGATTTTTCTGCTGCTTATCAGTGCCTCCCCCCTTGACTAGTTTAAAAGCTTGCCAATGAAACATTTAAACTTATACAGAGTCCTACATAACTCAGTGTAGTGGTGCAAATCACCAAAAGGTGGCAATGCTGACTTACATATCATAATTATTACAAGAACACAGGTGTCCTAACATTTTATAAGTAAGAAATACACAGAAAATACATAGAAGAAGATATATATATATATATATATATATATATTAGCAAGCAGAGTGTATTACAATAACATGCATACATATCCTGACATCTACTCTTATATGGTAGATGCCCTTATCCTTATATGTTAGTACAACATATACCTAAGCACTAGCTGTCTATGTTGTACCTCTGAGGGTACCAATAAGGGTGCAGGGACCTCGTGTAACATTCCCCCCCTTGTTGCCTCCAAGGGCAACACAGGCAAATCCAGGGAAAGGTCAGGGAGCAGTGGCCATTTACAAACTCGACGTGTGAGCTTTGTAAAGGAACTCGAGCTGCTCACAGTGTTGACGCAGTGTGCACCATAGGCAGCATAGCATAATAATCAAGAAAAATATCAAAAATGCTTGTATAATAACAAAACCTTTAAAAGTAATTTCTAACCAGGTGTTAGTTAATGCATCATTCATATCACCATCATTAATTAATGAAAGGATAGCTTCATTGGCCTTGGTCATATTATTGCTGATGTGGATGAGGTGGGTATCTTTCCTGTCTAAAAGTGATTTTAATGTAAGTGTAAGTGGATCTATGTGTACATTAAAATATGGTAAATATTCAGAAAGTGTGAGCAGATAATCGGGGTTACCATCAATGATGTCTGGATCGATAAGGGGGACGGGGGTTAAAACGGTATGTCCAATAACAGTTTTCTGGTGTGGGACAAAACAAAAATTGGGGTATCAATAGCACATGTTTCAGATCCATAAGTATAGCTTTTGAAATTAGTAACCATGCAATACTCTCCATCGGAATTATACTGAGATCTAACAGTGGGGAGTCTCCACTTTTGCAACTGTACCGGGCAGGTGTAGGTTGTCTTGGAAATCCGGGTTGACAGGTGATGAACCTCCTCACGATACGATTGGTAGAGTTTATGCTGAGCCAATGTTGAGTCTATGAAATCTGTTCCATTTGTACTGATGTCATCATCCATGGAAAAGGTCCAATCAATACTATCTGGAGAATAACAACATACAGTTTAAATAACATCAAATACATCACATCGACACAAGTAAATATATTGTTTCTTGGCACAGCAGTCTGTGTGTGGAGCGACCCAGGCATCCAGGAAAGGATGAAAAACCAGTAGAGGAGGTAGAGCCAGGTGTTCTCTGTAGATGTCTTCATCAAGGTGCCCAATGGAGTTCATCAGTGCCAGCTTCTCGAACAAAGCTGTAGTGGGATCAAAGAATGATAAAGAGACAGTAAAAGAAACAAACATAGTATCTTTTATAGAGTATTTCTTAGAAGTAAAACAAGGACCAGTATTAGGGTGTCTGTTCACAAAACCAAGGTTTCTAGCTGTAGAGAGAGGAATAGTTAGAGATTGTTTCATACACATAGCAATACAGCCAGGGGTTTTACATCATGGACAATACCATTTGGAAATGCGTCTGTCATGTATGATATCAGGGATTCTTCCAGATTCTAGATCACGGAAGAGATTGTTGATGGTAGTGATAATGTATGAGCCATAGGAAGAGCAGAGAATTTCTCTAGCAATGTATTGTTTATCTGCTTCTTTGTTATTCTGTGCAATAAGTGCGTTAATCTTCTCTTTAGAGTCTGTAAATGCCTTAGCAATGTCGTGCATATTGTATACAGTGTATCTTTCTTCCTGACTAAGACCATCCACACCATGCAATAATGGGGCAGTATATTATTCACCAAACCAGTCTGAAATTTGGCAGAATGAGATTTGATAGCAGCAATGTCTGCCTTATTCCAAATAGACATGGCCGTACCAAAGAGACCTGTGACAGTACCTGTTGCACCAGTGACATGAGAACTGTCAACTTCACGTATATTACATTTATGACTTTGATCATCGGGATTGGGTTTTCTCCTGAAGTTGCCTCTATGTTCAGTAGTATGGACCCCGGCAATAGGGTCTTGAGTACGAATCTGAAATGCAGCTAAACTATCAAGCAATAACGTACTATAAAATACTGATGTATTAGTATTGTGACACATACCAAATTCTTTCATATTCCAGTAAGTAAGATTAAACAACACAGGTATATGCATAAATTGTAAATTGTTAATCAATGAACCAGGGAGGGCAGTAGCTGTTAGACCACTGCAGGGACCAGGTGTGTGCTTTGGACATTCCAAAAGCTGTTTATCAGTGGGTGGTAGCACAGAGAGTACATGTAGCAGAGGCCATGTTGTGTACAGCACAAAATTTGCGAGCAGAATCCTTAGACAAAGAATTACAATACGAAGGATCAATTAAGGCAGTAATATTGTATAAACCAGAATGCCTAAGAGCAGTTTGCAGCAAGGACAGAGAACCATTTGGGGATAATTTAGCATTAGGCCAACCCTGGAAAGTTCCTTTGGAGAGTTTGGCCACAGGGAGAATTTGTCCTCACGATGTGGTTTGCCACTCAATTTGTAGGGTAGATTGATCAGGAGCAACAACCGAGGCAGTGAGGTAAGCATCGGAACCTTCCTGGACAGTAATCCGACTATCTGATATTTTGATGGATACTCCCTCTGAAGGAGATGCTGGATGATCAAGGTGTGGTAGGAGGTTCGGTACCATGCCTTGGATGCAGGGGATAACTCCTGAGATGAGGAGATAATGGAACAAGATAGCCATCTTGTTAGTGTATCTGAAAAGCAAAATCAGACCATTAGTAAGTCAGTACTATTCCGCCCAATGGGGTGAGGAAAAGTAATTACGCTCCATTATACAGTTTCAGTTGGTTTGCATGTAACCATTTGTCAGTCAGTTTATTATTTTGCAGGAGTCTAATTTGATAGACTGCTGGACTGAGCTTGTTGACAATGGGATATGGGCCTTCCCATTTATTGGAGAAGGAACGTGTGGGATGTGCAAATCGGAGGACCATTACCTGATCTCCAACCTGCCAATCCACTTCTTGTGCATGCTTGTCAAACTGTATTTTGGATTGTTGCTGGGCCTTACCCATGCAGTTAGCAGCATACAAGTGTGTGTGTGTATAAGGTCTTTTCTGAGTTTTTCCACATATTGATCTACAGACACATGGTCTGCAGTGGGAGTGTACAGGTCAAACAACAGGTGTTCAGGTAATCTCATCTGTCTTCCAGTCATCACCTCAAAGGGTATGAGCTGGGTAGTGGCTGAGGGTGTGCCCCTAATTGCCATAAGGAGTAACGGCAGTAGGGAATCCCAGGTTTTGGTATTGTCCTCAATGAATTTGGAAAGCATTTGCTTAATCCATCTGTTGGCTCTCTCTACTTGACCTGAAGATTTGGGGTGGTAGGGTATATGGAACTTTTGTTGAACTCCAAGGAGTTCAAGGGATTCTTTCATTAACTCACCTGTAAAACTGGTTCCTTTGTCAGAGTCCACCTTAAGAGGTAGGCCCCACCTGGAGAAAATTTGTTCCACCAGGATTTTAGCAGTGGTTTTAGCAGTGCATGTTTTAGTGGGGAAAGCTTCAACCCTCTTAGAGAAGAGGTCAGTTACCACAAGAGCATACTTGTTATTTCTGCTGGTATTGGTCAAGGGACCAATAAAATCAATCTGTATGGCATTCCAGGGGCCAGAGTGTCATTGTGGTAGTTTGGCATTCGTTTGGTGGGGATGGGGTTGTTTTGTGCACAAACAAGGCAGTTATCTATGTACTGTTCGACATCTTTGCTGACACCAGGCCACCAGGCAGTGGTTCTAAGCCTCTGGAGGGTGTTTTCCACTCCCTGGTGCCCAGCAGTGGGTGGATCATGCACTTGGTGCAAAAATTCAGACCTAAGGTGTCTGGGGACCACCCACAACTTGGTGGTGGAATCATCTGGCTGGTACCAGATAAGCTTGTCATCTGGTGACAAGTGTAACTTACCTTCATGCCTCCGGTAGGGGTTATGTGTGGGAAGTTTCTCTTCGGTACTCTTGTCAAGGAATCTGAACACTTCTTTGAGTTCAGTATCAACTTGTTGGGCTGTGGAGAGGTCCAGGGGGGAAAAGGGTTCAGTTTTTTTCCTGAGTGCTGCAATATGTACGTCCGCATTGACCTCTGGATGATCTGTCACCCATGTGTCCCCCCCTCGGGCCCCTTCCTTGGCAAGGGTATCTGCTTTATCATTGAAGGCATGGAAGGGATCATGGAGGGAATGAGCTTTAACTTTGTGTACATTGAGTTTGTGTGCAAATTTTTGTGCCAGTGAATGTATGTATATTACCAGTTTCTTGTACTTCACTGGGCTGCCGTCAGAAGAGAGGAAGGAGTTTTTCTGCCAGAAAGGAAGGAATTCTGTAAGAGAACAACAAAGCCAATTAGAGTCTGTAAAAATGATGGTATTCTCGGTCCCATGCTGGATGAACTCGAGAGCACAGGCCACCGCTGCCATCTCTACATACTGTGATGATGCTACACTGCAATGCTTAGAGATCTTAACAGCGTTACCATAAGGCTAAATCACTAGGACGCCCATCCCTGCAATTTGTTCTCCCTGATAGTAGGAAGCTGAACCATTGGTAAAAATATGACACAAAGAGGTGTTGTCAAGTATTTGTGGCGTGGCATGGAGAAAAGGCCCAGTATCTGGAAGATCAGGTGACTGCAGTGTACAGTCTTGGGGTTCTCCTTGGAAAAGGAGTCCATGAGCCAGCATAGATGGCATTTTTGTTGGGTGCACCTGTATGTCTCTATCCTGGAGAAGAAGTGACCAGTGTGTCAGCCTGGTATTAGAGACTGACCCATCTTTCACTCTGTCTGAGAGCAGAAAGGTGGTGTGTGGTTGGTGTTAATAATCAGTGGAGAGTACCCAATGATATACAGAAAGTGCTTGACAGCCCAGTAGGTGGCCAGAAGGTTCCTTTTGCAAAGGCTGTACTTCTGTTCCACTGGGGTCAAGAACTGTGATGCATATGCGATAGGTCTCAGGGTGCCATGAACCTTCTGGGCCAACACTGCTGACATGGCAATGTCAGAGGTGGCACATTCCAGATGGAATGGTAGCGATGGATTGGGATTAACCAGAGCTGGGGCGGAGGCCAAGGCCTGCTTCAGTGACGTCACAGCCTGGGTATGTATAGGGTCCCAAGTCCATGGAATGTCCTTCTTTAGTAGCTCATACAGAGGAGCGGCTTTCTGAGCAGAATCACAGATAAAATCTCTTGAGTAGTTCACCATACCTAGAAACTGTCGAAGAGCTGCCACGCTGGTAGGCAATGGCAATTCTTGCAGTCCTTGTATCTTCTTCCAGGTAGGGCTTCGGCCTTGGACAGTTATTTTTAGACCCAGAAAGAGTACTACTTTCTGGCATAGCTGTGCTTTTGCTGGATTGCATTTTAGGCCTGCTTTCTGAATGCGAGTCAATAGTTTATCCAAGAGCTCCAAGTGTTGTTCCTGTGTGGCAGTTGCCAGCAACAGGTCATCCACATACTGCAAGAGACATTGGGGAGTAGATAAACCCTCAAGGGAGTCCATCATATGCAGATGGAACAGGGACGTGCTGTTATGGAATCCCTGTGGTAAGCAAGTCCACGTACACTGTCTTCCTTCAAAGGTGAAGGCGAACTTATATTGACTCTTGGGAGCCAATGGTGGTGACCAAAAACCATTGGAGAAATCCAGGGCACTGAACCATTTTAGGTCAGGGGACAAAAGTCGTAGCACATCAGGTGCAGATGCCACAGTTGGAGTACAACTGGGGTGACCTGTTCAGTTTCCTGTAGTCATAGTAAGTCTCCAGGTGCCTGTGGTTTTTCATGGCCACACTGGGGAGTTAGCAGTAGAAACACATTTTCTGATTACCCCTTGCTTGAGAAGTGATTTTATTGTTTCTCTGAGAGAAGGCAAGGCCTCAGTTGGAAAAGGATATTGCCTTTGCCTCTCATGTGCTGGGCCTGGCACTTCAATGACAGTGTGCATTCTGCCACAGTCATGTTTGTTGATTGCAAATGCTTCCAAATGCCGTTGCAAGATGGGGAGAAGCTTTGGGAAAAGCTCATTGTCTTTGAACAAATCTATGACGTCATACTCTTTGTTGTTAGCAGATATTGTTGCCACATGTTAATCAGGGATCAAAATAGTGTGGTATTGACCCTGAATTTGTATCAATAGCATGTTAGCTAAATCCACCACACAGCCGTGTGGTGCAAGAAAATCAATTCCTATGATACTAGGATGATCATGCAGTACCATCAGTTGGAAGGTATGTGAGGCCTTTAAATGGCCTAACTCTACCTGCAAGGGTAGAGACCAATATGCAGGTAATCTAGTACCATCTACTCCTGACATGTTGGTCCTCTGTCCGGTGGACCAAGGAGATGTGTCCAGGTGGTCATCATGTAATACAGACACAGCCGCGCCTGTATCTAGTAACACTATAAGTAGGCGGCCCCTGACCTCGGCCTCAGTGCAGGGCTTTCCGTTTGTATCCAAGACCAGCTTGTTTACAATCCGGACTGGGGCCTGTAATTGTCAATCTGTACTCTGGGAGCATGGAGAGGTTGGGCCTGGCTCCTTTGAACCACTTCACTATGCTGCACTGATGCTATATAGGGAGGAGCTTCTGGGTTCAGGCCAGTATGGGCCTGAGGGCCTGTACTTCCAGTGTCGCCATGGCCCATTGGGGTTTGGGTCACTGGTTGTACAGCCGCAAGGGACTGAGCAGGAACAGCTTCTGCCACAGAGTGCACTTGCCCCAGGAGCTCTGGGAATTTCCGATTTTCTTCGGCTATCTCCCTATACAAAGGACCTGTTCTTTGTTGTTGTTGTCTGCCCTTATTCTTGTACTTCTTATTCTTATGATAGTTTCGGTTCCCACCCCATTGCTGCTGTTGCTGTTGTGGTTGTTGCTGTTGTTGTTGGTCCTGTTGGGGGTGTTGGTTGTCTGTGGGGAGGAGCTGTTTGTGTTGGGCCTGCCCTTCCACCGTGTGGTGCATCACGGCCTCTTGAGTAGGCTCCACAGCGGCTACTTTCTTGGAACCGGGGCCTTGATCATGGATGTAGAGTTGGTAGACTCTCTCGGTTTTCCGAAGGATGTCGGCAAACCTGTCCGTGTTGGGATAAGTGGCTGGCTCTACCTTTTCTCTTACTGCAGGAATCATGTTCCTAAGGAAAAGGGTCTTGTACTCAATAAGATCTACATCTGCAGCTTCTTGTGCAAGGTGCTTTCCTGTTCGGTAGGCCATCCAGAGTCTCTGGTGGTAAGTCACTGGACTTTCTTTGCATTCTGTTTTACAAGGTATGCAAGCATCAGTCCTACTACACCTGGGCTGTGTGCAGAAATGAGCTCAGCTGCAACCTCATCAAAGGTGGCATTGCCGTCCTGGTGGATGGCATTGGGGAGTTTGGCCCACAAACTAGGATCGATGGTCTGGCATAGTATATGGACCTGATATTCTGCAGTGAGGCTAAGCATCTCACATTTGGAATGCACCTTTTCCAAGTGGCAGCTGAGGTTGTCAGATGGGTTCATCCGACCGATACTGCCAGCTATTTGCTGAACAGAGTAGGCCATTTGTAAGGGATTATTGGGCTGATCAGGTGGAGGTAGGTTATCTCGGGTGCTGTCTAGGGCAGCCTGGGCTGCAGCCTCGGCTGCAGTACGAACAATGCCATCCTGAGTACCAGCCTCTTGCAGAAGCTGCCTGATTTGGGTTTTAATGGCCCGTTTACTTCTCTCAGGGATAGGTATATTACCTATAGCATTTTCAATCATTGTTTCTATCTCCTGCCTGTCTTCCACATTAATAACTGCTATCGGTGGTGCCATCTGGACCAGACTTCAGCCTGCTCCCCCCCATCATGGGGGCCACCATGTTGGCATCTCCCATGAGGGGAGTCACGACGTCGACAACGTATGACATGGTGTGGGTGGGGTGGGGACCCGCCATGTTGTAAATGGCTGGGTGGGGTTTCTGGGCCATAGTAGGGGTGTGACTGGGCGTTGTACTGAGAGATGTCGTCATCTGATACCTCCCCCTCGGATGACGTGTATAAGGCAGGGGCTACACCCACCATCACCTTAACATGTCCAGCCAGAACCTCTCGCTGATGGCGCAGTTTCGCCATCTTGGTTTTACATTCGGCATGACTCACTGTTACAAGATCCATATCAACCTCATCCTGCATTTGTTCTGCAACACTCGATACGCAGCGTTCAATTCGCGATTGTCCCTAGTTGCCACTTCTAAGTCATTATGTACCTGGTTTATCGCGTCCTGTAGCTCTCCCATCTCCTCACTCAACTGTGCATTTGCTGTACTTAACAAGTCATTCATATGCAATGCCTGCCCCTTATCCTGTCTCAAACTTTCACACTCCTGCTTCAGCATACAAAGTTCCTGTTCTCCAGCCTGAGCTGAATGACACAAAAGTGAATCCTTTTCACTTTGCAGTGTTTGAAGTTCAGACTCCAAGTTCTGCTGCAGTCTAATACATTCCATTTCCTGCAAACCCATCTCCTGCTTAAGAGATGAAATATGCAGATCAAGGGTTCGAAACCTCGCTTCGGAGGCTTCCAGAGCAGCGTAGAAAACCGTGACCAGCAGCCCTTTAGCGTGACACTTATTGGCTGATTGTCTCGTCTCTGTGTACTGGGTTGAAATCCCCAGTGTAGGGTTTTCAGATTGACTTGCGTCCCGCGAAAAGTCAGCCCATCCTCCATGGGAGGCAAGGAAGTTACAGACATTGAGTCTCAGTTCTGCACAGATATTTGATATGGTGGCCATTGTGTGGGAGGGAACAAAAAATCAAACTTTGAAAAAGGCACCGTGCTATGTATCGATCCACAGCAAGAGCACGTTATACACAGTCGGGCTACTGTAGAATTTGTAGGCTTACAATTCAAAGCTGCTGTGGAGTGGGTCGAGTTGGCATCGACCACACCTAAGAAAAACAGCCAGACTTTGTAAGTGACTACAAAGTGGTTTGAAAATGGGAGAGGTGATATGGAAATGTACACCTACTGTCCCCGTTGGGAAGGGAAAAGTTGTAGCAACTAGTGAAAGTTTACAAACACCAAATATTGTCTACACGCAGTCACCAATTATCAGGAGGTCTTAACCTCACTTTCAGGTTCTTGGCAATATTGGGAATGCAAGTAATCACAGACACGTTGCATTAGAGTAATAAACTTGTTTATTACTACCAAAAGGATAAAATCACAGTTGCCCTAAGCAGTTCTTACCAATAGGAACCGGGAGCCAGTGCTAAGCATTCCCTATACCTCGAGGTTTCTTTGTGTCTCTTGGGATCTCCAAGGTACAAGCCTTAGTGTCTCACCATTATATACCTATGATAATTACTATGGTTACTGTAAGACAGAAACATTTCTAGTTACAGAGATGAGCCCTACTGGCTAAATTAGAGGAGGCTCCATGGTCCAAGATAACATTATACAATTTTGTAGTAGTCATCAGTTTGTGAAACAAAAGAGTACTTATACAGAGTCCTACATAATTCAGTGTAGTGGTACAAATCACCGAAAGGTGGCAATGTCGACTTATATATCATAATTATTACAAGGACACAGGTGTCCTAACATTTTTATAAGTAAGAAATACACAGAAAACACATAGAAGAATATATATATATATATTAGCAAGCAGAGTGTATTACAATAACATGCATATATATCCCGACATCTACTCTTATACGGTAGATGCCCTTAGCTCTATATATTAGTACAACATATACCTAAGCACTAGCTGTCTACGGTGTACCTCTGAGGCTACCAGTAAGGGTGCAGGGACCTCGTGTAACAATGAACAGAGGAAGATCTAAGTTGGGAAGTGAGGAAACAACAGCTTGAGACAGTCGAGCAGCCGTTTGCGTAGTTTTCACGTGGGAGAACTGTGGAAAGGCCTGAGTTTTGGCCTGCATTCCTGCTTGCTGCCCCGGAGAGACAGAAGATAATTATTTCGGACTGAATCCGAGTTTGTGAGAACAAAGTAAGCCACTGAGTTGTAACCAGGCTCAACCTGAAGAAGACCGAAGATTTGCTGAATGTGATCGGCCTGTCAGGATTTCCAGCAGTCCCTAAACTCCCAGTGTGTGTAGAGACTTTGCGATTGTGATCGGAGAGCGGTCTGCTGGTCAGTGGAATTTTCCTTACATGTAAATGTGCTGTGTGCTGAAAGTGGGTCGTGATTTGGTTCCCCACTGTGTGAATTGTGTCCTGCTTGCTGGAGGCTGCGTCCAGCTCAAACGGAGTGAATCCATGTTCACCTCCATTTGGTCTGGGCCTTGCCACGCTGGCCCAGCCCGACTACCCACTGCACAGAGAAAGCCATCGACGTGAGACTTGCCTGGAGATCAGCCCTCTGCTCAATGCCTTGAACAGGAACAATGCCTCAGTGATTCGAGTGGGCCCTGCTTCTCCTGGCACTCCAGCTCAACCACCTGCAGTCTCGATTTTCGTCCAGCCTGTGTCCAGTCTTGGGTATTGTGAGTAATGATCAGGGTAGCTCCCTGCAACAACAGCCTAATCTAAGTATGTCATCTGATTGTCTTGTTGTTTCTTTTCCTTCATGAACTGAGTCCTCTGGCTCCGGATTACAATTAGTGTGTTGTGCATGCTGTTTTCTTCCATCACAGGGCCCCAACCAGCTGCAACGCCGACCTACCCTGGGCAACGATCCTAGCTAGCTCACCTCTTCTCCACCTGGGTACCCAGAGTGTGTGACTGCTTAGGGACTCTGAAGTGCATGCATAACTGTCTGATTGAATTAGTCTTTAAGCCAATCAACCTGATCACGCCCCTCCCTTGTTCAAGTCCCTTAAATAAATCAGATCTAACTTTTTTGCATTTAACCTGACTGTGGTTCCAGTTTGTGCCAAGAGTACCGTACTGTTGCTATTTGCTTTGCATAACCTTGTTTTACAGGGGGTCCCCAGGGTCGAGCTAGAGGAATCTGCCCTGGTGGTTAGTGCAAACAGTGTGGGTAATTGCCTGGTGTACAAGGGGTATTGCAAAAGTGATTATTGTGTATTGTCCCGGCCACTAGAAGTGACAGAGGGGGGTTACAGTGTCCCGGAGAGCTGTGCCCATGTTAGCTTGACCACTAAAAACCCTGACCTCTGGGTGGAGGCACCCGTTTCAGAACTCAGGCCCCTTAACCTGCTACCAGCCAAGCAGGCAGGGGTAGTAGCCCTTGGGATAGTGCCACCTGGGGGTTACATTTGGATATGAATGAGCACAGTGGGTCTGGTGACATGAAGGTAGAGGAAGAATGGATAAGGAGGAGTAGAGTGAGCAATGGTGGGTAAGAGAGGGGGAATTGGTAGAAAAACAACAGAAGGCGTTGTAGATGGTAACCGTTCTGGCCAGGGATGTGGAGGTAGCAGTGCCATAAACTACATAGTTAAAGACCGGGAGCACCATTTTAGTGACAAGCTCATGGCATATCTGAAGAGACAGAGAGTCTTCATTACAGTACAAGGCACCAAGTTAAGAATGGAACTTGGTCTGTGTGACCAGGAGCTCCTGCCACTATTGAGGACCAACCTTTTCTTAAATCTGATGCAACAGTTCTTCTATTTCTAGGCCTAATCTATCCTTTACAATTTCTAGTTCATAAGTTTGGCCACCTATGGGAACCCCCTTCCCTTTCTTGGCTATGCTACAGTGTCCTCTTTAATTTTTCTTTTCCTTCTTAGTTCCTCATACAAGGAGGTTATTGTGGTGACCTCCAAGTATATGTAAAACAGGTCATGTTTATTGTTATTGGATTTAGTATGTAATAGCATTATGTCATAAAATACCTTGATGCATATACCTTATGTTTATGAAACCTGCAAACATTGAAAATACCATGGCACTAGGTATTTTTGATAATGATAAAAAGTACTAGGTGACTATTATAGAAATTAAGCTAGTTGTGCTATTTAAAATGCATGTAAATTGTTGTAAACTTAACAAGCCAGAATTGTCATGGTGATTTGCATATATCCCATGATGCATTGCATTATGGAAGTATGTATGATGTTGTATTTCTTTGAAACTTGATTTGTTGCCAATGCCCTTTGGGGTAACCTTCTTCAGTGATTCTGCTTTGAGGTTCTTTGTTTATAGCTTGTTTTGTTTTTTTTTCTTTTGAGCCCCCACCACCCAAGCAAATGGGGCCTGCATAGAGGTGGTGGCTACATCTCAACTAGTGAATTGGATCAGAGATCAGTGTCAGTAGGTGCTGGCTAAGTGCAGAGAAAGGACATTCATAGTCTGTTACTGCAAACTGATGTACTGAAGAAGGAATATGGCATTGCAGAAGCTTATTTCTTGTATTTTGAATAAACATCACACAGAGACTGTGTGTTGAACCTGAAGTTCAGTGTCTGGTCCATCTGTTACCCCACAAGCCCTCCACAGACTTAGTGTCAGAAATGGGATAACTTGCTGGAAGCATCTGGACTGGCTGAAGAGGGATGTTTTCTGGTGCATATCGCCCAGATATCCCAGGTGGACTCTATGCATCAGAAGTTGCCAGAGGAGAACTTGGAAGTCTGTGGAGTTCTGACCAGAACCATGGCTGACAGGTGGAGAGAAGTTGCTGCCTAGACTGGACCCAGGAGCTCGGAGGAAGGCCAAGCCTGAAGATGATGAAGAGATGCAAAGGGATGAGGAACTACCATGGGGTTGAGGCAGACCAACTACACAGAGAGGTGGAACACCAGTGCCAGGTACTCAAAAGGTCCCTGCCAGAGAGTTTGGATAAAGAATTGGAGGAAGATTTTTCATGGGCTTAGCTGAAGGAGGACCCCCAAATGAGCAGGATATTCCTTTGTTGCCTGTGTTCCCAGGATGTTACCTGTTGGAGGTTAGAGATGCAAGTAAGGAACTTGAATGTGAGACCCCAGGTAAGACTGTGCCTAGTGATATTGTGCTAGGGTTTAAGATTCCAAGCAAGTAAGAAGAAGCCTATTAGGCTGAATGGACTTTTTCTTGTATTGATGCAGCTAAACCTATTAACAGTATTGACTGGGGTATACTGCATGCTAAAAATGATAATATTGCCAAACTGTTACAGAATGTTAAAGTTAAGGAGGTCGAGGTCATTTTGTCACCCTTGGAAAAAGGGAAACTCTCACATACTGTAGGTTACAAGGTACTAGATGGTAACAGGTGGCTGAAAATAGCACAGTGATTAAACGGATGTTTATTAAGACACCCCAGAGTTAAAAAGTTTAGAAACCTGCTGTTTAACATTGCAGGGTATTCAGCATGGGAGGTTCCTTGGCTTCCTTTAGGTTTCTGTAGAGACCTGCCTGGGGATAAGATGACCACAGATTTGGGGTCATAGGTTATAAAAGGTTGAAATAGGAGAGTAGAAACTACTATTGCTCCTTCCATATTCCCACAGACACTTTGTGTATGACAGAGGGGTCAAGTTAGTTGCAGGCAAGGCCAGATGTGACTCTGCAATGGTCCCTTTCTGTAGGCAAAAGTGTAGTATGTTTGGTTGGGGGGAGCTGATGTCAAAGAAAGAGGTACCCAAGGGCAGACAAGGAATCTGAGGTGGTACATGTGTTTTATTCTTTTCTGAGTGAAAACCTACAAAGGAGAAGTGGCTGGAAAATGGACTGGAACCTGTGCTGGGGTAACACCTTGAGTGTCTACCCTCAGGTGTCTGTATCTGTAACAAGTGAAATGAATCAAGAGTCATAGTGGGTTTATGTAGAGGGGTTTGAACCTAGGAATGGGCCCCTGCTTAAAACTGACTTGCCTGGTGGGGTTGGAGCAGGTAGTTACTCACCCCAGAGACAGTCTTTCTATGGTACTGGACTTTACAGCCATCCAGATTTTTGGTCAAGAAATATAACAGACTTTCCCTAAAAGGAGATGAGAAGGTACTGTTAGTCTCTGTTGAAAAATGTGTTTATGCCTCAGGGTATAAACACTACAAACAGGTATCTGCCTCTATCTCTGAAATCAAATAAAGAGGCAGAAGACACTGCAGAGTAGGACACTGCGGCACAGGAGCTAGCACAACAAAACTCACCCAAATCAGGAACCAAAACTAAACAAGTACAAAGGAAATCCAAAAAACTTCTGATCATAGGAGACTCCATGATTCGGGGAGTTGATACCATCTCCAGCCAGGGTGATGGTCAGATGTCTCCCAGGTACATCAGCATGGAGAGACACTGACCGCATTGCTAAAATTGTTCACAAAGCAGGAGAAAACATTGATGTCCTAGTACACATAGGGACTAATGATCCGCCAGCCGGGTCAGTTGTGGAGACCAAGGAACACCTGACTAGGCTGGGTGACAAACTATCATCTATTTCGTCCTGGCATCTCCTTCTCTGAGATCCTGCCAGTCTGGAAGAGGGAGCAAATGGATGGAAGGTCAGAGAAGGGAGATAGGGGAGCTAAACACGTGGCTCAAGGACTGGTGCCAGGAAAAGGACACAATTTGTAGGAACTGGTAACAGTTCTGGGGCGAAGTTCTTTAAATTTGATGGACTGCATCTGACTAAAGAGGAGTCAGTGCATTGGGGCAGAAGTTTGGCGTCTTTGCAGAATATTTAAACTAGCAAATGGGGAGAGGGGTGCAGCACCCCATACGTCGAATGGGAAGAACACCCCTCCCCCCTCAGCTAGTGGTCAAACAGGAATTCAGCATGTGTGCCGTTCATTTGCATCACCAGGTAAGAAAAAAGGTTTGTCTCCCCATACGACGCACAGGGGTAATGCCAAACTTCACCCAACAACTTACACACCAAAATCTGGCCAATGGAAAATCATGTACACAAATGCTCACAGCCTGGGAAATAAGATCCCAGACCTGCAGGCAATAATGTCAGAGGCTAAACTGGACATAGTAGCAATTAGTGAGACGTGGTTTACCAGTAACCACACTTAGGGAGACTTCAGTACCTGGCTATGTATTGTTCAGAAGAGACCGAGGTGCAAGGGGAGAGTAGCCTCTGTGCGTTAATGAAAATATCAAAGCTACAGAAATTCAGAATACACATAAGGAGCCAGAAGAACTGTGTCACCCTGAAACAGGAAATGGGACAGCCATAAGAACTGGGGTTGTCTACAGGTCCCCAGACCAGAGGGAGGACATAGACACATTACTGTTAGAAGATATACAAAACATGACAGCTAAAGGGAGGTTCTGATAATGGAGACTTCAACATGCCAGATACAGATTGGTCAATACCAGCAGGAACATCTGCCAGAACTAGACTCATAGTGGATTCCTGCAGGAGGGCCTCAAACAACTGGTACAGCAACCCACAAGAGACAGGGCTATCCTAGATCTAGTACTGACTAACAAAGAAGGGATCACAGATCTCCAGGTAGAAGGTCACCTGGGGGCCAGTGACCATCACATGGTATGGTTCAATTTGGTTACTACATCTAATCATCCCATTCCAAGGCAAAAATATGGGACTTCAGAGGAGCTGACTTTGATAAGATGGCCAACAGAGTTAAGCTAGCCCTGGCAAAAAGAAACACAGGTGAGGGGTACAGGCAAAGTGGGCAAGCATTAAGAATGCAATACTTGAAGCAACATCCCATTGTGTTAGACAGAAAAGGAAGTGCAAAAGAAGAAGGAAACCACTTTGGTTCTCAAATACAGTAGCAGAAAAGGTCAGAGCCAAAAGGCTGGCCTTCAGGAAATATAAGGGAACACAGTGGGATGAAGATAGGGAGGCATACCAAACTGCCCTAAGGGAAGCAGGTAAGTCAGTAAGGCAGGCAAAGTCCCAAACTGAGGAAACACTAGCACAAACAGTAAAAGAAGGTGACAAGACTTTCTATAGATACATTAGTGAAAGGAGAAAGTCCAGAGGGGTATTGCTAAGCTTAATGGAGAAAGGGAGCATGTGAGGAGGAGGACCCTGTAAAGGCATCTATCCTAAATAGATACTTTTGCTCAGTATTTACTGAAGAGAAGGTAGGGCAGGGCCCACAGCTCAGCATCATGGACACAGGGGGGAGGGAGGTGAGCACTACTCCCTTCACAAAAGAAAGGGTCCTACAAGAGCTTGCTAAGCTCAGGGTGGATAAGGCAATGGGACCTGATGGCATACATCCCAGGGTACTTTAGGAGCTAAGGAGGAACTAGCAGAGCCATTAGCAGAATTGTTTAGTGAGTCTCTGAGCACAGGAGAGGTCCCAGAAGACTGGAGAAGGGCTCATGTGATCCCGCCCACAAGAGTGGTCAGGAGGAGGCGGGGAACTACAGACCGGTCAGTCTTACCTCAGTAGTGGGCAAGATTATGGAGGCACTCCTTAAGGAAAGGATAGTGCAACACCTGGAATCCATGGGGCACAGGATCCAAGACAGCATGGGTTTACAAAGGAAGGTCCTGTCAAACTAATCTCATAGATTTCTTGACTGGGTAACCAGAGTGGTGGACCAAGGGAAGCAGTTGATGTCACCTACCTTGACTTCAGCAAAGCTTTTGACACTGTTCCACATAGAAGATTGATAAATAAGCTGGGTAGGCTCTGGGTGGGTCAGAAGTTGGTCAACTGGGTGGCAAACTGGTTGACGGGCAGAAAACAGAGAGTGGTGGTAAATGGTATACAGTCAGAAGAGATGCAAGTCATAAGTGGGGTACCCTCAGGGATCAGTCCTGGGGCCAGTCCTCTTCAACATCTTCATTAGTGACCTTGCAGATGGACTAGAGGGTAAGGCTTGTCTGTTTGCAGATGACACCAAGATCTGCAACAGAGTAGATGATCCATGGGATGGGCAGAATAAGAGATCTGGATAAACTAGCAGAATGGTCAGAAGAGTGGCAACTGGGATTTAATGCAAAGAAGTGCAAAATCATGCACATAGGGAAGAGAAACCCTGAAGCCACCTATAGGCTGGGAGGGGAGTTGCTAGCAGTCACAAAGGAAGAAAGAGACTTGGGCATCATCATCACTGATGACCTAAAATCATCCAAAGCAGACCTCTAAAGCAGTAGGTAAGGCTAGGGGGGTGTTAGGGTGTATTAGTAGGGGTATCACAAGTCGTAAGAGGAGGTAATAACCCTCTGTACAAGACATTGGTTAGGCCCCATCTGGAGTACTGCGTGCAGTATTGGAGGCCACACCTTCACAAGGACATTAACAAATTGAGGCAGTCCAGAAGGGCAACCAAAATGGTGCAGGGACTGCATCTAGAAGACATATGAGGACAGATTAACGGAGCTCAATATGTATACCCTTGAGCAAAGGAGGAGAGAGGTGATATGATCGAGGCATTCAAACACCTTAAGGGCATAAACAAGGTGAAAGAGTAACATGTTTAAATATAAGAAAACTAGCAGGACAAGAGGACTAGCAGCATGAGATTAGAGGGAGGCCGATTAAGGGGGAATGTGAGGAAATTCTTTTTCACAGAAAGGGTGGTGGATGCATGGACTGGCTTACCACAAGAAGTGGTGGCTATGAATACAGTGCAGGGCTTCAAACAAGCATGGGATAGGCATAAGGGAGCAATACAAATGACTATGAATAGATAGGCCACTGACAGAGCAAAGGGCGATAGCACATTTATAAGGTAGAAAAAGAAATGGGCAGACTGGATGGGCCTTGCGGTCCTTATCTGCCGTCAACTTCTATGTTTCTATGTTAGGGTAAAGAATGATGATATCTACCATGTTTATGATAGGATGTTTATCATTAATAGGGACCCTGAGACAGGCTTCTGAAGATGGATGGCGGAAACTCCATCCCTTCCTGGGACAGGAAGGTGGTAAGCAGTCTGCAATAACTGCTTCCCTCTTAAGGTGGGGTATATGTGACCGGGAGCTCCTGCCATTCTTGAGGACCAACCTTTTCTTAAATCTGTTGCAACAGTTCTTCTATTTCTTAGCCTAATCTATTATCTACAATTTCTAGTCCATAAGGCTGGCCACCTATGGGAACCCCCTTCCCTTTCTTGACTATGCTACAGTGTCCTCTTTAATTTTCCTTTTCCCTCTCAGGTCCTCGTACAAGGAGGTTATTGTGGTGACCTCCAAGTATATGTAAAACAGGTTGTGTTTATTGTTGTTGGATTTAGTATGTAATAGCACTATGTCATAAAATACCTTGATGTATATACCTTGGCCCAGATATTCAAACTGCGCCCAAAAAGTGCGCAACAGCAGGAGCAAGTGCAAGTCCATTGCGCCCATGTGCAAGAAGCATGATATTCAAAAACTGCGCAGGTCAAGATGCACCTGCGGCACACGACTGAATATCGTGCCACCTGCGCCATAGTGCAACCAGGGATGTGCAGTGGCACAGTCCAGATGTGCCATAGCACAACCAGGGATGCTCAATGGAGCTGAGCAGCAGTGCAACAGCACAACCAGGGATGCGCAGGGACAGGATGCAGGGGCCCACCGACCCATGCCACAGATGGGCAGAGGGAGCGCAGCAGAACATCGCCCCCCACACCCACTGCACTGCACAACTGGTGGAAGCTAGAATAACTACCAGCCCATGGATTCCAGCAACAAACCCACAGCCGGGCATGGTGCCCCAGCATGCCCCCTGGCAAGCTGTGACCGGCACACAAGGAGGTCCGACCACCCCCCTGCCACACCATCCCACCAATGCAGAGCACACCCTGCACTGGATCCCCAGGCACCCTGCCCAGGAGCAGCGTCCATCAGTGCAGGACACCCCATGCATGCCACCACCCCCACTGTGACAATGCAAACCTGTGTACCACAGAACTACGCAAGGCAGCCCCAACATGAGCACCCATCAGCGGGTGATAGCACACAGCGATGCAACGACTGCATACACAGTGCCACCACGCACGTCCCCCCGAGGTACAGCTGAGAGACCAACCATGCGTTGGCACACAAGGTAGCCCACATGTGACAGGGCATGCCCGGACCCCACCACCAGTGGTACATCACCCTGCCCACACCTCCCAAGGACACTCCCAACCCAGCACTGTCCACAACAGCCAGCGTGACACCTAGTTGTGCATGGAAGCATGCCACACAGGATGCAACACAGTGCATGGACAGACACCCACCCATACCTAAGGGCACTCCAACATTAGGGACACAGAAGCGGGCAAATTAAGCTCTAGCCGTGGTGGCTACCTAGGCTGCACACATGGCCAGCACCCTCCATGGCACAGGAGTGCCAGCCACCCTGAGCAGGCACCCATGGGCTGCACACCCCAGCATGCCGGAGCACAAGTGACAGACAGTGGTGTGCATCCCCATGATACACACAGGGACAGCATGGAGGTCACTGCAACAGCAGCTGAGACCACAGTGTCCTGAGGCAGACATGCACCACACCAGTGACAGGAGGCAACCAGCATTGTGCTTGGTGGCAGAGGAAGGTCTAGTATGGACAGCCACCACTGACATGCCAGTGACCTGCAGGGTCAGCAGACATGCAGGGAGTCAGCTGCACAGGCCATGGACAGTCTGACAGGTGCACCATGGACACAGAGCATGCACCATGGACCACTGCACACAGTCATCCAGTGCACAGGGAACTACACACACGCCACAGACAGTGACTGATAGCTACTCCCACACCATAGTCACTTCCCCATGAACACACACACATGCACATGACTGCACCACCCCTGATGCCATGCACACCACTGCAGCTGAGCACCTATAGCCCGCTGCAAATCAGAGACCACCACTGTAGACATATCAAAGCAAATGTATTGTAAAACATCAAACAAAACTATATATATATTTAAAAGGTTGGGGGTGGGCCACAAACAAGGTGGTGTGGGTAAGGGGCAGGGGTGAACAAATGGTAGAGGGAAGGAGGGGTGTGAGGGTGGGTCCAGGGGGGGTAGGGGAAATCCGGGGCAGTAGTATGCTCAGCAGGAGCCCCGCTCCCCACTCTGGCTGCTCCTCCCACCATGCTGCCGTCATACTCCCAGCCAGTCTATCCTTTCAAGGATCTCTCAGGAGGCCCTGGCAACTTGAAGGATCTCCCACAGCACCTCCCTGATTGCCTGCAGCTGCTGTCCACCTAGGACAAGGAAGCAGAGTCAATAGGTGTGAATGCACAGCCCCATGCAGCCCACCCACTGTGCATGGCATACGGCCGTGGGACATGCCCCTGTGATGGTGTGTGACCACCCACAGTGATCGTGTCCACAAGATCTGCCCACCCAGGTGCACACAGCCATGTGGACCGCTGCACACCCACCGGCCAAGTCCTGCACAGCACCACCGTGGCTGTTCAGTGACACTGGCTATGTGGTGAAAGGCAGTGGCCATGTACCGGTTCATGCATGGACCACCATTGATGCACTCCCAGACATGCAGTGCCCGGACAGTGCTGACTGTACCAAGTTGCGTGCATGGCAGTGGTGGTTCAATGGATGGTGGCCATGCCCCGCTGCCCACCCTATTACACAGCATGCAAAAGTAATCATGGATGTAAGGCACTCACCATCATCAGGCTGGTCCCTGTGCCGGTCTGGTCCGGCCGCCCTCTCAGCATGCTGTGGCTCACGGTGCAGCCTCCCCTCCCTGGCATGCCAGCGCTCCTCTGAGCCTAGGGTGCAAACATGGAGAGAGGAACATCAGTACAATCCGGTAGCAAAGTCCCCCTGCCCCATGTGTGTGCAATCTCACACAGCCATACCCATCCTCCCTCCACCCCGATACCACCACCATGGCCCACGCTGGACGGCCCCCCCATGTGCTGGACACATGCCACCGTGATACCCATATGGACGTTATCAGTGTATGGATAGGGCACCTACCTGGCCATGGCACTGCGCCCCTCCTGGCACATGCCCACAGGCAGGCAAGCCTTTCCAGGTCCCGGTGCTGCAGGTCACCATAGCGGTGCCTGCACTGCTCCGCTGTCTGCTCCATGCCAGTGACCTCCTCCAGGGTGACCGCCACCTCCTCCCACACCACACTCCTGGCCCTGTCCAGGGGTGCCTCCCCAAATAGGGTAGAAGCATGGGGCTACACTAACTGCACCAGATTGGCCAGTTCCATTTGGCTCCAGATGGGTGCCTGTCTCCGTGCCATCCTGCAATGTTTCAGTGTCAAAATGGTGCTCTGTAGTGCATGTTCACCACATGTGGGTGCTGTGCAGTACTGTGCTGCCATTCCCTATCGTGCTGTCACTGAACAGCGCAATAGAGGTGCACTCACGTGGACGCATGGCACCTAGGGACAAAGGTCGGCACAGGGTCAGGGGTCTCTCATGCACGGACCACCACAGTGTGATTGGTACTCACCGCATGTAGCGCAGTAGGGTGCCTGTGTGCCACTTCCTGTAGTGGCCTACCGCGTTGTGGCCCCAGTGCACCTACTGGCCCCAGTGCCAGAGCGCCTTACGTGGCCAGACAGCACGGTAGCGCCACTGGCACAATGGTGGCCGCGTTTTGCATTGCCTCCCATGCACAGCACATCAGCAGCACAAAAGCAGGCGCCGGCGCCAGCACCCGGCATGCGCTGTTCGTGTCCACTGCGCATGTCACAGAAATGCGCCCTTGCCTGAGCATGTTCAACACAATTGCGCAAAGCGCAACAGCACAATATTCAGCCAGCATATGCAAATCAGCTAATCAGCTATTCAGTGGCGCAGATACTGCATTAGCATCCACTTAAAATTGTGCCTCGCCTCATTTGCATGCGTTGCGCTATATAAATGTGGCATTGGGCTGCAGAGGCCATAGTCTGTTATTGCAGTCTATTGTGGTGAGATGCATGCTATTTGGGAGTATGGACTGTGGTGTGTGGGACATGCATGGGACTGCACAGCCACAGGTAACACCTGTCATTCCCACAGGATCAAGAATGAGTGATCGTGAGGTGTAGGAAGAGGAACAGATACGTGGGAGGAAGAGGAGGCCTAACTTCACCAAGGCAGAAACAGATGCCCTGTTTGAGGCCTACCTGACCAGGGAGCGCTGCTCAGCGGACAGTGAGGAACACCACAGGCCCATGCTGCTGGATGGGGAGAGGTGGCGTGTGCAGTCAACGTGCATGGCAGCCACCAGCAGTCCATGCAGGAGTGCGAAAAGAAGGTGGGTACAGACAGGTGGAGGATTAAGGACAAGGTGGCTGCCATCAGGGCAGCACGAGCTGTGACTAATGGGGGACAGCCGGCCGTGCAACACCTGATCCCACAAGAAGAGCGGGTTGCTGGCAGCATGCGGCGTTGTGCCATTGAGGGTGTTCCAGGTGGTGGATTCTAGACGGGTGGTAGCCCGTCACTGCATGGTAGGTCCTGATCTGTCACTGGGGGGGGAGACAGGGTTGGGCAGATACATTAATGCTACTGTGTTCCCTTACAGCTCCTGAGCATCTACGTGGGTCAGCAGTGGTGGGCTTGTCCACTGAGGGCGATACCATGGACATAGAGGAGGGCCCATCCACCTCCACAGGTGTCCGAGGGTCAGGGCGACAGTGGGTCCGCCTGGCTGTCCGGACTGATGTTAGTGGAGCAGGTGCGGAGGAGGCTCTGCCCGTGTCCCAGCATGCCAGCGTCCATGGATGCCATCATACTGAGACTCGGACTGGTGCCGGATACGTCACTGATGATGATGGAGCTCGCTTCATGTACAGTGATACATGTGGGCCGCAGGATGGCCACACAGCAGGTAACAGCATGGGCATGGCCGTTGGTGGTGCCGCCTTAGAGGCCTGTGTGACATCTCAGTCCCAGCCTGTGCCTGTCTGCACCAGTGGGGCAGCACTGGTGTGTATCCAGGACAGTGGAGCTGTTGCAGCCACTGTGGCTGCACCATTGAGCCCTGGAGAGTGGCAGCTGGAGGGGCAGTGTCAGCAGTCGGCCAATGGCCATGGGGGTACAGTGTCGGGGGCGGCATCAGTGCACCACCTGTGGACATGCCCAGGCATGGCCCTGGTGTGCAGCACCCACCCTCAAGGGGTGCTGCCCATCAGGGCTGCGAACACTGTGAGGGACAGCATGCCGATCAGGCAGATGACCTCTTAGAAGAGCACACCCGCATACTCCAAGATTCAGTCAACCAGCAGTTGCGGCTTATGATGGCGGTGAATGCACTCAGTGTGGCCCTGCGCCAGGCAGAGGAGCGGCGCAGCAGGGACACTGGTCTACTCCTGGCAGGGATGGACCGGATGCAGGAGGATGTGACCGCTGCCATTGACAGGCTGACACAGACAATCACAGCTGCCATGGCCACAGTGGGCACACAGTTATTTGCCCATGCGTCGCAGACATCGTGCAGTGCAATGTCCACTTCCCATTCCCAGCTTTGTGCGACATCCTCCTTGTCGACACCGGGTTCAGCTGTGGGCATCCCAAGCACGACTGGCGCAGGCATGTTCGGTGTGCTGCAGACCCCTGCACGAGCACGGTCACGTCCATGCAGCGGAACCCCTGGGGGACCATCAGTGCCACCCCATGAGGCCATTGGTCAGCCTGTCACTGCTGGCAGGTCTCAATGGGGCCGCACATGCATCCATGGTGGCCGTGGCATTGTGGCGCGTGACTGATCTGTCTCCCACCAAGGCTACTGTCTGATGCTGCCCTGTGTGCAGTGTGTTGTTCAATGTGCAATGCACGGGTGGGGTACCCAGTCCTGCACACACACACACACACATTCCATCTGCACACCCTCCCGGCTGCTGTCCACTGTGGCGTGTGCATGATGATGCCTGCGTTGCATTGTCCGCCACTGTGCAATGGTGCCCAGTGTCTGACACATGTGCAATGACAGGCACTGGGCGTGGTGGTCTGTGGTCATGTGTGTGGCTAGGGGTGGCGGTTGTGGTCAGCGTGCCTCCTACCCTTTGTGCATGTCTTGTGGGTGTGTGTGTGGGTGTGTGTGTGTGTGTGTGTGTGTGACCGCATGCCGTGTTAGACCTTGCCCATCCCTGATGGCATGTGTGGTTCCATGCTCAGCCAATTCCCTTTATGACATGCACCCCTGGGGTTTGTTCATGCATGTTTGTGGGTTGTGCCCTTGCCACTGGTGGTTGCACATGGCCCCGTGACTTACCTGGGTTGGTTGAAGTGCTCCTCTGTGATGGTGTCCCGGTGCAGCTGTGCCATCCGGAACAGTCGGGGGTCCCTTCGACCAAGGGGGGGCTGCCCATCCCATCTTCACCAGCGTCCTCATCATCCCCATTGCTGTCCCCCTCTTCAACCTGTACGGCTATCCCACAGTCATTGATCATGTTGTACAGGATGCAACAGGCTAGGAATAGCCCACAGGCCTTTGAGGGACTGTACTGTAGGGCACCACCAGATGTGTTCAGGCAATGAAAATGTGCCTTCAGCATCCCGAACACCCGCTCGATGACACTGCATGTGGTGGCATGTGCCTCATTGTAGCATTGCTGTGATGGGGTCACAGGCCGCCGGTATGGTGTGAGCAGCCAGGGATGGAGTGGTATCCACTGTAACCTGTGTGTAGAAGGTGGACATTAGTTTGGTGATCAGTGTCACCCTGCCATGGGCCATCTAGGCCAGTAACCATGTCACCTCTGACTATGCCCCTCCCAAGCTCCATGTCTTTCTGTGTGATTTGCATACTCACCCACTAGGTGGCCAGTGGGGATGTCCCCACTCTCGAACCTGTGGCACAGTGCAGACAGGTGCCAGATGAAGGCATCATGTGCTCCCCCAAGGTGCGTGGCACAGACATTGATTATCGCCTGGCATCGCACACCACCTGGAAGTTGATGCTTACATAGCCCTTCCGATTTATGTATGCGGCCCCTTCGGGGCCAGGTGGAGTGCAGATGGCCACATGGGTGCAGTCTATTGCCCCGAGCATGCCAGGCATATGTGCTACCCTGTGGAACTCCTGTATGTTTGCTGTGCACTCCGCTGGTGTGCTGGGGAAACGGATGTACTCTGCAGCATGTGGCAGCAGTGTGCTGAGGAATTGGGTGAGAAGGCGTGATGCAGCTGACTGGGTTATGCCTGTTGTGTCCCCTGTTGCTCTCTGGAAGGTACCCGTGGTGACCAGCCACATGACAGCTGTCACTTTGGTCTCCACTGACAGAGCACGGCTCCATCGTGTGGGTGCCTGCATCACATCACTGCACAGCTCACAGAGCCACCTCAGGATCACCCAGTTCAGGCGGTACTGGCCCACAATCTCAGTATCAGTGTACAGCTCGAAGCTGGTGTGGGCTCGGTACTGCCTGTTGGGGGCATACCACCAACGGGCCCTTCCATGGCCATGCCTCCCTGCTGCCTGCCTTCTAACCCTCCTCTTTACTGCCTCCATCTGGATGGTGGCACTGGCCATGTCCCTGGCTTGTGTTACCCCCTGGCAGCTGTTTTACTGTTCCCACCGCTGTCCTTACTGCTACTCCCCCTGCACTGGGAACACCTCCCAGTAGTGGCCGTACTGCCCACTGTCTGTGCCCTCAGTGCTGTGTGGCAATTCCCAATTTTGTCCTGCGCTGTGGCATAGGCTCCCCACACCTTCCCTGTTCCTGGTGGTTCCAGGTGCTCTGTCCTGCTCCTGCCCTGTCCTGCTCCCAGTTTCTGTGTGCCTGTGTGCCTGCTTGCAGTTCACCAACATGTGGCTTCCCTGTAGCATTCTTGCACCTCTCTCTTGTTCCTTTTTATTTTGGATCATTTCTGCTATCGCACAACTTCGCTTGCTCCCCTATTCGCATGCATGTTGTTGAATATCGCTACCATTTATTCATGGTTCCTCCCCTTCAGTTGCATGCATTCATTACCATTGCGCTCTTGCACACAGATTTAAAGATCTGCTCTCCTCGCTGAATATCGCACAATGGCACATTTTTCGGACTTGCGTTGGCGCATCCCTATTGTGCATGGCGCAACCCTTTTAAATATCTGGGCCCTTATGTTTATGAAACCTGTAAACATTGAAAATACCATGGCACTAGGTGTTTTTGATAATGATAAAAAGTACTAGGTGACTATTATAGAAATTAAGCTAGTTGTGCTATTTAAAATGCATGTAAATTGTTGTAAATTTAACAAGCCAGAAATGTCATGGTGATTTGCATATTTCCCATGATGCATTGCATTATGGAAGTATGTATGATGTTGTATTTCTTTGAAACTTGATTTGTTGCCAATGCCCTTTGGGGTAACCTTTCTTCAGTGATTCTGCTTTGAGGTTCTTTGTTTATAGCTTGTTTTGTGTTTTTTTTTCCTTTTGAGCCCCCACTTCTCAAACAAATGAGGCCTGCATAGGGGTGGTGGCTACATCTCAACTAGTGAATTGGATCAGAGATCAGTGCCAGTAGGTGCTGGCTAAGTGCAGAGAAAGGACATACATAGTCTGTTGCTGCAAACTGATGTACTGAAGAAGGAATATGGCATTGCAGAAGCTTATTTCTTGTATTTTGAATAAACATCACACAGAGATCATGTGTTGAACCTGAAGTTCGGTGTCTGGTCCATCTGTTATACCACAATCCCACCACAGTGTGGATGGTATCAACATTTGCAAAGAAGTCAAGTTTACTGTCTAGCTGTACTCCAAAGTATTTGAATGAACCACTTCAAGAGGGTGCCATACAAGATGGAGACGGTAGGCAGAGTTGGGAGTCTGGACAATTTTCAGCTGGTGCCAATGGTCATGGATACAGGTTTTTTTTTGTCTGTGTTGACCTGGAGTTTGTTATATTGAAACCAGCACAGGACACTGTGGAACTCTTGCTGAAGCAGACCTTCCACAACTGTAGTGGAGGACCTAGAGGTGTAAATAGCTGTGCCATCTGCATACATATAGATATGCAAGCTGGCACAAGCTGTGGGGAGGTTGTTAAGGAAGATGGAGAACAGGGTAGGCCCCAGGATAGAGTCCTGTGGGTCCCAGGCCTGGATGGGTGGGTGGAGGTGACAGGGCACTACCAATCTTTACTGACTGCAGGCAGCAAGGGAAGTAAGAATGTAACCAGTCTACATCACAAAATGAGAGGCCAGCAGCACTCAGCTTATCCAGGAGAGAGTGGGACACCAAGTCAAAAGCTGTGGCCTGATCAATGAAAATGGCAGCTGTGATGTGCCTCATATCCATCCCTGAGAAGATGGAATCAAGTACATGCAGCAGGGAGGAAACACTGGAGTGATGCTCCAGAAGCCAGACTGGAACAAGGAGAGGAAATCAGTGGAGGATAGAAAATCACAGAGTCTAGTGTACACAAGCTTCTCTTGCAGGTTAGTAAGAAAAGAAAGGAGGGAGACTGGCCAGAAGTTACCCGGGGAGGAAGGGTCCACCCCTTTGTGGAGTAGAGGAACTTTGGCCAACTTCCAGGACAGAGGGACCACGCTGAAGGAGAAGGAGAGGTTGAATAAATGGGCCAATGGATGGCTACGGCAGGTGGAGAGATTTGGAGCAATTTAGGATTTGGAGTGAAGGTCCATATTTGTTTCTGAGGTTGTAACAGAGGAAAGAGGAAACTAGGGGGAGGGAGACGAGAGTGAATGTGAGGAGGACTTGAGGAGGCTGAAGAATGAGTGGAAGGGAGAGCTCTAGTGGTAAAGATCTCACTGAAATGATCAGCAACAAAGGAGGGGTTAGACATTAGTGAACCATTCACAAGAAGGACCGGAGGGGCGGACAGTGTGGGAGGGTCACAAAGGGAGTGAATTACCTTCTAGAACTTTGAAGGGGAGTTCAGATTGTTCTGAAAGTTCATAGGTGTTCATAGATTTGTACAGGTTCAAAAGGCGTTAGCCATGAAGAACTCGCCTCCATCGTGTCAATGATAGAAGGTATATTTCCTGTATCCCATATACGAGTTCATTCTTTCTTTAAATTGCTCTACATTTTTACTCACAACAATGTCCTCTGGGAGTGAATTCCATATAGGTGGCACCCTCTGAGTAAAGAATCTATTACATTGTACAGTTTTACATAAAAAAGTTTTAAGCTTGTAATTATGAGATCTAGTATTATTTGTAATGAAATTTCTTTCTAAACCAATTGTATTCAGTGTGTATTTATTTTGGAATGCCTTAAAGATATAAATCAGATAGTCTCTTAGAGCCGTATATTCTAGGGAAAACAGTTGAAGTGATTTGAATCTTGTTTTGTGATCTAAAGATGATATGTTCTGTATTCTTTTAGTTACTTTACGTTGGACTCCTTCTGTTGTACTTTGGGACCCTTTGGATGTTGGTACACAAAAAGGGGCACAGAAATCCAAATGTGGATGCACAAGGCTAGTATACGGTGGAAGAATTATATCAGAATTTCTACTTTTAATAGTTTGAAAATATTACCCAGGATGGAATGACATTTTTTGACTACTTTATTTATGTGTGTGTTGAATTTTAAGTTATCTGATATTGTTATACCCAGGTCTCTTTCTTCTGATGTAACAAATAACTCTAAATTATTCACTGAATAAGTAGCTTTGATCTTGTTTCTCCCCATATGCATTACCTTGCACTTTGAAACATTAAACTTCATGTTATTATGGGCTACCCAAGCACATAAATTATTCAAATTATTTTGCATAGTTATTATTGATTGACTGTCAGTTACTATGCTACCCAGTTTGCAGTTATCTGCATATTTATTAATCCATATCCCATCAGACAACTGCATACTGGACACCATGATATTAAACAAAAGGGGTCCCAAAACGGATCCCTGAGGAATTCCACTAGTAACAGGGATCCGTTCAGACTTGTGCCCTTTAATAACCACTCGCTGTCGCCGTTTATCCAATCATGATGTGATCCACTTTATTAGTTTTAAATCTATTTATTTATTTAAAATAATTGTTCTATCAGGGTTTTGTGGGACTCAGTATCGAATGCTTTTTCAAAATCCAAAAATACAATATCTACAGACAGACCACTATCAAGGGCAGCGCTAACGGGTTCGAAAAAGTCAATCAAATTTGTAAGACATGATCTACCTGCTGTGAAACAATGCTGAGTGATATCTGTATGACCTGTCTTAGTAATATGGTTTACAATTTTATGATGTAATACTTTTTTCCATTATTTTACTCAAAATAGATGTTAGGCTAATAGGTCTTTAATTACATGGGTGTTGTCTGCTACCACTCTTAAAAATTGGGGTAACATTAACTTCTCTCCAAGCTTGCAACACTTTTCCTTCTTTCAAGGATATATTAAACGGTAAACTAAGAGGGCCTGATAATTCTTTCACGAGTTCCTTTAAAAATTTTGGATTAATATTGTCAGGTCCTGGACATGTACTGACCTTACTTGAGTTAATAACATCCATTATGTCCTGTTTAGTAAATGTCATAACAACATTGTTTATTGGTAATATGTTGTCAGTGATTGGATTTTCTTTTATTTTAAATATACTCCCAAAATAGTGATTTAGTTCCTCAGATATTTCCCTTTCTTCAGTGATTATTTTGTTGTTCACATTCAATGGTCCAATTCCTTTTACATTTCCCTTAATTGAGCCAATATAATTGTTAAACTTTTTTTGTTATCCTTAACATCTTTTACTAAGTTTGTTTCTAGCTTCATTTTTGCCATTCGTATGGCTTTCTTGGTTCTTTTTGTGAGTGATTTAAATCTTTCCCAATCTTTGTCTTTTTTGTTTTGTTATACTTGTTATATGCTCTATGTTTCTTTTTAATAATTCGCCTAATTTCCTTTGACCACCATAGTGGAATCCTCTGTCCTTCATTGTTATACTTAACTCTGGCAGGGACCCAATAATTAACACAATAATCTATTTTAGCTTTTATTTTATCCCATGTTTGATCAAGGTTCAGATCTCTCAAATCATTCTCCCAGTTCCAGGATGTGAGATATTTGTTTAATATTGTTATAATCAGCTTTATAAAAGTTTTTAATTTTTGTGATACCATTATTACATAGTACACTTTCTTGAATATTACAGGTTACTATATTGTGGTCACTGTCACACAGCAGGTGTGATATAGTTGGATTTGATACTAAGTCTGTGGTATTTGTGAAAATTAAATCTAATATGTTATTATTTCTAGTAGGTTGAGACACTATTTGTTCCAGACTCATGCTAAAAGTAATTTCTAGAAATCTTTGTTCAAGTTGGCTTTTGGTTTCAAGGGTATCCCAATTTAGATTTGGGAAATTAAAATCTCCCAATAGCATTAAATCCCCTGAAACCTCTTGCTTTTCCAACTGGTTTAGGAATATGTTATTCTCTTCCTGATTAAGATTAGGTGATCGATAACATAGGCCTAGGGTAAGCGTTTTATGACCTAATTCTATCCTATTCCATAGAATTTCTGCATCAGTGTCATTGAAGTTTACTTGATAACTTTTAAGCTTATTAGAGATCTACAGAGCAAGTCCTCCTCCAGTCTTATTCTGATGTTTTTTTAAATATTTTGAATAACCTGGTATATCAGTATTCCAGTCATTTTCTGAAAACCAGGTCTCTGTTATCCCACATATATCAATATTCTTGGTAGTCAAGATGTACCTTAATTCATCCATTTTATTAGTTAGACTTCTTGGGTGGGATATTCAAAAGGGTTGCGCCATGCGCAAGTCCGAATTTGCGCCATTCTGCGATATTCAGCAGGAGGCAGTTGCGCCACTGAAAACAGGCTGAGCAACAGCGCAATGCAAATGAAGGCAAGTGCAACCGAAGGGGGTGGACCCATGCATAAAGAGCGCAATGCAATATTTAAAGACCTGCGCAATGTGCAACAGCAGATGAGCCGGAAGGTGTGCCACGGCGGAAATGATCCAAAATTAAAAGGCTCAAGGAAGAGGCGCAAGAACGCTACAGGGAAGCCACATGAGGCAGGGAGAAAGAGGGAGACAGTGGCAAAGTGCAGGCCTGGAGTGCACAGGAGAGAAGGGACAAGGGAGGGTGTGAGGGCCACAGACTGCAGAGGCCAGTAGGTGTACCAGTGCAGTGGAGGTAGCAGTCAGGACAGCAGGGCAACAGATCAACAACAGCGGAGGAACACAAGCCAGGAGATGGACAGTGCCAGCTTCCACATGGAAGCTGTAATGAGGGGGTGAGAAGGCAAGCTGCAGGGGCGTGGCCATGGAAGGGCCCGTCGATGGTATACCCCAACAGGCAGTACCGTGCTCGCATCAGCTTTGAGCTGTATTCAGGCGTAGAGATTGTGGGCCGGTACCACCTGAACAGGGCAATACTGAGGCGGCTCTGTGAGCTGTGCAGTGATGTGATGCAGGCACCCTCACGACGGAGTCACGCTCTGTCAGTGGAGACAAAGGTAACAGCCTGCATGTGCCTGCTCACCACGGGTACCTTCCAGAGGCTGACAGGGGACACCACAGGCATAACACAGTCGGCCACATCACGCATCCTCACCCAATTCCTCAGCGCACTGCTGCCACATGCTGCTGAGTACATCCATTTCCCCAGCACCGTGGCAGAGCATACAGCAAACATGCAGGAGTTCCACAGGGTAGCACTTATGCCTGGCGTGCTAGAGGCCATAGACTGCACCCATGTGGCTATTCGCATGCCACCTGGCCCCGATGGGGTCGCATATAGGAACAGGAAGGGCTTTTCCAGTGTCAACTGCCAGGTGGTGTGTGATGCCAGTGGGCGCATAATCAATGTCTGTGCCACACACCCTGGCGGAGCACATGATGCCTTTATGGTATCAGTCCACACTGTGCCATTGATTGAAGTGGGGACATCCCACAGGCCATCTAGTGGGTGAGTATCATGTAGGAATTGCAAACTTGGGGCAAGGGTGGGAATGCCACAGGTGCCATGGTAGTGGCACACAGGATATGGGCAATATGGACCTGAACATGATACTTATCTCCACTATCTCACACAGGTGACAGCGGATACCCACTCCGTCCCTGGCTGCTCACACTGTACCGGCGCCCCATGACCCCATCGCAGCAACGCTATAATGAGGCACATGCCGCCACACGCAACATCATTGAGCAGGTGTTTGGGATGCTTAAGGCATGCTTCCGATGCCTAGACACCTCCGGCGGTGCCCTACAGTACAGCCCCTCAAAGGCCTGTGGGATATTCCTGGCCAGTTGTATCCTGCACAACATGGCCAAAACTGTGGGATAGCCATACAGGTCGAGGAGGGGGACAGCGATGGGGATGCCAGCAACGCCGGTGATGATGGTGATGAGCAGCCCCCCTTGGATGGCGGGACCCCCGACTGATCCGGCAGGCCCAGCTGCACCAGGACACCATCACGGAGGAGCATTTTGCACGACACAGGTAAGTCAAGGGGCCATGTGCAACCAACACTGTCCAGGCGCAACCCACAGGCACACAGGGTAACACACCAGGGGTGCATGATGGCAAGGGGAATGGAAGGGTCCAGGCACACGAACACACCATCAGGGAGGGGTGAACAGTCATATGTACACACACACACACACCAGACACAAAGCGTACATGGGCAGGTGCACAGCAGAGCAGGAAAGACATGTCAAACATACAGATCCACAGACCACCCCCACCACCTGTACTGTCCAAGTACGTGTGTCAGATGCTGGGCACCCTTGCACCTTGGTGTACAGTACAATGCAGGCATCATCATGCACGCACCTGTGGACAGCAGTCGGTGGGTGTGCAGGTGGTTCATGTGGCGGCGTGTTGGACAGGGCACCCGCAGTGCTGCCCACCAGACACATTGCACACAGGGCAGCACCAGACAGGGCCTGCACTGGGAGACAGGTCAGTCATGTTGCACTGTGCCACAGCCACCTCGGATGCGTGGGCGGCTCCCCGTGACCCAGCAGCACTGGCAGGCTGAGCATGGGCCACATGGGGTGGCACCGATGGACCACCAGGGGTCCCACTGCACAATCACGACCTTGTCCGCACAGGGGTCTGCAGCATGCCAAACATACCTGCACCAGGGGTGCTTGGGATGGCCACAGCAGAACCCGGTGTCAACAGGCTGGGTGTCGCACGATGCTGGGAACGGGGAGTGGAGAGCATACTGTGTGGGGTGCGCGGTACAGGGGCACCTGACTGTGTGCCCAATGCAGCCACGATAGCGACCAATGCCTGGGTCTGCCTGTCAATGGCGGTGGTCACATCCATCCACATTTGGACCATCTCTGCAAGGATCAAAGCATTGTCCCTGCTGTGCCACTCCACAGCCATGCACAGTGCCTCCACGGATGTTGCAAGCCACCCCTGCTGCTGTACTGATTCCCGCAGCAGGCGGGTGTGCTCATCAAATGGGTCCTGTGCCACATCGGCCTCCTGTCCCCCAGGGTATGGAAGGTCCTGATGCTCAACACCCCTTGAGGGTGGGCGCTGTTCACCAGGACCAGGTATAGGCATATCAACGGGTGGTGTGCATGTGCCACCGCTGGACCCTGTACCCCCAGACCTGGTGGGTGACTGCTGCTGCTGCCCCTCCAACTGCTGTGCCCCAGGGACCACTTGTTCCACTGCTGTGGCCGCAACAGTGCCAGAGACCTGCAAAGCCACCGGTGCTGCCCCACCGGTGCTGACAGGCACAGCCTGGGACTGTGCTGACATGCTGGCACACACGTTGGAACCAGCTGGGTCCAGGGGCGCGTGCTGGCCTGCTGTGTGTCCATCATGGGACACACACGTGTCACTGCCCATTGCAGTCCTTGCATCACCAATGGTGTAGGTACGTGCAACAGCCACAGTCACAGCGTGCTGGCATGCTTGCATGCCAGACTGATGAGACACAGGCTGTGCACCCCCCACACCTGACTCACTGACAACAGAGCTGGCAGCCAGGCGTGCATGCTGGTGCAGTGCATGCCGGCTGGTGACAGAGGTGGATGGACCCTCCTCCAACTCTGGCAGGTCTTCCTCACTGCATGGTCCCACCACCACCATCCCCTGCAGATGAACAGGATCTGTAACAGAAAATGAGGACATGTTAGTGCATGTGATCAACCTTCCCCCACCCCAAACACCGACACCATGTCATACCATGCAGTGATGGGCTTCCACCTGTCTGGAATCCACCTCCTGGTATGCCCTCTATAGCATTCCGCTGCATTGATGCAGCCAGTCGGTCCTCAGCCGGGGTCAGCTCCGCCACCACTGGCTGGCCCCCGCCTGTGCCAGCGCGTGCCACCCTGAGGGCTGCCACCTTCTCCTTCACCCTTCTGCGGTCTGTCCCCATCTTCTTTTTGCATTCCTGCATGGAGCGCTGGTGGCTTCTGTGCAGGTTCACTGCCCGAGCTACCCCTCCCATGCAGCCGCCTGAGACTGAGGGTGCCCACTGTCCACTCAGTAGTGGCTCCTCTTCCAGGTAGGCCTGGAAGAGGCCTCTGTCTCTGCCTGTGGTGAGATTGGGCCTCCTCCTTACGCCCTCCATCCTCACCCTCACCTTGGCTCTGCTAGGTCATGTCGGTCTGTATGGGTGGAAGTGGACACCTGTCACTGTGCAGTCTACAGCGTTATCCCATGACCATTGGCCAGAACATCACACAGCATGCAACTCACCTCTCACCTGCAGTAACCAAATCTGGCCAGCGCAGCCCAATGTCGCGTATTTATAGCGCAATGCATGCAAATTAGGAGTGGCTCAACTTTAATGACATACAAATCGCGCCACTGTGCCTTTGAATGGCTGATCAGATGATTTGCATGTGTTGGCTGAATATCGCACCGTTGCGCTTTGTGCAATACGGTTGAGCCGGCTGAGCCAATGGCGCATTTCTGTGACTGTGTAGTACACCGCATTGCGCATGCCCAGGTAGCTTACACAGGCATCTGCTGCACTGATGACGTGCTGTGCGTGATCAGCAATTCAGGACATGGCCACCATTGTGCCAGTGGCATTACAGTGCTGGGCACCAAATGGCACTGTGGCACAACTGCGCAATAGTCCACTGTGGCACTGGCACGCAGGTGACCGTTCGCGCAGGACGTGTAGACGTCCGATGGTGCTGTGCGTGGCCTTGCGCCACTGACCCTGACCTTGTGCTGACCTTTGCCCCGGCACTGCGTCTGGCATGTATGCGGCTCTATCACGCTGTTCAGTGACAGCGTGATGGGATCCACGGCGCCTGTACTTAACAGCGATAGGGACTGATGGAGTTCTATTGCGCAACATTTCCATACGGGGTTACGCTGCTGGAGCCGCCATATTGCCACTGTACAAATTGGAAATGGCACGCGAGGAGAGCTCCACTGTGGGGGCCTTGGAGGTTGCAAACCTGGTGGCTGTGGTGGAGCCTCACCATGGCACACTGTTTGGGGAGTGCCCTGCAGGTGGCACACACCCATGTGTGGCAGCAGGTGGCTGCTGCCCTGGAGCAGGCCACTGGGTGGAGGAGGACTCCTGAGCAGTGCAGGGACCACTACAGTGACCTGCGGAGGAGGGAGCATGCTCTGCTGGAGTGCCTCAGGTCTCGTGCCAGGAGGGGCATTGTGCCTAGGCCAGGTGTGTGTGCTGTGTATGCACCGGTATTGTCCACATGGGTGACACTGTGTAATGTGACCTGCGCATGGGGGTGGGTTTGGCTATGGTTTGCTGTGAATGTGTTTGCAGGTGTGTGCTGTTTGGGTCTGGTTGTATGGGCAGGCATACTCAGTGGGGCAAGGGGCTGTCTGCTTTGGGATCTCACTGATGTGTTTCTCTTCATTTGTCCCCCACAGGCGTGGAGGAGCGGAGGAGGGCACAGGCTGAGGCCTGGGATGGCGGTGCCGGGGTGGCTGGTGGAGGAGTTGTGCCACAGCCGCCGCAGCAGCAGCAGCAGCAGCCACAGCAGCAGCAGCCGCAGCCACAGCAGCACCTGCAGCAGCAGCTTGATGAGGGTGAGTGTCATTACATCATGGATGCTATTGCATGCTGGGGGGGGCACTGCCACCTTCCATGGACGACACTACCATGCACGCAACATGTGACAGTCATCACTGTTCAGTGGCACTGCATGTGTGTGTGTGCGCGTCACTGGTGGTCCATGCATGCACTGGGCACATGGCTGTGGCACTGCCATCCCACCACAGAGCCACGTCACTGGGCAGCCTTGGTTGTGCTGTGATGGACATGGGCGGTGTGTGTGTGTGCAGTGGTACACATGGCTGTTGCTGCCTGGTTGGGCATGTCTTGTGCACGGTCACTGTGGGTGGGTGCAGTCCATCACAGGAGGGGGGCACTTGGCAGTATGCCATGCATGATGGGTGGGATTCAGGGATGTGGACAGTCACAGCCATTGACTCTGATCCCTTGTCCTGGGTATCCGGATCCTGAGACGTGTTGAGCAGGGACTGCGGAGGCTCATTCAGGTGGCCATCGACACCCACACCATTCTACTGGATTTGCAGTGGCATGAGATGCGGCGCCGGTGGAGGCCACAGGCACAGCACCAGGCAGGAGGAGGGCAGGCTGCCAGACGCTAGCTGAAGGACAGCACACCCCACCTTCCCTCTCCCGGTTGTTCACCCCTGCCCCTTACCCACCCCTCCCATACCCATACCCCACCCTGCTTTGTAAATATGTTGATAGTTGTTTGTTGTTCTTGTTGTTCATCTTCAGCATTACATTTATATTTTGATATGAATACTGTGGTGGTCTCTGATTTGCAGCTGGCTATAGGTGCTCAGTTGCAGTGGTGTGCATGGCATCTGGGTTGGTATGGTCATGGGTATGTGTGTGCGTGTGTGTGGGGTGGTGTCTCTGGTGTGGGTGTGGCTTCCAGTCAGTATTGCCGTGTGCTGCCACCCACTGCTGGGTGCTCATGGTGGGTTTGGCTGGTATAGTTCTGTGGTTCACGGGGTTGCAGTGTGCCGGGGGGGCCTGGGGATTCCTACAGTGCTGGTCACTGCACATGGGTGGTGTCTTGGGGTCACAGTGCTGGGAATGCTGTGCACACGGGGGGGGATGCTGGACACTGGGGTGGTCCGCCCCCTTTGTGTGGCAGTCTCAGCTTGCCAGTTGGTGTGCTGCAGTAACACGGCTGGGATGTGCTTTCTTTGCTTGTCCCCATGGTCCGGTGGCTGTTCCATCCCTCCCCCAGTTATGCTGTGCTTGGGGTGTGGGGGTACATTGTTGGTTCTGCAGTGTGTCCCTGTGCCCATCTGTGGCATGGGTGGTGGGCCCTGCCTAACTCCCTGGTTGTGCAGTTCCATTGCTGTGCTGCTGGGGGTCTCTTTGCTTGCGCGGTGGCGCCTCTGGACTGCTCAGCTGGGCCACCTTTGTTGCGCTTTGGCGCATCATCTCTGCTCAGCTTCCCCTTCCTGGTTGCGCTATGGCGCAGGTTGTGCGATATTCAGACATAGACTGCTTGCGCAATTTGTCTTGCTCCATGTTTGAATATCGCGTGTGTTGTGCATGTGCGCAATTGACTTGCGCTTGCTCCTGCTGTTGCGCACTTTTTGGGTGCAGTTTGAATATCCGGCCCCTTGAGTTTGTCTTTAAAATCTTAAGCTCTTTTGAGCTATCCTGAAGCATCGAAGTTCATAAGGATATATTATTATCTGTAATTAAGGGGTTGTTTTGTGAAAGAACGAGATTTTTCTTGGTTTTATTTTTTTTATTTGCTCTCATTTTTTTTATTTCCATTTTTTATGTTTTTTGGAGTCTTTGTATTTGAAAGTTCTATAGAACAGTGGGAGTCTGAAATTACACATGATTTGGCCACCTCCCCCCATACAACTAGTTTAAATAATTATCAATATAGGTATTCAAATGTTGACCAAGTAACTGCGACCCATATTTACTGAGATGTAACCCATCATTACTATATAAGTATTTGTTGTCTTCAAATTCTTCCCAATGACTAATACATCCCACATTCTGTTTGAGGCACCACTGCCTTAACCAGTTATTACGTTTCTTTAATTTCCAATTTTGTTGATGTGTGGCTCTTGGAATAGGTAATATTTCTAAAAAGGCAAAACCACAACCTAAATTTACAAGTTTGCTAGTTAGATGCACCCATTCTTGTTTTATTACTTGAGTATGCTGGTGTATCACATTGTTTGCTCCCGCATGAATAATCACAAGCTTTTGTCTGATTTCAGTTCCTAGTATATCATTAGTCGTTCTGGTGATGTCAGATATCCTAGCTCCCTTGAAGCATGACATAGTCCTGTTTTCCTTATCATTGTTACAAATGGCCCTATCTATACTTTTAACAATTGAGTCTCCTAAAACAAACACTTGTGTTTTATTATGATGTTCTGTTTCCCTCTCGGTACATATATATTCAGTGTTTACATTATTTTGTACTGGATTGGTAATCAGAGCTTCCATTTGTATAAGTGGTTCCTCAGAAGGGCCGTTTGTATCGATGTTTCTGCAATTATCATTAGCTAGTATGGTTTCTCATGAATAAATTGATACTGAAGGTCTAACTTCAAGACTGGGTGGTGTGCAGTTGCACTCATCATGAGTAATTTCATGTGTTAATGGATCAAATGAGTTAGTAAGCTCCAAATTAAAGTGGTTAGCTTTTCTCCCTTTTTTCTTTCTTGGAGGTTTCAAATGTTGTAGTTGATACCATTGTTCCTCTGATATTAGAGCTTCTTCTTCATCCCTACTTCTTTTCCTGTTTGGAGTGATTGGGCATGTGTTACTACAATTAGGGTCACAGTGTAACATAGAGTGTGCTAAGCTTTGATTACTGTAAGTACCAGGTTCATTTTGTGACAAACTGGTATGAAGTCAAGTTGGACCTGAAATAGTGTGATTTTGCAGCCTGCACAGCCTTAGTAAAGGAATTCCTTATAGTCCTGTATAAAAGGAGGTCAGGAAAGGACTGAGATAGTTTGAAACATGATCAGGCAAAGTCATGGGACTGGCACTGGATAATGATTGCAGAGATAATGCAAGGGTGATTGTGATTTTGGACCCTGAATTTTCTGAGGGGTTGTGCTTTTTTTTTAAATTTAATTGGCTTTATTGGTATTTTCCACATAAAACAAACATTACAATAAACACTAGAGTGCATCATTATGCAACAACAGACAAGGTCAAATTAATGTTCCATATCAGCAATGTTCAGGGTCATTTAGCAGGATACACATAAATATACTAGCATAATATAACTTAATATAACATACAAAGTAAAATCTGCACACATATTAAAACTTAAAAAAAAAAAACCTTCATCTCCCCTCACTCTCATTCCTCCTCCCTACCCTTATCCCCCCCCCCTTAGAGACCAACCCATAGAGAGATTGTGATAATTGGTGCCAAAAAAGGTGCGGAAGCATCTGTTGACCTACTGGTACCTTCATGATCTTATACCCAATTGAATTGGATTAAAAAATAACTCATTTAGGCATTAAAAGTGGACAGATCACCAGGCCCAGACAGAGTACACCCAAGGGTACTAAAGGAACTGGCTGAGGAGCTGGCAGGGCCACTAGCAGACCTATTTAATAGTTCACTAGAGTCAGGCGTGGTACCACAAGACTGGAGAACAGCATATGTAGTGCCCCTTCACAAAAGTGGTCCCAAGGATGATCCAGGGAATTACAAACTGGTCAGTCTGACCTCCATTGAGGGAAAGCTCATGGAGACCATACTAAAGGAAAGGTTGGTGGCATATCTAGAGGAGCATGGTCTCCAGGATGAGAGGCAGCATGGGTTCATGGTGGGGGGGAGATCCTGTCAAACAAATCTGACTGACTTCTTTGACTGTGTCACTAAGACAGTAGACAGGGGACAAGCAGTAGACATCCTCTATCTTGATTTCAGTAAAGCCTTTGACTCTGTGCTCCACAAAAGGTTGACCAGGAAGCTGGTGGATCTTGGAGTTGGGGAGAAGATGGCCAGATGGGTGGAAAACTGGCTGAGGGACAGAACCCAGAGGGTGGTGGTGGGGGAGAGTTATCTGGCACCAGAGATGTAACCAGTGGGGTCCCACAGGGCTCCGTGCTGGGGCCAGTGTTGTTCAATGTCTTCATCAATGACATTGGGAATGGCATTAAAGGCAAAATGTGTCTATCTGCAGATGACACCAAGCTCTGTGGGAAAGTGGACACAGCTGAAGGGATATGGGACCTACAGGAAGAGCTGGAAAAGTTGGCTGGGGAGGTGGTCCAGGATCTGGCAGCTTGGCTTTAATGCCAAGAAATGCAAAGTGATGCATATTGGAGCCAAGAATCCCAGGGCAGAGTATTACCTGGGTGGAGTCCGAGTAGCTGCATCAGAGGAGAAGGACCTGGGAGTGATGATCACTAGTGACCTGAAGCACTCCATGCAGTGCAAGAAAGCAGCAGCAAAGGCAAACAAGATGCTGGGATGCATAGCTAGGGGGATCAGTAGTAGGAGAGAGGAGGTTATACTGCCCTTGTACAGGTCACTGGAAAGGCCGCATCTAGAGTATGGTGTTCAGTACTGGTGCCCACACCTCAAAAAGGACATTAATCTGCTGGAGAAGGTACAGAGGAGGGCTACAAAGATGATAGCAGGTCAGCAGGGCAAGGCATACAAGGAGAGGTTGAGGGCACTGAACATGTTCTCCCTGGAAGACAGGGGGGGGGGACATGATTGGGACATTCAAGTACTTGAAAAGGGATAAATAATGTTGATAAGGAAAGTCTCTTTAAGCTGAGTGGCAACCATATCACGAGGTGGCACAGTCTTAAGCTGGAGGGTGGGAGGTTTAGGAGGGATGTCAGGAAGCACTTCTTCACAGAAAGGGTGGTGGACACTTGGAATGTGCTGCCGGAAGAGGTAATCTCATTAAAGACAGTAAGCAGCTTTAAGAGAGGCTGGGATAGGCATGGGGGAAGATAAGAATCATGGGTAGGGAGGATGGGAGAAGTAGGGAGGAGGGAGGCAGGGACATTAGCTCAAGCTGTGGACCCTGCAATACAAGCAGACTTGATAGACCAAATGGCCTTCTCCTGCTGGCTTGTTCGTATGTAACAAAGAGGGAATGAGATAGAGTCATCTATGTCTTAGCTTGTTTGCTTAATTGAATATTAAATGTTAGGTACTGGAGGACAGAAGAGGTTAGCAATAAAGTTTCCAACTTAACCTTTTCACGCGCTGCTCACCATTTAGCATATTGTATGCTACTGTCAACTTTAGAATTTGACAATTCACCTAACAAGTTTGAGCTGTGCTGAATGGGGAGGGGGGTTTTAGTAAGGGGTGGGGAATAGGCTTGGGGGGGAACAGCTCCAGTGTATGCAGTGATGTACTGTTTCTGGCTTCACTTACAATTCAGAATTTTATGACTGGATCTGTTCTCTTTGTTCTAAAAAGCAATAAACTTTGATTTGAAAAAAAAAAGTTTCCAACTTACTCCTTTTTTTTTATAGCCTCGTGGGTGATTCTTTATACTAGCTATTGCTTTTTCCCCTCTTAAATTAAATAATATTGCATTTAAGCATTCTGTATAGGTAATAGCCTCTTGGTCAAGCCAATGACGCAGTATAACCCTTTTAATTGACATTGAAACTAGAGATATATGGAACCTTCTTTCTTTAACGGGGATGTCAGACATATTTCCGAGTATACATACCTCCAGGGAAAAACAGTCCTGTAGCCCCAACAATGGACCTAGATCGGATTTGAATTTGTCCCACAAAGGAGCAACCTTAGGGCAATTCCGTAATATGTGATATAGATTACCTTCTGCTGAGTTACACCTTGTGCATTGAGCTGAAGGCAATCTACCCATCTTGTACAAGTGTAACAGGGTACAGTACATATTGCGCAGTATATAGAATTGGTTTAGCCTTAATTTGTCATTGGCTACATATTGATACAAATCTTTCCATAAGTTGGACCGTGCCACTGGGGAAGACGGAAGGGTATATTGCTAATAGTGCAGTTCACCTGAAATCTTAAGGTATAACTGCACGAATAGGAAGGCCATTATATGAGATACTGCATGGGGCTGTTCAGCTAGAATTAAAATACTATTAATGAAGCTACAATTATCAGTATTCCATGTAGAGGTTCCAAACAACTTGACCAGCAGATGCCTCAGTTGAAAAATGTGAAAGATATGTCTTATGGGACAGTTAAGTGAGGTTAGCAGATCCCTACTGCTGAGAAACTTTCCGTCCTCCAACAGGTCGACAATGCATTTACTGTATTATGTTATTCTGGGAAGCTGGAGGCATTAACTTAGTCCCACCCAGTTTAAAATTAGGATCGCCCGGCCGGCCTGGTGGCACTGAGGGTTGAGGTGCTGGATGCCACACCTCTCACCACGCCGGCGACCTGGGTTCGGGAACGAACCTGGGTCATCAGCGGTTGGCAGGGGAAGAGAAAGATTGAGCATCAGTAGGACTGCTCTCCTTCTCCGGGGAGGGGGATGTGCTGCTGTCAGTGTGCTGGTGGCCTCTGGCAATGACTGGAGGCATTGCAGAGCACAGGCAGTCTCTAAGGGACGTGCTGGGGCCGACACCGGGAAGGAGTGCATGCGGTAGCGCGTGCGCTCCTGTCTCTTGGCGTCATTGCACTCCTCACATGTCAAATAAGGGGAGAAGAGGGAAAAACAGGGCACCAGTTGTGGTGGCATGATGGCCGTCTCTGAGGGGGCTTGCTCAGTTCCACGGGTGTGCAGCATTACTGGATCCGGTCCTAGTGTAGAGTGAGGGGGGGGGCTCTCCACCTCCCCGCCACAGGGGGCAAGCCACGGGCCTGAATTGGTGCAGAGGAGTCCTTCGGACGGTGGCCGGAAACCAAGAGTGGATGCCTGGATGAGAGGTAAGACAGACTGGATGCCAGGGAAGAAAGTATTAACTAAAAAAAAAAAAAATTAGGATTGCCCAAGATTGGCTGGTGCACATCTACTCTGAGGGGGTGTGCTTGTCCCATACAGAGGAGAATTTGGAATGAAACAGGGAAAGTGTAATGTTGATATTCATGACAGAGAGCTACAAGATCACTCAAGAGAGCAGAGGTGTTGAGTGAACAGGGAAACCTGAGCCAGATGTATTTTTTTTTTTTTAGTCTTTTGGTAACCGGGTAAGGCCCACTAGGCACAAGTGCCTGTTTTCAGGGGTGACTTCGGAGCACTGGGCAGTTAAGTGACTTGCTCAGAGTAGCACAGTATGCAAGTGGAGGTTGTGAGAATCAAACTCAGGTCTGGTCTGCTGGATGTATCAAGCTTGTTCACACCTCGTTCCTCTAACCTCTAGGCTATACTGCCAGCCCAGGGGAGGAGAGTGGGCGCTGGATCTTCCTGACGCAAAACATAATGCAGTGGTCAGTGAACCCATCCAGCAGGATTCCTGTTGCTACAATATGATAGGGGTGGATGGATTGAACGCAGTCCAGGAGGGTGTGGTTATGAGCATGGGGGATGAGCCAGGTGAGGTCAGCGATAACATGCATGAGATTTAGATACTCAACCTTGTGGACAGTCAAACTGAAGGCTGGGGAGAGCCACATGACATTGAAGTCCCCTGGCAAGATGATTTCACCAGTAGGGGATTGAGAAGTGATGATAGGATGATAGAGCGGGAATCAATGGGGAGCAGGGGGGATATTCTAGGTGAGGCATAGAAAACCCCAATGAAGATGGGCACAGAGGATGGGAATGACAGCCTGACCAGGAGGAATTCATGTGAAGAATATGCAACCTCACTGAAGTCATGCAAGAGAGGCTCTGACAGGTATAGATGACAACACCATCTCCACCTTTTCCCTTGTCCTACCTGAGAAATGATAGGAAGGGACAGGCTAGAGTCTGGGATCCTGGAGAAGAGCCAGGACCCAGAGGAAGTCAGGTGAAAGTTGTGAAATCTATGCAGACAGGAGGTCAATCTTTGGAAGAAGGCTCTGAGCACTGAGGTGAAATATGCTCAGGCCTTTAGCAGTTGGGGAGATGGAGAAGGAAGTAGGAGAGGGTACAAGATTGGACTCCACATAGCCAGATAGGAGACATAGTATGAATGGGAGCAGGAGTATAGAATAGGATTTGCACCTTAGAGCTGGGGAGATTGCAGGAGGGAGGAAGGGAGGGAAGGCAAGGAGATGACAGAGAAGTGGAGAAACTCCAGTTTAAGGGAGGGGTGAAGGGAGACAACCAGCATGGCAAGGATGAGAAGAGGGTACAGGGGTGGAAGGAAACACATAATTTGCTAGCAGATACAAAGAACTTGGCCCATCTAGTGTGCCCATTTTTCCTGCCTGCAGTAACACTGCAGATCCTACATGATCTCTGGTTCTACAGGAGGGAGAGATGGGTGGAAGGAGGGAGGGAGGTGGTGGGGGAAGAATAGATAGGGGAAGGAGGAGGGGATACGATGACTGGAGGGGAGGGGTAAGGTAGAGTAGAGAAAGGTATAATGTGATCAGGAGGTGAGATGCAATAGCCACTGAATATACAACAATGTAAACGTAAAATAAATGAACATTTGGTCAAAAATATAATGATAGTCACCTGGTAAAAGGCTTAGGCTGCAACTAGAATTTAGGATAATTACAAGTAATTGGCTACGATACAGATGACGATGTATCTAAGTGTTCTTGTGTTTAAGTCTTGTATTTTGTATCTGTTTACTTTGGTTCTTCACCTTTCATATATTGTGCCTTGTGGCCTGGGGCATACAGGGAAAAGGACCTAAATCTGATGCTTCTACATGGTGAACGGGCAGACTAGATGGGCCAGGCGGTCCTTATCTGCTGATAATTTCTATGTTTATATTTCTAAGTGAGCAAATTTAAAATAAATACAAATAAAATTAAATGGAAATAGTAATGATCAGCATTGTGTGTAGTGTGAATGTCAACAAAAACTCTTTCGCATGAGATAGAGGGCTTACCTTTAGCTGGCATCATTCTGGAGATGTGGATAACTTAAATTATAATGCCTTATATGAATTAAATTTATATACCTTTAAATACAAATTTAAACTTAAAATATCATGCAAATTTAAATTTAAAACAGCCTTTTAACACATTTAAAACATTAATTTTATACACATTTAAGTGTACATTTTAAAATGTATTTTAATTATAATGTCTTAAATATTTAATTTAAATGTAAAGTATATAAATTAAGGTGTACATTTTAAAATGCATGTAAATTAGAATGTTTTAAATTATAATACCTTATATTAACGCTTCTCTGCCACCATTTTTAAACCGTGTGATGTCACTGAGAGGGAAGCTGTGCTTCACTACAGTGTGGATAGGTACAACTTCACCCTCTGTAACATCGGTAACTCCTATAAATGGTGGCAGCATAGTATCACTATGGGGCAGACGTAAGTGCTGGCCGCCAGCGTTAAACATTCTACATGACATTTCACATCTGAGAGTGTGACAAGCTGGACTAATTGCACTTGGAGTACATTCAGTTCCTACAGTATCCTGTCAGATATCGCAGCACAAACTACAATAGTGAGCTTCATCCGGGTGGACAGCACTGCAGTCATCAATACCGCAGATCTGCTGCCAGCCATGTGGACAGCACCATGGTCATCAATACCGCAGATCTGCTGCCAGCCATATGGACAGCACCACAGTCATCAATACCCCAGATCTGCTGCCACCTACAGCAGAACCCATCCTGATGGACAGCACCGTGGTTATCAATACCCCAGATCTGCTGCCAGCCATATGGACAGCACCATGGTCATCAATACCGCAGATCTGCTGCCACCTACAGGAGAATCCACCCTGACGGACAGCACCGTGGTTATCAATATCCCAGATCTGCTGCCAGCCATTGCGACAGCACCATGGTCATCAATACCCCAGATCTGCTGCCAGCTACAGGAGAATCTATCCTGATGGACAGCACTGTGGTTATCAATACCCCAGATCTGCTGCCACCTACAGCAGAACCCATCCTGCTGGAAAGCACTGTTGTCATCAGTACCCCAGATCTGCTGAAAGCTACAGGTGAACCAATCTTGGTGGACAGCACTACAGTCATCAATACCCCAGATTTGCTGCCAGCTACAAGAGAATCCATCCTGATGGACAGCACCGTGGTTATCAATACCCCAGATCTGCTGCCAGCCTTGTGGTCAGCACCACGGTCATCAATACCACAGATCTGCTGCCAGCCATATGGACAGCACCATGGTCATCAATACCCCAGATCTGCTGCCACTTACAGCAGAACCCATCCTGCTGGACAGCACTGATGTCATCAGTACCCCAGATCTGCTGAAAGCTACAGGTGAACCAATCCTGGTGGACAGCACTACAGTCATCAATACCCCAGATTTGCTGCCAGTAAATGGTGAACCCATCCTGGTGGACAGCACTGGAGTAATCAATACCCCAGATCAGCTGCCATCTACAGAAGAATCCATCCTGGTGGACAGCACCATAGTCATCAATACCCCAGATCTGCTGCCAGCTCCAGGCAAACCCATCCTGGTGGACAGCACTGTATTCATCAATACCCCAGATCAGCTGCCAGCTACAGCTGAACCCATCGTGGTGGACAGCACTGTTGTCATCAGTACCCCAGATTTTCTGCCAGTGAATGGTGAACCCATCCTGGTGGATAACATTGCAGTCATCAATACCCCAGATCTGTTGACAGCTACAGGTGAACACATCCTGGTGGACAGCACTGTTGTCATCAATACCACAGATCTGTTGCCAGCTACAGGTGAACCCATCCAGGTGGATAGCACTGTTGTCATCAATACCCTAGATCTCTTGCCAGCTACAGGTGACCCCATCCAGGTGGACAGCACTATAGTCATCAATGTCCCTGATCTGCTGCCGGCTACAGGTGAACCAATCCTGGTGGACAGCATTATAGTCATCAATATCCTAGATCTGCTGCCAGCTACAGGTGAACCCATCCAGGTGGACAGCACTGTTGTCATCAATACTCCAGTTCAGCTGCAACCTACAGGTGAACACATCCTGGTGGAGAGCACCATCGTCATCAGTACCCCGATCTGCTGCCAGCTACAAGTGAACCCATCCTGGTGGACAGCACTGTAGTCATCAATATGCCAGATCTTCTGCCAGCTACAGGTGACCCTATCCTGGTGGACAGCACCATTATCATGAATATCCCAGATCTGCTGTCAGCTACAGGTGAACCCATCCTGGTGGACAGCACTGTTGTCATCAATACCTCAGATCTGCTGCCAGTTACAGGGGAACCCATCCTGGTGGATATCACTGTTGTCATCAAAACCCCAAATCTGCTGCCAGCCACAGGTGAACCCATCCAGGTGGACAGCACTGCTGTCATCAATACCCCAGATCTGGGCCTAGCCCAGTGGCACTGAGGGTTGAGTCATTGGACGCCACACCTTGCGCCATGCCGGCGACCTGAGTTCGGGAACGAGCACAGAATGTTGGGGGTCAGCAAGGACAGGAAATGATTGAGCATCTGGAGCACTGCTCTCCATTCCCTGGGGCCAGGGGTTTGGCTGGCCGCTGTTCTTGAGGCCCCTAGCAGATGCTGGGAGTCACAGCATCTAGCGGCTCATAAGTAGAGGGTAAGCTGCAGTGGGTGTCTTTAAGAGGGTGGGATGGAGGTGAGTCGAGTGTCCCCACCGGAGAGAGTCTGGGGGATCGGCATGAGGAGGGGTTAGTAAAGTTCAAAAAAACAAAATACCCCAGATCTGCTGCCAGCTATAGGAGAACCCCTCCAGGTGGATAGCACCAGTGCCATTAATATCCAAGATCTGCTGCCAGCTACAGGTGAACCCATCCTGGTGGACAGCACTGTAGTCATCATTACCCCAGATCTGCTGCCAGCTACATGTGAACCCATCCTGGTGGACAGCACTGTTGTCATCCATACCCCAGATCTGCTGCCAGCTACAGGTGAACCCATCCTGGTGGATAGCACTGTTGTCATCAGTACCCCAGATCTGCTGCCAGCTACAGGTGAACTTATCCTGGTGGACAGCACTGTTGTCCTCCATACCTCAGATCTGCTGCCAGCTACATGTGAACCCATCCTGGTGGACAGCACTGTTGTCATCAATACCACAGATCTGCTGCCACCAACAGGTGAACCCATCCCAGTGGACAGCACTGTTGTTATCAATACCCCAGATCTGCTGCTAGCTACAGGTGAACCTATCCTGGTGGACAGCACTGTAGTCATCAATACCCCAGATATGCTGCTAGCTACAGGTGAACCCATCCTGGTGGACAGCACTGTTGTCATCCATACCCCAGATCTGCTGCCAGCTACAGGTGAACCCATCCTGGTGAACAGCACTGTTGTCATCAATACCCTAGATCAGCTGCCAGCTACAGGTGAACCCATCTTGGTGGATAGCACCATGGTCATCAATATCCCCACGGTTTCATCTGGGTCCTGTGAGCTTTATTTAAGCAAGCCCTGCAGTGAGGGGAAATCACTATAGCAGTGGCCAGTTAGCTGGCTGATTGCTGCATGAATCAACCTCCTGTATTTTTTATTTTTAAATGAAACATTATTCTGTTAGTGCTTAAACTGCATTAGAAGCACGTTGTGTAGTGGAGCCCTGCCGAAATATTAAGTGCAGGTAGAGGAGCTGTGCTTCTGTGTTTACCAGAAGTACAACTCATGGAATACATTCCCGATATATCTGCCTGTCAGTCTGAGCAGTTGGCACACTAACGTGGGGCATTAAGGTTCTTTTTAGGACCAACACTAAAACATACTGTTATTTTAATTTGTCATTTCTTTTTAATTAAGAGAACTACAGTTCAATTCACAGCTACCCCGTGCCCTGCAGTTTCATCTGGGTCCTGTGAGCTTTATTTAAGCAAGCCCTGCAGAGAGTAGGGTGAGTGCGCATCATCACGCACGAAGACGCGCGCAAGGACACGCGCATCTAGCGCGTGTTTGGCGTGTTTGCCAGATTGTCGGTTGACGTTGTGGGTGACACTGCAGTCTCTTCTAACACCTTGGGACTATCATCAGTTCGAGTGTTTGACGAGGACTGGTAAACATCTTTTGCCAACTGTGTCCTTAATTATTGTCATTTAATCTAAAGTATCTCATAATTAGTATTATGGAATCACAAATATCTGTTTTAACTAATTCAGGCAGTACTAGCCCGGGTGTCTGTTTCCTCTACCATAATGACCTTGGATGGTGACATAGGCGTTAAATGGCAGTCATGTAGTATGTATCAACTGATGAAATCGACACCTAAACCGAGCAATGACTTTGTTTGTACTAAATGTATAGATACCAAACAGTTTCTTGAAGAAATTTTATTGTTCTCAGCTAGACTGCAGCAACTTGAAGTGAGTCAAATAAATATGTGCCAACGTTTTCAAACACTACATAGTCCTCTCTGACATACGGAGCCAAACATCAATACCACAACTTTTTCCCCCTATTCCTTACTTAATAAAGAAGTATGTCCCCCTAACCCTAATTTCAATAATTTAGCAGCTTCAAATATTGGTAGTGAAGATTCTATTATGAACAACATTATACATAAAAAGAGGGGTATGAGAGGATGATACAGAAACCATTAAACTTAATGATGATTGGTCTATTATATCAACAAACGGGGTATGTAAAAAGGGACGCAGAGCTGAAAACATCTGTCTACCTATTTACAATTCTTATTCATCACTTTCGAATCTGCCAGATAGTGATCACACAAATGTCATGCTATCAGAGATACCTACTTGTCAACCGCCAGTCAGTGTAGCTGAGCCACCTGAAACCATCCTTATTGATCTGGACCCTCAGCTACCTCTTAGTGAATCTTGCAGATCATCTATTAATTCCAAATGTAGGTACACCTCCTGCCCATCTGAACGTGGGAATCCAACCTCAGATATGGACATTCCTGGCCCATCTGAACATAAGAACCCAACTGCAGTTATGGATATTCCTAGCCCTTGTCCTCAGAGTTATCCTCGCCAAGTGTTAGTCCTTGGTGACCCTATCATTAAGCACCTAGATAGGGCAATTTGTAATCCAGATAAATCTCTGAGAACATGTTCTAGCTTCAGGGGGGCTAAAGTATCAGTTATTACTAGAATGGTCAATGATATTCTTCCCAATGCAGGTCAAAATCCACTTGTCATTATACATGCAGGCACAAATGATCTGAATCAAACTAAACCCTTAGAAATAAGAAAAGATTTTGTGGCCTTAAATAATTTGCTCACTGAGAATGGCTGTGCTGTATGCTTTTTCCAAATCCTTCCTGTACCCAGAGCGACTGACAGTATGACCTGCTTAATTAGGGAAACCAACGAATAGTTAAGGAAATGGTGCCTTAAACAAGATATATGTTTCATCCCAAATTGGGAAAACTTTAATGGGAGGGACTCTCTTTTTAGTTGGGATGGTTTGCATTTGAGCTGAAGAGGAAGTACATTGCTAGGCAGAATATTTGTTTCTGTTATTAATACACATTTAAACTGATCGAATTGGGGGAGAATAGGACAATTCCTTATTCTCTATACTGTAAAGATTAAACCAGCAGTGAGAAAACCTGTAATATTAGGTCTTTTAATGCTAGATCATTAAATCCACTCAAAATGGCTGAATTAACTGTTAAATGTACTTTACTTAATCTAGACATCATTGCCGTCACTGAGACTTGATGGCACTCTTCCTCAGCTTGGTCAAGGCATATCCCCAAATACAAACTCTATCATAAAGATAGAAATGATCGGAAAGGTGGAAGTATTTGTCTCTATGTTAGTGAAGATATTCTCTCTCTCACGAAATAGCAGTCCAAACCCCAAACTGAATCAATTTGGATATCTATCCAAATGAAGGCTAATCTGAAATTTATATTAGAGGTTTGCTACCGTCCTCCCTCAGCCGACATTCAATATATCTCTGATCTATTAAATATAATCACAGATATAGCATACAAGGATGATATTCTCATTCTAGGCAATTTTAATTTACCAGGTATCAACTGGAATCTTTGTACTGGTCATAATAACCATGAAAATCTATTTCTACACTCAATTGTAGATCTAGGTTTAGATCAACTAGTTAATCAGCCAACTCGAGGTAATAATATACTGGACCTGGTCATTACTAATGAGGGTTTTAAAGTTTCCAATATAAATAATATGGCCCCTATTGTAAACAGAGATCACAATTCACTGTTCTTTAATATTCCCTCACTTATTTCCAAGAATACTAAAAACATTATGCACAAGGACTATAATAAAGCTAATTTTGAACAAATTAACTCTGATCTAAATAATATTAACTGGACAGAAATATTTAGGGACAGAAATATAAATCAGGCATATGAATGTCTGATCAAAATTATACACCAACTTGAAGATGCCTTCATTCCCTTAAAAGCAAAATATAATAATAAAGGTAAAATTCCTGTTTGGTTCAACAAAATCATCAATTAACAAATAAAAACGAAGGAACGATTACATAGGCAGTTGAGAAAAGATCACAGTCAATCTCTCAGCCGCAAATATAAATCTGCTGTCTCTATATCAAAAAAATAAATTAAAACTGCTAAGCTTAAATTCGAGTTCAATCTAGCCCATTCTAAATCTAATTCAAAATCTCTTTATTCCGACATTAATGGTAATAAGGGGGCAATGGTCAGATCGGTCCACTTTGTCAAAATGGGCTCACCATATCATCTAACTAAGAGATGGCGGATCACTGTAACACATATTTTTGTTCTGTCTTCGATTCAACGATTTCACCAATCACACTAATCACAAAACATGACTCTCCAATACCTCCCTTTGATCTTCCTGAAATTAAAAGTGTCCTTCAGAGTGTTAAAAGATCCACTAGTCCAGGTCCTGATAACATTAATGCTATATTTCTACTTGAAACACTTAATTCTATTGCAATCCCTCTTCAAATTTTATTCAATAAATCTTTAACTGAAAATGCTATTCCTGATGTATGGCGTGTAGCCTTTGTAACTTCTATTTTCAAGAAGGGAAATAAGTCAGACATTCAAAATTATAGACCGATTAGTTTAACATCTATCATAGGAAAAGTAATGGAGTGTTTAATTAAATCCAGATTGGAGATCATTACTGATCAACTTGATATTTCCGATAACTCACAGCATTGTTTTAAGTCTGGCCACTCATGTACAACCAACTTAATATCTTTCTATCACAAGATAGGCAAGTTATTCGATTTCAGCAAGGCCTTTGATCATGTATCCCACTCCCTGTTGATATATAAACTTTATAATTTGGGAATTCCCTCACTTCTGGTTAATTGGATATCACAATGGTTATTCAATCGTACCCAACTGGTCAGAATAAATGGGGCATTTTCTTTCTCTGGCAGGGTAACTAGTGGAGTCCCGCAAGGCTCGATACTGGTGCCCGTTCTTTTCAACCTTTTTATTCTTGACGTGGGTATCTTTTCTAACAACTATTTATTGAAATTTGCTGATGACACAAAACTTGGAGGCAGAGTTGACACTATAGCTGATATCCAACTCCTTGAGCAGGATTTATCCTCTATTGAGAAGTGGGCAAATGAAAACTCAATGTTTTTTAACATTGATAAATGCAAGGTTCTACACTTCGGCAGGAATAACACTGCTCATAAATACCATCTAAATAACCAAGAAATTAAATCATCCAATTGTGAAAGAGACCTAGGTATTATGATCAATACTAAACTGTCATCAAGTGATCACCACAGTAAAGTAGTCAGAACATCTAATATTATCCTAAGACAGAGTAACAAATCCTTTATTTGTAAATCTGAACACGGTTTAATACCATTATATAAAGCTTATATCAGACTACATCTGGATTACGGTTCCCTTTCTGGAATCCTTACCTTAAAACTGATATACAGCATCTCGAGCAGGTCCAAAGGAGGTTTACTAAATCAATTCCCAGACTCAGTAATAAATGCTATGATTCTAGACTTAGGGAAACTAAGCTACATCCACTATGTCTGAGAAGGCAAAGGGATGATTTGTTCTTAATGCATAAATTTGTGCATAATCCCAGTCTGTTTAAGACATGTGGACTAACACTGGCCAATAAGAGAACTGTAGCTAGACTTCATTCTAAGCAACTAGATGTCGAATGGGCCAATACAAAGAAATTTGACAACTTTTTCAATATAAGAACAGCAAAATACTGGAACACTCTTCCACAGTCTATTGTAGACTCGGTTAGCTTTGATTCTTTTAAATCCAATCTTGATTCTTGGCTATTGCATAATAACCCTGTATAGTATAATATCCCTCTTTTGTGGGAGGACAATCTCAGTGGGCCTTGTGCCTTCTTTTGTCCTATTTTATCAAGTAAACCCAGTACAGGTGAACTCATCCAGGTGGACAGCACTGTTGTCATCAATACCTACCAGATCTGCTGCCAGCTACAGGTGAACCCATCCTGGTGGACAGCACTGTTGTCATCAATACCACAGATCTGCTGCCAGCTACAGGTGAACCCATCCTGGTGGACAGCACTGTTGTCTTCAATACCCCATGTCTGCTGCCAGCAACAGGTGAACCCATCCTGGTGGACAGCACTGTTGTCATCCATACCCTAGATACGCTGCCAGCTACAGCTGAACCCATCCTGTTGGACAGCACTGTTGTCATCAATACCCCAGGTCTGCTGTCAGCTACTGGTGAACCCATCCTAGTAGACAGCACTGTTGTCATCCATACCCCAGATCTGCTGTCACCTACAGGTGAACACATCCTGGTGGACAGCACTGTTGTCATCCATTCCCCAGATCTGCTGCCACCTACAGGTGAACACATCTTGATGGACAGCACTGTTGTCATCCATTCCCCAGATCTGCTGCCACCTACAGGTGAACACATCCTGGTGGACAGCACTGTTGTCATCCATTCCCCAGATCTGCTGCCACCTACAGGTGAACACATCCTGGTGGACAGCACTGTTGTCATCCATTCCCTAGATCTGCTGCCACCTACAGGTGAACCCATGCTGGTGGACAGCACTGTTCTCATCCATTCCCCAGATCTGCTGCCACCTGCAGGTGAACACATCCCAGTGGACAGCACTGTTGTCATCCATACCCCAAATCTGCTGTCACCTACAGGTGAACCCATGCTGGTGGACAGCACTGTTGTCATCCATTCTCCAGATCTGCTGCCAGCTACAGGTGAACCCATCCAGGTGGGCAGCTCTGTTGTCATCAGCATCCCAGATCTGCTGCCAGCTGCATGTGAACCCATCTTGGTGGACAGCAACATAGCCATCAGTACCCCTGATCTGCTGCCAGCTACAGGTGAACCCATCCTGGTGGACAGCACCGTGGTCATCCATACCCCAGACCTGCTGCCAGCTACAGGTGAACCCATCCTGGTGGATAGCACCGTGGTCATCAGTACCCCAGATCAGCTGCCACCTACAGGTGAACCCATCCAGGCAGACAGCTCTGTTGTCATCAGCATCCCAGATCTGCTGCCAGCTACATGTGAACCCATCCTGGTGGACAGCACCATGGTCATCCATTCCCTGATCTGCTGCCACCTACAGGTGAACACATCCTGGTGGACAGCACTGTTATCATCCATTCCCCAGATCTGCTGCCACTTACAGGTGAACACATCCAGGTGGACAGCTCTTTTGTCATCAGCATCCCAGATCTGCTGCCAGCTACAGGTGAACCCATCCAGGTGGACAGCTCTGTTGTCATCAGCATCCCAGATCTGCTGCCAGCTACATGTGAACCCATCCTGGTGGACAGCAACATAGCCATCGGTACCCCTGATCTACTGCCAGCTACAGGTGAACCCATCCTGGTGGACAGCACTGTGGTCACCATACCCCAGACCTGCTGCCAGCTATAGGCAAACCCATCCTGGTGGATAGCACCGTGGTCATCAGTACCCCAGATCTGCTGCCACCTACAGGTGAACACATCCTGGTGGACAGCACTGTTATCATCAATACCCCATATCTGCTGCCACCTACAGGTGAACCCATCCAGGTGGACAGCTCTGTCATCAGCACCCCAGATCTGTTGCCAGCTACAGGTGAACCCATCCTGGTGGACAGCAGCGTGGTCATCCATACCCCAGACCTGCTGCCAGCTATAGGCAAACCCATCCTGGTGGATAACACCGTGGTCTTCCATACCCCAGATCTGCTGCCAGTTACACCTCATTACAAAAAAAACATATTTTCATTGGCTTCCCAAACTGTGAGTGTCACTGTTGATAAATTTTCGCAATTAAATAAAAGTATTGCTCAGTTTTGATTTTGCCCATTCTCCATACCCTGTCAAGTCAGCTGACAGGTAATCTCTGAAATAAATGGGTCCAAATTGTAAATGGTTACGTTACAGGCCTATAGAATGTATTACCGCTAGCCGAAGACAGAACATTTATAGAAATTTTTGTTATTGTGGTCAAATAATAACTTAGCTGAATGCTAAAATCAGTGTTTAGGAAGTTGTGAGCTAGTTTGCAGGATGTTTTGCTGCTTCATACACCGTAGGTGCCTTACCCTGTGTACAGTGGAGCTTGCCAGTGTCACAGATTCCTGCTTAGGAAAATGGATTAACTGCTATTGAAATTGCCTTGTTTCCTGCAGTAATTCTGCTACAGAATGCTGCAGTATTACACTGTATCCTGGTGGGCTTTACTGTTGGTAAGCTAAGACCAGTGATGGCTCTACATATTAGCCACCACAAACACAAGAAAAAGGACACACTGAGGAGGTGGTGCTCACAACAAACCATTGTAAGCACAAACAAAAAGATGGGCACTCACCAACCCAAAAAGTACACAAGACACCTCATTAGTATTAAGGCAGCTCCATTGTCTTATTATTTATTGAAGACAATCAAACAGTAAAAACTATACCCATACTGTGTGCCTGCCTGACATGTTTTTTAACCTTTGGGTAGAGGTGGGTGGAAGTTGTGAATTCCACTTTCACGGAACGCCCACGAAATTTCAGAAATTTTATGAAATTTTTCGAACTTTCACCATTGGCAAGATCGGGATCTTCCGCAGATTTTCCCTCGGTTCCGCAGACTTTTTCGCTGAACTTCAGAATAATATTTATAAACTGCAGAATTTATTCCATACGCAGTTTAATGTATTGTTTTGTAGAGTAATACAGCCCCCTCCCACCGATCTCCAGCCCCCCCGTCGAATAAAACTCCCTTGTGCCTAGTGGTCCCCCCACCCGCAGATCGTGGGCCCAATGTAGAAAAAAATCCCTGATATCTAGTGATCCCCCCCACCCACCGATCATGGGTCCCATGTGAAAGAACCTCCTGGTGTGTGGTGGTCCCCCTCACCTGCCGAATATGGGAACTAAATACTAGTTATAATTCCCTGGTGTCTAGCGGACCCCCCCTCCCTATCCTGGATCCCTTTAATAAAAAAAGGCAGTCCACATTATTCCCTAGTGTCTAGTAGATCCTTCTCTGTTTTTCCTAACCCCTGTAAAAAAAAAAAATAATTTCCATTCCCTGGTGTCTATCGGACCCCCACCTCACCCCCACCCTGACAGGTAGTCCCCCCACCCCATTCCCTCCCTACCCTGACCACAAGCTGGCAACTGGCACAGCCGTCCTCTCTCTCTCTTCCATGGCTGGCTGCTCACTGAGCTGTCAATGAATGAGCGTGTACTTGTAGAAGCACGCGCTCATTCACTGACATTCCAGCTTCTGCTTATTGAGCTGTATGATAGCTTTGTGGGGAGGCAGACAAGAGCGGAGGGCTGTTCCTGTGGCCAGTAGGGGGTCTGGATGTGGGGGATTGGCATTGTGCACAGCCGGGGTGTCCACCATGCCTGACCCCCTGCTGGCCACTGGAACAGCCCTCTGCTCTTGTCTCCCACCCCACAAAGTTGTGAAATCATGTCACACTGAGTGAGAGCAGGCAATTAATGAGCATGTGCTTATACAAGCCTGCGCTCATTCATTGACAGCTCAGTGGGCTGCCAGCCACAGAGGAGAGAGGAGGGCTGTGCCAGTCACCCGCTCAGGGTTGGGGTGGGGGGACTACCTGTTGGGGTGTGAAGGTGGGGGTCCACTAGACACCAGGGAATGGGGATTACTTTTTTTTTTTTACAGGGGATTGGTGATATCGAAGGGGTCCACTAGATGCCAGAGAATAATGTAGACTGCCTTTTTTCAAGCCAGGGATTGGGGGGGTTCACTAGACACCAGGGAATAAAGGACTGCATTTCTTTTTATTATGGGGACCAGGGATAGGGAGGGGGGTCCGCTAGACACCAGGGAATAAATTACTGTATTTTTTTATTAGGGAGACCAGGACTAGGGAGAGTGTGTCCACTAGACACCAGAGAATAAAGGACCACTTTTTACAACTGTGGGCGGAGTCTATAGGAGTATTGCATGTACAAAAGGAGTGATGTCATATTTTCTGTCCATGGAACTGACTGAAGGTGTAAATAGTCTCCTCCACCTTACCTTCCTCCAAGAAATGTTTTCTGTCCTCAAATAAATACTCTTTCATATTAGTCAATGGTTGCAGGGTACTATTTTCTTTCTTAAATGGGTAGTACAAGAACTGGAACCTTAGTAGTGGGAGGCAGCATTGTTTTTTGGGGGGAAGTAAGGTCCACCCCACCTCCACCCAAGAAGCTCCAAAATGTCCATCCCACCTTTTTTTTATTTATGTGGGAGGGGCATGAGGTGGATCTATCATACTGAAAGAAGACTCACTAGAGTTTGGGGTGTGGACCAAGGAACAACAAATCTGTGGAGTCCCTGCATTTTGTTAAGGACTAAGAGAACAGAAGATACTTAAATTGCCTTCGAACTGACTTAAAAACCCTTGGAACAAATGATTATCAGAGTGACCTGGTGTCTCAAAAGGAAACACTAAGAAATGTCTGAAACTACAGCTTAAGGATTCAACTTCAAGGAAAATAGACAACTTTCAGGTATTTCTTAAACGTTTATATACTAAAATGGGCACAGTACTTGGTAAACACAGTCTGTGATGAAGTGTATTTTTCCTTTTAAGTTTGAGAAGTGGAGTTGACTTGCACATGTTAAAAATACAAGCTACAATTAGCAACTAGTTGTAGAAACAAAATGCTGTTTTTTTCCCTATTTACTTTTTTTGTGGCTCAGTTTATATCAGTAAAAAGAAAGACTGGAACAACTGTCAGAGCTGCCATCCAACTGGACAAGCTATTTATCACTCATTTTTCATTTAAAATAACATAAATGCAGTTTCACATTTTTACCATGAGGGAAGCAGAAGATAAACCAGCATGGCTAACAAATATATTCACTGACACCTCTGAATGAATGGGGTAGTTTTTTCTAACATTTTTTTTGAGTTAATTACTCCTTGGAACCTGTTATTCCAGTTGTTATGACTGTGCTCCTGAAACTTTCTGCATAACAAGTTCCCTTAGGCACCTCACAGCACCTTATTAAGCCATGTGACACCATCATCTTTACAGGACATTGCATACTGTAGCAAGAGACCCAATTTGTTTGCCTTTTTCCAAATAATATACCAACTTCATTCTTAGACAGGCAGTTCTGGGCTAGTGTTAATATTCTACTGAATTTTCTTAACTTGCAGTTTGTGACTATAGGTGTTTATAACTGAATGATAATAACATTTGCTTCTCTTGCAAATAGCCAGGCATTTGTGTGTCTAATTTCTGTTTGACTTACTGTAGGTTACACATAGAATCTGAAAAATTCATAACATGCTGTATTGTGATTCTATGAACTGATAAATGGGGATTTTGGTTTCTTTTGCAAATTAATTTTTCCTGACCATGGATATACTAAAACAAAAATTTCTCAACAAAATGTTTTTAAGTAAATTATCTGGTTTGGGGGTGGGGGCTGCCACAAGCAGAATGGGACTTCACAGATGAGGGAACTCACAGCAGCAGAAAAAAGAAACATGTTGCAGGGTTTTAAATAATTGATTAGCAGTTTTTTCTTGGGACGATACTAACTGTACAGAAAGTATTTATATAGATTTTCTAGAAGTGCTGTGATTGTTAAACACAGTGAGGCAAGAGCTATTAATTTTCACAAAGTTTTAGCACTTTTATGAGCAAAACGCTAATCAATTTTTAGAGTTAAATAAAACCTCGATGTTAGCATTAAAAGCTTAGTGGAGTGGATGTAGAGGCACCAGTATTTAAGCATGACTTTGATAGAGGATTAATTGTGACTGGGGGGTGAGGGAGGGAGTGAGTCTTGATATTTTTAGCATAATGGTTTTCTGAAACTTCAACCTTCAATGGGTTAGACTTTGTAGCCATCTGTACAGTATATCACTAAGCCACATGCAGTGGGGGTTTGGGTAAAACCCACATCACCAGACCCAGGCCAGAGCTGTAAAATCTGGACTGGGCACAGCTTGAGCAAATATTGCTGATCCGGTGGAGCAGCAATAAAAAATAAACTACGCAGTACCCTCAATAACACACCTACCCCAGTTTACATTTACCTGATGCTCATTTTAGGCCTTATATAGTAATATCTTCCTTCAAGAGAACAGCTTGTAATGAAATGTGTCGAATTTACATTGGCATTTGGGCATATGCACTTTTATATTATATGAATTTTGTGTGTGAACTGTATATCAGTCTCTAAAAAAAACCAATTAAACACATCAAATGTCTTCAAAAATTTGTCTCAACATTGTGTTTATCTTCCACCTTGTCACAACATACAGTTGTCTCAGCAGTGTTTTCAGTTAGGGTACAGTACCTTCATGTATATGATGGCCTGGTTTTGTTGAGTTGATTGCTATAACAGTGCATAGAATAAAATGCAAAAAAAAAGGTAACTGTAATATGTTACAGCAAGTGGGGGGGGATATTAGGGACACAGGACCCATAGATAGGGATGTTGATGCTAAGGGGAAAGCATACGGGGTGAACATTCCGAATACAAAGAGAGTGGAGGGAGAAGAGTCAGGAGGGGCTGTTGTGGGGAAGCCTAGTAGAGCAGACATTGAGAAGGGAGGGACTGTTGTGGGGAAGCCTAAAACAGCAGACTGTGGGAAGGGAGCTCCTAAGGAGAACAGAGCAAGAGGGGAGGAAGAGGGGCAGTTTAGAGGTGCAGTCAGGGGAAACTCGGGTTACTTGATGGAGGCTGACATAGAGTGTCACAATAAATTTGAGCTACTAAGCAACCTAGAGGGGAGGAAGGGGTTAGTGGAAATGAGGAAACTGATACAGAGGCCGGGGGAGGGAGTCGGATACCCATAGGGCATCACAGACCGGCAATGGAAAGGATAGAAATAGTCCCAGAGGGAGAAGGGGAAACATAAATGTTAAGCAGATGGGGGAGATGCAACATATTGCAGACATGAGGGAGGAGAGCATGACTGGAGAGAAACTGGGAGACAAGGAGGTGGGGAGGAGCCCCCCTTCAGCAGAGGGGTCAGTACCAAGGATAGGGCCCTAGCTAAAGGGGACCCACAGAGAGCCTCTGGAGGTAGGGGTACTATTACAAGGGGGAGGATGGTGGTGTGGGGGAAGGGGAAACCATCAGGGCCAGGGTAAATGGTTCAGATAAGAGAGGGTTAAAGGGGACACCTATTCAGAGGATGTCTGAGTTAAGGGGCAAAATAACGAGGAGGCAGAAAGGGAGGTGACAAGGGGTCTCTATAAGGCAGGAAGACTCCCATGGAATTGAGATCATGAATAAAGGGGGGATGGGGGGCTGAGAGTGCATAGTGGAGGTAACCATAAGGATGATGGCGGTGTTAAGGTTCTGTTATTGGGAGACTCGATGATTAGGGGTATCCAGTGGGAGGGACGGGGGTGGATGCCATAGCCAGGTGAAGGTAGCGAGTATCTCTGGGCTGACAGTGCACAGAGCAAAATTCATAGTGTATGAACTAGTTAGGGATTGTGGAGGGAAACCGGAATTCCTGTTGCATTTGGGAACTAATGATCTAGAGGGAAATAGCATTTAGGAAATCCAAGCAAGGTTCCAAGAACTTCCCAGAGTCTGTCGGGATAATGAATGCAACATTTCCTTTTCAGAGATATTGCCAGTACCAAAGGCCTCAGTGGTGAAAAAAATGAATATCACAGAGATTAATGACTGGCTCAGAAAGTGGGGTGAAGAGAGTGGGTTGGGGGTATTAGTGAACTGGAAAGGAGTTTGGGAGGATAAGAGACTGTATGCCAAGGACAGGCTTCATCTTGCCCCATTAGGGAAGGAAGTCCTTAAACAGGGGATGGCTGACTACATTCAAGAAAGGTGGGGTTTAAACTTGTGAGGGGGGGAAGGGATAAGGGAGGGGCTGACCAGAAGCCCTCTCCTCCAGATGAGGGGAGTAGCCTTCAAACCCAAGAGGGAAGGGGGAAATAGATTGGGGTGAAGGTTTCAGGAGGAGCAGAGGGAGGATGGAAGTATAAGGAACCTGGGTGGGGTTTGACAAAGGGGAACAGGGATAAGGGGTGGGGGTTGGTGTTATTAAATGTCAGGAGCTTGGGAAACAAGTTGCCAGAGTTCCAGGCCATGCTGTTCGGGGGGGATGGATGTGGCGGTGGTCATGGAGATGTGGGCTAACAAAAACCATGACTGGGACTTAAACGTGTGGGGGTACACTATGCTTAGGAAGGATAGAAAGGAGGGCAGAGGGGGTGGAGTGGCTATGTTCATTAGAGATGACATAGAAATTTCTAGGGTAGAAGAGGCAGAGGGAAATGTGGAGGCCTTATGGGTCACCTTACGATCCCAGCAGGAGATAAGGTCAAGCTGGGTGTAGTATATAGACCCCCGGATGGGTGATGTTCTGAGGATGGCTTGCTGGACAACATCATTGCCCAGTGTGGACCAAAAGGGAAGGAGTGGTGTTGATGGGGACCTTAATATGCCAGGTGCAAACTGGGGAACCATGTCCTCTAAGGTGGCCAAGGAGCAGAGGCTGCTGGACGGCTTCCAGGATGTGTTCTTAACACAGCATGTGATGGAGCCCACAAGGGAGGGGCATGTCCTGGACATGGTTCTGGCAGATGGGGATCTGGTAAGAGACCTGGTTGTAGAGGATCCCTGACTGGGAGCAACCACAATACTGTCTGGTTTCAAATAAGCATGGGGTGAGATCTAGGACACTGGCAGTGGACTTCAGGGGGGCAGACTTTGTGGGCATGGGAAATATTCTCAAGGATCACTTGAAGGGGATTACATCAATGACAAATGTGGAAAGGAGATGGGAGGTCATAAAACGGGGACTTCATGAGGCAGTCAGGACCTGTGCTAAGGTGAAATGTAAAGGAGCAAGGTCACATAAACCATGCTGGTGGTCCAGTGAGGTTCAGGTAGCAGTCAGAGAAAAGAAGGCGGCCTACAAAAAATATAAAACAACAAGAGGGGATAGGGATAAGGAAATGTACCATCTTGCATCTAGAAAAGTCACCCAGATGGTGAGGGGGGCAAAGTCCAGTAAAGAGCAGCAGCTGGCACTGGGGATACATGGAGGGGAAAAGGGGTTCTTCCGGTACATTGGGGAGCGGAGAAAAACTAAGGGCCATCTCAGCAGATTGAGATCAGAAGGAGGGTGGGTGGAAGAGGTGAGGGACCAGGCAGAGGTATTTAATGAGTACTTTGCCTCTGTGTTCACTAGGGAGGGGGATAGGATATCTACAAAGCAAGGCACAATGGGGATAGAAGTGGCAGTGAGTGGGATCAGGGGACAACAGAAATGGAGCAAGAGGGAGGGAGAGGTACCCCAGGGGTGTCACATCAGGATAAGCATAAAAAGGCCAGTAAGGTGGAGGGGATGGATGATGCTATCTCCACCAAAAGGGTGTGGTTAGCCCTCAAGGCCCAAAACAAAGACAAATCTCCTGGGCCAGATGGCAATCATCCGAGAGTACTATGGGAATTGGCGGACATACTGGCTGCACCCCTGGCGGAGCTCTTCAACAGGTCACTTGAGACAGGGAGGGTGCCTAGGGATTGGCGAGAGGCACATGTGGTGCCAATCCATAAAGGGGGGTCGAGGGAAGTACCAGGTAACTATAGACCCATCAGTTTGACCTCGGTGGTGGGAAAATTAATGGAGAGTATACTAAAGGAACGATTGGGGGTGTACTTGGAGGAGGTGGGAGGTCTGGATAGTCGGCAACATGGGTTTGTGCCAGGTAAATCATGTCAAACCAATCTTGTGGAGTTCTACGCATGGGTAACATCAGAACTGGACAGGGGAAAGCCTGTGGATGTATTATTCTTGGACTTCAGCAAGGCGTTTGACTCTGTCCCCCACAATGGTCTGGTGGAGAAACTGATGGGGTTGGGAATAAGCCCTTTGATAGTCAGATGGATTGAAAACTGGCTAGCTGGATGCACCCAGAGAGTAGTGGTCTGTGGGGAGCTCTCGAATCCTAGAGAGGTTGGTAGTGGGGTACTGCAGGGCTCGGTCCTGGGTCCGATCCTGTTTAATGCATACATATTGGACATCAGGGAGGGTATAGGGTGTGAAATGAGTCTCTTCGCTGATGACTCCAAGATGGGAGCAGTAGTTGAGGGAGAAGAGGGGAGGTTGGCCCTGCAAGGGGACCTGGACACCCTGGAAAGCTGGGCTCACACATGGAAATTAAATTTCAATATCATCAAGTGCAAGGTGTTACATCTTGGGCGGGGAAACCCTAAACACAGGTACACCCTGGGAGGGGAGGCGCTGGAGGCCTCAATAGGGGAAAAAGACCTAGGGGTCATGGTGGATGCATGTATGAATAACTCTGAGCAGTGCAGGAGAGTGGCTAGCAAGGCAAACAGGATGTTGGGATGCATCGTAAGGGGGATCACCTCTAGGAGCAAGGTAGTGATTCTGCCTCTGTACAATGGACTGGTTAGACCACACCTGAGTACTGTACAGTATTGGAGACCACACTTGAAGAGGGACATACAGCTCCTGGAGAGGGTACAGAGGAGGGCAACTAAGATGATCACGAGGCTAGGGATTTGATATGAGGACAGACTTGAGGAGCTCTGCCTGTTTTCATTGGAGGAGAGGAGAGACGGGGGGACATGATTGAGGTCTTCAAGTACCTCAAGGGAATAAATAGGGTAAACATGGAGGGGATCTTTAGACCAAAGCAGAGAGGTATCACTAGAGGGCATGGTTTGAAGTTGGAAGGGTGAGGGGGGAAAAGAGGAGGAGGTTTTTCACTGAGAGGGTGGTGGACCCTTGGAATGCACTGCCTGGCGAGCTGGTTCAGAGATCCACAGTGGAGGGCTTCAAGAGAGGGTGGGACAGACACAGAAAGTGGATGTATCAGATGATTGCCTGTCCCAGTGGGGTGGGGATGGATGATAGGGGTTTCTGGAACACAAGCGGGGGGAGGGCCTCAGCACCCAACTAGGGATCTGAGGTTCGAGCAGACTCGATAGACCTTAAGGCCTAATCTGCTGGCAAATAGTATGTTAGTATGTATG